>OU342734.1:446350948-447550948 GCA_910589765.1 Avena atlantica | reverse complement strand
TGCGTGCCTGGAGCCGCCTTCGCCTGCTCGTCGACGCCCGAGCCATCGCCTGCTCTCCAACTGGCTTCACCTCCGGCTCGTCTCCACGCGCATGTTTCATGGTGTAACTACGAAAGGCGATGGTGCAAGCGAAGGAGCTTTGGCGCGCGCGACAGGTGCAGATTGAAGTTTTGTGACTATACAGATTGGGGGAAAATAACACGAGTTCTTGGAAGAAAAGGCCGAGCGGATTTATATACACGGGACCGTTCATAGTCCTCGAGTGGACACTTGTAGGTGTGGACTCGTGTCGGTGGGGGCTAGCACGATCTCTACTTTCTAATTGCATTAACAACACGCGCATGCTACCTCGAGAACATGCACGACGCGAGTTTTCAAGACAAACGGCATAATGGTCCGCCTCGGTAGACCCTAGAGACGATTAATATTTCTGACTGGCTGTGGTTTAGTGATATAGGGCGACGGACAATAATTGTCGTCGTCATAGGTTCTTTTTAGAGGCGTTTTATTTTAACGGGGTAGTCATACTAGAGACGGTGTAGATTAACAACCGTCTAAGATTAAAGTTAGAGGTGGTCAAATAATTACGACCGCCTCAGGGTGATGAGCACAGCCGCTGAATTGTATTTTTTAGATAAACCGGCTCTAGACACGGTCTCTAAGTAACGAGTTTGTACTAGTGATTAATTAAGTTTTTATTTATTTATTTAATTTCGAACAATTTGATTTACTACATTTATTCATTCAGTTTGTATTATTGAATAATTTGATTTATTACATTTAATTCGGTTTGTAATATTGATACTTTGGTTCAAATGTTTTGATTTGCGAAAAAAAATTAGTCCTCTAAGTTATTTGGGATCGGTTCTACGGCCCAAAACTTAGAGAAGAAAATATAGTACTTCCTTCGACCCATATTAATTGACTTGGATTTGTCAAAATTTGAATAAACCTATATACTAAATAGTGTCTAGATTCATTCAAATATAAACAAATGTGAGTCAATTAATATAAGCCGGAGGGAGTAAGTTAAGGTATATGTAGGCTTTTAGCTTTTAAGTTATTGGGATAGGTTAGTGATGCTCTAACATGTTATGTTTCTTGTGTTCCTTTCTACACATGTCCGTGTAACCCTGTTTTGCCACCACATTCATAGTCATAAGCTGCGTGTTTAGAGGTGAGACCGGATCATGGATTTGGTCGGATAGACCTCAAACCGTATCCTATCTGATGTTTTTAGTCTAAAGTTGAACAGATTTGAATACCGTATTGTGTGAGATTAATGCATGGTAGGAAATAGAGCGGACTCAAATCGGAAATGGACAGGTAGAGGAATATATTAGAAGCAAGTACGTGATTGACTACCAAAATATAGGACATTACTATCCAACGTGTACAATTACATCTTATAAGACACACGCGTACATAGAATTTTATCTTCAACAAGAAAATGCTGGTGTATAGATTAAGAGCCAATATAATAACATGTTATAAACTGAAGTTTAAGTCATATTATAGTCGGAGATCAAATACACTACCATTTGCTCATCGGATTTAAAATGATACCTATCTGAAATTACCCTAACCACTTTACTCTGTCTTTTTTTTTTTTTGAGAAACATTCTGCTCATCTTGTTTTTTTGTATTTTGATTTTTTTTTTGTATTTTGATGAGGGGGCTCTGCTCATCTTTGTTGCCGTGGCCGCCCGGTCCAGATCGATTCTCTATTCCTCTGGACTGGACCCAGCCGAGCCCAAAGTAAAAGCCCAAAGCAAGTGGATCCCAGACGGCACGCCCCACACGTCGCCACATCACCGCTTCCACGTCTACTGTTGGAGTCAGACGGCAGGAACCGCCGCGTGCTCCACTCCGTCGTCCCCCTCTATAAATCCCGCCCGCCGGACACGGCGGATCCATTTCACCAATACTTTTCTCCCCTCTTCTTCCCGTTTCCCGATTCAAGTCAGCGGTTAGGGTTCGGAGATCTCGGCATCGCATCGCGTCGTGGCCATGGCGGTGAGCTCACGTTTGCCCCCTTTCCTCACTTGTTCGCAAATAGCTTTTGAGGCCATGGGCTGTGCCATTTCCGATCCGAGTATACATATTTGGTTCTCTTGATTTGGTTTGCGAGTTAGAACTTAGAAACAGGGGTTTAGGTCTGGGGGTTCTAGATTTCAGATTTACGGTCAATACACCGCCCTGATAAATTCTTCTGTAGTCAAGCTGTCATGCAAAAGTTGGGAAAGGTAGAGACTTGGCGTTCCAGCAACCTTTGTTCCTTAGAATCAAATGTGCAACGGTGTGTCTGAGGCAGTCCGCCAGTAATATGTTGCCAATTTTTCCTAGTGAAATCTCGTCCCATTTTGGTCGGTATTGTATCTCTGATCTGAATGTGCAATGGCCAGGGGAGCTAATCTGCTGTCCAGTCATTGCAGCAGTGATGTCAGCGTGCCTCAGTGCCTGAGTTAGCTAATCTGTTTTGTCCCTAGCTGATACCTTGGCCCTATTCTGTGTTGATGCCTTCTTGCTTGCTCTGAAGAAATCGAGGGGAAAAAGTTCTTATTACTTCTCTTCACTGCATGGTAGGCACTAAGAATGTTATGTAACAATCAAACTAATGAGCCTCCTTTTTCCACTGTGTTTGTAAAATCGGTATTGTCGTGTAAGCAGAATTAACAAATGAACACCAGTGACACTGGTTTAGAATTGAGCTCTTCCTTCTATTTAATCTGATATGTTAGCTATGCTGAATATAGTAGAATGACATACTGTCTATCAGATGGCGTATTAACTATTGCTTTTATACCATTTGTTGTTTGAAGACAACCACGCTCAGCACAGTCATGGTGAGCAATTTGTCACTGAAAGCAGCACAAAGAGATGTAAAGGAATTCTTCTCCTTTTCTGGTGATCTTGTGCATGTTGAAATGCGAAGGTTAGTACTATCATCTTCATTATGTTTGTTATACACCATGTACTATGAATTGCATTAACCTATTTGAATGCTTTGCAGTGACGATGAGCTGTCTCAAGTAGCCTACATTACTTTTAAAGACAGGCAAGGAGCTGAGACAGCTATGCTTCTTACGGTACCTTCTTTACCTCTCATCTCTTTATAAGTCTTCTGTTTTTCGCCAATAATAGATGATTGGTTGACTGACTGGCTACATCATGCAATGGTGATGCAACTCTGGTTGATTTGATTGCATACACCGATATACTCCCATCTGTTCTAAAATACAAAATGTCGAAGGCTGTATTATTCCTTCTAGATTCCTAATGACTTGTTTTACTTTGTATGCCCTACAGCCATGCAGTCAGTACAGCACTTTAGACTTTAGTCACTTATATTGTTTGCTTGGTTATGGGTAAGACATAATAAGTCCTATATTTTGTAATGGATGGAAATTTATTAACAAACCTAAATACCAGTGATCTGTAACCTTGTTCTGTAAATTTTTGCCATGATCTCGGCTCCCAGTTGCAAAGATTAGAAATAATCTTCCTTAGTCCCATTGAATATTTTAAGCAAAATAACTTGTCCATGCTTGCTTATTTTAATGCTGGAGGTTTACCAATCCATTTACCAACTGATATTTCAACACGAACTCAATATGTTTGGATAGAAAAGAACTTCCGTTTTCACACACGTAGCTAGTCACAGAATTGTTTCTTGGTCTGCTAATTTGATTGCAGAATTACTTTTTACTTGGTGGAACTGCTATCATGATGAATATGTGACACACGGTTTCATTGCTGCCCAGGGTGCCACAATAGTCGACATGGCTGTCATTGTAACACCAGCCACTGATTATGAACTACCAGCTTATGTTTTATCTGAGCTAGAGGTATGATAAGTAATGTGTGATATGCATGTCTGTAGTGTAGTAAGGTATGTTTCCGGTGTTAATGGAAATTGTTGCATTCTTGTGCATCCACAGCCCAAGGATACGAAGCCTTCTGCTCTTGAGAAGGCAGAGGACATTGTTGGAACCATGCTGGCCAAGGGGTTCATTCTTGGTAGGGATGCACTCGATAAAGCAAAAGCTTTGGATGAGAAGCATCAACTCACATCCACTGCAACTGCTAGAGTATCTTCCTTTGACAAGAGAATCGGTTTAAGCGAGAAGATCAGCGTCGGCACCTCAGTTGTAAATGACAAAGTAAAGGACTTGGATCAGAAATATCTAGTCTCTGAGAAGACAAGGTCAGCTCTTGCCGCTGCTGAACAGGGTGTCAGTACCGCTGGATCTGCCATCATGAAGAACAGGTATGCCCTTATTGGAGCAGCATGGGTATCTGGTGCCTTCAGTAAGGTTGCGAATACCGCAAACGATGTTGGGGCAAAGGCAAAGGAGAAAATAGCGGCCGAACAGGATGGTAAGACTGTTGTGGACGAGTCCACGCAAGTTAACATCTCCGATGGCACTGCAGAGCACAAAGATTTGGACCATGAATTCAGAAAGATACATGCCTCTGAAACCCTTGAAGATTTCCCTATATCTACAGCTGCAACCGTCCACATTACAGTAGATGATTCCGGCAATGCGTCTCCACCTGCCGTTACTGCTGCTGCTGCTCCTAAAAAGCCTGAACCTGCCCAGGGCTTGATACTATGATCTGGTTGATACATGGTTGTAAATAGACATGAAATTGTTGTTGAATTCTCAGGCTGTAGTGTTGTGGTTGCTATATTCTAATTCACCTGTTTGAATGTTGAATTTATTAGACCTAAAGAGTTTGCAATTTGTAGCAGCTGTTTTAATTAATCGAACACCATTATCATGCACTTGCAGTGTGAAATTATTTGACTCAAAGATAGTGTTTGTGTTGGATCTTTGCTTCTCTTGTTCTCTGGGATGATTTTCTGTTATCCCCGTCCTGAGAAAATATACTTGATGCTCATTTGTTAGTATGTACTCCGTATTTATCAAACATGCTGTACCATGTTATCTTTGTCCTTGATGCTCATCTGGTTGAATAAGTGGGCAATCTTTGTCGTGGCCTAAATTCCGAGTCTATAGTTTTGCCGCTGATATGAAGACTTATATTGGAGTATATGAATAAAAAAAAAGGGCCATTATCTTATCGATGAAATGGTGAAACTCGATGACCATGTTTGTTTCCCTGCTGCCTGCAGGAAGCCTCCTTGGTTTCTTGATTCTCTGAATCCTGATACCATGGTACTGTGCTGCTTATATATTTCGATTCCTTGGCATAACTGTTCTCTTCATTCTTTTGCTGATTTTTTTCGCCATTTATCTTGTATGCTCAGTTCTGCTTTGCACATAAGATGGGACTGCGGAAGCTGGACGACGACACTGCCCAGTTGAATCAGACACTGACTCTTGGCAAAGAGTATTGCACGCACAATTATTCTACTCCCTCCGTTTTAAAATATAAGATGTTTTAATTTGTAAAGAAAATGCATGTAGACTTTTTTTAATGTTTAGATTCACTTCAAACTTGAGTGAACCTACCTACTAAAAGTAGTCTAGATACATTTGCTTCACAAAGCTAAAACATTAGATTGTTGGGATCGTTATCATGCACTTGCAGCGTGAAATTATCATGCGCTGTGATCCCCGTTGGATCGTTGAATTAATTTTGAACGGAAGGAGCACATATTTGTACACTTAAAACGAAGAATTGAACGACATGATTATGGATGCCCAAGATGGCACTGAACAGAAATGATCAGACTATTGAAGTATATAAGTGGATTGCACTAGTCCTTTCCATCAGTTCGGACTTTTGGTTGCGTTGGCTAGTGCATGAAACTTGACACAGACCATCAGACCGCATTGCCAGTAGAATTTTGCTTTATATGCTCTCTGTGGCTGTAAGAAGTTCCATACAGCATGTATATAATTATATGCTTCACAATTCAGATCAAACAAGAAAACAAAAAACGTTCACTCTTTTTGGCATGTATATCACTTGTTCAGCTCTTGTCACGATCGTCTCCTCCTTGGCCCGCGTCAGAGCGACTTGGGCTTCCCGCTCCCTGCAGCAGCCTTCCCACCAAAGCTCGCCATATCTGCAGACCAAAATCGCATCAAAATGCAGATCCCAAAAAACACAGAAACGCCACTGTACTACGTACACGTACCAGAAGAAGAGGGGGCGTGGGAGCAGATGAAGAGGATGACGAAGCAGAGCACGGTGAGCACCGGGATGAGGTGGATGTACCGCTCCGCCGCCGCCGACGACGACCGGACCGGCGGAGGTCTCTCCGGCTTGGCCTCCAGGTCGTCGGCCTCCTCGTCCTCCTCCCGCGGGAAAATGGGCATCTCCGGCGTGCTCAGCTGCCTCTGCATCCTCTCTGGACCACACGACGAAAATGTATATACTGCAGCCGTGACCGGTGATGTGGAAGCCGTGACCGGTGATGTGGAAGCGTACGCTGATACCTGCTGGCTTTCTGAACTTCTTATGGTTACCGAAATTGTAGTGCTGTTTAACACTTTCTTTACGCTTCTCTGAATCTCACGCGTTGGCTCTGCGTGCGATTGCTTAGCGCTAACAACAGTTCGTCGCTTTGAGTGTAGTAGGGACGGGCGTTTTGTACGGACGGGTGGCCTTTTACACCTTCTGAAGCAAAGGGGCAAAAGAGGGTCGAGCTAACTTGTTCAGGACACCTGCGCGCTGACTGCAGCGAACTTTTTTTTTTTTGAAAAGACCATATATCAACAACGCATTGCCCTAATACACACAGCAAAAAAAAAAATAATTACAGAAAAAAAAGTCTCACTACATTGCACTATTTGTTGAAACAGCAGTACTGCCACCATCAAGATAGCAACAGAAGTCCAGCTTCTTCAAAAGCGACGCCTTTAAGAAGGGAACACTACACAAACACCGTCGTTGCCCGATCATAGATCTTAGGTTTTCACCCTGAACAAAGTCTACCTTCTCAAAAAAATACCTTAACAAGAACATTGCCATACACAACCAATTAAATTCAGATCCTGAATTCTCACCCTGAGAGATAGGACTATGAACCTCTCACATGCAGTCGTCCCCACTTGCATGCCACTGCTCCAAGTTATGAGTCATCAAACCAATTTTTCATCACCACCAAAACTCGAACCACCATTGTCAGTCCTTAGATCTCGGTCTTCATGACATTCTTCGTCAGCACCATGAAACGAGAACATGCTTTATGATATTAACAGCTAACAGAGCTTCGAAACGCACCACCCAAACGGCCACAAAAAAAAAGGGTATGCATGATCGAATACCTTCTGATCCAGCAATCTCTAGGCATGATGCATCCATGAGAGTTCGCCGATGGAGCCTTCCGGAACTCGACACTCTGACCATATCAATAAGGGCAGACATCAAGCAGATCTTCGTCCTGGCGCGGGAGGAACCCAAGGACCATCACCTTTATGCGCATGACTCGCAGCCCCACGCCACCAGCCATCATCTAGCAAAAGAAGGCATCAAAGGAGATGGAAGCCAGCGCCTGGCTGTATAAATCGTTGGCGAGAATCACGAGATCCCGACAACACAAGCCCTGGCTGGCCCCTTTGGCCCAGATCGTGTCCCAGCCGCCAAGGGCGTGGCCAGTTCGATTGGCACCAGAACGCACTCCGGCGGCGCCAGGTCGACCACAAGAGCGACGCGTCGCCTCCTTATCGCCACTCTGCTAGAGAGGACCTTAGGCACAGGCCAGCCCGGCCGCATCACCACATGCCCTTTGTCGACACCTCACCACCCCCATGGAACGCCGCCGAGTGACACCTTCCTTGCCCCACCGCCGAATTGACGAATTGGCGTCGCCACCGCCGGCGGTGGCGCTGCCGGCCAGGAAGGAGATCGGGGAGGGTGCTTGGGCTAGAGGGAGAGGATCCTCCAAAGTCGCCCGGGAGAGAAGCTGACTTGGGAGGGCGGCGGCTAGGTTTTTCCTGCTGCGGCTGTCTGCAGTGTGCAACATAGCTGTCGGTGCGCGCCAGTTGGCAAGTGTGCCCGCTGATCACAGCGACGTGCAAGCTAGCAGCGTGTCTTGAGCCTGAACTTGGAGCTGCGGTGTGACTGTGCCTGAATGATGAATCCTTCCTGTTGGCCACTTGCCAGCTCGTCGGGTTCAGAAGTCGCGACTTCATAATGGCGCCTGCCGGGGTTGCAGGGTTGCAGCCTGCAACGGAGGGGCAGGTTGGCCGCAGTTGTGTCCTGCTCGACGGCGACTGTTTTGGCTGCGTCTGTACTGCGGATTTCGGTCACGTGCTGCTTTGAAAATCCTTGGTGGCGGTGCTCAAAGTTCGTCGTTTTTTCTCTCTCAGTGATGGGCACCCAGACCAGATCTGTCTCGGGCGGCATGGGTACTGTGGAAATATCAGGGCCATACATATGAGACACGGTCTCATCACGAGTTTGGGCTTCTGCAGGCGGCGGCCGCTTCGCTCATGCCTGCCCCATGTTTCCTCTAATCGGGCCGAAACTGTGGCCCAACGAATGCGGCTTGAAAAGTCCCCACCTCCGTGCCTCGAAAAGGCAAAAGCTCAGGCTTTCCATTTATCTCCACCCAATCGATCCGTCTCCCTCACACTCACACAGACACAGCAACAGATGTGGCGTGATCTCCTCTCGCGAAAACGATCCATCCTTTTCCCCTCTAGTAAAGTCTTCTTCATAAAACAATTTAAGTCTTTCAGACAAGGTCTCCCTCACACTGCCCCAGTAGTGGCCTGGTGATGGGTCTGAAGCCTGAAACCAGCGTGACACCAAGTTTACGCCAGGGTTACAGCAGCAGCCTATGCCATTTCACACTCGCACCCGACCCCATCCCCAACAAACTCGATCGATGGGCAAAGGACACAAAATCTCACCAAATTCCCTCTCGCCACGAAAGCCACCTCTGTCCTTTGGACTACTACTACTAGTTTATTCTGTGAACCGACGAAATTCCAAGGCTTAGCCTCCCGCTTACCTAATCCCAACTGAAAACCACTGTGCTACTGGTAAGTCTACAACTCCTGCCCGGCTATCCGGTTGAAAGCCGGAGGGCGACGACACATGCATACGGCCCCGTTCGTCAAAGGCAGTTCGCTTGGGAGTTCACCGATCATCATTTGCTGAGCTAGCGACGAGCTACCTCAGCAGCCTATGTCACCTGATCATAGCTAGCGACTCTTTTGACACCGCAATGTTACCGCGTTAATCCTAGTGTCATTATTACCGCGTTGTTTTAATTTGCCTGTGATGAAACCTCTGGACTGTCTGTTAGTGACCGGAGGCGCTTTCTGAATCACGGAGTAGCTGTCCTGACAGGGATCGAGCGTGCTTGCTCTGAAACTTTCTTCTACTACCGGATGAACCTGCTGCTGGTACTGTCGGTCGGACGGGCGTCGGCATGAACTAGCCAGTAGCCAGCTAGGCGTTGCGTGATCGCGTTAAACTACTGCCCAACTCCAAGCAGATGCTACTACTGGCTACTGCCCTTTTGTTTCGCCTGAAAGAAACGTGATCTGACGACCGAGGTGGTCATCACCTGTCGCTTCCTGGACAGCATCTTTACCCACAACAGCCACTAGGCAGGCAGGAGGACGGGCTACAGTGTATCTGATGGCTACCGGTAGTACAGCAAAAAAAAAATATCACCGCTCCGTTCATACCTCGCCGCCGAGACGGGATGGATCGCCCCGGCGGGTATAGTCGGCGGGAATCTTGCGACACAATGTGACGCCGCGGTACACGACACGTACCGTCCGCCGCCGTAGTACAAAAGAATACGTGGAGGTGATTAAGAGGAGATGGAGATGGTACGTTCTGCTGGTCGCCGAGGTAGATGGCTAGCTACCGAGACGTTATTTTGCGTAAGTCGCAAAGTGGCGGATCTCGATCGTACGTGTGACGTCGGAGGGAGGCGACGCACGGCGAGGCGATCCGCGGCTGCGATGCCAGCGCGTCAACGTACGCGCTCCGATAGAGATCGACGGCTACGGCGGGAAATCTCTCCGACGCCTCGTCACGTCCGCCGTCCGGAGCCGGGAAGCCCTCGGCCATTTTTCACACTCCATCCATGGATCCTGCAACATTCCCTCTGAATTCTGGTTGCAGCGTCCGTGGCAATTGGCTCTCTGAACCTTGCAGGAGGTGTCGATCTCTGCGTACATTTTCAAGGCATTCGCGTGATACAGTCGTGAATGGATGGATGAATGCTTCAACAAGCTTGTGGAGAAACGTTACTGTGTCTGCGCGACGTGGTCTTAGAGGCTACTACAAGTAGTTAACGGGTGACAGCCGATTGGTTGAATAGAGTAGACCAGTTGCTCCATTTAGTTTGTATAAGTACGGTTTTACTAATTCAGATCAAGCTATATATAACACTTACAAAGATCTCTGACATAGAAAATCGAAATTCGTTCTACAGACGCTTGTCCTTTTACCAATTTAATCTGTTCCAAGTTTTTTTATTAACATACACCGACGATGTATGTACTTATTCAGTTTTCTTATTAACTGCCTGAAATGTCTATTGTACTTTTGTTATATGCAATAAGAGAAGTCCACAACCAAGCATCTTGACTGGAGATGCAGGAAGTAAACTAGAGTGCGACTTATCTATCATTGGTGCCAACTCCAACTATAATTAAAGTTGGTGCCCGGCCTTATGATTACAAAACTGAGGCCAGTTTTGCAGAAAATTTAGCACCCACTCAGATCAAACTGCTTCCTTATGTGGAGTGACCTATGAGCTTCGCCTCCCTACGAAACGTCTTGTTCAGATGGAAACGGCTGCTCAAAATTCTATCAATTTCGTACTGCACACTTGCCTGTCATCGAAATTTAGAGACTTGGCCAGAGAATTGTAGATGCAGTACCGTGGTGGAAATTTGACCCTCATTGCATTTAAAGAAATTCCTGGCGCAGAAAGACAACTCTACCGTGCACGCTATCCAACAAGCTTTTCGCGTACCAATCAGTTTTCAGAATATAAAACTAGATGAAACTTGACAAAACTTACAACACGAGTCCGAAATCACGAAAAATAGTCAAAATAGATGGTATAGACATACAAGCTACATAGCGTGCACGCGATTCATAACTAACTTCGTCATATCTTTGCATTAAGGCATGGAGCCGTTACCATAACTAATCATCTCAGACAGATCATCATTCCGCCTCTTCTGCACCTATCTATCTCGTTTACCTGCGGCGGCTAGATAGGTACATTCGCTATCATATTACTAGTGAGAGACACAAGTAAATGTCAAAATAAACAAACAAACAAAATATCTAATCAAATTGATACCATATTCTTAGCCAACATGTAAAACAACACGAATTTTCCTCTGATCAAACTAAAAATCAATTAATTGTGTAAATAGTAGAAAATCGACATCATATGCACCTACCGTACCACACAATTTGAAGAGAAAAATATCAAATGATATATTTCACTGCCTAGGTAATACCATGATATCCCATGTTGAAATCTTGGTGTAAATTTTCATGAATAACCTCAAACTTTTATATGACATCTATACGATATCAAACAATCATGTCATAAGTTTGAACTCAAAACTTGATCTGAACATTCGGAAACAAACAAGACAACATAAGTATCATCTAAAGAAAGAAGTTCAAAATAAAGGATAAAAGAGAAGACACATACTAGTTGTCAGATCCACCAATGCCATCATCCACCGTCTCTATTGGTCAGCATTATTTTCACAGAAAAACATTATGGTGAAATGTTGCTATATCTGTGCGACATGGTCTTGGATTACAAAAATTTAATAGGATACGGCCGATTGGATAAATAGATTATGTGATATTTATTTTTACAAAAACAAATGATCGATCGACCTCAGAAGCGGTTGTTGCATTTAGTTTGTATGTACCAATGTACCATCACACATAAAACTTACAAGATTTCTAGGTATGGAAAATGAAAATGATTTGTACAAACATTGTCCTTTCTCGATCTACAGTGAACGCTTTCAGTTTTTCTATTGACACCCACAACATTTGTAGTCATCCAATTGCCTAAAATGTATTGTTCTTCAGTTATGGGCAATAAAGAAAATTCCACAACATGCATCTTGACCAGATCAGAACGTGAACTAGAGTAGGACTTATCCTTGGTGCCAACTCCCACTAGGTAAAGGTGGCGTCCATGATTACAAAACTGAAGCTAGTGGCGCAGAAAATTTAGAGTCGGTACCGCATCACCATACTTGATAGTACTTTCTTATGTGGACCGATGACGTACGTGTACATTCAAATTTCTCGTTCAGATGGAAGCGGTCGCTTAATTCTACAAATTTCATACTGCATACTTGGCTGTCATGGAATTTGGATACTTGGCCAGACATTTGACGATACTGTTGGGTGGTAGAGATTTGACCTTCATCGCATTAAAAATAATTTAACCCCCGACGTGTGCTACATGATTGGCATGTCAGGTCGTCATATGTTTGCAGTGTCACATTATGCCTTCCATTACTAATCCTCTTAGAGGGCCCACATGCAACTATTTTCTTTACCGACCGGGTAAATAGTGTGGATATAACTGGTGCTTCCCTCCTCTTTAGGTGAGCATGCCGTTTACTACTAAGAGACTGAACTAGAAGTCAAGAAAACATATAAAAAAGTAACAACATTCATATCATATGCTTTGAGTGAACGTGTAAAAATCAACACAAAATTTACTAAGACCGAACCGGCAGTCAAGAAAAATATGTAAAATTTGACAACTTCCATATCATATATATGCATCTGTCATAGAAAAAATATATCTAAGCTAAACACATACATCAAGGAACAAATACGCCATGAATAGTGAAGAATTCAAAATATACCGTGAAGAGTAATCTAGGTACTATTCACAAGATTTTTCTTGTAAATCAAACTTTTATAGTTTAGTACATACTCCCTCCATTTCAACATATAAGATGTTTTAGCTTTGTGAAGCAAATGCATTTAGACTTTTTTTAGTATGTAGGTTCACTCATGTTTGGAGTGAATCTATACACTAAAATAAGTCTAGATATATTTTCTTCCCAAACCTAAAACATCTTATATTTTGAAATGGAGGGAGTAATCTTTGCATTGACTTGTACAAAGTTAATTTAAACCCTTTGATAAATTGTCCAATGGTAACACAATAAGACCAACAACCATTGTTTTAGCGTTACAGTCGCAATGCCTCCAAGGTATCCACCGTTCGATGAGGAACTTCGCTTGCTGGATTGCTCAAACTGAACTAGCAATTTGGTTGTGGGGATAGGTGTTTGGTTTCTTGAGCATTTTTTTAAACCCTAAAAATACGTCTCATAATGGGTTTCTATAGTAGAGGCCCATCATGACTCAATGCCCAATATAATTTAGATCCTTATCCGAATCAGGCTTCATCCCCTTAGGTGTGCGACCCTATAATTTTACACACATTTATACATGACACGAGTACCCCTACTTGGTCACCAATTGATAGAGCTCCCTAGCAAGGTGCGCGAACTCCCAAATGCTCATAATGTTCATATCAGACAAACCTTCAGAATATTATATAGTATATGATATTTCATTTGACGCACAATATTTGGCCAAGCACCAACTAAATCACTCTTTCTCAGTCATTTGATTTGGAATATCTTACTATGTTGACTCTAACCTTATGTACCACAACCATGTATTTCGAGATTCGATCAGTCGAGGGCCACAGAAATATCCCTCTCGTGTAGAGTGGAAGGGGAAAATTCCATCTCGATTGACCATGCCTCGTAGCATTCTTCAAGAAAAAAAGCAACATTTTCAATTACGGTATAACATTTAGTAGCCCCTAAATGGGTCACTGCATACCTCAGTTACATGCTACGATCATCGTCTTAGGTCTAAGGACAAATTATATACATTTTTTTAGAGAGAACTAAAAGAATTGATACTATGTTTCAAGTTGGTCATACGAACCCATGTTCCATAACATGCCCTCACATTACGGAATCAACATCTCCATGCCTATGACATGCGAAAAATATGGTTATCAATTAATACATGTGCTAGTATAATATTCATATGTGTCCCCTCCTAAAAGGTGCTACATTAGAATACACTTACAAGACCCGCCAAAAAAAGAATACACATACACGTACAAAATTAATTTCACAAACAAGTCACATACTTGGAAATCAATATAAAAATAGTATTCAAATCACACTCAATAAATAACGGATACAATGAAACATAATCATAACTATGATTGTCTCTAGGGTGTATCATAGAGTCCGAACAAGAAAGTCCGTCAAAACCAGGCAAACTGATGTTGTTGGTAGTCGAGTAGCCACATCATGAGCGCAACAAGACCCTCACACCACTCGAGAGTCCTCCATACCTCTTGGATGTTGTCCACGACATCACTTGATGTCGTGAACACACCGTCACCTACTGGGATTCCTAATATTCGCGACACGACAAAGAATAGCCACCGCTAATGCCGACACTCGATCGGTCAATTACTACCAAGCCTACCTAGTATGTCATCAACCAATATTTTTATCAGAATCGAGGCCCTCCTAGCTTCCTTTGATCGGCCATCTCCCTTCACCTGAAGAAGTAAATGTTTGTTGAGAATTAAGATACCCGTCATGTCATGTAGAGACGTGTATAGTCCAAGGGAGTCCTCCTCCTCCTTGCACTCGATGTTGGATGAGTGGGATGGAGCCCCATGGCCGCCATGACAAGGCCGACATCGGTAGTAGCATGAAAGGAGTATTTTTGGTTGTGGAAATGGCTAATAAGGTGTTGCCTCAAGTGCGTGTCATCATCAGTAGAGGCGACGCATGGTCTAATGTGCTTAGGTAAATTATACCCCATGTAGATGCATGCAATTTTCTGTTCTTTCATGTCTCCTCTGGCTAAGATTGAATTATAGGCAGTATTGTAACTAAAATCAGCTATAGATTACTGAATACACATTGTCCGAAATCCCATTCCGATGGAAACTTCTTGGACGAGGGGGCCATATGATCATAGTACATATTAACTTATTAGTAACAAATCATATCTAGTATTTATAAGTTTCAAAATATTATGGAAAAACCAAGCATGTAGTAAAAGACATGAAGAGGCATATGCTACATGATAATCTCCAAGCTGAGGAAAAGTAACAAATTAAGTAAATGTACATTGAGCTATAGTAAAGTGCATTCAATCTTGTTAGGCTTGCAATATTTTCTAGTACTAGTAATGTACTATAAAGTATAGAAGCTTTGCTGTAAAGAGTGTGCTTTTGATTGCATTTTGGCCGGACCACATAAATTCGTTTGAAAAAGGACGGCCGATACCAACCTCGTGGCCTGACATTTGGGACGTGGACGGCGACGAGACGGGCTGCATGCTTTATCAGTGCACAAGAGTCTTTTGATCGATCCGCAATGAAGCGAGCGGAGAGAGTCCAATAATACGGTCCATATATATAATTCCTTCTTTTCTGGTAGATTAGACAAAAGGAAAGCAGTGCCGCGCGCCACTCCTATTTCTGTGGGGTCGGAGAACCATCAGCTAGCTGGGGGTCGTAGAGAATGAAACTTTGACGGTGACAGCAGCTAGCTGCATGGTCGGGCCAGGCGTCAACTTTGGCATATCGATGGATCCTTCCCGACACATCGGCGACGATCTGTATGGCGCAACGCCCACGGTAGACTTATTAGCATGTAATGTACCCCAGCCTATCTGAATGATCTGAATCTAGCCCGTACGTAGCTAGCTAGTCAGGCAGACGGTCAGAGAGGACGCGACGGATGGACGGGTGTACGTCCGGGAGCCAACGGGCGACGGTGCTGCCTGCGAGACCTTGCCGGCATCCCAAGTATCCCATATGGGCTCCATCCTCGCGCCACCTCGAGAAGACATCGATCGATCGCCCATTTAAGGGCATCTCCGCCGGCCAGACCCATACGGTCGGCCCTGATCGATTTGGGCAAAGCGGTCCGATTTATTTGTCCGTCCTTTCGCTGTCAACGGTTGGCACCCGCTCGATGGAACATTAATGGCGACGTGACGTCGGCTGCCAGGACCAGCGGCTTCCCGTGCGGCTGGTGTTTCTTGCCATCGTTTCCCGCCTGCGTCCGCGCATCTTCTCACCTCCGTCTCGGTCTATAAAACACGACCGCCGGCACGACGGAGACAACAAGCCTCAAAGCAAGAGAAAACCAGCAGCCGAAAAAGCTCCGGCAGCCATGCCTCGCCGCAAGATCGCCACATGGTCCAAGATCCGGGAGATGTGCCACGCCCGCTACCCGGACGTGGAGGTCGACGAGGTCCACCTCGAGGCCATAGTGTTGGCCCGGCGCATGGACGAGGCGCGGGTGCTGGCCTTCCCGAAGGAAGGCGAGATCGCCGAGTGTGCGCAGCAGCAGGTGGTGGAAGCGGCGTCAACGGTGGCTGCCCAATGGGCGGTGACCGACGTGGACCATGTCGCCGCCAAGGAGGCGGTGGCCATGGAGGCCGTGTCAGCGGCTCTTCGCGAGATCCGCCACGAGGCGACCATGACCACGCCGGAGGAGGTGGCCAAGGAGGCCGCCAAGTCCGCCATCCGCGAGCTCCACCATGCCGCCAAAGCGCGCAGCGACGCGAAAGAGGCGCGGCGCGAGCACGTCGCCGACTCGGCGGAGGAGGAGGAGCACTTAGCTCTGGCCGCCGAGGCGGCGGTCGCGTGGGGTCTCGTCGATGCTGACGACATGAAGGAGGCGGAGAACGATGACAAGAAGGTGGAGGAGGTGGACCAGCTGGAGGCGCGGCTCGCCGTCCCCGTGCAGATAGCGCAGGGGCTGGCTGCGGCCCCAATTGTGCTCTGATCCCGGCTCCGGCTCCTTCTCCGGCGGAGTTGCTCGCCCAGCAGGAGTCGAGGGACCACTGGGCCGCCGAGATAGACAAGGCCCCGACGAACCGGACGACAGAGGACTGGCAGAAGCTGAAGGGCAAGGCGGCGGCTCGCGGCCATTCTTGCGGTCATCTCCGCGATCGCGTCCAGCAGAGTGCCATCTGGGCCGCTAGGGCGGCGCTCGACGGGGCCGATGGCCGCGACAACGATGGCCATGGCAACGGCGACGACTAGTCGCCGCGCCGTCCTCCTCCAGCCGTAGTTGTAGCCGCAGGAGCAGAAACAACAGTAGCAGTAGCAACCCCCTCCTAATTAGTTTGACTGTCCTTTTTTAACCGGCGGCAGGGTTTAATCTAATAAAAACTATCGTTAAGTAATAATGTCTCTCTTATATATGGGCCCACGTCGCCAACTGGCACGACGTCCGTGCTGTCCGCGTGCGTCCGGACCGACGCAACCAAGTCCCAGATTAGATGTATAAATTGATCGAAACGGACGCGTTTCATCGAATGGATCATCCTGCTGGACAGCGCGCACACCTTGCGTGAACCGTTTCGAATACACGCATACGGTTGAGTTTGCAAGGTAAAGATGCACTAATTCCTGTCCGGTCGGCGGGGCCGCAACCTTATGCACGCACGCTCGCCTCCAAAGTACAGGTCTCGGCAGCACCGCCCGCCCGTACCAGCACGTGTATGCAGTGGGGCGCCGCTGGCACACCTGAGTACCTGATCCGTACATTCCCGTTCTCGCCTCCACTGAACTGCGGCGGCCCTGCGCCGTGTGCCGTGCCCACCCGATCGAGCGCGCGCCGGTCAAAGGAATGATGATGTGGAGACCCGCCGCGGATCCCAGCAAGAACCGCGGCCGGCGCGCGTATCCGCACATTCACACTGCCCGCACCGAGCTACGAGCAACAACGCCTTGTCTTTCCCGCGGAGTTTTCTTTTGCACGCGTGGCGGGGTCCCCGAACACGTACGGCCGGGCTCCATCTTGTTCCTCTGCGTGCGTGCTCCATCAATTGGACCGGCATCAGAAAGCCTCATCATCAAGTCCGCATGTGTTGAAAATACAGTACTACTCCTATAACCATTGCTATCCAAAAGGACTCGCAAAAGGAGAGGCGTCGTTGAAGCCTCTTTTGGTGCCATATGCTAATCGATCGGTCTAATTAATCGGTCATGTCCTGTACTCGCGCGTGCCACAAGGCCCTGGAGTATAGTACTTTCGTAGTATGATCTCCTTTTCGAGAGAAAAAAAAAACAACTTTTGTAGTGTGATCGCTCGCCCTGGACAGTCGTCACCTACCTGCACCGAGACGCCGATCTCTGTACGTAGATCCGCGCTTCCTTCCTTTTCGCCCCCCGCTCCCTGTTTTTCAACTGAGCCGGGACACGGAGCGGCGCCCTACTGCCGTACGGCCAAGTGCACTCGGTTGTTGTTGGTACCCTGCCTCGGTCATATTGTATTGTGGAACAGGAAAGCAAGCGTGCTTAATATAACGCACAGTAGTACCGATCGTACTACTAGAGTCTTTATATGCCGTCCTTTGGTGTCTACAGCATATGATACAGCAACACCACTCATAAAGCAAATAATACTGTTTCTATTGAAGCAAGGAACATATGACGTTTCCTAAATCGTAACAATTTTTTAGAGGATAACAATATGTTGGGTGTGCTTACTAAGAAGAGCAAAGCGTGTGTGAGTACGTGTCTGGATATACGTGCAAAAGCTAATTAATATTTTTTTCAAAAATTTCATCAATCTATTAATGGTCATCAACAGCAAAAAAAAAAGTAGTAAAAAATACAATGTAATTTTGCCATCTAGCAGCAAATACAGACACTAACGCGGACCAATGGCGTGCGCCATCTTGCCCACCATGGCCATTGTTGGGCAAAATTTGTTGTACTAGAGCTTGTTGTAGTCCCGGAAGTCGCTTGATAAGATTCAAAAGACCGACACATCAATGCATCAACCATCGCCCCGTAGATTAGAAGAGACTGACCTGAAATTACATCAACAAAAATTAAGACCGATCAGATCCTAGGAGATCCGCAGGACACATGACCCCACTTTCCCTCTCTGGAGCTAGACGCGCCACCGGAACGGGAAGGATCTTCACCTCTCTCTCCTGGACCTAATCGTTTATTCGGGTATTTGCGTGCATGCACCAATATGAATTATAATAATTAAAAAGTCCATTTTTTGGCCCAACGTTTATTAGCTGAATCTAAGTTTTTTTTAACAAAGCTGAATCTAAGTTCAGTGTCCAGTTCTATAACCAAACAAACATGACAATTACTTCTTTCGTTCGCAAATAAGTGTACTTCTAGCCTTGTCTTAAGTCAAAGTTAGTAAAGTTTGACTAATTTTATAGAAAAATGTAGCAATAATTATGACACTAAATTTGTATCACTAGATATGTTTTTAAATCTAGTTTCATAATATATAAATTAAATATAATATATATTACTATATTTATCTATAAAATTAGTCAAATTTGAGAAAGTTTAACTTAGGCAAAAGCTAAAAGTACACTTATTTAGGGCCAAAACTCCCTGTTTTCCTATTGAACAGGGACATACACGGAGCGGCGTACTACTGTGTACGGCCGCGTGCACGAGTTGGTACCCTGCCTTGGTCATATTGTGTTATGGAACAAAACAAACGTGCTTAACAATGTGCCGATAGTATATTCTTTATTTGTCTTTTTTTGGTCTTCAGCTCATGAAACAGTAAGTACACCACCGATAAAGCAAACAATACTGTTTCTATAGGCGCAAGGAAAATAACGTTGCCTAAATCGATAACGATATATTGGGTGTGCTTACCAACAAAAGCAAAGCGTGTGTGCTATGTGTGTCTAGTCTTTTGTTTACAAGTCTTTCTCTCTGCGTATGTACGTGCAACAGAAAATTAACCTTCTCTTCAAATTTCTGCACACATGCACCAGTATGAATTATAATGATTGACATGGCCCTTTCTATTTTTGGTCCAACACAGGATTTCTTTAGCGAAAATTTCACCGACCTATTAATAATCATCATCAACAGCGGTACAAAATAGGCTAAAAGTGATAAAAATTGCAAATAGATGTATGAACCACCTATTGACGACTACAAACACTATCGAAGGCGCACCGTCGTCCTCTTCCCTCAATTACCAGAGTTGGGCAAAGGTTGTCATATTAGAACTTGTTGTAGCAGATATACGTGAAGTCGTTGTGTCGAGACCCCAAAGAACTAGAGTAGCAACCATCCTCAATGATGACCTCCATAGATCGGAAGAGACTAATCTGAAAACACAACAACATGCACAAAAACGATCAGATCCTAGTAGATCCACCGGACAGACGACTCCACGCATTCTTCGCTGATGCTAGACGCATCACCAGAGCGAGGATTGGGCGGGAAAGACCTTATTATGACTTCAGTATGTAGTTATCGTCTCACTATTCTTAAAAAGACTTAAAAAATAGTCTAAACTATAAACGGAAACCCCGCTGGCGAGGGGGCGTGATCTGATACACCTCAAAGCCCCCAAGGCCACTAGAGCAGACCGGACTGGTGCTGTTACCGGCAAAGGGGACGTAACCGTAGATAGGTTTTTTCTGCCGCCGCCTTGACCGCCTCGTGAGGCTAAGTCATATGTAATTGGTCCAACACGGTTATTAGCTGAATCTAAGTTGAGTGTCCAATCCTAATGGAGTACTTCAATGGTATCGCAAGTTCAAAATTGTGTCCTAAAATTTTGGTATAAAAAATAACCGTCAATAGTAGATAGAGAGACCTTGTCCAAATTTAAAATATCACCCATCATCTGCAAGCTAACGATGGTGTTCACTGAGGACTGGTAACTACTTGATCTTGTTGAACACATCCAGTTCAGTTATGTAAGTGGAGGCAACGAACCTCAAGGTTATCGTGAACCTTGAGGTTCCGGTTGTGGCTGCGACGGCTATGCCGAGTCTAGTAGCGCCGCCTTTTGGTTGATGCCACAAGGTCCTAGTCTGCTCATGCTTCCCAAGGATGACATTCAAGTTCTCTTGATCCACCATGATTGCGCCTCGGATGCGGATGCATCGCCCGACGCTGTAGAAGGCTATGTGCTCAAGTGTTGGAGATGCCAACCACAGTTTGTCGTCATCAGCATCAGCACCTCCACGGCTAGAGGGATCATATTGAAAGGCAAGAAAAAGCCCCACATGTACCAACTATGGCATGAAAGCTACAAAGAGACACCCCATTAGGCATATCTAGAAAATTTTGTTATTATTTTGCTAGACCATCTACATTGACATTGGTAAGGGTGAATCCGAGTTCAAAAGGCAACAAAAACAAAGCATATTAGTCGTGTAATATGAGAAGAAGTTAAAGGAGTATATGGTTAACGTAAGCGGTTAAGTTTGATAGCTTTCTTACAGAACAATCCTGAAGAATTGCTAATGGAGTACTTCAACTATAACACAAGTTCAAAATGTTGTCCTAAAAATTTTGGTATGAAAAAATAACCGTTCTGTAGTTACATAAATACCTTGTCCACGTGTTCAAAATAGTATCACCCATCGTCTACAAGCTAATGATGGTGTTTATTGGAGGACTAGTAATTAGTTGCCCTATCTCACTGAACACATCCAGTTCAGTCATGTAAGGGCAGCAACGGAGCTCAAATAAAAAGGCAGGTAGCAATCCCCCAAGAGATTGGTGATGCTAGCTTACGAATGATGTCTTTCCCATATTTCTCTCTCATGCCATTGGCTTCCCCACCCCGTCCTCGAAACATGCCATCGATGAGGTTAGCTAGGATGTCAATCAGATCTAGGTAGGGCATCAGAGAGGGGCAGGTCAAGAAGCTTTAACAAAAGGCCGTCTTTTTTATACTTTCTTTTCTGCAGGGTCGACCCATGGAGCCGTCCGAAATTGGTCGCGTGATGGATTTCCACGATCGATGATCGATCGGCATGTCAAGGGTTAGGTGCAGGGGGAAGGTAAAACGGCGACGGATGTTGGTTACCCTAACCCGAAGACTTGCGCTGGGCTGGGGCACACAGACGGCACTGAAGAATCTGCTGCAGTCTCCGGATAGAAAGCGACTCGGTTGTTGGAGGGCGCCCCTGTTTAGTCGTCACCAAGAAAACCATCACGGTTTGGTAGTACATTTTGTGCAATCATCATGCAGAGGTGCGTGCATGGTGGCGCAGGATGGAGCTAGGCTACCCAGCCGGCTAGTGGTAGCTAGAGCGGTACGCAGCTGGAGAAGATTTGCTGCAGCTCCCATGCATACCAACTGCTGTGAATCTTATTGATCTGTTTCTTCTGTTTGTATTTTTTTGGTGTTTCAGACCTGAAGATCCTGCTAAACAAATGCCAGTCTTGCAATAGTGGACCCTGAGCTGTTTACTCTCCTACCGTACTACTCCCTCCGTTTCAAAATATAAGATGTTTTAGGTTTGTAAAGAAAATAAATCTAGACTTTTTTTAGTGTGTAGATTCATCCTAAAGTTGAGTGAACCTACATACTAAAACAAGTCTAGATTCATTTTCTTCACAAACCTAAAACATCTTATATTTTGAAACGGAGGGAGTACTACTATGTTTTCTAATGTTTATATGTGTCAAGATAATTAAGCTGGTCTCCGGTTGTCGGACATGCTACAGGACAAAGCTCTCAAACCGAAACTTGATCCCCCTTGATCCGCCCTGGAGAAAAAAATAGTATTAATTTCAGAGACAACGCGTGTGCAGGTGCGCACGATTTGTTTTCTGGAAAAAATCAAGCATGCACGCAGCCCCTTTCCATTTGGAAATGCGAAGCCATGTATTGCATGGAGATTGTTTATGATGAGCAAGATAATGTACAGTACTTATTCCCGTTTGAACCGAATAAGAAAGGCGACGTGGCACCGGCCATGTGTGATGCATGTCTGTATAATCTACGCGCATACGGAAAGGAAAGCGCGAGCGCGGCTGGACGGTCAAGCCACGCCCCTTGCTAAATCGGGGAGCCCCGAATTAGTCTACGCGCGCGAAATCAGCTGCATGCTATCACGAAAACGTACGTATATGCGAGTTGAGGGTAACGACTCAGAGGCTCTGAGGTGGCAATCCCTCCTTGGATATGATCCCGCCAAGCATTGCTTGCTCGACACATGCATGCATGGCCGTGTCTCCGGTCATATTTGGTTGCATGGATAATGAAGTGGGGTTGAAATATGCAGCCCGGCCTCCACTAATTTAAACATTATCCGGGCAAAAGGCACGTAGATTATTGTCAGTTGTGGATTAGTTGGAAACTTAAAAAGCAGCATACATGGTGGGTGATTGAGCTGACCAGCTGAAGTTAGCACTTAAGTTAATCGAAGTAGAATCCTCATGCGAAATTTCTGAAAAAAAAAGTGAACTCACTTTTGCTCCCTACTTCACCATTTTACACTAATAATTACCTCATTTATTAATTATTAAAATATTTACGATCTTTTGTCCATTTTAATATTTAGATGGATTCGCGTATGTGCTCCGATCCTTGTGCTACAATACAACGTCCTAGGAGAAAAAGGAGGCCGTCATCGGTGCCGCCCCCTTTGGACTTCGCCGCCAACTTTGTTGTCCACTTCTTCCGAACATCAATCATCCCCTGTGGAGCCCTTTAGGCTTAGCCGTCAACTTTGTTGTCCGTTTCGTCCTGACGATCTATCATCCCCTGTGAAGCCACGGAACAAAAACCTCTTTGAGTCAGATTCAACACCTGCCACCGCGGTATGCACAAGCGAGGGCACATGCTGGGCTATATGGGTGTGTCGCCCCCTTTGGATTTCTCCGCCACCTTTGTTGTCCGCTTCGTCCTGACATCAATCCTCCCCCGTAAGCCCTTTAGCCTTCGCAGCCAACTTTGTTGTCTGCTTTGTCCTGGCAATCCGCCCCTCTAAAGCCACGTACGGAACAAAAACCTCTTTGAGCCAGATTCAACGCCACCACCGCCGCAGCATCGCCGCCTCCGCCTATGAAGCCTTGACCCTAGGTAAGCGCAAGCGAGGTCACATGCTAGGCTATATGGGTGTGTGAATTTGTGGTGCGGCTGTGTGGCTCGGGCTTCATGTGTCTACAATATGCGTGCTTTCTAGCTCGGCCGTCCAAACCGGTTCAATAGTGGAAACTGAGACAATGGAAACCGACAACGTGGCACACCACATGTACTAGAGGGCCTGGACCCTCGGCGAGAACGCTTTGAAATCTTCATAAGGAGTGAGAATTACAAAAATTCCACTAGATGCGGTAATTTGTTTTTTTAATAGGGGTAATTATCATAAAAAATGACGAAACAGGGGATAAGAACTGAAATTTACCCCCCACAAAAATAAATAGAGGAGGAATAGGAAATGCGGTGTATAAAAAACTCGTGCGGGAAATGTTGATCAAAATGTCTCGGTTGGAATAAATGCTGAGCAGTAGGCATCTTTCTCTCAAGTATGCTTTGGGAACACATAAAACTTCTACTCCTATCTTTTAATGCTGCGTCCACTGCTGCAAATGGAATATCTAGAAAGGACAGCATATGGCTAGCGCTCGGTAGGAATTCCGCACATTTTCCCCGCACCGATCGATCGATCGTTCCAATTCCATGTAAAGTATCGTACCGTGGCGGATATTGAAGTCTTCAGCGATGTCTTGGTTTAAATCATGCCATGTCCGTACGATGGGACTTTTTTTCTGAATGAAATAACAAGCAATATAGAATGCATCAATTATTTATGCGCGCTGATGGTTTGTTCACTGTTTGTTATGAGGTTGCAATCCTCCAGTAGTACCGTCCTGTTCCCCTGGTGGTCATAATTAAAGGAAAATGGCGGATCAATTAGACAGGGGGTCTAATTTTGGTAGGGTGGGAGGAGCACTGTTGATTCACCTATCGATGGTTCAATTCAAGGCTAGCTCTCCCAACAGTCGGGACTGTTGCGGTGTTTTACCGATAAATTTGGTTCGAAGCAAGGCGCTTTATTTGCCCACTGTTCCCTCGCCATTCAAGTTGATTTGGACGAGGCGGAGGCAAAGGAGAAGAAGATGAAGATGAGTTTCATACTAGCTAGCTAGCCGTCCCTGTCTTGTTTAACCTACTACGGAGGAGAACTTGTTTTGTGTGTGTGTGTGTTTTGGGGGCCATGGCCATTGGTCCATGTACGGTGCCGGCGTGTCGGCGTGACACGGATCGCCGGCGGCAAGGAAGGACAGACGTCCGTTCGTGGGGGCGGCCACGGGATCCCCGGCCCCAGGCGGAGAACGCCGGACATCGTACTCGGACAACCAAACTAGGCACAAAAGAACGTCAGCCAGATCGCGCGGAGGCCCACGCCGGCGCAACGTCGGCACGCCCGTCGCGCGCGGCCAGGGGAAATTAACCCGGCACACACGCAACGCCACCTTGTCGTTGGGTAAACTCGCTCATCTCAGGTGCGCTAGTGTGGTAGAGAGGGAGCGCGGTTAGGTGAGCGGAGTCCGCGCGGTGGGGCCGGGCGACGACACACAAACACACCGCGCCTGTGTGGCACTGGCTTCGGTGTCACCCGGTCGGCGTCGCGCGCGTCGGTGTCAGGGGGAGACGTACGGGTCCCTCCCCTACCACCAGCCTCACCCTCACCCAGAGATTCACCGTCACCGCGCGCCCGCCCCCGCCCCCGCGCTGGCGTGGTACTACTATATATACGCCCGGTCCTGGATGTGTCCCGGTTGCAGCTTGCACACGTCCGGTACAAGGGAGCGAAGCAGGGAGGGCACGGTGTCTGTCAACAGCAACGACACACGGCCAGCCGAGAGACCATCGGCGACGTACGAGCCCAGCTACTAGCTGCTGTTGATCGATCAGGGCTTTGAAGAAGAGACCGGGTAGTAGCTGGTGCTGCTGGGGCTCGATCGGTCGGTCGATGGGGAAAGGCCGGGCACCGTGCTGCGCCAAGGTGGGGCTCAACAAGGGCTCCTGGACGCCGGAGGAGGACATGCGCCTCATCGCCTACATTCAGAAGTACGGCCATGCCAACTGGCGAGCCCTGCCAAAGCAAGCAGGTACGTAATTAATGGCCTGCCGCGCCGCCGATCGATCAAACAGTGACATGTTTGAGTTTTCATATGCCAATTCTGTTTTGAGAGAACTTCGTCGGCTGATGCGGTGGATACGTTTTGGACAGGTCTGCTCCGGTGCGGGAAGAGCTGCCGGCTCCGGTGGATCAACTACCTCCGCCCTGACCTCAAGCGCGGCAACTTCACCCCCGAGGAGGAGGAGACCCTCATCAAGCTGCACAACATGCTCGGCAACAAGTGCGTCAAATTACTTACTTGCTCGCCTCAATCTCGACCAGCTTTCCGGCCGTTTTGTCAACACGCACACGCACGCGCATGACCAGCTGCAGTGGACTAACAGTTGATTTCTATCTAGGTGGTCCAAGATCGCGGCGTGCCTGCCCGGGAGGACCGACAACGAGATCAAGAACGTCTGGAACACGCACCTCAAGAAGCGGGTCGCCGAGAGCGCCGGCGAGAACAAGACGAAGAACAAGTGCAAGAAGAAGACCGTCCGCGTCGACGCGCAGACGGCCTCGCCGTCGCCGTCCTCCTCCACGACCACGGCGACCACGAACAGCTCTAGCGCCGACTCCGGCGAGCAGAGCAACACGAGCAAGGACGAAGAAACAGAGCTCGACAAGATCGAGATCCCCATGCTCGAGTTCGCCTACGACTTGGACATGCTCCTGGACACCGTGCCCGAGACGCGCTGCGCGCCCACCTCCCCGAGCTCGTCCGCGTCCCCGCCGTGCGTGGTGGACGACCACAACGAGCTGATGCTCGACCTACCGGAGATCGACATCGTGCCGGAGCTCTGGAACATCATCGACGACGACGACGGCGGCATCCCGTGCGCGGACGTGGATCAACAAACCCCGTGGAGCAATGCGGCGCCGTGCAACGGCAACGGAACAGAGGCGGCCGCAACGGCCGACGACGGGAAGGAGTGGTGGTTGGAGGACCTGGAGCGGGAGCTGGGCCTGTGGGGGCCCATCGAGGACTACCAGTACCAACCGAACCCACAAGCCCTGTCGGGCCCCGTGGACCCGCCGTCTACCAGCGTGGACGACCCATTGTCGTACTACTTCGAAGCTGCTGGCCCCGTCGTCCCTGGAACCTGAACCCTCGGCCACCGTTCTCACAGATATCCACATGGATTTGTGAGATCGATCACCATTAGCATAGAAAACAAGCAACGCAGTCCAACGGCTACGACTGATGCTGCTAGTACAAATACACGTATAACTGTACAATCGTACGTCTGCAACAGATCCCTCCCAGTATAGCATACAACAAAGACGACTATACGAAAAAGGAGATATATAGTTAGGCTAGGCTGAAAATAATCTCTGGGCAGCGCAAGCAAAGTGGTGCAAATGCAAACCCACAAAGGAAAGGAGTCAAGATTTCCGGTGGAATGTAAGTAACTTGGCTTCAGTTTGCCGACTGGTATACGACAAAGACTTGGTACCGATCGTCACCGTGACGCGAGCGAGTTATCATCGAAATTTTCCTCCTGCCATTTTCGCCAGGCCAATCGGCTGGATTCTGGCTTTTAGAAACTTAGACTTTGTATGTACATGCTGCATGCAGCTAGCTAGCTACCCTTTGGGCTTTTTTGACAATCTGATGTAGCCTGCCTGCCTGCTGTCCCGTTCACCTTTCCTCATTCGCTGCTCATGTTTTCTACTTCCTCGACTACCTTTTCATTTATTTATTTGCTTTAGTATATGTTTGATGTCGTGTCGTGTACCTTGAGCGAGCAAACTGCATGATTGATCGACTGGGGCAGGGCATCGTCATCATCGATCATGAGATGGAGGTAGGTTACCTAACATGAGATCCAGAGAATCGGGCGAGTAGCATCTTGTGTTGAAGCGCGCGCTGTTTAGGAGGATCAGGGAAAAGGTATCTCTTGGACTTGGAAGGGCATGCGCAGGGAAGAAACTAGAGTACTGTTTTTTTTCTTTCGAAATCACTAGAATACTGTTATGACTAGTTGTCCTGGATAAAATATGACAAGTGCCAGGCGTCACCCGGCTCTACCCGTATTACATTACTTCTACCAGTTTGGTTTATTAGGCACGCCGTCGGATTCATTTTTAAAAAAAGTTTTCAATGGTATATTTGTTTAGATATATATTGCATATTTTATTGGCCAAAATTGATGGTTAATTTTTTTTAAACTACATCCGTGCCTAATAAACTAAACCGGAGGGAGTATCTTTCCTGAGCCACTGTAGTGAAAACTCTTTTAGCATGCATGCACATGTAGTAAAAACAAAAATCGTGTTTAACAAATCCTTGGGAAATCCATCTAAAACTTGTGAAAACTTTTGCAACATTTCAAGCATTCTCATGTAGAAAAAACAAGTACTTTATGTAACAAATACTCATTTATTCTACCTCAAAAAAAATACTCATTTATTCTTGTAAATTTGTGAAGACTTTTGCAACATTCCAAGCATGTCCATATAGCAAAACAAATATTGTATCTAACAAATATCCATGTGTTTGTAGCAAAACATATAAGTCATGTCACAACCTGCAACGGAAAAACCAATGCATCCAACATTTATGACTAACTCATCTAACATAAATGAAACACGTATGTAACATCAGAGCATTCTCTTTACAGAATATACACATGGATCATTGTAGCACATTACCCATGCTTACACAATAAAACGATACATGTACAACTATCAAATCATCACACTATATGTAACATCGACAATAATTTACCATGCGCGTCGACGACCATGGAGTCACCACCATGGAAGATTCGAACTGTGAACCCTGCAAGAGCCACTCGCGAGCGCCCGTCTTAGCTAAGTCTGGGGACGAACACCTCACCTTCCATGGACCTCCATAGTGATCTCGATGATGACTGGCACTAGGTGTTGCATGGGAAGGCGAAGCTATGACCTAGCCATCAATGGCACCGACATGGGAATGGACGATGGTAACGACAGCCGGAGGAGATGGTGCAGAGAAGAAGTAGCGTAGGCGACAAATTATTGGACACTCGCATGCGCGCACAGCTTTAGTCGGTCTCTAGACGAGCTTGTTCTCTAATTAGAGAAATCTCAATAGGTTATCCATATATGTGTAAGAGGCCAAAAAAACGATTTCATGAGTAAGAGACTCAAAATAACAACTCCAACAGCTTATTCATATGTGTCCCCCACTAAATTTGTTTGGGAGATCAACTATATTTTGGCACCTCCTACCCGCATATGGGTAGAACATTACAAATTTTTGGTAAGAACCATCCCTACCCAATCCATGCGGGAGAAGGCAACCACCATGGGCAGAACTTTTCGCCCCTCACACCCGACGTTGACGTCGCTCGCCACCACCACTTTGATTGCCGGTGACCACCCTGCGGCACCGCCACTCCATGCCCCTCCATGTCCGATCCACCAGTCGGCCTCCTTCGCCCTGCACACCCCTCTATCGACAATGAGTGAGCCATAGTGGCCTCCCATGTTAGCACGTCGCCGGCTCGGATTCGTCGTGGAGGCGGCCATGCTAGGCCCACGCGCAACTCCGCCACCACCTCACCTACGAGATCCGCCACCCGCCCCCACTGGCGAGCACCGCCACCCCTCTTGCGCCCCGCACCTATGAGCTTCTGAGCTGCCCTGACCTCATTCCTTGACGACCTCTGGCGTCGATTCGGTCGCACCTTACCGACCGACCACCGGCTCCACGCGCAGGCATAGGGTGCTACATGAAGGGGGTGACGAGGACATGTGTGATGGGGAAGAAGATGAGAAAAGGAAAAGAAAAAAGAAAAGAAAATAGGACTCACTGACAAATGAGTCCCATGTACAAACCAGTTTTGCCAAACCATATTACGGTAAGCTGGAAAAGTATAGACTAGTCCCAAACATTATCTCTCCTTTACACAAATCCAATGCGTTTAACCAAATTATGGGTAGATTGTTGGAGATGTTCTTAGATGCAACAGAGGAATAGAATAGAGGGAAGGAGGTCCACATGGTCAAAGAGTATATGCATCACACGTGCAGGCGGATCGTTATAACTGGCTGTAGCTACAACCCGGGCAGACAAGTGGCTTTTTCCATAAAACATACTACATGGTCTGCTTCGTTGTCAATGGAGAATGGAACTAACTGTTTCATGTGACCACGCAACCATCTAATAACCCATATAACACGGTGGTCGAGCGCCGGCGTGCAAGTGCTAACGTGGTGGATGCGAGTTGTATGCCTCGCATCGGTCACAGTTTATGTTTCTCGAAACAACATCATCAGGAACATGCACGACACAATCTGTTTTATGTGACAACACATCTTTTGTGGGTACTAGCAAGACGTCCATGCTTTCTTTTATTAGTAGCGTTCTCTACGTCAGAATTAACTAACTTACATTTGTCTAGATTCACAAGTATATATCTACACACTGAAACTTGTCTCAATATGTAAATCTAGATAGATGTGAGTCAGATAATTCCAAAACGAGTGAATAGATTACGGAGAAACAACATGCCTACTATTATAGAGGTGGCAAATAATAAGTCTAAATACATGTAGGTTCACTCATGTTTACAGTAAAACTACATACTAAAATAAGTCTATTTTTTTTTTCATAAACCTAAAACATATTATATTTTAAAATGGAGAGAGTATACTATTATAGAGGTATCACATAGTTACTAAAGTTGTATAGTATTAAGTTTTAATTCACTTTGATGCTTCCGTTTAATCTTAGCTACTATTATGTGCAAGGAGACCAAACTGATTGTATATCAATGCTGGACGTTTTCAAGAAGGATAGCTTGGACATATCTGACCTTTGCCTAATTGGAAGAGAATTCAAACCGAAGAAGCCTCCTGATCGCCAAATTTCCTTAGTAAAAACTGATAGAAGCTGCAACAAGGTTGCTCATGAGTTATGTCAGTTTAGCGTAGAAAATTGAGTGGTGGTGTGTTACTAAGTGCGGTTCTGTCCTGCGTGTCAAGATCGGCTTGGAAAGATTGTAATCCAAACTTTGTTTCTTAATTAATACAAAACAATTTTTTTTTAAAAAAACAAGATTCACTCTCAATGTTAAATGAGTTGTGGCTCATATAAAAGTCGCAAGTGTTGGATATGAAATTTGGACCAGGCTAACAGAAGAAACATGGGATATATATTAGGCACCATGTGGTGGCAAAAGAAGCCTTTTAGATGGCACCAGCGAGATCCGGCTAAGGTAAGGAACTTCGTGTCACGGCTGCTCCACTCCACTAACTGGGGAGGGGACGTGGAGTCTTATGCTACGAGATTTGCATGGCCTCAGTTATAAGAACCAAAAAATAAGCAATGCTAGAAAAATAGTGAAATTGATGACTAACATTCTCATATATTTGTACAAAGGCAAATTAATTGTGTATACTAATTCTTAAATAAAATCAAAACAAACCATAAACTTGGAAAAATCAAAATAGAACAAAAAACAAAGAATGTAAAATTATATTTAAATAAAGTAATAAAAATAAAATAGTGAAATCAGTCCAAAAAAATTAAAAAGAGGGAAAAATAGGATGAAAAAATAGAACATAAAATACAGCGAGAAGAAGAAGAAAAAAAGCAAAAAATGAAACTGACATTGTCGGGCTGGCCCATCGCGCGCAGTACATGAGTATTGCGTCCGTAACGGACGCGACGTTCTCCTCAGATGGAAATTCCTCTTCTTGCGGTAGATTATTTTCCTAGCCCAGCCCACGCATCGTGATTTGTTCTTTTTTTTCACTTGCTAAAAACTATACAAACCCCACAGTGGGGACAACAAAAAAGGGAGCAACGCGTACGATCAGGACGCAACGACAACTCCGAGCTGCCGCCATGGCAACACCTTCCGTCGGCGCCACGACATCGCGAGCGCTCGAACCCCGGCGCGACCCCACCCCGGAATTCTCATCCGAGGCATCCTCCTCGTCCTCATCGCGCGCCGCAGAGGCGGAGCGGAGGCTGGTGTCGTGTGATGGCGGCGCCGAGGAGGCCGCGCTCGACGTGGACTCCCCGTGGGTCGCGGCGGCCGAGGCGGAGTCGAGGCTGGAGGTAGCCGCCATGGCCGCGGCTTCATCTAGGCTGTGCCTTCAGGCTGAGGGCGCGGCGTACGAAGACGAGATACGAAACAACCAAGAGCGTCAGGAGGACGAGGTCTACTATACTTATCAAAATTGGACATTTTCAGTAATCTTGTAGAATACCTTGATTTTTTTTATCTTACTGTGATGCATAATTGCATATATAGTTGCGAACTTGCAATGCAGTTTTTCTGTTCATCACTGGATCGTGACCTTATCACCTTCTTTGTTTGTTAAGGTTTTAGCATGTTAGGAGATGATTCTGCCAAACCCCGGGAAGATAGCTAGTCTTGCGATTATTTTTCTTAGCTCGAACAGACTAATACAGTTTGCAAATTTGATCTTCACTGCAGCTGATGGCATTGGAAGCAATATTTAGAGATGATCTTGTTGAATTTGAAAACAAAGGAGGGCTCAGCTATTTCCAGGTTAATTTACTTGTTTTGTCCATTAGTGCTATTAATTTCAACTATTCTTGGATGATGGAAATCTTGGTTTATTAATGCTACCTATTTTTTTTCGAGAATGATGCTACTTAATTTTACCACTTGAATTGCAGATTTACATACGGTATGATCTTCATGATGACGCTGAAGTGTGTGCTAAGCTTTCTTCAGCTAACGAAAAAACAAAATTTGGAGGATGTCCTGATGATGATGATGATGAAGAACCCGATGTTGGATCAGATGAATTCTCTTACACCTGCAACTTTGAGTATCTGCCTCCTTTAGTATTGACATGCCTATTTCCAAAATCATATCCTAGCAAAGAGGCACCATATTTCACAGTCACCGCTAAATGGATGGATGAGTCAAATGTGTCCCAGCTCTGTGAGATGCTTGACACCATCTGGGCAGAGCTGCCTGGGCAGGAAGTGGTGTATCAATGGGTCGAGTGGATACGCAATTCTTCTTTGTTACATCTCTGGTTTGATGGCAAGATAATGTTAGGTCAAGACGTTCCAACATATACAGGAGACAGACGTGCGATCTCAAGAAGTCTCCTATTGGAGTCTACAATCCCTTTGATGCTCAGTTACAGTAGTAAGAAACGCTACCAAGCTTTTCTTGATGATCTCCATACGTGCATGATATGCCTTAACCAGACGAAAGGTAAAACAATTTCCTTTTGGGGGCATTCTTCTTTATTCAGCAGTAATAGCAAGGAGTATATGTTTCTTCATATATGCTGGAGTTTTCTGTGACATTTTTCTTTCCATTCAAGTTTCTTGGGATGCTGAATTACCTTAGTAAATAAAGGTTCATCACCCCATAAACTAACTATGATTTTGAAACATTTAGGTTCCAACTTCATCAAGCTTCCATGCCACCACTTGTTTTGCATGAAGTGCATGGAGACGTTATGCAGGATACATGTGAAGGAAGGCACTTTGTTTCAGTTAGTATGCCCCGACACCAAGTGTAACGCCTCCATTCCGCACTATCTGTTGAAGAGGCTTCTTAGCGAAGAGGAGTTTGAACGCTGGGATAGGCTTGCCCTTGAGAAAGCTTTAGACTCGATGTCAGACGTGGTTTACTGCCCAAAGTGTGCGATCGGTTGCGTGGAAGATGAGGATAACACCGCGCAATGTCCGAAATGTTCATTTACCTTCTGCGGGTTTTGCAAGGAACTATGGCACCCAGGGAAGCAGTGTCTAACTCCAGAACAAAAAATCCAGCGCCGCAAGGTAAAAATGCAAACATTTATGGTCATTTTTATTAAGCATATGTCGTTTGTTATTTACTTCTATGATATGATCTCAGGCGTCTGGCAGGATGACTGAGCGAGAGATAGCAGAGGAATTGTTGAACATCAAAGAGCTGTACAAGGATGTTCGGTTATGTCCAAACTGCAGAATCGCCATCGCCAAGAGTGCAGGCTGCAATAAAATGGTGTGTGGCAACTGTGGTCAGTTCTTTTGCTTCCGTTGCGGCAAGGCAATCGCTGGCTACGATCATTTCAGGTAGAGACCATTCAAGTTCTTTCTGGTTCCTTGGAACAAGGAGAGGGCACACCATAGTATCATTTGACAAACTATAGCACACATTGTCCATTAACTGTAGGAACTGTCGACTCTTTGAGCCGAGAGATATGGCAGAGTGGGAGCGGGAGATGGACCAGCTGCAATTTGGAAACCAGATTCGAAATCAGCTGAAACCCTTAGGCGCCATGGTGAGATGTCCAAGGTGCCGCGAAAAGACTCACAAGGTAATTAAGGAAACTCGATCTTTTAAAACTGCATGTAAAGATATGGTAACACCTTGTGATAATCGTTATGGATATATAGCACTGGTTTTCTGATCTATATGCTTCTAACCGGATACTCCTCGAAACAGGCTTTACGTCCCGCTATATCAATACTAACCAGATATTAATGGTTATATGTGTAGGACGATGAGAAATATGTCTTCTGCTGGGCGTGCCGAGCAAGAATTTGCACACTATGCAAACAAACAGTCGAGGACAAGAGGCTGAAGAGGGGACACTGGGGGTCACCGGATTGCGTGAGCCTTGCTTAGTCATCAGATTTATTCCCACAGCTTTTACAAATTAGGAATTTAGGCCGAGTTTGCAATTACTGAACTACATACAACCTTGCATTTGCTTGTAGAGACACTATCTAATATTATGCATAGCTGGTTAACAGACCACATAACACAAGGGATTTTTTTTGCAAGGGTATGGTTGATGTTGAACAATACAAAAACTCTTCCAATAAAAACAAGCGAGGGTAGATAGGTAGGAGCAATGCTAGCTAGAGTATACATAAGGGGGAAAATGCTTCATCCTGTTCGCTTCGCGCGAGCAACGGGGCGAACCCTAGGTTCTGCCGGTCCTAGCTCCCTTCTTCCCCTTCTCCCCTGCCACCGTCGCCGACGAGAGCCTCTGGGCAAAGCCCGAGCGGTGCCAACGACGGCAGGACCACTTCTACCCGTGCGTGGGAAGGGAGGTGCGGGGTCTCCCGTTCTGCAGCGTTGTGCTGATGCGGTGGGTTCTCAACTCGGCGGCGGTGGGTCGTCGTGGCGGTGGCCTCGCAGCGGTGATGGACAGCGGTCGGAGATACGACATGGGGTGGCGGGGGCAGGTTTGGGTCCTATGTCGAGGCACTTCTGACGCTAGCATGGGGCATTCTCGATGACCTCCTATCTTATCTGTCATCGCCACTCTCCGTCCTCGTTGTCCGCAGGCAGGATCGGTGCTGGATGGCAACAACTCTGTACCAACTCGATTGGACTTCAAGTGCAAAGTGTTGTATCAAGTGTATTTTCTCCACAAGGATGACTAGAGAGTTTATATCAAACTCTCGGGGAATTGGCTTAGGAACTTCTTTTCTTGTCTTCTTCAGGCTACCTACAAAACAAAGTATTTGCCTTGTGTCCCCAAATCCACCATGTGATTTTCAAGCACAAATTTTCTTATTAATAAAACTGAAATAAAACTCTAAATAAATAAAAGTAAACAATCTATAATTAGGCAAGAAAGTACAAACAATGAAGTAAAGTTCGTTTTGGTTGTTTGTTTGTTTATGCAAGTAATAAATGTATTTTTTATTTAATTAATGCTGAAAATATAAAAGGCAAGAAAAGTATGATAAAGGTGTTTCTTATAATAAAAAAGTGGACTAGAGTTTATGGGTTCACTTGACTACTCGCTCACAAGGTGCAATGAACATAAAAACTGCTTATGGATGAAATATAACTTGGAACTTCATTATATATTGATTAGCATTTATATAAACATCACGTCCTAATATAAATATGATGCAACACATTTCACTTATACTCCTCTAGAAAAGGAAAACTCCATGCAATATAAAATTAAGAATCAACAGAGTATAGTCTTAGGTACTTTGACATGATGTTTGAATAACAAATATGCTAACTTGACCAAACAAAAACATCTTTGTTGTCACAAGATGTAAATAACACATGCATCCACTTTATCCCTAGTGAGATAATAAAAGAAAGGTAAAAACCATAATGTATCTCGAGTTTTTTGTCACTTCTCAATCTCCACCATCATGTAACTGAAGGGGTTCGCAATGAAAAGCAAAAAAAATCCTACCGCAGAACACACCCAATGTCCAAGATCTATCTAGGAGTAATGCTATAACGGAGAGTGTTTCGGTAACATACCCTTATAGACCAAAACGCGGTTAACATTCCGCGAGAAACATGGCTGATGTAGTCATACTCGTAGCCGACCTCAAGTTCATGAAGCTCCTCGCGAGTTACCCTTGGTGCTTGCACGACAATCCGGGTGCTACTAATGGCAGCACCCTCATGGTTTCGCACACATACTGTGTATGATGACAACTTCCGGGTTTCTGATCCTTGCCGTGACTACGGAAGTAGATATTCTGGCTAGACTGCAGCACAATAATGTTGTGTCGCGGTGTTGTCGTCTCTTGCGGGTACAATTCCTCGAGGAACCATACTAGCGCAACAACGACGAGAGAGAGAGAGAGAGAGAGAGAGAGAGAGAGAGAGATCTATACCCCCGTGTGCGGTTCCAAACTTGGGAACCTCATGTGAGGAAAAGAGAGAGAGGGGGTATTTTCTCTAAGGAAAATGCCTTAGAGAAATATTGGTGTGTCTCTCCCTCTCCATATGCCCCTCTTTATATAGGGGAAGGAAGGGTGCCCCCAACCATCCAAGTCCCGGGGTGATACTATTCAAGGAGGAGGTGGGAGGAGGCACCATGGGAAGGTGGGCTAGCCGTCCGGGGTGGGGCCAACCCCCACGCGTGGTTCCACGCCGGCCAGATGGGCCCCCTTAGGTGGCAGCTTGGCCTTCCCTAGGGCATCTTGCCCTCTTGGTCCTTGTTGTTGGAGTTATGCCCTAGAGGCAATAATAAAAGCAGTTATTATTATATCTTTGTGTTTATGATAAATTTTTACATTCATGCTATAATAGTATTAACAGGAAACATTAATACTTGTGTGATTTGTAAACTAAATTAGAGTCCCTGGTAAAGCCTCTTTATAATACTAGCTTGTTGATTAATAGATGATCGTGGTTTCTCGATCATGAACATTGAGATGTTGTTAATAACAAGATCATATAATTAGGAGAATGGTATAATGGACATACTCCTATAGATAAGCGTAGCATAAAGATCAAGTCATTCTAATACTTCGTTTGCTATAAACTTTCTGATACATAGTAACCTAATTCCTTCGACCATGAGATCATGCTAATCACCATCACCGGAAGGATGCTTTGATGACATCAAACACCACACCGTAACTGGGTGGCTATAAAGGTGGCATTGAGTGTTCGGAAAGTATGGGTTGAGGCACATGAATCAAGAGTGGGATTTGTCCATCCATATGACAGATAGATATACGCTGGGCCCTCTCGATGGAATATCATCCAATTGGCTTGCAAGCATGTGACTGGATCACAAGGGATCACATATCACGGGAACAAGAAAAGAGTACTTATCAGTAACGAGATTGAACTAGGTATGCAGAGATACCGACGATCAAAACCTCGGATAAGTAAACTATCATGAGACAAAGGAAATTGGTATCGTATGTAAGTGGTTCATTCGATCGCAAAGTAATCGTTGAAATATGTGGGAACCATATGAATTTCCAGATTCCTCTATTGGTTATTGATCGGAGAAGTGTCTCGGTCATTTCCGCGTAATTCACGAACCGTAGGGAGACACACTTAAGGATTCGATGTTGTTTAGTAGATATGGAATGTTAGTAGGGATACCTAATGTTGTTCGGAGTCTCGGATGGGATCCGGGATATCACGAGGAGATCCGGAATGGTCTGGAGAATAAGATTCATATAAGGAAAGTCCTATTTTAGAGTTCGGGAAAGTTTCCGATGTTTTCATCGGAGAGGTTCTAGAAGGGTCTAGAAGGTTCACCGGTCCGGAAGGAGAATGGTCCATGAATGTGTCATGGGTATGTGGAATGATTGGATCATATCTAAGATCACTTGGTGTTGGCATTTGCAAGAGAGAAATAAAGCTCTAAATTGAAAGTCAAACGGGAAGTTTGAAAAGTCAAATTGGAACAATGGTTTCCTAGTGGGAGAAGAAACAAGTCCTTCTCTCAATCCAACTTGGGTTTGGATTTGGATTCAAACCCACCCCTCCCAAGGCTGCCCCTCCCTCTCATAAATAGAGGAGGAGGGCTGCCCCAAACAACACAAGCCCTTGCCCCTCTCCACGAGCCGCCGCCGCCGACCCGCCGACGCCCGCGCCGCCACCGCCGCGCCGCCGCCGGTCCGTCACCGCCGCCCTAGCCGCCGCCGACACCTCCTCTTCCTCCCGGATCTCTAAACCCTAGATTTCTGGGAAACCATAATCCACCATAACTCGCATCCGGCTTAGGCGAAGCCCTGCGGGATCTTCCCTCTACTTCCGACACCACGCCATCGTGCTGCCGGAATGACGAGGGAGAACTACAACCTCCACTGCCTGCTGGAACAAGGGAGAGAAAGGTCTTCATCGAGTACCGAACGTGTGACCGACTGCGGAAGCGCTGCCGGAACGCAGCGTCGGAAGGATCATCTACGCGATCTTGAGATCGGCAAGTGTACGACTACATCACCCACGAGAATCTGCTCTCGTTAACCGCTTTGGAATCTTTGAGGGTGAGTGCTTCTATCGACTCGTTGCTACAATCTAGTAGATAGATCTTGTCTTGTTTGTGTGCATGCGGTAGAAATTTTTTGTTTTCCATGCTACGAACCCCTACAGTGGTATCAGAGCCGTTTCTATAAGTAGATATGTTGCACGAGTAGAACACAATGGTCATTGTGGGCGGTGGTGCTTTTATTATCAATTGCTTTTTTCTGCTCAATTATGGTGTGATAATATGGGTGCAACATATCTCTCAGTTAATCCAGTTTTTCATGCTAGGACTAAGCACATTGAAATAGATTATCACTTTGTTAGAGAGAGAGTAGCAAAGAAATTGTTAGACATTAAGTTTATTCCTACAGGAGATCAAGTTGCAGATGGGTTTACTAAACCCTTGTCAGTTCGCCAACTAGAAGCATTTAGAAACAATCTTAACTTAGATAAGTTATGATTGAGGGGGTGTGTTAAGGTGTCAAGTATGTTTGGCATATAATAAATATTTGTAACAACCTTAGGATCCGTAGATAAGGATCTCGGTGGTTGTTTAACCTCTGCGTGAGTTATCCTATCAATCACGTTGTAAACATCCCGTGTAATCCTCCTGATGTTGGTTAACCAGGACTCCTATTTAACACGCAAGGATGTGCCCAGTCAGTGATTAACACATCTTCACATATTATCATACATATAACCTATATAAAAAATCCCCGTGTATAATTAAAGGTAATTATATTTTGTGCCTTTTTCCAGGATGTTAAAGAGTAATTATGTAAAACAGTAGAAATAAATACTATTACCTCTGTTTCACAATATAAGACGTTTTAGTACCTACGGAACATTTTATATTTAAGAATGGATGTAATATAACAGATTATAAGCAAGTGACTATGATCTTTGGCCAATATTTAATCATGAAACTTGATTAAATATTGTCAAATAATTATCTCGTTCAATCTTGTCTTTTTATACAAGTGACTACGATCTTTGGCCAATAAGAAGTTATTTCCTCTTTCAATTTTAGATGTGTTTGTTTCCTCACACGATCTCATCGTTCATTGCAGTTGCTGGCATTGGAAGCAATATATGGAAACGACATGGTTGAATTCAGAAGCAAAACAGGGCTACGCTATTTCCAGGTTTCTTGTGCTGCTCTTAGTTGACTTTTCTTATTTGATGGTGATGATCTGGGTTTAATGATCTCTCCATTTTCTATCCCTTTAATTACAGATTTACATATGCTATGATTTGCACGATGGCGCTTAAGTGTGTGCTAAGTTTTCTGCAGAAAACAGAAATGAAGAATGTCCTGATGATTGTACATAACAACATGAGGATAAACAAGATGATCTCTCCTACTCATGCAACTTTGAGCACCTGCCCCTTTGATACTAACATCTGTGCTTCCAAAGTCCTATCCTAGCAAAGACCCCCCGTATTTTACAGTCACCGCTAAATGGATGGATGGGCATAATGTTTCAAAGGTCTGCAAAATGCTTGACACCATTTGGGCAGAGCTACCCAGACAAGAAGTGTTATATCAGTGGGTTGAGTGGATACGTAGTTCTTCTTTGCCACACCTCGGGTTCGATAAGAAAATAACATTAGGTTATGATATCTCTGCACACAAAGGAGATAACCGTGCAATCTCAAGAAGTCTCTCATTGGAGTCTGTAATCCCTTGGATGCTCAGTTACAGTAGTAAGAAGTGCTACCAAGTTTTTCTTGAGGATTCCACATGTGCAAGATTTGCCTCAACGAGAGTAAAGGTAAGCCTTTTTTTTCCTTTTTGACTTCTTTCTGTTGTGCAGTAGTACCAAAACCGTACCAAGGCCGACATGCTATCCCTTTGCAAAAAAAAAACAAAGCCGTACCAAAAATATCATATGCCCTGTTATTAATTACTCTTCTTTGATCTTCCTTGAAAGAATACCAATCATTCGATGGTGTCTATTCTATACTGTACTCCTGTTGAACTTTCCTTCAGTGGTAGCAATCCGCATCTCAAAATTTCAGTCCATAGTAGATACTATTTTAGGATTGTCTGGGCTTCTAATTAAGCTTCTTAGGAATTCATCTTTGTCCTTCCAGTTGATTAACTTAAATTTTGAAACAATTAGGTTCAAACTTCATCAAGCTTCCATGCCAGCACTTATTCTGTGTCAAGTGCATTGAAACCTTATGCAGGATGCATGTGAAGGAAGGTACTTTGTTTCAGTTGGTATGCCCTGATACTAAGTGCAGTACTTCTATTCCACCGTATTTGTTAAAGAGGCTTCTCAGCGAGGAAGACTTTGAACGCTGGGATAAGCTTACTCTTGAGAAAGCATTGGACTCGATGTCAGACGTGGTCCACTGTCCAAGGTGTGCAATTGGTTGCTTGGAGGATGAGGATAACAATGCACAATGCCCAAAATGTAGATTCATTTTCTGTTCGGTGTGCCAGGAGCCTCGCCATCCAGGGAAGCTATGTTTAACTCTGGAAGAAAAGCTCCAGCGGCAGCAGGTAGAAATGCATCTTAGGCATCAGGCATCAGGCAGGATGGCCTGAACATCTCCCATTTGTTGTCTTCAAATGTAACTTTATACTGTTGGAGAATAATTTCATGTTACTGAACATCTCCCATTTGTTGTTTTCAATTTTATGTCTGCAGGCATCAGGCAGGATGGCCACAAGGGCGATGGTGGAGGAAATGTTGGGCGTAAAACTGCTTTACAGCGATGCTAGACCATGTCCAAAATGCAGAATGACCATCAGCAAAACTGATGGATGCAATAAAGTGGTGTGTAGCAGCTGTGGTCAGGCATTCTGCTTCCTCTGTGGCAAGGCTATCGTTGCTGGATATGCCCATTTCAGGTATGGCAGTCTGAGCTATCCAGGGTCTTTCAAATACTAAATAAAAAACAAGGCTCTATAATTTAGGCTTACTCATCTTTATGTATGCATGTTTTGACAAATTACAGCGGGAGGTGTGACCTCTTTCGTGAGAAAGAGAAGGACACAACAGACTGGCAGAAGCTACTGGAACAGCTAGAAACAAGAAACCGCGTACGAGATGAAAGACAACCAGTAGGCAGTACCGTAAAATGTCCAAAATACCGTCAAAAAATTTACAAGGTAATGAACCCAAATCATTTTTCAGTATGCAACATGGCATGAATGCAGCAGCATTCTGTTCCACATTACACATCGCTAGTTTGCCTCTATTGCATCTAACAAACTGCCACATGCGTCCAGGATGATGATAAGTATATTTTCTGCTGGGCGTGCCAAGCCAGCTATTGCACACTTTGCAAAAAGCAGGTCCAGTTTACCGGGCTAAAAAGCGAGCACTGGGGTTCAACAGAATGTGTGAAGATAAAGTTCTAGCGTCAACCCCCTGCTCTCATTGTTACATTTTTTCCAGATCTGGTTGTAGTTTCTCAGATTAGGCTTTCACATTTGTTTTTTTTTTGGGGACCCATTTCTTGTATCATGAAAAACCAATCCAACACGATATATATACAGCAAGGGTAATTACTTATTGATCATGGATGTGAAATTACCTTTATCAGATCAAGCATGTTCTGCTGTAAAGCAAGAGTAATTGCGAGGACATGTATGGCTGCTATCACCTAGTGAGCCGAAGAAGCAAGTCATAGCTTAAAAGAAACATAAATGACCCTTTTCTAGCGAATTTTAGTCTGTGATTGCACTGCAATGTCCGAGCAACGAGAGCCATGGAATATTATTTTTCGATCCCGAAGAATGATTGCCAAATCTCACAGGAGAGAGAAAAGAGTAGGGGGAGGTTGACCCGCACTACCATGCTCATGCGCGGCCTCCTCCACCTATGTCATCCATGAGACGAGATGGGAGCGCCTTTTAGGCTTCTCACCAATGAAATAAGGTGGGGAAAACCTCCCATATAGAGAAGATGACGAGAGCGGTACTGGGCCCAAAAATCCTCGAGTTGGGCCTCCCAAGTGGCACATTCAGAATGTTTTCTATTTTTCGGAATTAAATAACGGGCAGGCGAAATTCGGCCCAAATGACGTCCTCTGGCACAAAATCTTTTATTCTTTTCAGTGGATGGGGATTCTTGCAAAAAAATACCTCCAAGTTTAGAAAATTCACCAATAGACCCCCAACCGGCTAGTTTCTTATCGAATGATCTCCAACTTTGTCAAAATCCTGAATATGACCACAAACAACCTGGATTCTACAAAATGGAGCTCCAAGTTTGAAAAAACAAGTATATAGGTCCCCAAGAAGCCAAGATTTTAATGAAAAGGACCTCCAAGTTCAAAAAATAATAATAGTCCCCCAAGTGACATGGTCTTTCTATAGAAAGGACTGTGGTTTTCATGGAAAAATCCGAGTATACCTTGAGTACATGGTATATATTTCTTGCTTAAAAATACCCTAGACTTTTTGGAATTATGTATAGATCCCCAAGTAGCATGGAATTTTGAAGGGAGATCTAGGATTTATCGATAATGATGAATTAGTCCACAAGTGTCCTAGAATATTGTAGGGACGACGAGTTTCTAGACAATTATATATGACCCTCGAAATGCCTATATTTCATCTGCGAAACTGTACAATCTTAGACTCTGCAACAAAATCCCTGAGATTTCTAAAAAAAAAGAGTTAGGGAACTCATGATCTTACCTAGGATTCACATTTCCATCTTCACGTTCATTCATCGGAGGTAGGTAAATAAAGAAGAGAGCCCCCCTCCCGCACACACACAATGGATTTGCTAGCTCTATTACCCATTGCTCTTCCATCCCCGCCAAAAGAGATATCATCATCTCCTTACCCGATGTTGGCAGTTTATTTCTATATCGGGCAATCAAAGGGCATTTTTCATGGAATGCCTAAAAGAAGAAAAGCATGCCCCCACCCCACCTCCCAAGAAGGACATCATTAAGAACATAAGGTCATCAAGAATCACAATATGACGTGTAACCAGAATGATAACTTATTTTGACTATGTGTCAAGAGTACTCATGTTGTGGGAATAGATAATTTGACATGAGGTCCCTCCTTATGTGACATGTCAACAAAGTGGCAAATCACAAAAGTCAAGGAATTTCCAAGAAACTAGTCATGGTCAACAAGTGAAAGAAGGGGAAAAGCTAAAATAAGAATTCAAAACATGAAGGCTAAACAAAGAGGCCCACTAGGTGGAGGGATATGGTTCTAGTCTATGATGGACCATGCGCCACTCTTTACATAGTACACCATGGACCAGTTGACAAAAGATAACATCCCCTACACCTCCCACCTACCATCTCAATGTTATCCTTTGTCATTTTTCAAAGACCTGTAGCCTATAAATAGCCTCCATTAGCATGTACTCCATTCACTCTCACATCAATTAAAATAAGGGGATGGGCACTACATTTCTGAAACTTGTATCGGGTATTATAGAAGTCTTGCATGGTTCAAATGACATTGAGGAAGAGTGTCCTAGAGTCGTTTTCTAGAAGTCTTGAATGGATCAAGCCTTCTACCAAGTCTCCATCAACATCTTCCTAATGTAGGATTAGATCATGCTTATGATTAATACAAGATTAGGTTTTTCATCTAAGCTGAATCTTGAATTACATTTGGAGGGACAAAATGTGTAGCTAACCCAAGAAAGACATATTTTCAGTCATGGGACCATACATCGAGCATAATCATGCTCGTTGACACAGGGTTATGCCTGCGAGTACGGTTGTTGGCATTGCTGATGTTGCATCTTGTGCTAAAGGCCCTATAGAGGCATGATGTTGTCTTCAAGGGGGTGCACCAGAGGCAATAATTGTTCCCTGCGAGGGTGATACTACAAAAAACTAGAAGATACCTACAAGACATGTTCCCTTTCCTACTTAACTAGGTAAGTAAAACTAGCATTGTTATACATGTCGTGACCAACATGATCTTATGAGTAATGTCTAAAAAAGGTTGACCTTCTTAATGGCATGTCTCGTGTGTCGTCATCATGCCAAGTATCACATTCTCCTTCCACATGTTATGTGGCTTTGCCAAGTGTCACCTTCTCCATTATGTAGTCCCCCACTAGGTTCCTGCATGTTTGCCAAGTGTCGCAACGAGGAGCAAAGTGAGATTATGATGAGAGAGAGATGGAGAAAGAAGGGGTGAGAGTATAACTTTACCTTTTACTTTTCAAAAGAAAATTTTAAAACGAAATATCTTGAGAACAATTCGTCTAATTACAAACCATTTTCACTTTTGAGCTCCTTGTGTCGAGATGTTCAAACAAAATCCCATGTTTATAGGTTTTGACGAACTCTTTTTATATCCAAAAGTATTATTGTTGTAATCAGGTTGCACTGTGAGCTGAGTGTACTTGGGGTTTCAATGTAGTGTAATTTATTTATTTTCAAGCGTACTTCATACTTTTTTCATTGTACCATATCTTCAGAGTAGTTGTACTTCGCTTTCTGTGTACTTATATTTCGTATTTTGTTTATTGTATCCGGTCTTCTTGTACTTTTACTTCTTTCATGTACTTATACTTAGTCTTCTATGTACTTGTACTTCGTCTTCCGTATACTTATACTCGGTATTTGTGTACGTGTACTTCATTTTGTGTACATGTACTTTGTTTTCTATATCTTTGTTGTACTTTTATTAGTATACTTTTTTTACTCTAAACCGTAGTGTAGTGTACTTTGTGTTGGAATTATGCCCTAGAGGCAATAATAAAGATGTTATTATTATAATTCTTGTTCATGATAAAGTTTATGTTCCATGCTAGAATTATATTAAGCGGAAACTTTAATACTTGTGTGGTTTGTAAACAACACCGTGTCCCTAGTACGCCTCTATGGACTAGCTCATTGATCAATGATGGTTAAGGTTTCCTAACCATAGACATGAGTTGTCAATTGATAATGAGATCATATCATTGGGAGAATGATATGGTGGATAGACCCAAACAAAGCAGAGCAATTAGATCGTATCATCGTGTTCGTCTTTGCGAAGCTTTTCCTATGTCAAATATTGTATTCCTTAGACCATGAGATAATGCAACTCCCTGGTATCGGAAGAAATCTTTGAGGTCATCAAACGTCATCCTATGAGAGGGTGATCATAAAGTTGTCTCTCAGGTGATCGGAAAGTATCTGTTGGGTTGTATGTATCGAGATGGAATTTGTCCCTCCCAAGTCGGAGAGATATACTTCGGGCCCACTCGGTAATCGATGTCAACACCGCTTGCAAGCATGTGGTTAAGGAGTTAATCACAAAGTGATATCGGATTACGGAACGAGTAAAGTACTTGTTGTGAACGAGATTGAACTAGGTATGACGGTACCGACGATCGAATCTCGGGCAAGTAAAATATCGCGAGACGAAGGGAATATATATATGGGATTGATTGAATCCTGGCATCGTGGTTCATCCGATATGATCATCGATGAATGTGTGGGAGTCAATATGGGTGCCCAGACCCCGCTGTTGATTATTGATAGAAGATCATGTCTGCATATTCTCGAACCCGTAGGGTCACACACTTAACGTATCTCGACGCTAGGATAGATTGGATAATTGGTTTATGAATTTTTGTTCGGAGTCTCGATGGGATCCGGGATATCACGAGAGGTTCCGGAATGGTCCGGAGAATAAGATTCATATAAGGCAGTGCAGTTTTTGGAGTTCGGAATTGTTCCGGGTTAATCGGTATTGTACCGGAAGCTTCTAGAACCTTCCGGAAGGGGACCAACGTGGCCCCACCTTCTGGGAGGGGGCATGGGCCTATGAGGGAGTGTCCTGGCCGCATTGGGCCAGGGGCACAAGGCCCCATAGGGCCCAGCCGATTCTAGAGAGATTTGACTCGTTTAAATCTCGGGATAGAATTTCTAGATAAGGGAGAGTTTAAATCGTTTAAACTAGAGATAGGCTTGGAGGAGGGGCAAGGGCTGGCCGCCCCCCCTCTATATATAGAGGGGTGGTGCGCCCCCTCCCCCCTACACACACCTGCCTCCAAGCCCTAGCAGCCTTGCTACCTTCCTCTCTCCCTCCCGACTGTTTGTAGGCGAAGCCCTGCAGCAGAAATTCTCCACCATATACACCACGCCGTCGTGCTGTAGATCCAATCTATCTCTCCACCATACTCGCTGGTCCGAGGAAGGAGGAGACGTCGAGGTGCTGCACGTGTGCATCTCACGGAGGCACCACCACTTGTGGTGCTAGATCGGATCGGATCGCGAGGAGGAGAAGCGAGTACGACTACATCACCCACGTTCCGACGAACGTTCCGCTGTGCGAATCTTCAAGGGTATGAAGATCTAATCCAATCTCTCTCGTTGATTGCATCTCCTAGATTAGATCTTGGCTTTCCCTCTGTTCGCATCCGTAGAAAATTTTGATTTACTATGCCGCGAAACCCTTTAGTGGTATCAGAGCTAGATCTATGCGTAGATGTGTTTCACGAGTAGAACACAACATGGTTGTTGCGGGCGTTGATGTTTTCTGTTGCAAGCCTCTTGTTTGTGTTCTTCTTATGACGCGGGATAGTGAGATTGAAGCGATCCAGGCCAACCTTACGCGACGTCGTTCGCGAGACCGGTTCCGCACTTGACGTGTGGCTTGTTCCACACATGCGGCTGGTGGATGTCAGTTTCTCTCACTATAGTTGTCATGGGATTAACACCGGAGTTTGGCAACCATAATATCACCGTTGTGGCTTTCCGTAGGTAAGAATCGTTCTTAGCATCTACTCCCATAAAGCCACGTAAAACATGCAACAACAAAGTAGATGCGTCTAACTTGTTTTTGCAGGGAGTGTTTTCTGTGATATGGTATGGCCCAAGATGTGATGTGTATATTGTATGCGATGATCATGTTTTGTAATGTTTCACGACTTGCATGTCGATGAGTACACAACCGGCAGGAGCCATATGGTTGTCTTTATAATTGTGTATGACCTGCGAGTCAACTTCTTATACGCCATGTAATAGCTTTACTTTATCGCTAAGTAGTTAGCAATAGTTGTAGTTGCTATTCGTGGTGGAGGCAATCATGGTGGAGTGATGGAGATCATGCCGGAACACACAAGATGGAGATCATTGCGCGAAGATAGGCTATACCATGTCACATAAAGTTATATGCATGTGATGTTTATCCTTTTATGTATCTTATCATGCTTAGATCGCGACGGTAGCATTATAAGATGATTCCTCACTTAAAGATCAAGATAAAAACTGTGTTCTCCCCAAGTATGCACCGTTGCGAAAGTTCATCGTGTCCAAGCATCACGTGATGATCGGGTGCTATAGACTCTACGCTCACATACAACGGGTGCAAGCCAGTTTTTGCACACGCGGAAATACTTGGGTCTAACTTGACGAGCCTAGCATGTACAGACATGGCCTCGGAACACAAGAACCGAAAGGTTAAGCATGAGTCATATGAATGATATGATCGACACTTCGTTGTCCATCATTGAAACCACATCTCTTCTCGTGATGATCGGATTAGGTGTGGTGAATTTGGATCGTGTTCACTAAACAACTTGAGGGATGTTGAATTTAGTGGGAGTTCATCTAGTAATTTGATTAAGTTGAACTATTTATCATGAACATAGTCTAAATTGTACTTGCAAATACTGTAGATCACATGGCCAAATCCAACTTCAAATTCAACGTTTTTGCTGAGAAAGAAAAGCTTAGGAACAATGGGTCTAACTTCACCAATTGGTTCCGCAATCTAAGAATCATTCTGTCTGGCGGACAAAAGGACTATGTCCTTGGTAAGCGTTAGGTGACCCCCCTGCTGCAACTGCGCCGGCTGATGAGAAAGCTGTCTATCAGTCGCGCAAAGATTATTATGGTGTGATTAAGAGCACCATGTTGTTTGCTATGGAACCGGAGCTTCAAAATCGTTTTGAAACCTATCCCGGGCCCTTTGAGATTCTCGAGGAGCTGAAAACCATGTTTCAGACTCAAGCCCGTTCTGAGAGATATGAGATCTCTGAGAAGTTCTTTAACTGCAAGATGGAGGAAGGGAGTTCCGTTAGTGAGCACGCCATAAAGATGTCGGGCTACACTCAACGCCTTGAGCAACTGGAATGCACGATTCCAGAGGAGCTCAAGATTGACAGGGTTCTGCAATCACTCCCTCCCAGCTACAAAAGTTTTGTAGTGACTCATAATCAGATTGGTTCCACTGATACGATCACCGAGCTCTTCGCAAAGCTGAAGGCTGCGGAAGTGGACATCAAGAAGGATAATCATGTGTTGATGGTCAACAAGCCCTCCTTTAAGAAAGGTAAGGGAGCAAAGAAGCCCTTCAAGAAGGGCGGCGGCAAGCGCAATGCCCCTGCTGAGAAGAAGCTCAGGTCTGGTCCCAAGCCGGACACTAAGTGCTTCTATTGCAAGGACAAGGGTCACTGGAAGCGCAACTCTCCGAAGTACTTAGCGGACAAGAAGGCTGGCACCATCAAAGGTATATTTGATATACATGTTATTGATGTTTTCCTTACTAGCCCTCGTTGTAGTGCCTGGGTATTTGATACCGGTTCAGTTGCTAATATTTGTAACTCGAAACAGGAGCTACGGAATAGACGGCGGCTTGCGAGGGATGAGGTGACGATGCGCGTTGGCAACGGATCAAGAGTTGATGTGATGGCCGTCGGCACGCTCTCCTTAGTTTTACCTTCGGGATTAGTTTTAAACCTTAATAAGTGTTATTATGTGCCTGGGTTGAGCATGAACATTATTTCTGGATCGTGTTTATTGCAAGACGGTTATTCATTTAAATCGGAGAATAATGGTTGTTCTATTTATATGAGTAACATCTTTTATGGTCATGCACCTCTTGTAAATGGTTTATTTCTTCTAAATCTCGAAAGGGATGAAACACACATCCATAACATTGAGGCTAAGAGATGCAAAGTAGATAGTGATAATACTACTTATTTGTGGCACTGTCGTCTAGGTCATATTGGTGTAAAGCGCATGAAGAAACTCCATTCTGATGGACTTTTGGAGTCTCTTGATTTTGAATCATTTGACACATGCGAACCATGCCTCATGGGCAAGATGATCAAAACCCCGTTCTCCGGTATGATGGAGCGAGCAACGGACTTGTTGGAAATCATACATACCGATGTATGCGGACCGATGAGTGTTTCGACGCGCGGTGGATATCGCTATTTTCTCACTTTTACCGATGACTTAAGTAGATATGGGTATATCTATTTAATGAAACATAAATCTGAAACATTTGAAAAGTTCAAGGAATTTCAGAATGAAGTGGAGAACCATCGTAACAGAAAGATTAAGTTTCTACGATCCGATCGTGGAGGTGAATATTTGAGTTATGATTTTCTCACGCATCTTAAAGCAAGCGGAATTGTTTCGCAACTCACGCCACCCGGAACACCACAGCGCAATGGTGTGTCTGAACGCCGGAATCGAACCCTATTAGATATGGTCCGATCGATGATGTCTCTTACTGATTTGCCGTTATCATTTTGGGGTTATGCATTAGAAACCGCTGCATTCACTTTAAATAGGGCTCCATCTAAATCCGTTGAGACGACACAGTATGAACTGTGGTTTGGTGCTAAACCTAAGTTGTCGTTTCTTAAAGTTTGGGGATGCGAAGCTTACGTCAAGAAGTTGATGCCGGACAAGCTCGAACCCAAAGCGGAGAAATGCGTCTTCATAGGATACCCTAAGGAAACTATTGGGTATACCTTCTATCACAGAACCGAAGGCAAAGTGTTTGTCGCAAAGAACGGTTCCTTTCTTGAGAAGGAGTTTCTCTCGAAAGAAGTGAGTGGGAGGAAAGTAGAGCTAGACGAGGTTATTGAACCTTCTCTTAAATTGGAGAGTAGCGCAGCACCTGAAATTGTTCCAGTGCCGCCTGCACCAACAATAGAGGAAGCTAATGACAAGGATCATGAAGCTTCGGACGATGCTGCTACTGAACGTCGCAGGTCGACAAGGTCGCGTGCCCCTCCTGAGTGGTACGGCAACCCTGTCTTGACTGTCTTGTTGGTAGAAGACAGTGAACCTACGAACTATGAGGAAGCGATGATGAGCCCAGACTCTGAGAAATGGCTGGAAGCCATGAAATCCGAATTGGGATCCATGAGCGAAAACCAAGTATGGACTTTGGTGGATCCTCCTAGCGACCGAAAGGCCGTTGAGTGCAAATGGATATTCAAGAATAAAACGGACGCGGATGGTAATGTTACCGTCTATAAAGCACGGCTTGTCGCAAAAGGTTTTCGACAAGTTCAAGGTGTTGACTACCATTCGGATTTTATTAGCAATTGCTGCGTTTCATGATTATGAAATATGGCAGATGGATGTCAAGACTGCTTTCCTCAATGGCAACATTGATGAAGAGTTGTATATGATGCAACCCGAGGGTTTTGTCGATCCTAAGGATGCTAGTAAAGTATGCAAACTTCAGCGTTCCATTTATGGACCGAAGCAAGCATCTCGGAGTTGGAACCTTCGTTTTGATCAAGTGATCAAGAGCTTTGGATTTGTTCCAAATTGCTATGAAGCTTGCATCTACAAGAAAGTGAGTGGGAGCTCGGTGACGTTTCTGGTACTGTATGTGGATGACATATTGATTATCGGAAATGACATCAACATGCTTAACGATGTGAAGAGTTATTTGAACAAGTGTTTTTCAATGAAAGACCTAGGTGAAGCTGCTTATATATTGGGCATCAAGATCTATAGAGATAGACAAAGACGCCTGATAGCTTTAAGCCAGAGTACATACCTAGACAAAGTTCTAAAAAGGTTCAGAATGGATAAGGCAAAGAAAGGTTCAGTGCCTATGTTGTCAGATAAGATATTGAGCAAGGCTCAGTGTCCAGCTACGGTAAATGATAGAGAAGCTATGAGCAAAGTGCCTTATGCCTCGGCCATAGGTTCCATCATGTATGCCATCATGTATGCCATGCTGTGTACTAGACCGGATGTGTCCAATGCTCTTAGTTTGACGAGCAGATATCAAAGTGATCCAGGAGTGGAACACTGGACAGCCGTGAAGAACATCCTAAAGTACCTAAATAGGACTAAAGAAATGTTCTTAGTCTATGGGGGTGATGAACATCTTGTCGTAAAAGGTTACGTCGACGCTAGTTTTGACACCGACAAGGATGATTCCAAATCTCAGACAGGATACGTTTATATTTTGAATGGAGGAGCTGTGAGCTGGAGAAGCTGCAAGCAAAGCGTGATCGCGGGATCTACAGTAGAAGCGGAATACATGGCTGCTGCAGAAGCGTCAAGTGAAGGAGTTTGGATCAGAAACTTCATCACTGAGCTTGGCGTGGTTCCAAGTGCATTGGACCCACTGGAGATATTGTGTGACAACACTAGCGCCATAGCACTCGCTAAGGAACCAAGATATCATCCAAAGACCAAGCATATCAACCACAAGTTTCATATAATCCGAGATTATATAGCAGATGGAGATCTGAAGATTAGCAAAGTACATACGGATCTGAATGTCGCAGATCCATTGACTAAACCTCTTCCACGTGTAAAACATGATCAACACCTCAGTGCCATGGGTGTGAGATTATTGCCAGATGTAAACTAGATTATTGACTCTAGTGCAAGTGGGAGACTGTTGGAATTATGCCCTAGAGGCAATAATAAAGATGTTATTATTATAATTCTTGTTCATGATAAAGTTTATGTTCCATGCTAGAATTGTATTAAGCGGAAACTTTAATACTTGTGTGGTTTGTAAACAACACCGTGTCCCTAGTACGCCTCTATGGACTAGCTCATTGATCAATGATGGTTAAGGTTTCCTAACCATAGACATGAGTTGTCAATTGATAATGAGATCATATCATTGGGAGAATGATATGGTGGATAGACCCAAACAAAGCAGAGCAATTAGATCGTGTCATCGTGTTCGTCTTTGCGAAGCTTTTCCTATGTCAAATATTGTATTCCTTAGACCATGAGATAATGCAACTCCCTAGTATCGGAAGAAAGCTTTGAGGTCATCAAACGTCATCCTATGAGAGGGTGATCATAAAGGTGTCTCTCAGGTGATCGGAAAGTATCTGTTGGGTTGTATGTATCGAGATGGAATTTGTCCCTCCCAAGTCGGAGAGATATACTTCGGGCCCACTCGGTAATCGATATCAACACCACTTGCAAGCATGTGGTTAAGGAGTTAATCACAAAGTGATATCGGATTACGGAACGAGTAAAGTACTTGCTGTGAACGAGATTGAACTAGGTATGACGGTACCGACGATCGAATCTCGGGCAAGTAAAATATCGCGAGACGAAGGGAATATATATATGGGATTGATTGAATCCTGGCATCGTGGTTCATCCGATATGATCATCGATGAATGTGTGGGAGTCAATATGGGTGCCCAGACCCCGCTGTTGATTATTGATAGAAGATCATGTCTGCATATTCTCGAACCCGCAGGGTCACACACTTAACGTATCTCGACGCTAGGATAGATTGGATAATTGGTTTATGAATTTTTGTTCGGAGTCTCGGATGGGATCCGGGATATCACGAGAGGTTCCGGAATGGTCCGGAGAATAAGATTCATATAAGGCAGTGCAGTTTTTGGAGTTCGGAATTGTTTCGGGTTAATCGGTATTGTACCGGAAGCTTCTGGAACCTTCCGGAAGGGGACCAACGTGGCCCCACCTTCCGGGAGGGGGCATGGGCCTATGAGGGAGTGTCCTGGCCGCATTGGGCCAGGGGCACAAGGCCCCATAGGGCCCAGCCGATTCTAGAGAGATTTGACTCGTTTAAATCTCGGGATAGAATTTCTAGATAAGGGAGAGTTTAAATCGTTTAAACTAGAGATAGGCTTGGAGGAGGGGCAAGGGCTGGCCGCCCCCCTCTATATATAGAGGGGTGGTGCGCCCCCTCCCCCCTACACACACCTTCCTCCAAGCCCTAGCAGCCTTGCTACCTTCCTCTCTCCCTCCCGACTGTTTGTAGGCGAAGCCCTGCAGCAGAAATTCTCCACCATATACACCACGCCGTCGTGCTGTAGATCCAATCTATCTCTCCACCATACTCGCTGGTCCGAGGAAGGAGGAGACGTCGAGGTGCTGCACGTGTGCATCTCACGGAGGCACCGCCACTTTTGGTGCTAGATCGGATCGGATCGCGAGGAGGAGAAACGAGTACGACTACATCACCCACGTTCCGACGAACGTTCCGCTGTGCGAATCTTTAAGGGTATGAAGATCTAATCCAATCTCTCTCGTTGATTGCATCTCCTAGATTAGATCTTGGCTTTCCCTCTGTTCGCATCCGTAGAAAATTTTGATTTACTATGCCGCGAAACCCTTCACTTTGTATATTTGTACTTCGGTAGCTTGCTATGTAATTTGTAGCTAGTCCACGTGCAGACAAGTACTTTTTTACCGGAATGAAAATGATCAAGAGGGCATGCGCCGAACAGGAAACAAAAAACATCCCCTACTTCCCTTGTCCTCTATATATAGAGACATGTGTTGCTGCTCGGTTGACCATGTCCCACATTCTAGACCACAAAGGTTGGCCTTCGAGGAGTGATACCCAATCTTAGGACATCCCCATCAGTTCCCCCTATAACCCTCCTCCCCCAGGGATGCCGGACACAAAACGGACCACAACGGCAGTCCACATAGACCGTCGACAGCAAGGGCAGCCCAATAATGTGGCTGGCACTCCCACAGTGGCCCTGACCCACATGACCGGCCTAGAAGTGCTGACAACCAACGCCACATTAGATCGGCCTCGTGGCCCCTCCTTGTCAGCGGTACAAAAAAAAACAATCAACATATACCATATTAATTGATGGTGCGCCAACTTCTCCAATCCCCATTTCGCGAACTAGCAGGGTCATGCGCGTCAACATGGTCACTTTACCCAGTGATGCAAGTGGATCATCCTTAAGGTATCATTTATCTTCTTTAGTATAAAAAGAATGAACTAACTTATCCGCAAAGAAAAATGAACTACTCCCTCCGTCTCGGTTTATAAGACTTACACGTATTTCTAGGTTGACAAATTAACCAACTTAGCATGAGGTACATAAGATAAAAACTATATTATTGGAAACTTCAAATGTTATATTTTCTAATGATATAATTTTTATATTATATAATTTATATTATATAGCTCATGCGGACGACCTAGCTAGGTATACGCGTAAGTCTTATAAACTGGGATAGAGGGAGTAACTTTTCTAAAATGATGATGGCATCAGAAAATATTGACCATCTCTAACTTTACAAAAAAAAAAAAGGTATAGTGTGTATGTACACGTTCCGAAAGGGTCTTGTGCTCTTGTCCGTGCGCGTGTCTTACTCGCCGAAGTTCATATCCGAGTAGGAGCAAGTACTGGCCGTATATAATGACCATATACCGTGATCGTTTGGTAGTAGTACACGAGTATGCCCGCGTGAGTTTTCCGGTGAGAATACGTGCTCAGTCTAGCCAACAACGAGTTATCGATCGCGTTTGCAGCAGTTTACAGCAGCGTCGACGTCCCTCTCCCTCAGCACCTCCTCGCCGCGGACAATGGAACGCAACCGCGAAGACGACGAGGGATTCTCGGCCGAGGCACCCACGACGTCGAGCGCCGCGGAAGCGTGGCCGGTGTCGCGTGATGGGGACGGCGAGGAGGACGTGGTCGAACTGGACTCCCAGTGGGCGGCGGTGGCCGAGGCGGAGTCGAGGCTGGAGGAGGCCGCCTCGGCGGCGGAAGCTCGCCGTCGCGCTGAGGATGAGGCTGGGGAGGATGAGATACAAGACAACCTGCAGCGACAGGAGGACGAGGTCTGGTCCACACTAATTTGACTGACTAAATTGGGAATTTTTATTGATTTTATGATCTTGATTGATCTCTGCTGCGGTCCTAGTTGCTGCAATGTTGCCTGTGCGTTGTTCTTAGGACTGTGCTTTTTAAATTTTTGTCCTGTTGTCACATTTGACATGCTGACTAAACAGAGAATACCATGGAACATATTGTGCATGTGAAAACCTCGAAATACATACCCCTTCCATTTGATTTGAGGAGCTTTGAGCAAGAGACTGCATTGAACCATGTTAATCGTGTTATGCTCATGCTTGCCAAAATATTACTAAAAAGGGACCTTTTCTCGTAGAATCTTGTTGATGATTATATTTTACTGTGGTCATTGCATTGTTGAATAAAATTAAGTAAAAATAGTGTGCATCATTTCGATGCAAAGGCTAGGAGTCTCAACCTCCGTTTTAAAGAAAATAAAATTCACTACTCTTCCTTTGTTCTAAACAAAATGTGCAATTATATGTTTGATTATTTTTATTATGTAAAATTTTGGAAAATAAATCTTCATAAATCCTATAACTATAATTCTCATATACCCCCTCTGTCCCAAAAAAACTGTCGCAGATTTTTAGTATATAGATACATGTAACTTTAGACAAATATGTGATGTCTTTTTTAGGGAAGAGTGAGTATATGATCAAGTTAGAGGTTATTATATATTTTGTTGGTTCTTTGGCAGGCTCTATTTAGTAACAGAGGTAAGGGCTATGTGCATCCTTGGATGCAGAGGCCGGGTACATCCCCATTTCAAAAAAAAAAAAAATAGTAACAGAGGTCGTAATTATGGTCAAAAGGTAGAAATAAGTTTAGTACAGTAGTTTAGTTTAAAAAGTTCATCGTCGTATGTATATAGAGGGAATAGGTTTCTTATTCAGTGTCTCAAAAGTGATTTTCTCTGTCAGTATTAGATAGTGGCCAGGTCGATGTGTTTGTTTCCTCACACGGTGTCATTGTTCACTGCAGCTGCTGGTATTGGATGCAATATATGGAGACGACTTGGTTGAATTCAGAAGCAAAACAGGACTCCGCGGTTTCCAGGTTTCTTGTGCTGCCCTTGACTGACTTCATTCCTTTTTGGATGATGGTGATGATCCGGGTTTAATGGTTTTTCCATTTTCTATTTCTTCAATTACAGATTTACATACGTTATGATTTGCCCGATGGCGCTGAAGTGTGCGCTAAGTTTGATTCAGCCAACGGAAATGGAGAATGTCCTGATGATTGTACAGAACAACATGAGCATAAACAAGATGGCTTATCCTACTCATGCAACTTTGAGCACCTGCCCCCTTTGGTATTGACATGTGTGCTTCCACAGTCGTATCCTAGCAAAGACCCCCCGTATTTTACGGTCACCGCTAAATGGATGGATGGGCCTGATGTTTCAAAGCTCTGCGCAATGCTCGACACCATTTGGGCAGAGCTACCGGGGCAAGAAGTGGTATATCAGTGGGTTGAGTGGATCCGTGGTTCTTCTTTGCCACACCTCGGGTTCGATAAGAAAATAGCATTAGGTTATGAAATCTCTGCACACAAAGGAGATAACCGTGCAATCTCGAGAAGTCTCTCATTGGAGTCTGTAATCCCTTGGATGCTCAGTTACAGTAGTAAGAAGTGTTACCAAATTTTTCTTGAGGATCTCCACACGTGCAAGATTTGCCTCAACCAGAGTAAAGGTAAGCCTTTTCCTTTTCGTTTCTTTCCTTTTTCTCTTCTATTGTGCAGTTGTACCAAAAGATCATAGTAGATACTATTAGGACCGTTTGAGCTTCTAATTAAGCTTCTTAGGAAACTGAATATGGCTTCTAATTAACTTCAATTTTGAAACAATTAGGTTCAAACTTCATCAAGCTTCCGTGCCAGCACATGTTTTGTTTCGAGTGCATGGAGACCTTATGCAGGATGCATGTGAAGGAAGGTACTTTGTTTCAGTTGGTATGCCCTGATACTAAGTGCACCGCTTCTATTCCACCGTATTTGTTAAAGAGGCTTCTCAGCGAGGAAGAATTTGAACGCTGGGATAAGCTTACTCTTGAGAAAGCATTGGACTCAATGTCAGACTTGGTCCACTGTCCAAGGTGTGGAACCGCTTGCTTGGCAGATGAGGATAATAATGCGCAATGTCCAAAATGTCGCTTTGTATTCTGCTCGCTGTGCAAGGACCCCCGCCATCCAGGGAAGCCGTGTCTAACTCTTGAAGAGAAGCTCCTGCGGCAGCAGGTAGAAATGCATCTAAAATCCCTCATATTTGTGTAGACGGGGCCAGAATTATACCTCAACAAAAGATCTTGAGTTCTGTTCTTAAATTCCTCAAACATACAATATGCATTTGATCTGCAATCTATCATTGATCTTTGGAGAGTGTCATATGCATTTGGCACCTCTTTTTTGCTTCGTTATTAAATGCCATACTGACTGCTAGAAAATAATTCCATGTTACTGAATATCTCCTGTCTGTTTTTATTTATTTAATGTCTGCAGGCATCAGGCAAGATGGCCGCAAGGGGGATGGTGGAGGAAATGCTGAGCATACAAAGTCTTTACAGCGATGCTAGATCATGTCCCAAATGCAGAATGACCATCAGCAAAAGTGAAGGATGCAACAAAGTGGTGTGTATCAAATGTGGTCAGGCATTCTGCTTCATCTGTGGCAAGGCTATCATCGCTGGCTACAACCATTTCGAGTATGGCAATCTGAACTATCCAGGGTCTTTTTTTTTAAAATAAAAAGAAAATAAGTGTCAAGAATCTTGGCTTATCTTTATGCATTTATGTTTTGACAAACTACAGCCGGAACTGTGACCTCTACGAGGAGAAAGAAAAAGACACAATTGATTGGCGGAAGCGACTGGACCAGCTAGAAGCTAAAAACCGCCGACGAGCTCAGAGTCAACCGGTAGGCAGTACCATAAAATGTCCGAAATGCCGTATAAAAATCCACAAGGTAATACTGAACCCTATCTCCCCAATCTGCAAGTTGTCTCTGTATTGCATCTATCTAACCAATGGTCACATATGTATCCAGGCTGACGAGAAATACGTTTACTGCTGGGCGTGCCAAGCCAGCTACTGCACATTGTGCAGAAAGGAGGTCCAGTTTAGCGGGTTCCGGAGCGAGCACTGGGGTTCACCGCAGTGCGTGGGGATAAAGTTCTAGCGTCAACTGCCTGCTCCCGTTCTTACAGTTTTGCAGATTAGGTTGCAGTTTGAAGATTATTAGGACTTTTATGTTTGTTGTATTAGGACTTTTATGTTTGTTGTATCTTGAGTTTCTGATGAGTCGATTAAACACGGCATGTTGTAAGCAAGGTTGACTTAGTTAGGAGTGAATATGTTGGCAATTTTAAGATACATGGATATCAGCGTGTGAGAGTGTCAAGTAAAACTTATGATCGTGCGTGGTAAAAATCCCTTCATATTATTGTCTTTCATCTTCTGGAAAAGAACTCATTGTCAAAGCTTATGCATCGGCGGCTGAGCATTTTTTTTGCCAACTGTTCGTACACGGATTATTGTTGTGCTGTCCATGGAAGAGAAAAAATCCTGGATATATAGAGCAGAAAATGCATGATATGATGCTGACAAAATACGAACGAAATCCATAGGTGCAATGCAGAAATTTCAATTCCGCTTGTACAAAATGAATGTTTCATCACTGCACCCAGTGAAACTACCAACTGAATCTACCTAGCTGACTGCTTGTAAGCAGTTACTATACTACTGCACACGTTGAAACTCTGCATGTATTAATCCTGCATTAGCAGGTGTCCAAAACGTCAGTCGTAATAAACCGTCTTAAATGAGATTTCACGTACTAACAGTTTCAGACAAGGAAGCGCCGCATCCTATAAGACCGTCCCTGTCCACGCCCTCTTCCCCCACCAAGAGAGCAGCACCTGAGACCGAGACCAGTCTCTTCAGCCTCCCGCAACGCAAAACCATGGCGAAAACCACGAGCCAGACGTTGGCAGCGCTCGCAATCCTGACGGTGCTCGCCGTCGCCACCCTCGCCGTCACGGGCGCCGACCCCGACCCCGAACGCAAGGGAGGCGAGGTCCATATGTTCGAGGTCACGGTTCGCGTGCCAGACCACATGGTCGAGGACTACAACTACATGCTGCTCGCCACCGTGCTCGGCAGGTGGGGCTTCGCCTGCTCCTTCTGAATTTCTACAGCTCCAGGCTCCGTCAGGTTGACAACAGTTTCTACTTTCTAGCACTACTTCATTTTCTGATGCTTCTTTCTTGTTTTTCTTTGGATCCTGAAGCTTGGATGCTGCACGGCGTGACATGTTCGAGACTGAACCTGGGACGTTCAGTGCGTTCATCACCAACAACCAGGCCCGGGAATTATCAAGTAAGACTTCCTGTCACTACTACATTGCCCGGAAATTAGCAAATACAGGCAATGAGTCATCGACTGGGACCCGCATGTCATCCCCACATGGGAAGGCATTTTCTAGTTTACACCTCTTTGCGGTCATACCATGGCTTACTTCACCATAGGAATACGAGATATATACGGCAGGTGTAGTTGATGATATACCAACAAAGTTACTGATGTGTACATAACGTTTTGGTTGAGCAGAAGTCAAAGGTGTGCTGGGAGTTCGGGAAAGGGATGATCCTGTGCCTACGGACGAAGAGGGCCACTGATATCAGCAGCACCAACAGGAACTATACTTACTTACAGTTCAGCGATACCAATCACAAGTGATTCACGGCATCAAAGGAAGCAACACCTAGCATTTCATTGTTCACAATAAAAAAAAGTGTTACGAGCTTAATGCTTAGAAACACTGTGTTTTACTGAATCCGGCAAAGCTTTGCAGTTATAAATGCCTTTCAAATGTCTGATGTTCCTCGACATAAAACTACTAAAATGATCTCCAGGGCTCAGAGCTTCAGCAATATCCAAAAAAAAAAAAACCATGCTCGGCAAACCCAAAAAAGTGACTGTTAATGCTAGTATTTGAAACTGTGTATCGGCACAGGACTGAACCTGTTCACCATAGCCGAAACCAATGCTCGCCCTTGGGATCATCTATCGCAAAAGGACTCTGATTCACAGTCAAATCATTCTTACTAAGACCAGTCTAGGCAAACCCGAGGTCGACGGTGTGCTGCTTGCACCCTCGGGGGCCATAGTGCTCCGTGCTCTTGTACACCCTCTTCTGGCACAGAGCGCAGTAATGAACTTGGCATGTCCCGCAGAAGATATGGTTGTTGTTTCCAACCTGCTCAAATCAGAGACTGCCTTCATTTACCAGAATCAAGTGAAAACAAAAAATTTACAGCTATCTTCAGAACACTCTACAAGAGATCACTTCACTTGTATCCATATGACGCATGAGGGGCACAAATACTTTACCTTGAAATTTGGCTGGTGACAGTTTGAGCATGGATGCGCTCTGGATAGAGTCAACCTCAGGTCTTTCTGCATCTTTTTCATCACATCATTCACCTCCACCTTCACTCTCAGCTTCTCTCTATCAATCTTGCATTGCTCACTTTCAAAAAGGGGAGCATTGGTTCAGAGTTGGTATGCAGAGAATAGCTACGGTACAGAATACTTGACACTTAGCGTATCACACTTAACCAGGGGACAGCAGAAGAATACCTTGTATGATCTTGATTTACTGCCTTGCCACAGCTATAGCAGAACGACTTATCACAGTTCCTGCAAAGAATGTGGTTGCAGCCTGACGCACGTGAGATGGCAACGCCACAATGCGGACATGCAACACAAGAACGAAGTATTTCCTTGATGCTAAAGATTTCATTCGCCACGTTAACTTTATGCCCAGTATTGCCTTTGCTTAAGTTGGGTACCTTCTCACGCTCCTGTATAAAACAAATAGCACACTGAATGTTGTGATCTCAATAATGTTATCATTGCATGGAACTTCATTAAGAGTCTAAGACAAATTGATGAATAGCCCTTGAGCAAATGGTGGAACCTGGAATGCCCATCTTACTAGAAACAGAACCATGTTTTACAATAACCTTAAAGTAACAGAATGTGTTCTGGAAACATAATTTGTTTATGAATAGTTACTGTATCTAGAATACAGATACACTATATGCAAGTAGAGCTTCATATTTTTCTAGAATACATATAACTATAAGGGCTGTGGATCTTTTTATTAAGAACACACCAATGTGGCAAGTAGAGTTATCTTGCAATGTATTTTCCTTTAGTAAATTGCACTTTGACCAGGTATTGTTTTCTAGTTGCATTTTGGACCAGGTATATTCAAATGTTGTACATAACACACTAGTGGAGCCCCAATAATTTTTGCACTTTGGACAAGGTTTGGCTGGTTTAAGAAGAAACTAATGTACAAATTTTGAATCCCAATAATCCTGTTCTTAGTATGTTGGAAGTAAGCCCTCATAGTGAATATAACAGCTAACGCTTTACAGAAAAGTGAACATGTAGTGTTTTGATGGATTTAGATTAGAGCATGGGCAGGCAGCTAATAACTGTTACAGTAAAAAGAGAATTCACAGTGTTTAGATGGAGTTTCAACCTGCAAGGAAAGAAGTTTTTCTTCTGGAGTAATGCATTTCGCCCCTATGTGGCGGCGCCCTCTGCAGCGGGTGCAGAAGCTGAAATGGCAGTTGGAGCACTGGGCGGTGTCATCATCTTCCAGGCAAGGTGTTTCACATCTTGGACAGTAAGCTACATCAGCCATTGAGTCTAGAGTCTTCTGAAGTATCAATCTTTCCCACCGTTCAAAATCTGCTTCTCCTAGCAACCTCTTCAATAGATTAGGAGGAACAAAACCATCACATTTCTCATCAGGGCACACCAATTTCAGGACTGATCCTTCCTTGACATGCATCTTTGAGTATGTCTCCATGCACCTCCCGCAAAAGTAATGACGGCATGGAAGTTCTATGAAGTCAATGCCTGAGGGTAATCAAGAGAATAGCAGATTCAGAATTAACTTCAAAATATTCCAGGCTATAGACATGATGGAACTTGGATTGTCCATGAGTATAACTCAGCAGGATAACATATGGACATGACTAATTCTCCTAATCTTGAAAGTTATAAAAACTTTGTAAAGAAGGTTATAATTTTTATTTCTTATGGGGAAAATATGCTTATCAATGAATAAGCGATTAGGTTTTTAAGCTATTTGGGCAGTACCTTGGTTCCTGCAAAACCTGTAATTTACTTGTATTTACTCACATTATATGTAGTTCATGGGACCATGCCAGAAAATTGTTAGTTTCGCCAAGGTATGGGGCACAAAATAATTTGATATTTCTTGTGTCTGGTTTAAAATGTATACTAACTAGTTGAAACAAGTTTGGACTAAAACTTAAATTGTACTTTTTCAAATGATTGTTTTACCGCATTTATGTATTGATTTATATAAAAGCAGCATGGAATGCAAATAGATTATATCAGGTATTATATCCCAGAACTAAAATTGCAGAAAACTATATCAAAATTTAGATTAAATTTGTGCACTTGAAAGCATGGTCCATGGAGCCCCAGTTTGGTGTCCAATATATACTACTCCCTCCGATCCATAATAAGTGTCGCTGATTCAGTACAAAATCAGCGACACTTATTATGGATCGGAGGGAGTACTATATCAGTAGCGTTCTCCCTTACTGTTTGAAAACAATAGATTTTAGTTACTGGAGATGTAGTTGTGAATTACGAATGGTAAGTCCTCATTAAAGATAATGATAATCTAATGCATAACACAGTACAAAAATGAGCACCAGGGAAAGAACCCCTGCATCAAATGGAGCATCCGAATTACCTGTGTACTCACGTAAGCAAATCGTACAGACATGGAGGCCATGAAGAAATGTTTCATGGCATTGCTCTTCATTGTAGCTGATCAAACGTTCAACAATCTCCTCTACAGATAGAATGTCTCCGACAACCCGAACATCCACAGGATCCATCTTACTATCAGACTGCCGTATGATTAGTCGTCTATCAAAACCAAGATGAGAGAGCATAGAGCTCTGCAGCCATTGCACCCACTCAAAAACAACTTCCTGTCCAAGTTGCTGCGCCCAAATCGAGTCAAGCATGTGACAAAGGGAGGAAACCTTCACACTATCCAACCATTCTACACCGAGAGTAAAGTATGGAGGATGATGGCTCGGGTACGACGGAGGCATGAGGCATGTCAGTGATATTGGAGCCAAGTGCTTGACACTGAATGTAAACCAGTTGTTTGGGTAATCATCAATACCCTGGCGAAGGTCTACAGACACACTGATACCATCTGGAATTTCACAATGCACAAGAATCTGCAAAGAATTCAAAACGAAAAAAAAAACATCACAATTTTGCTGATTTGTTTTGATAATTTACGAGTCCTGGAGATCTGGAATCAACTAAAACAACAATAATTTCCTCAAGAAAGTAAATATAAGAAAGCAGATATACCTGGAAAGACAGTGGGACAGAATTTTCACCAAAAACATGTAAATTATCTCCATAAATTGCCTCCAGTGCCAGCATCTGTGCAATCATATATCAGAGAAAAAATTACATCGGCTGAAAATTTGTAAATTTACTGTAGCATTCATTCATCTAAATTTGAGAAAACTAATATAAACAACCCCTCTTCGGAGTATTATAAACTTATGTATTCACGGACCAATGTTTCAATGAACTCCATCATTTCTAAAAGGAACCCTTTTTAACTTATTTCTGAAAGGAACCTGGAAGTGTCCCTTTAGTAATTCAAAACATCTTCGCTAGACCATTGATAATAGAGCTGTGTGTATGTGTTCCAAAGCCCGTTTAGCTGATTCACAGCATACCAACTATTTCGATCTTACAATCGATTTCCTTTTTTTTTTTTTGTTAGCGGGGAATCTAACAATCGAGTTGCAGTTATTCCAAATCAGAATCTACACATAGCACGAGAGGACTAGAAAACTCTCCAGCAGATTCAAGGGCACTCGGTAAAATACCACCACAAACATCTGACATGATCCGCAACGGGTGCGCGCCCGTTCCGGTTTGCAAAAGTGAGGAATTTGGAGGTTTCGGTGGACACTAGAGCCGCCCCGCGGTCACGAGAGGGATTCGCAATGCAGTTCCGCAAAACTGGAACCAAGGGCTAATCCCTAGCGAGGTAGTAGTGGTGTGGTACCTCGTCTTGCTGGAGCTGGTCGTTGGAGCGCAGCTGCTCGTCCGGCAGATCGAGCTCCTCTCCCTCCTGGCGGTCCCGTAGCGCCATCTCGCGCAGCATCCTCGCGGCCTCCTGCGACGGCGAGAGGTCGCCCTCTCCGTGGACGTCGGCGCGAGCGTTCTCCATGAGCGGACTGCGGGTGGCGGCGGGGGCGGCCTTGCTCTGGTTGCTGCCGCTGCCGCTTCTGCGTACGGACGGGGAAATTTGTGTGCGCGTCCGTGTGTGTACACGGGTTTGATCTTGGTGGGCGGCCCGAGACCCGAGGTGCAACTCTCTAGAACTTGATTGGCCGGTTTATTTTAGTCGATTAATTGAAAAGGATATAAATTAGTCAAATAATTTATTACTCAAAAAATACTCCCCTATTTTACTTTACTCCAATATTTCTTTGGTCAAAGTCAACATTAAAAAATCAACATCTACAATATCTTCATTCTGGTAAACATTTTATACTACTACTATAGTAGATGTTTATTTTTTCCTATATACTTATCAAACTTTTATAGTACGTTTAATCTTGACAAGCTAATATGCACAACTACTCTAAAATGAAGAGTGTACTAAAACACAAATTTGTTCATATGGTTAGATCTAGTCCAAATCACGACGCTGGTGCTAATTCCGCATATCTAGCATGCCACACCATCGCCACCGCCGCTCTCCCTCGAATCTCGCCGCCACCGGAGGGGCCATGGGAAAAACCTGGTCACCCCAAGGAAGATGGCGGCGGGAAACCTTCCTCCCCTTGTTGGCGGTGTGGATCGGGTCATGGCTGTCAGGAGTACGGTGTGCTGCGTCGTGGCCGATCCTGGCGGCGCTAGGGAGTTGCCGGCTTCGAAGATCGTCCATGGGGGTGGTGCGTGGTTGGCACTGGTCCCTTGCGGCCTAGATTCGCCCAACATCCCTGCCCTATCGATCTCCTAGTGTGGTGGTCTTCTCACGACGCCTGCAGCCGGGTCCTGGCGGCCTGGGCTGCCTTCTACCATGTCTGCCTCTGTTGGTGGGGGGGGGGGGGGGGGGTTGGGAGGCCTCCCTCATTGGGAGTCGGCAGGCGACAATGTGGAGGCAGTCCTTGGGTTCATCTCGCGTCAAGACGAATATCTGATTGATTTCATGCCCTCATTGATTAGGCGGAAGTGTCGAGTTCCATAAGGCTCCGCCTGCGAACTCCCGTGGGCACCTCACGCCTAGCGATTGCCGAATCGGATGGTATTCAGCCGTGCGCACCCGTGTTTTTATCGACTGTTTGGTTTTAGAGGGAGCGTTACGAAGCTCTGATATCTGTTACCATCATGGAACACGTTTTTTGGTCCATGGTAAAGTCAGAGGCGGAAATGTCATGAAAGCCAAGATTTGGGGACTAGCAATGGTGGTTCGAGTCTTTGTGACGATGGGAAACTAGTTTGGTGATTCATGACTCGTAGTAGCGACAAAGAAACTGGGGGCAGTGGCACAAGAGAAGTTCACAATTTTACCTTTCAGGATGAAAATTCAAGATCTGGCCTTAATTGGTTGTGTATTGTAATGGTTTTGTTGAAGATATTGTTTTGAGAGTGATGATTTGTCTTTAAGGTGAAAATCTATGATCTATGATCAGGTGACGACAGCGTTTATGCACTATTTCCTTCTTGGAGGTGTCTTTTGGAAAAGCTAAACCTATAGTGCTATCTTGGTGGTGTTAGTACTGCTGCTACAATGAATAAATCACTATAATAAGAGTTATTTTTTTTGCAATTATTTTTCTTGTTTTGGTTGTGTGCACCTGTAATGTCATTAGGGTATTGCGTTCCATAGGAGGCCAGGATGATGAATGTATCGATGCAGAGTACATCACGTCGGAAACCCCCTCCCCCTCGCCGCCTCGACCCACCGGGAGCATCTCTAGAACATTACAGCACTCAATGACGCGCCTCCCACCCTCGCAACCATGGCCGGCCAGGGGAAGCTCTACCGCATGCATCACTAGATCACTGCCAAAGACAACTTTATTGGGGGAGACGATGGCTCTTTCCGCTGCTGCATCCTCCGACCAGAAGAGCACCATGGTGTTGAAGAAAAACCCTAAACTAGAGTGGATCTGGCTGTCAAGACCCGCCACATGCCTCCAACTACGGGGCATGAAGCCCACTTCCGACAAACAGCTGAACTCCCTATAACTATCTACTGTGGTGCCGCATCCTGTCCAACTCTAGGTGGATATTCTGGCGGAGAAGACGATGAAAGGGCCCGGGCGACGATGGCGGCGGACGAGAGAGAGAGAGAGAGAGAGAGAGAGAGAGAGAGAGAGAGAGAGAGAGAGAGAGAGAGAGAGAGATGGACTGTAACGTACCTTACTTTCTTTTTGGCGTGCACCTTCTACATCTCACAGCAAGTAGACACCTGCAGACAATCTATGTTGAATGTCGTGCTCGACGTCCTTTGATTTAATCAACTTGTTACCCTTATATCCTATTGGTTAAAGTGTACATGGAAGAACCAAGATCTTCTTAAAAAAAGGCTCACTAAGAGCATATCCACCAGAGGCGTCAAACTAGCGCTACGCTAAAAAAACCCGCTGATATAGCACGGACGCGCGCGAGCGCTCCTCCACCAGGCACTGTATCTAGATGCACACTGTAAAAATTTAGTGCAGCTGTAAATTTGATTGACTTACATAATAATATTGCTTGAGGGATACAGAGTATATATATGGGGGTACAAAACTTGTCGGCCAAGATTACTTAAACCGACTCTAAAACAAACTCTAACAAATCAAACTCGACTCAACATTGTCTAGTCTAACATCCCCCCGCAGTCTCATCGGCGAGCTCAACGACGTTGAGACTGGATCATATGTTAATGAATGGTGCAGTAGCAAGCCCCTTGGTGAAGATGTCAGCAAATTGCGTTGTGGTTGGAACATGAAGAACACGAACTTGTCCAAGAGCAACCTTCTCGCGAACAAAATATATGTCGATTTCAATATGTTTTGTCCTCCAGTGCTGAACTGGGTTGCCCGCCATATAAACTGCAGAGATATTATCACAATACACAATGGTAGCCTGCTGAATTGGGCGATGAAGCTCGGCAAGAAGTTGACGCAACCATACCGTTTCTGCAACCGCATGTGCAACCGCGCAGTACTCAGCCTCAGCAGACGAACGAGAAACCGTTAGCTGACGCTTAGAAGGCCAAGAAATCAAATTATTGCCAAGAAAAACACAGTAACCAGATGTGGACCGACGAGTCTCAGGACATCCAGCCCAGTCTGCATCGGAATATGCTGTCAAAGTTGTTGGGAAGAAGAATTAATATGAAGGCAATGATCAAGAGTTCCTTTGAGATATCGAAGAATTCTTTTGACTAGATTATAATGAGGAAGGCATGGATCATGCATAAAAAGACATGCTTGTTGAACAACATTGGAAATTTCGGGATGTATAAGAGTGAGATATTGAAGTGCTCCTGCGAGACTTCGATATAGAGTGGGATCGGAGAATGATTCTCCGGTAGAAGAAAATTTAGAAATGGTGTCGATGGGGGTCCGGGATGGTTGGCAGTCCGACATGCCAGCACGAGAGAGAAGATCGAGAGTGTATTGCCATTGAGAAAGAAAAAGGCCAGAATAATCACGAGTTACAGCAATGCCTAGAAAATGATGAAGCACACCTTGATTAGTCATAGAGAATTCGTATTGAAGACTAGAGATGATAGAGTTGAGAAAAGTTTGGGTGGAGGCTGTGAGAATAATGTCATCAACGTAAAGGAGGAGATAAACCCTATAGTTTGGATGAATGTAGAAAAGCGCTGAAACCACGCACGAGGTGCTTGCTTCAGCCATAGAGAGACTTTTTGAGAAGACATACATGATTGGGTGAACTAGGATCTTTGAAACCTAAAGGTTGTTGACAGTAGACAGTTTCTTGAATAGAACCATGAACAAAGGTGTTTTTGACATCGAGTTGATGAATAGGCCAAGAAGAGGAAACGGCAATGCTAAGAATAGTGCGAATTGTGCTTGGTTTGACAACAGGAGAAAAGGTTTCATCATAGTCAATGCCGTGTTGTTGAGAATAGCCACAGCACACCCAGCGGGCTTTGTAGCGAGAGAGAGTACCATCGGATCGAAATTTTTGACGAAAGACTCATTTGCAAGAAACAATGTTTGAATTAGAAGGACGAGGAACTAGCTGCCATGTATCATTGGTAACCAAAGCATGGTATTCTTCTTTCATAGTAGCAGACCATTTAGGAACGAGAAGAGCGGATTTGTAGGATTTTGGGATGGGAGAAAGGCTGGGTTAAGCTAAAAAAAATTAAGACGTTTGGAGGGTAGACGAAAACCAGATTTGCCGCGGGTACGCATAGTATGGTCATTGGTGGGTGCTGGAATAGGAATAGCATAGGGGGTAATTGTGGGGAAGGAGACGGATTATGCTCACAAGTGGGTACTGAAGAGAGGCGTGACAGTGGGGTTGGGTGATGCATCGGATGAGGTTTGCGACGTGGCAGGAGAATGTGCCGTGAGTGGAGAGGGTGGTGTGGCGGCAGGTTGCACGGCAGGCTGCCGTGAGGGCTCGACAGGAGAAGTGAGCGAAACGCCCGGCGCAGCGGATGTAGGTTCGGGCGTAGGGGGTTGTGTAGGGGATTAGGTGGTGTAGCTGAACGAGTCGAGGGAGAGGGATCGGTGGGGACAGAATCATGGGGAGATGTATGTGTGGCAGAAGGAAAAGAGTTTTCAACGAAAGTAAAGTGACGAGAGATATGAATACGACCAGAAACTAGGTCAAAACATCTATAACCTTTGTGCTCATCGGAATAACCTAGAAAAACGCAGGGTAGAGATCTAGGGGATAGTTTATGAGGTGAAGTGACATAGGTATTTGGAAAACAGAGACAACCGAATACTCGAAGTTCAGGATAATTGGGATGACAAAGAAAGAGAGAGTAGTATGGCATGGTTTGTGGGTTAAGTTGGGATGGACAAATGTTGAGGAGATATGTGGTTATGCGGAGAGCTTTGGCCCAAAAGCGTGGGGGCATGGAAGCTTAGATAAGAAGGGTTCTAATAATGTCGTTGATAGTGCAAAGAGATCTCTTAGCTTTGCCGTTTTGAGGGGAAGTGTAGGGGCAGGAAAAACGGAGGAGAATGCCATGGTGGAGAAAGAAATTACGATTTTGGTTGTTGTCAAATTCTTTGCCATTATCACATTGGATGAACCGAATGGGGAGAAAGAAGTGAGTTGCAACATAGCGTTGAAAATTGAGAAAGATTGGGTGCACATCAGATTTTTTGCATAAATAAAAAGTCCATGCATAATGAGTGAAATCATCCAAGATTACAAGATAGTACTTAAAACCAGAAATACTCTCAATAGCTGACGTCCATAAATCACAATGTAATAATTCGAAGCGAAAAGTGCTAGAAGAAGTAGAAGAATTGAACAGAAGACGCACATGTTTTCCTTGTTGACAAGATTCACAAACTAGAGAATTATGACTATCACGATTACAAGGAATAGAGAAATCACTAAGGAGAGAATCTAAGACGATTTTATTGGGGTGGTCTAGACGTTGATGCCAAAGCTCGACCGAAGCAACCATGGATGAGGGTTGAGCTACCGTGGGAACACCATGGAGGGAGTAGAGATCTCCATCACTATTGAAGCGAGCGATCTCCGCCTTAGTCAGAAAATCCTTCACAGAAACACCAAAGGAGTCAAATTCGAGAGAAACAGGATTGTCACGAGTGAATTGTCGAACGAAGATTAAATTTTTAATGAGATCAGGTGCAACAAGAATATTACGAAGGAGGAGAGGTTTTGTGGGTGAGAGAAGTTGTGCATTACCAACACCAGAGATAGGGATAGTAGAACCATTTCCAAGAGTTATAGAAGAAAAAGATGATGAGGAAAAATTTGACAGCATATTATTCGAAGAAGACATGTGACTGGAAGCACCAGAATCGAAAATCCAATCGGTACCTGAGTTTCCTCGAGTAGCAAAGTGGTTCATGGCCTGGATAAACGTTGCTTGGTCCCAGCTCGGTGACGAGGAAGAGGACGACGATGGTGCAGTGGTGATGGCGCGTAGATCGGCATGTAGGCACCAGCAGACGTCGAAGGAGGGGCTGGAGCGTTGTACTGTTGGTAATATGTCGGACCAGGCATGTAGGTGGGTGCAGTCATGTAGGCTTGGTGCAGAGGGCGAGTGCCGAGGAGGCCCAGAGAGCCGGCGTGGGGGCGCATGCCCGGCGTCCAGGCGTCGGAGTACGCCGGGGGAGCACCAATCGGAGAGGGCGCGGTCCAGGGCATGGGCCAGGCCTGGACAAGCCCTGTCCATGGGCCGTGCATCGGGCACCAGCTGGGAGACGCAGGAGGTGCCGGGGCTGTAGGCGTCGGGCCACTAGGAGGAGTCGTGGGTGGTCGAGGCGGCCGGAAGATAGGGTTTTTGCCCCTATAGTTCGGACTAGGGCGCCACCTCGAAGGTGGATGCACCAGTGACGAAGGAGGTGGCTGCACCGGTGGCGGAGGAGGCGACACAGGAGCAGCAGGAGGTCGCTGGATCACGGCGAAAACTTGATGGCGTACCTATTTATTTGCGAGGGAACGGTCGGCCCACTACAGCATAGATAGGACCTCGACGAAGGTAGGACGGGGCCGCAACATGGGAATAAAGGAGGCCTGCTTTTCGAAGCGGTCACCGAGTCCGACGAGGAGGATGTTGATCAGTTGACGATCGTCGACGGGGTCGCCGAGCTCTTGGAGTTCATCGGCGATCGTCCTGAGCTTTTGACAGTAGACGCCGACGGGAGAGTCACCTTGGACGGTGTTGCGGAGCTCGGTGTGGAGGGTGTTGACGTGGGCGTTGACATTGTCTTGGAAGAGCTGTCGGAGGGCCACCCAGAGGGCGGCTGCGCTGGTGGCGTCGCGAAACACGAGATTGAAGATCTCAGTGGACACCCGCTGGTAGATCCATTGGATGATGGCGGGGTCGTCCTTGGCCCAGCGAGGATCGGTAGGCCGGGGAACGGCGTGGTCGGCGACGTGGTCGAGAAGATTGCACCGACCGAGATGAACCTCGAAGAGATGACGCCAATGGTAGTAATTATGCTTTGGTAGATCTAAAGTGATTGGAATAAATGGGCTAACATCTGAGATTGTATCGGCATAGTGGATAGTTGGGAGGGTAGGAGAGGGTAGAGCAAGGAAGGTGTTGGAGGTTTGGCCGGCGTCACCCAGGGAAGCGGCGACGGCGGCCTTTTTGGTGAAGTAGTCGGGAGGGGAAGGAGGGGGCGGCGTCGGTGGCTGCGCCATGCCCTAGGATCTAATGCTCTGATACCATGTAAATTTGATTGACTTACATAATAATATTGTTTGAGGGATACAGAGTATATATATGGGGGTACAAAACTTATCGGCCAGGATTACTTAAACCGACTCTAAAACAAACTCTAACAAATCAAAACCAACTTAACATTGTCTAGTCTAACAGCAACGTGAAGTTTTGCGCCATCCAGGGACGAATATTTGGTGCGCCAACTAGCGCGTTATAGGTAGCAACACACGCAAAGTACTAACGTCCGGAAAAATCACCCGCGCTCGCGACCTCCTCTTCCCCAATCCACCTCCCAACATTTTGGCGTCGCCGCCGCACCCCCACATGACTTCCCCTAGTGCGCCGTCGCGCTAAACCGAGTGCGCCCCCACATGACTGCCCGAGCGCTTGGCCTTTTCCCTACATTCACCGCTCGCGCGTCGGTGATTTAGCGTCGTGCTGCTGCGGCGCCACACACTGAGCTCAACGTCCACCATGTCCTCCTCTAGCCGATAAGCAACTTGGTGCTCACAAACTGTTTGTTGAAAGCTTCGCACGGTATGTGTTGCCCCATGCGCCCATCTTGTTTATATTTTACTTTTTAGTTGGCACAAGTATTTCAATTATTTCACATGCTTGTAGATGAATTTATCCAATGATTCATCAACTATGAACTTGATATTGAGGAAGAAGAAAACATCTCTATGCTATTGGCTTGGTGCGCCAATAAAAATCGAAGATTGGTGGATTGGTTTTTGGAAGTCAAATATTATGGAAGGAACGGATCAAAAGGCCACGAGAAGTTGATGCGGACGTATTTCAATGAAAATGCAACATAGAGTGGCATGTTTCATTGCCTCATACCATTCAGTTCGGTCCAATAAGACGCGTGATGAGCTTCAAAAGGACCTCATCGAAGAGTGGTGGAAATGGTTTAGAAAACATTAGTTGCTTTTTTATTTGTATGTTTGTTGTATTGTTGGAAAACTATTTATTGTATTGTTGATGATCAATTTGTTCTATTTGTTGATAAACTATTTGTTTTGTGTTGTATTAATAAACTAGACAATTTATTGTCTATTTATTTGGGTTTGTTTGATCTTATAGATCGTATGCAATTGGGTGATTGTTGTTTGCGCCGGCGCCGGGCGTTGTAGTATGGCACGCCTGCTGCGAGAGGGTCGTATTTTGCTCAGCAGCGCACACTGCAATATGGCGCCTCCGGTGGAGGTTGCACCATCGCCTCTCACGCTAAACTGGCGCAACGTGGTACATAATGATTTTACAGCGCCACCTTATAGCGTCTCTGATAGAGTTGCTCTAACCACGTGTATCCCTCTCTCACACTACATCATGTTATCTCTTCTAACTTATCTTCCGGTAAACGGATCGGATCGGATCATGATTTTACTCGTACCATATCCTTTGCCATATTATTTTTTTAGATTCGGAGCAGAATGGATAATGACCGGTTACAGATTTGAATGCGGGTAGTACAGACCGTGGATTTGAATCGGAAATGGAGTGGACTCGGGCCGAAAATAAGAATAGTTAGAAATACTATCATAGATAATTGTATTTACAACAACACTTTGAGAGCAATTTGACTTTTTATCTTTCCATGAATCAACTAGTTAATAAACTAGAGAGTAATGAAATTCAGAGCTAGACACGAGTTCATCAAATGAACCCGGTAACTAAAAATTTACTAAATTTATCAGATTGAACTTGACTTTTTGACTCGAAAATCATATTATCTGGTTTAAAATACTTGGACTATCTTAATCATTTTTCAATAATCCACATCCGCATGTTATTTGTTATACCATATCCGGAATGCCACTTTAAAATCGAATATCCTTAACAGTCAGATTGCTTAATAGGTTTCGGAGCAAGATACGTCGTGCGAAAATTATTCTATCCATTTATAACCCTACATGGCCGTATGGGCCAAATTTCCAGTTTCTACCCCACTGGCATCTGGTTAGAGCATGACTAACAGCACCCTTACTCGTGCAACCCTTAAAACGCGAGTAAGGGCTCCCGAAAAAGAATTTAAGGGCCGAAAAGGAGGCGGCGAAGATCAGTGCCCTTATTCAAACCCTTAAAAGAGAATATTCTCTTTTACCGTTTGAATAAGGGCACTGGTAGCCGCGCCATGCGGCCCTTACCCGTAAACGGAGGGTTTTCGCATATTTTTCCACATTCATACAAACTGACATCACATAGTTCATCAATCAAATGTTCATGAAACAATCACATGATCAATCAAATATCATCCAAATTATTACAACAATGTCTTAATCAAATTACAACAATTTTTCAAATCAAATAAACAAACATTTGAATGAAACAAATGTTCATGCCGAATGGTTCATCTCACACATACAAGCCGAAGGAAAACAATGGTACATCATGACGTAGCACGAGCTTGAACCCTTTGGCCATACAGCTGCCAGTGGTGCACCATGAGATCGGTGTTAAGATCCTTATGGGCTGATTGGTCTTCAATCTCCCGATAGATTTGAAGAAAACCTTGAATTCGACTGGCATCCCTTGCTGGCCGCACTCGAGTGCCAACATTGTCATAGAAGCATGGCAAGCTTAACCCTCTCTCATCCTCTATGATCATGTTGTGTAGAATGACACAACATTTCATGATGTTGACAAGGGTTTACTTGTCCCAAAATCTAGCTGGGCCTTAAACAATAGCAAACCTTGCTTGTAAAACACCAAATGCCCTCTCTATGTCCTTTCTGGCTGCCTCCTGTGCCTTGGCAAATACTGCCTCTATTGGAGTTTGGGGATCTTTAATGGACTTCACAAAAGTAGCCCATTCGGGGTAAATGCCATCGGCTAGATAGTATTCCATGGAATACTCATGACCCATGACCTTGTAGTTGCATGCAGGTGCTTCTCTGGCAACAAGTTTTTTAAACAAATGGGATCTTTGTAAAATGTTGATGTCATTGAGGGTCCCAGGCAGCCCAAAAAAAACAGTGCCAAAACCACAAATCTTGAGAAGCAACAGCCTCGAGCACAATGGTAGCATCCTTGCTCTTGTCGCAATATATGCCATGCCATGCCTTCGGGCAATTTTTCCATGTACAATGCATGCAATCTATACTACCAAGCATGCCCGGCCACCCCTTTTTTTTCATTCATCTCCATTAACCTCTTGGTATCTTCCTCATTGGGAGCTCGAAGATATTTTTCCCCATACAACCTGATTATCATCTTCGCAAATCGACGCACCGACTCGGTGGTTGTGTCTTTGCCTATGCGAAGGTACTCATCAGTGTAATCTGCGGGGACGCCGTACGCAATCACTCGCATAGCAGCAGAGCACTTTTGGTATGCACTAAATCCTAGGTCGCCAGCAGAGTTGCGACGTTGCTTGAAGTAGTTGGAATTGGCTTGGATATCTTCAACTATTTTGACAAACAAGCTACGGCGCATCCGATACCTCCTACAGAAAAGATTGGGCGGATATGTAGGTACCTCGGCGAAGTAATCGTCCATGAGGGTCGCGTGGCCGAGGGCGCGGTTGCGGAAGATGAATTTGCGGCCCATCACCGATTCGCGCCTCCGATCCATCAGCTTGAAGCGGTCCTGGTGCTCCTTCGCGGCCAGGAGGAGAAGGCCTACCTCGCAGTCGTCGTCGTGGAGTAGGTCCTCCATGTCGGAATCGTCCGACGACGACCAGTCAGACAGATCGAGATCGAGGTGCTCGCCCGCGTTCATCCTCGATGGGCCGAGCGGCGGCGGCGGCTTTCGAGGGCGAAGCGCGGCAGTGAGCGTGGACGGCCGGGAAAGGTTCCTACCAGCGACAACGTGGGAGGTGGCGACGGGGAAGGCAGGATTGGCTGGTGGGTGGTGGCGGCGGAGGGCGGGGACTGGCGGCGCGCGTGGAGGGAGGAGCGGTTCCGTCCTGAAGGTTCAGCGTGCGCTAGGGCTGATGCGACTGCGGGCTGGAGCTCGGGTCGCCCGCGGAGCCCTGGTATGTAGGGGTTGGACAAAGATTCCGGGGTCGGACCTGAGAACCGTTCACGGATTTTCGACGTTTACGGACGCTGTTCTGCGCCGCGCTTCGGTCCGTACCCGTAAAAAAGCGTAAATCGGTCCAACTGCCGTTTTACGGACGCTGTTAGTCATGCTCTTAGCTAGGAGTTATTAGTTGGGAAAGATCTCATGGTAGAAGCTAGCGGCTTCACGAGTTTGCACACTCCGGTGAAAATACTTGATTATTGTCTCGTAATATAAACGTCTTGCCTTGCGTCGTGCCCTTGTTTTTTTAGGGTGCATCGTGCCCTTGTTGAAGTGGTGGCTCAAGCTCGTTTTTGGGGATAAAAATCCCGAGATCGATAATACACTTGTCGTCATCAGTGTGGTTTTTCTTGAAGGCTTTGTCTAGGAGGTAGGAATTTATTTTTATTTTTGCCTTTTGTCATAGGGTTAGTGATAACCTGGTAAAGGTACTACTGTCAAGACGCATGAAGCAACAGGCTTGTTTTACTTTTTCCTTTCTGTATGGTTACATTTGTGCTTGCCTGACTTTTAATAATAAAATCAATCGATTTAAAGGTTGGTGGTTATCCTCCTTTTGAAAAAAGAAAAACACTTGTGACACCGAATTTTGATAATATCATTTGTTGTCCATGGTGAAGGCAACTTGAATGCTTGTCTGGATGTCGTGGACCAGACCATATGTCCCTAGAGCGTGTCGTGCAGCAGACACGTGCCCTGGTGAGCGGCAAAATAGAGCAAGAAGGAGATGGACGAGTTCGGTTGACCATAAAAGAGGGGGTGGGGGTGTGGGTGGGGGGGGGGCATTGGCGTCAACCGTGACCCGAAGGAGTGAGGAGACTCGTGCTGGACCTGGTGGTGGGAGTTTTTTCCCGGGAGGGGGAGGGGGGTTTGCGTGTTCAAATGACATACTAATTGGCTCATTTTTCTCGAATTTACATAATGGTTATGTAATTTTGTGTAATACCTTTCAAATTTTAAGGCATGAGAGTTTTAGAAATATGTAGAGTAGTTTTTCCTTATAATTGCAGTTTTTACCTTATAATTGCAGTTTTTAAAAACATATGACTTTTACTGAACCTTCTAGAGTTGTGCTAAGAACATCTTCAACAATCACCCTATTTGCCTACCAAACCCTTAATGTGGGGGTTTGGGCGCAAAATCCACTCCATCCATCACCTTTCTTGCTCCCTATATGACAACACATAACAAGCACACTATTTCGATATGACTAGATACGCAAGGTAGGCAATTAACCTCTCCTCCTCCCTTCGCATCCCTCCTTGAGAGTAGCCAAGAAGAAGTCGGGTATCCCCCGAGCCCACTCCGCTGGCGCCGCCGGCTGGAGATGGGGGAGGGAGACGCTGGAGTATATAGGTCTAGGAGTAGTTATGGCCATGTGCCAGTTTTGGGTTTTTTGCCCCGTAGTGGGAGCGGAGCACAAGATCTTGATGGCGCCTGATAGCGCTTAGTCGTAAAACCCCAAGAGCAAGGTGTGAAGAGCACAGCAGCAAGTCTTTCCTCAGTAAGAAACCGAGGTTATCGAACCAGTAGGAGGAAGGAAACGTCTCAAAGGTGTTGCTAGCAACTTGGAAACCTGCACAACACAAACCCAAGACTTTGCCCCAATGAACAGTGAGGTTAATAATCTCACCGGTTGCTGTAACAAAGGATTAACTGTATGGTGTGGAAGATGATAGTAGTTTGCAGCAAGTAAACAGTAACAGTGGAAGATGTATCTATGGTAAAGATTGGACTGGGGTCCATAGTTCACTAGAGGTGTTATCCTTAAGATAAACAAACATGGCATGCTGGGTAAACAAATTACAACAGGGAAATTGACAGGACTGAGCAAGGCATAAGAATGCAATACTAGACATTCATGATCCTATGAGATTCGATTGGGCAATACAACAAGATACATAGACCGCCATCCAACTGCATCTATGACTAGAAGTCCACCTTCGGGCTATCATCCGAACCCCCTCCAGTATTAAGTTGCAAGCAACAGATAACTACTTTAAGAAAAGTGTGTAAGGTAAACAATCCACTTGTTCCATGAACAAGAGACCGTTGTTTTCTCCCTAGTGGCAACAACACATCTACAACCTTAGAGATTTCCGTCACTTCCCTTATATTAAATAGAGGCATGAACCCACTATCTAGCATAAATACCCCCTCTTGGAGTCACTAGCATCTACTTGGCCAAGATAGCTACTAGAAATGGAGAGAATGCAAGATCACAAATAACACAGACATGATAGAATCAATAAGATAAAACCATTAATCAATCTGACATAGTAATCTCAATATCCATCGGATCCCCGCAAACACAACATGCATGATTACAAATAGATGAGATCTTGATCATGAACGGAGCTCACAAGATCTAAACATGGTAGCACAAATGAGGAGATACAACCATCTAGCTACTACATGTACCCGTAGTCCAAGGTGGAACTACTCACGCTTCAAACCGGAGGCTGGCATGATGAAGAAGAAGGCCTCCGGGATGATCTCCCCTCTGGCAGGGTGCCGGGAAGAGCTTCAGATCCCCCGCGATCTAGGGACGATGGTGGCGGCGGCTACAGACGGTTTCGTGGAATATTGATCGGGTACTTAGGGTTTATGCATCGGGGGGTCTTTATAGGCGAAGAGGCGACGCAGGGGGCGGCGAGGGTGGTCACACCCCCATGCGCGGTTAACTCTAGCCCGCACCGCCAGGGTTTGTGGCCCTCTGTTGCCTCCCCCTCCCGTCTCGTATTCTGGCTCCGTGTTCCCCACGGTAAAATATTGACTTTGGCTTTTGTCCCGTCCAATTCAGAGAATATTGATTTTCTACCTTTCTGGAACCAAAAACAGAAGAAAGCAGGCAACTGGCACTGTGGCATCTTGTTAATAGGTTAGTACTAGAAAACATATAAAAACACCTCAAAGTGTAGACAAAGCAAAGCAAAGTATATACTAAACAAGCATGGAGCATCAAAAATTATAGATACATTTCCGACGTATCAAGCATCCCCAAGGTTAACTCTTGCTCGTCCTCGAGTAGGTAAGTGATAAAAAGAATAATTTTTTAGGTGACATGCACCATCAAAATCAAGATTAAACCATTTGCATGCATTGAAAGCTGGGATCAAAGAACTCTAAACATGATAATGAAAGATGGAGTTCTAACAGTAAGACAAAGTAACTATGCATGCAACATGAAAGGTTACAAACAAAGATCATGAATAACATGCATTGAAAAATGTTTGTTTGTTTCACATACAGAAGACATGGCATATTGGCATTCAGCTTGTCCCTCATGGAGTAGAAAATATATGCATAGGACACCTTCAAAGTTCATAAGAGTGACTAGATACAAATAGCACAAGAACAAGTAATATCAACAATCTGCATCAATCAATAAGTTTTGGGACAATGCAAATAGAACTAAGAATGGCAACTATGCTCTCATAACTGGTGCCTAAGGATAGAAAGTGGAGACTCAATATAATGGTGGAAGAAAGGCCCTTCATAAAGGGAAGCAAGGATTTCAAGTCTTAAAGAGAGCTTCCAAAAATTATGGTACTTGTTAGCTTTTAACTCTGATTGCCCCTATCATAAGCATCTTGAAGTGATTAAGGTTAAAGTGAACAAACTATGGAGTATATGCTTGACAAAGTATAAGTTGGCAATCTCATGTCCCTTGAATACGAGGGCCGCTCCTCATGCTACTCAACTTTAGTCACCTGTATGTTTTTGTCATAGTAAGTACATGTGTATCATAGAGAACCATCAACAGGGTACCCCTTGCACATGATACAGGAGCTATCCCATAATCAAAATAACAAGGCAAGAAAACAATGATCATCTCAGCAATCTTCTTATTTGTCATGGGAATATGGTGCTTTTGTATCTCTTTACTCTTTTCAATATGTCTCTTTTTTTATAAGAAGAAAGCTTCATAGATGTCATTATGGTGATGCTGCAAGTTTCCACCATGATTAGGCATGGCTTAAGCTAGCGGCCCAGGCGTTTCTCTAACACACATACATAACTCCATAGACTTACATACTCCCCTTTTATTTCACACCGGCGACATCCATAGACAAAAGAGCATGATATCAACTGTGTACAAAGTACAAGTGCAATGTTGAAAGCGTTCCCCGTGATAGCACGGTTCTGCTAATTCCAACGTATAAGTGCAAGCATATACAACATAGATGACACAATGGTTCAAGTTTATTAGGGTCAAGAAATATAAAGTGTGTCATCAAGTTTGTGAGAGCTTTAATCACTAAGTTTTCACATAACAAAATACTTTTTAATTAGAAGATAGATGAAAACAAGAATATACTTGGAATGGTGTAACACACCATGCATAGGAATTTATAGTGGACACTTTGTAATAACTTGGTTTCTTGGGAGTTTTATGCATGAGTAGAGATTACTCATACAAGTGGAGGCTAGCAAAAGACTAGGACCGACCAACTAAGAGAGTAATAATTGCCATAATCATGCAGAACGACAAAACATTACTAATCAAAGCATAAAGTGGTACTACAAGTCAAGGACTAAATGATCATAGAGGCTATGGTGACTTGTTCATAGTCATAACATGGTGTGAGCATGTGCCAAGTCAACTCAAACAAAGCATCAAAGGAGAATACCACAATACTATGCTTTTGTATGCTAAAACAACGCATGATTCCTTCAAGGCACACTAAGCAATCCTAATTGCTTGGAACAGGTCATGCTACAACAATTATCACTAATCATAAGGTCAAAACAACACCTAGCATGACATGATAAAGTCTAAGTCACAGTCAAAGCAAGCTCCTCTTGTACTATTCAAGCAAGAACTTTCTACTCCTCTCCAACACCAATCAACTTATTTGCAACAACACAGCAAGAACGGGGGTCCAATCTACTTTATTCAATCAAACTAAGCAAACTAAACGAAAACTAAGACGCTCCAAGAACAACACAACAGTGCATAAAACAATAAAAACGAAGTGTCTAAAAAAGACCTGAGCTTTTTATTGATGAAGAAGGGGATGCCTTGGGCATCCCTAAGCTTTAACGCTTGTACCTCTTGAATATTTCTTGGGGTGACATGTAGTGGTATCCCCAAGCTTGATATTTTATCCATTCTTCATCTCGTTACATCATTCTCTCTCTACACCTAAAAATTTTCCTTCATACAAAACTTCACACAATCTTTATTAGCAACATTAGTGTATTCAAAAGATAATAGACCTTTGGGTTTAGCTTTAGAACAGCAAAAATTACACTAAAAACACAAGCTACTGTAGTAATTCCCTCAAAAATCTCAATTTTCCAAAAAGAACCTAAAAATGAATCAATAAGAAGCAAATGCAAATAATGGCAGAAATCTGTCAAATCAGACCAGCAGGTAGAAACCGATTTTTCCGAAGACCTTCTGTTGCTCAAATAAACAAATATTGAACTAACGGAAGTTATCTAACATACTTTGGGATTTATTCACAAATTATCAGATCAATATGACTTACATAGATTCCTCACGAATTTTTACGGTGGAGCACAAAAATCTGTTTCAGGACAACGACTCCCCAAATATTACTTCCCTCTTATTAGAGGTCATTCTTGGCACAAAAATCAAACAAAAAGGATAAGAAGAGGTCATTACTGAGGTAATAAATTCCAAGACTCAAGAAAACTCTTGGGTTATCTCCCAACAAGTATTTTTCTTTAATGCCTTTAAGTTTGACACAAGAAGCAAGAATCAAGTGTTTTTAAATGAAGAAGCATTAACATCAAACCTTGCTTTAAAAGGAGGAGAAAAAATCAAATTCTATCTCCTCATAGGGAAGTGTTCAGTACCTTTATTAAATATAAATTGATGGTCCCTTCTTTCATATCAATGATGGCATCAACAGTTCTAAGGCCTTTCATAATGGATTGTTTCTTAGCACGCTATCATAGGCACTTACATATTCTTAGAAACGGTTAGTAAATGGGCTGTTTCTTAAGGATGTACCTAAAGGGTTCATGTATTTAATGATTTGGAGCTCATGCATGCATAGGATTGGGCTAGCCAATTTTGCTGCCTATGGTTGCGTGCAAGAAGTGTAGCTTAGCTAAGAGTAAGTACAATAAGATCCAGTAAACAGGCTATAGGAGTTAAAATAGTATATTTGTGCTTAGTTGGATGAGAGAGAAGTGGAGTGGGCTCTTAGTTAAGAGCCAGCTACAGCACATGCTCCTAGGCACAATGTGAGAGTGTAAAGTGGGTCATACATTGTTAAAGTAGTATATTTTTATCTCTAACTATTGTACATATTGGCTATTGGATTAACTCTAGATGACATGGATATAACTTATAGCCAACAGTTGGCTCTACTATCGCTCTCTCTCTAAGATACAACACCACTCTCTTTTATCATTAACTAAGGTGCCACATAAGCAAATTGCCTAGGATATAGAGCTAAGATACACCCATTGTGAAAGGCCTAAGAAAAGGTCTTCCCGAAGTAATAGGACAAGAAGCATTGTATTCAACATCCAAAACATAGAAATCAATAGGGACATAAGCATTGTTGACCATGATAAGAACATCATTAACGCTCCACATGAGTTTCTTCTTAGCATTATCATTAAGTGGGACATCCAAATAACAATCTTCCAAAGGTGGCAAATCAAGCATTTCATAAATATTTCTAGGCATAATAGAGACACTAGAACCAAGGTCACATGAAGCTTTGAGATCAAAGTCATTCACTTGCATATTAATAATGGGTTCCCAACTATCTTCTACTTTCCTAGGAATAGAGGCTTTGTGTTTCAACTTCTCTTCCTTAATTTTAATAAGAGCATATGTAATGTGTTTGGTGAAAGCCACATTCATATCACAAGCATCAGGACTTCTAGCAAGCTTTTGTAGGAACATAATTACTTCAGAAATATTGCAACCATCAAGATCAAAATCAAACTTAGCATCACTAATAGTAGGCTCATTGGGTTTAGGCATTATGGTAGGAGGAACAGGGACTTCTTGTGGTTTAGTGGCATCCATATTGGTGGTGGTGATAGTGCACTAACTATTGTTTCTAGCAATTTTAGCTTCTCTTTCCCACTTAGCATGAAGTTGGGCTAACAGTCTAACATTTTCATCAATAGTAACTTATATGGCATGAGTAGAAGCAAAGGTACTTTCCAAGGTTTCAGGTTTAGCAGCCATTTTATTAATCAAAGAGGACTGTGCTTCAGACAAAGAGGAAATATTTTTCTCAACATCCAAAAGTTTTTCCTTCACAGTCTTGTTGAAAGTGGCTTGTTTACTAATAAAATCTTTGAACATGACTTCAAGTTTAGAGGGGGCACTTCTAGTATTGTTGTAGGGTTTTCCATAGGTATTGCCATTATTAGGAGGATAAGGCCTATAATTGTTGTTACTAGCAAAATTATTTCTATAGGCATTGTTGTTGAAATTGTTGTTTCTAATGAAGTTCACATCAACTTGCTCTTCTTGAGCAACCAAAGAGGCTAAGGGAACCTTATTTTGATCTAAAGGAGCTTTCCCATTAACAAGCATAGCCATGATAAAGATCAATCTTATCCCTCAAAGAGGAGGTTTCTGTTGGAATTATGCCCTAGAGGCAATAATAAAGATGTTATTATTATAATTCATGTTCATGATAAATTTATATTCCATGCTAGAATTGTATTAAGCGGAAACTTTAATACTTGTGTGGTTTGTGAACAACACCGTGTCCCTAGTACGCCTCTATGGACTAGCTCATTGATCAATGATGGTTAAGGTTTCCTAACCATAGACATGAGTTGTCAATTGATAATGAGATCATATCGTTGAAGAATGATATGATGGACAGACCCAAACTAAGCAAAGCAATTAGATCGTTTCATCGTGTTCATCTTTGCGAAGCTTTTCCTATGTCAAATATTGTATTCCTTAGACCATGAGATAATACAACTCCCTGGTATCGGAAGAAAGCTTTGAGGTCATCAAACGTCATCCTATGAGAGGGTGATCATAAAGGTGTCTCTCAGGTGATCGGAAAGTATCTGTTGGGTTGTATGTATCGAGATGGAATTTGTCCCTCCCAAGTCGGAGAGATATACTTCGGGCCCACTCGGTAATCGATATCAACACCGCTTGCAAGCATGTGGTTAAGGAGTTAATCACAAAGTGATATCGGATTACGGAACAAGTAAAGTACTTGCTGTGGACGAGATTGAACTAGGTATGACGGTACCGACGATCGAATCTCGGGCAAGTAAAATATCGCGAGACGAAGGGAATATATATATGGGATTGATTGAATCCTGGCATCGTGGTTCATCCGATATGATCATCGATGAATGTGTGGGAGTCAATATGGGTGCCCAGACCCCGCTGTTGATTATTGATAGAAGATCATGTCTGCATATTCTCGAACCCGCAGGGTCACACACTTAACGTGTCTTGACGCTAGGATAGATTGGATAATTGGTTTATGAATTTTTTTTGGAGTCTCTGATGGGATCCGGGACATCACGAGAGGTTCCGGAATGGTCCGGAGAATAAGATTCATATAAGGCAGTGCAGTTTTTGGAGTTCGGAATTGTTCCGGGTTAATCGGTATTGTACCGGAAGCTTCTAGAACCTTCCGGAAGGGGACCAACGTGGCCCCACCTTCCGGGAGGGGGAATGGGCCTATGAGGGAGTGTCCTGGCCGCATTGGGCCAGGGGAACAAGGCCCCATAGGGCCCAGCCGATCCTAGAGAGTTTAAATCGTTTAAACTAGAGATAGGGTTTCTAGAAGAGGGGAGAGTCCATGCCCCCCACTCCTTATCCTTTGGGCTTGGGGGAGGGGCTAGGGCTGCGCCCCCCCTCTATATAAAGAGGGGTGGGGGCGCACCAAACCCCGACACCTCTCCTACAAACCCTAGCCGCCTTGCTAGCTTTCCTCTCTCCCTCCCGACTGTTTGTAGGCGAAGCCCTGCTGCAGAAATTCTCCACCATATACACCACGCCGTCGTGTTGTAGATCCAATCTATCTCTCCACCATACTTGCTGGTCCGAGGAAGGAGGAGACGTCGAGGTGCTGCACGTGTGCATCTCACGGAGGCACCGCCACTTGTGGTGCTAGATCGGATCGGATCGCGAGGAGGAGAAGCGAGTACGACTACATCACCCACGTTCTGACGAACGTTCCGCTGTGCGAATCTTCAAGGGTATGAAGATCTAATCCAATCTCTCTCGTTGTTTGCATCTCCTAGATTAGATCTTGGCTTTCCCTCTGTTCGCTCCGTAGAAAATTTTGATTTACTATGCCGCGAAACCCTTCAGTGGTATCAGAGCTAGATCTATGCGTAGATGTGATTCACGAGTAGAACGCAACATGGTTGTTGCGGGCGTTGATGTTTTCTGTTGCAAGCCTCTTGTTTGTGTTCTTCTTATGACGCGGGATAGTGAGATTGAAGCGGTCCAGGCCAACCTTACGCGACATCGTTCGCGAGACCGGCTCCGCACTTGACGTGTGGCTTGTTCCACACATGCGGCTGGTGGATGTCAGTTTCTCTCACTATAGTTGTCATGGGATTAACACCGGAGTTTGGCAACCATAATATCACCGTTGTGGCTTTCCGTAGGTAAGAATCGTTCTTAGCATCTACTCCCATAAGCCACGTAAAACATGCAACAACAAAGTAGAGGCGTCTAACTTGTTTTTGCAGGGAGTGTTTTCTGTGATATGGTATGGCCCAAGATGTGATGTGTATATTGTATGCGATGATCATGTTTTGTAATGTTTCACGACTTGCATGTTGATGAGTACACAACCGGCAGGAGACATATGGTTGTCTTTATAATTGTGTATGACCTGCGAGTCAACTTCTTATACGCCATGTAATAGCTTCACTTTATCGCTAAGTAGTTATCAATAGTTGTAGTTGCTATTCGTGGTGGAGGCAATCATGGTGGAGTGATGGAGATCATGCCGGAACGCACAAGATGGAGATCATTGCGCGAAGATTGGCTATACCATGTCACATAAAGTTATATGCATGTGATGTTTATCCCTTTATGTATCTTATTATGCTTAGATCGCGACGGTAGCATTATAAGATGATTCCTCACTTAAAGATCAAGATAAAAACTGTGTTCTCCCCAAGTATGCACCGTTGCGAAAATTCGTCGTTTCCAAGCATCACGTGATAATCGGGTGCTATAGACTCTATGCTCACATACAACAGGTGCAAGCCAGTTTTGCACACGCGGAAATACTTGGGTCTAACTTGACGAGCCTAGCATGTACAGACATGGCCTCGGAACACAAGAACCGAAAGGTTAAGCATGAGTCATATGAATGATATGATCGACACTTCGTTTTCCACCATTGAAACCACATCTCTTCTCGTGATGATCGGATTAGGTGTGGTGAATTTGGATCGTGTTCACTAAACAACTTGAGGGATGTTGAATTTAGTGGGAGTTCATCTAGTAATTTGATTAAGTTGAACTATTTATCATGAACATAGTCTAAATTGTACTTGCAAATACTGTAGATCACATGGCCAAATCCAACTTCAACTTCAACGTTTTTGCTGAGAAGGAAAAGCTTAGAAACAATGGGTCTAACTTCACCAATTGGTTCCGCAATCTAAGAATCATTCTGTCTGGCGGACAAAAGGACTATGTCCTTGGGAAAGCGTTAGGTGACCCCCCTGCTGCAACTGCGCCGGCTGATGAGAAAGCTATCTATCAGTCGCGTAAAGATGATTATGGTGTGATTAAGAGCACCATGTTGTTTGCTATGGAACCGGAGCTTCAAAATCGTTTTGAAGAATATCCCGGGCCCTTTGAGATTCTCGAGGAGCTGAAAACAATGTTTCAGACTCAGGCCCGTTCTGAGAGATATGAGATCTCTGAGAAGTTCTTTAACTGCAAGATGGAGGAAGGGAGTTCTGTTAGTGAGCACGCCATAAAGATGACGGGCTACACTCAACGCCTTGAGCAACTGGAATGCATGATTCCAGAGGAGCTCAAGATTGACAGGGTTCTGCAATCACTCCCTCCCAGCTACAAAAGTTTTGTAGTGACTCATAATCAGATTGGTTCCACTGATACGATCACCGAGCTCTTCGCACAGCTGAAGGCTGCGGAGGTGGACATCAAGAAGGATAATCATGTGTTGATGGTCAACAAACCCTCCTTTAAGAAAGGTAAGGGAGCAAAGAAGCCCTTCAAGAAGGGCGGCGGCAAGCGCAATGCTCCTGCTGAGAAGAAGCTCAGGTCTGGTCCTAAACCGGACACTGAGTGATTCTATTGCAAGGACAAGGGTCACTGGAAGCGCAACTATCCGAAGTACTTAGCGGACAAGAAGGCTGGCACCATCAAAGGTATATTTGATATACATGTTATTGATGTTTTCTTTACTAGCCCTCGTTGTAGTGCCTGGGTATTTGATACCGGTTCATTTGCTAATATTTGTAACTCGAAACAGGAGCTACGAAATAGACGACGGCTTGCGAGGGATGAGGTGACGATGCGCGTTGGCAACGGATCAAGAGTTGATGTGATGGCCGTCAGCATGCTCTCCTTAGTTTTACCTTCGGGATTAGTTTTAAACCTTAATAAATGTTATTATGTGCCTGCGTTGAGCATGAACATTATTTATGGACCGTGTTTATTGCAAGACGGTTATTCATTTAAATCGGAGAATAATGGTTGTTCTATTTATATGAGTAACATCTTTAATGGTCATGCACCTCTTGTAAATGGTTTATTTCTTCTAAATCTCGAAAGGGATGAAACACACATCCATAACATTGAGGCTAAGAGATGCAAAGTAGATAGTGATAATACTACTTATTTGTGGCACTGTCGTCTAGGTCATATTGGTGTAAAGCGCATGAAGAAACTCCATTCTGATGGACTTTTGGAGTCTCTTGATTTTGAATCATTTGACACATGCGAACCATGCCTCATGGTCAAGATGATCAAAACCCCGGTCTCCGGTATGATGGAGCGAGCAACGGACTTGTTGGAAATCATACATACCGATGTATGCGGACCGATGAGTGTTTCGACGCGCGGTGGATATCACTATTTCCTCACTTTTACCAATGACTTAAGTAGATATGGGTATATCTATTTAATGAAACATAAATCTGAAACATTTGAAAAGTTCAAGGAATTTCAGAATGAAGTGGAGAACCATCGTAACAGAAAGATTAAGTTTCTACGATCCGATCGTGGAGGTGAATATTTGAGTTATGATTTTCTCACGCATCTTAAAGCAAGTGGAATCGTTTCACAACTCACGCCACCCGGAACACCACAACGTAATGGTGTGTCTGAACGCCGGAATCGAACCCTATTAGATATGGTCCGATCAATGATGTCTCTTACTGATTTGCCGTTATCATTTTGGGGTTATGCATTAGAAACTGCTGCATTCACTTTAAATAGGGCTCCATCTAAATCCGTTGAGACGACACCGTATGAACTGTGGTTTGGTGCTAAACCTAAGTTGTCGTTTCTTAAAGTTTGGGGATGCGAGGCTTACGTCAAGAAGTTGATGCCGGACAAGCTCGAACCCAAAGCGGAGAAATGCGTCTTCATAGGATACCCTAAGGAAACTATTGGGTATACCTTCTATCACAGAACTGAAGGCAAAGTGTTTGTTGCAAAGAACGGTTCCTTTCTTGAGAAGGAGTTTCTCTCGAAAGAAGTGAGTGGGAGGAAAGTAGAGCTTGACAAGGTTATTGAACCTTCTCTTGAATTGGAGAGTAGCGCAGCACCTAAAATTGTTCCAGTGCCGCCTGCACCCACAATAGAGGAAGCTAATGACAAGGATCATGAAGCTTCGGACGATGCTGCTACTGAACGTCGCAGGTCGACAAGGTCGCGTGCCCCTCCTGAGTGGTACGGCAACCCTGTCTTGACTGTCTTGTTAGTAGAAGACAGTGAACCTACGAACTATGAGGAAGCGATGATGAGCCCAAACTCTAAGAAATGGCTAGAAGCCATGAAATCCGAATTGGGATCCATGAGCGAAAACCAAGTATGGACTTTGGTGGACCCTCCTAGCGACCGAAAGGCCGTTGAGTGCAAATGGATATTCAAGAAGAAAACGTACGCGGATGGTAATGTTATCGTCTATAAAGCACGACTTGTCGCGAAAGGTTTTCGACAAGTTCAAGGTGTTGACTACGATGAGACTTTTTCTCCCGTAGCGATGTTTAAGTCCATTCGGATTTTATTAGCAATTGCTACGTTTCATGATTATGAAATATGGCAGATGGATGTCAAGACTGCATTCCTCAATGGCAACATTGATGAAGAGTTGTATATGATGCAACCCGAAGGTTTTGTCGATCCTAAGGATGCTAGTAAAGTATGCAAACTTCAGCGTTCCATTTATGGACTGAAGCAAGCATCTCGGAGTTGGAACCTTCGTTTTGATCAAGTGATCAAGAGCTTTGGATTTGTTCCAAATTGCTATGAAGCTTGTATCTACAAGAAAGTGAGTGGGAGCTCGGTGACGTTTCTGGTACTATATGTGGATGACATATTGATTATCAGAAATGACATCAACATGCTTAACGATGTGAAGAGTTATTTGAACAAATGTTTTTCAATGAAAGACCTAGGTGAAGCTACTTATATATTGGGCATCAAGATCTATAGAGATAGACAAAGACGCCTGATAGCTTTAATCCAGAGTACATACCTAGACAAAGTTCTGAAAAGGTTCAGAATGGATAAGGCAAAGAAAGGTTCAGTGCCTATGTTATCAGGTAAGATATTGAGCAAGGCTCAGTGTCCAGCTACGGTAAATGATAGGGAAGCTATGAGCAAAGTGCCTTATGCCTCGGCCATAGGTTCTATCATGTATGCCATGCTGTGTACTAGACCGGATGTGTCCAATGCTCTTAGTTTGACGAGCAGATATCAAAGTGATCCAGGAGTGGAACACTGGACAGCCGTGAAGAACATCCTAAAGTACCTAAATAGGACTAAAGAAATGTTCTTAGTCTATGGGGGTGATGAACAGCTTGTCGTAAAAGGTTACGTCGATGCTAGTTTTGACACCGACAAGGATAATTCCAAATCTCAGACAGGATACGTTTATATTTTGAATGGAGGAGCTGTGAGCTGGAGAAGCTGCAAGCAAAGCGTGATTGCGGGATCTACAGTGGAAGCGGAATACATGGCTGCTGCAGAAGCGTCAAGTGAAGGAGTTTGGATCAGAAACTTCATCACTGAGCTTGGCGTGGTTCCAAGTGCATTAGACCCACTGGAGATATTGTGTGACAACACTGGCGCCATAGCACTCGCTAAGGAACCAAGATATCATCCAAAGACCAAGCATATCAACCGCAAGTTTCATATAATCCGAGATTATATTGCAGATGGAGATCTGAAGATTAGCAAAGTACATACAGATCTGAATGTCGCAGATCCATTGACTAAACCTCTTCCACGTGTAAAACATGATCAACACCTTAGTGCCATGGGTGTGAGATTGTTGCCAGATGTAAACTAGATTATTGACTCTAGTGCAAGTGGGAGACTGTTGGAATTATGCCCTAGAGGCAATAATAAAGATGTTATTATTATAATTCTTGTTCATGATAAAGTTTATATTCCATGCTAGAATTGTATTAAGCGGAAACTTTAATACTTGTGTGGTTTGTGAACAACACCGTGTCCCTAGTATGCCTCTATGGACTAGCTCATTGATCAATGATGGTTAAGGTTTCCTAACCATAGACATGAGTTGTCAATTGATAATGAGATCATATCATTGGAGAATGATATGATGGACACACCCAAACTAAGCAAAGCAATTAGATCGTTTCATCGTGTTCATCTTTGCGAAGCTTTTCCTATGTCAAATATTGTATTCCTTAGACCATGAGATAATACAACTCCCTGGTATCGGAAGAAAGCTTTGAGGTCATCAAACGTCATCCTATGAGAGGGTGATCATAAAGGTGTCTCTCAGGTGATCGGAAAGTATCTGTTGGGTTGTATGTATCGAGATGGAATTTGTCCCTCCCAAGTCGGAGAGATATACTTCGGGCCCACTCGGTAATCGATATCAACACCGCTTGCAAGCATGTGGTTAAGGAGTTAATCACAAAGTGATATCGGATTACGGAACGAGTAAAGTACTTGCTGTGAACGAGATTGAACTAGGTATGACGGTACCGACGATCGAATCTCGGGCAAGTAAAATATCGCGAGACGAAGGGAATATATATATGGGATTGATTGAATCCTGGCATCGTGGTTCATCCGATATGATCATCGATGAATGTGTGGGAGTCAATATGGGTGCCCAGACCCCGCTGTTGATTATTGATAGAAGATCATGTCTGCATATTCTCGAACCCGCAGGGTCACACACTTAACGTGTCTTGACGCTAGGATAGATTGGATAATTGGTTTATGAAATTTTGTTTGGAGTCTCGGATGGGATCTGGGACATCACGAGAGGTTCCGGAATGGTCCGGAGAATAAGATTCATATAAGTCAGTGCAGTTTTTGGAGTTCGGAATTGTTCCGGGTTAATCGGTATTGTACCGGAAGCTTCTAGAACCTTCCGGAAGGGGACCAACGTGGCCCCACCTTCCGGGAGGGGGCATGGGCCTATGAGGGAGTGTCCTGGCCGCATTGGGCCAGGGGCACAAGGCCCCATAGGGCCCAGCCGATCCTAGAGAGTTTAAATCGTTTAAACTAGAGATAGGGTTTCTAGAAGAGGGGAGAGTCCATGCCCCCCACTCCTTATCCTTTGGGCTTGGGGGAGGGGCTAGGGCTGCGCCCCCCCTCTATATAAAGAGGGGTGGGGGCGCACCAAACCCCGACACCTCTCCTACAAACCCTAGCCGCCTTGCTAGCTTTCCTCTCTCCCTCCCGACTGTTTGTAGGCGAAGCCCTGCTGCAGAAATTCTCCACCATATACACCACGCCGTCGTGTTGTAGATCCAATCTATCTCTCCACCATACTTGCTGGTCCGAGGAAGGAGGAGACGTCGAGGTGCTGCACGTGTGCATCTCACGGAGGCACCGCCACTTGTGGTGCTAGATCGGATCGGATCGCGAGGAGGAGAAGCGAGTACGACTACATCACCCACGTTCTGACGAACGTTCCGCTGTGCGAATCTTCAAGGGTATGAAGATCTAATCCAATCTCTCTCGTTGTTTGCATCTCCTAGATTAGATCTTGGCTTTCCCTCTGTTCGCTTCGTAGAAAATTTTGATTTACTATGCCGCGAAACCCTTCAGTTTCTTCAACAGAATTTACCTTCTTACCATGTGGATCTCTCTCAGTGTGCCATTCAGAATATAACCATCATATTATCAAGGAGTTTTGTTGCAGCACCCAAGGTGATGGTCATAAAGGTACCCCCAGCAGCTGAATCCAACAGGTTTCTTGAGGAGAAGTTCAAACCTGCATAAAAAGTCTGGATAATCATCCAAGCAGTAAGTCCATGGGTGGGACAATTCTTAACCAAAGATTTCATTCTTTCCCAAGCTTGAGAAACATGTTCATTATCAAGTTGTTTAAATTTCATAATATCACTTCTCATAGATATAATCTTAGCAGGAGGGTAGTACTTTCCAATAAAAGCATCTTTGCACTTAATCCAAGAATTAATACTATTTCTAGGCAAGCATAGCAACCATTCTTTAGCTTTTCCTCTCAAGGAGAAAGGAAACAACTTGAGCTTAATAATATATCCATCTACATCCTTATATTTTTGCATCTCACAAAGTTCAACAAAGTTTTTGAGGTGGGCAGTAGCATCATCAGAACTAGCACCAGAAAGTTGCTCTCTCATCACAAGATTCAACAAAGCAGGCTTAATTTCATAAAATGTAGCATTAGGAGCAGGTGGATCAATAGGAGTACTTAGGAAATCATTGTTGTTTGCGCTAGTGAAGTCACACAACTTGGTGTTTTCAGTAGAGTTCATTTTGCCAAAAGTGGAGCAAGCCAACAGCAGCAACAACTAGAGCAGGAACTAATTTTTTTATGTTTTTGATAGGAGAAAGCAAACCAAACTAAACTAATTTTTTTGAGTTTTTGATAAAAAGAGGCAAACTAAACCAAGCAAGAGAAACTAAGAAAAACAAAAACAAAGTAAAGAGAAAGGTTGTGAAGGAATCCCCTTGTGAAGACGTCCTTAGCCTCCCCGGCAACGGCGCCAGAAAACTTGTTGATGGCGCCTGATAGCGCTTCATCGGGAAACCCCAAGAGCAAGGTGTGAAGAGCACAGCAGCAAGTCTTTCCTTAGTAATAAACCGAGGTTATCGAACCAGTAGGAGTAAGGAAACGTCTCAAAGGTGTTGCTAGCAACTTGGAAACCTGCACAAAACACTCCCAAGACTTTGCCCCAACGAATAGTGAGGTTGTAAATCTCACTGGTTGATGTAACAAAGGATTAACTGTATGGTGTGGAAGATGATAGTGGTTTGTAGCAAGTAAACAATAACAGTGGAAGATGTATCAATGGTAAAGATTGGACCGGGGTCCATAGTTCACTAGAGGTGTTCTCCTTAATATAAACAAACGTGGCATGCTAGGTAAACAAATTACAACAGGGAAATTGATAGGAATGAGCAAGGCATAACAATGAAATATTAGACATTCCTGAACCTATGAGATTCGATTGGGCAATACAACAAGATACATAGACCGCCATCCAACTGCATCTATGACTAGAAATCCACCATCAGGTTATCATCCGAACCCTGATACGTCGTAAACATATCTATAATTTTTTATGTTCCATGCTTGTTTTGTATCATTTTTCTTATGTTTTGTCTATACTTTGAGGTATTTTTATACAATTTCTGGAACTAACCTATTGAAAAGATGCCACAGTGCCAGTTGCATGTTTTCTTCTATTTTTGGTTCCAGAAAGGCAGAAAATCAATATTCTCGGAATTGGACGGGACAAAATCCAAAGTCATTATTTTCCCGGAGCAACACGGAACCACGAAGCAGAGTCGGAGGGGGGCCACAGGGTGGCCGCACCCCCTAGGCGCGGGCAAGCCCTGGAGGCGCCCACAGGGGGTGTGGGCCCCCTGGACCCCCACCGACCTTGATTCCTGCGCCTATAAGAAGCCTTCGACCCAAAAACCCTAGGGCATCCAGAATAAATCCACGAAAACCTCTGTAGCGCCGCCGCCACCGAAGGGGAGATTCGGGGGATAGAAAGTGTCTATTCCGGCACCCTGCCAGGACGGGGGAGTGCCCCCGGAGCCATCTCCATCGATCTCCACCACCATCTCCATCACCGTTGCTGATTCCCATGATGAGGAGGGAGTAGTTCTTCCTCGAGGCTAAGGGCTCTACCGGTAGCTATGTGTTCATCTCTCTCTCTATGCATGATCTTGTTGTGGTCATGAGCTTTGTAATCAAGTAGATCTACCTTGCTACTCAAGTGCTTCAATAGATCTCTGCTCTCCCCATGTGTGTGAAAGTGACAACGTGGACGCCATGGTGGCACTTCGGTTTGAGTCTACATAAATACTCTTTGTGCTTTAATAGATCTATGCTTTTACCCACGTGTGTGAAAGTGACATCGTGCATACCGTGTGTGGCACTTTGGCTAGATTGAATATTTGTTATGAGTTATATTTGGAGTTGGATGTCTCTATGAAATTGTGGTGTTTGTTGGAACCATCTAGCGCTCAAGGTGATAGTGTGGGGTTATCTAGATTGGGGAAGACGGACTTTGAGGAGTGTTGTTATAGCCCTACCGATGATTAGAGTGTCCAACCAGAGAGTAGTTAAGAGTAGTATCATGAAGAGAGGATATTTATATGAGAGAGTGTTCACTAGTGAAAGTATGATCCCTAGGCCTTGTTTCTAAACATTGAAACACCGTTTGCTACTAGATCTGTTGCATGTTTGCTTGCTTTAGTCTTTACCTCACCGTCAAGCTGTTTTCTGGCACCATTACCACTTGTATTTCACTATATCTTCGCTGAACTAGTGCACCTATACACCTGACAAGTGTATTGGGTGTGTTGGGGACACAAGAGACTTCTTGTATCTTGATTGCAGGATTGCTTGAGAGGGAATACCTTTGACAACTTCCTCCCTGAGTTCGATAAACCTTGGGTAATCCACTTAAGGGAAACTTGTTGCTGTTCTACAAACCTCTGCACTTGGAGGCCCAATAACTGTCTACAATAATAGAAGTGCGTAGACATCAAACCCTCTCTAGTATTAAGTTGCAAGCAACAGATAACTGCTTTTAGCAAAGTGTGTAGGGTAAACAATCCACTTGTTCCATGAACAAGAGACCGTTGTTTTCTCCCTAGTGGCAACAACACATCTACAACCTTAGAGATTTCTGTCACTTCCCTTAGATTAAATAGAGGCATGAACCCACTATCTAGCATAAATACCCCCTCTTGGAGTCACTATCATCTACTTGGCCAAGATAGCTACTAGAAACGGAGAGAATGCAAGATCACAAACAACACAGACATGATAGAATCAATAAGACAAAACCATTAATCAATCTGACATAGTAATCTCAATATCCATCGGATCCTCGCAAACACAACATGCATGATTACAAATAGATGATCTTGATCATGAACGGAGCTCAGAAGATCTAAACATGGTAGCACAAAGGAGGAGATACAACCATCTAGATACTACATGGACCCGTAGTCCAAGCTGGAACTACTCACACTTCATACCGGAGGCTGACATGATGAAGAAGAAGGCCTCCGGGATGATCTCCCCTAAGGTAGGATGCTGGGAAGAGCTTCAGATCCCCCGATCTAGGGACGATGGTGGTGGCGGCTACAGACGGTTTCGTGGAATATTGATCGGGTACTTAGGGTTTATGCATCGGGGGGTCTTTATAGGCGAAGAGGCGAGGCAGAGGCGGCCAGGGTGGTCACCCCCCAGGCGCGGCTAACCCTAGCTCGTGCCGCCAGGGGGTGTGGCCCCCTGGTGCCTCCCCTCCGTCTCGTATTCTGTCTCCGTGTTCCCCACGGTAAAATATTGACTTTGGCTTTTGTCCCATCCAATTCCGAAAATATTGATTTTCTGCCTTTATGGAACCAAAAACAGAAGAAAACAGGCAACTGGCACTATGGCATCTTGTTAATAGGTTAATACCATAAAACATATAAAAACACCTCAAAGTGTAGACAAAGAAAAGTAGATACTAAAAAAGCATGGAACATCAAAACTTATAGATACGTTTCCGACGTATCAGATCTTTGGTTTTGTAGGTACGTTCTTCCCTGTTTCCTTGCTCCGGCGTTCAGAGCCACGAGCGAAGAAGGGATTCGACGCCTCGTTGAATAAAGTAGTGGTTGCAGGTCACTGCAAGGTGCTGATGCATGTAAAATCCATAATATTAACTTTGTAGTTTATTGATATGAATTCCCACATATTTGCATCATATTAGTAGTTATTACCAATATTATTAATGATTTTGGGGATTTTCTAAACAATCCCCTCTCTTTTGGTTTTAACTCTGTCTGGGAGAAAAACCTTTTTTTAGTGTTTTTGACTTTCCAGGAGTTATGGAAATAAAAACGGATCTAGGTCAACGGGAGATGTTAGATAATTTCCATACGAATCCAACAAGCTAAAGTAGGTCTCGAGGAGGTCAACGAGCTAAAAATGGCAGCCCATTACTTTAGGGAGCACCACTAGTGCTATCTTAGCCGTCGAAACTCCAATGTCGTCAATTCCACTGCCATTCACTTCGTTTTAACCTAAAACCATCTATATATATCCCCTGGCGGATTTTCTCAAGACGTAGGGAGGCAGAGATCGAAAACCAAGTAAAAGAGAGCTAGCAGCCCACCGCCCGAAGGAAGATTGGAGGGGGAACCGCTGGCGAAATCGCCTCCAGCCACCTCTCCTCCTTCACCAACGTCTCCTATCACTCTCCATAATGAGAGGGGAGTAGTCTACCCCTTGGACTATGGGTTTGTAGTGATAACTTTATCTAATCTCTCTATATATGATCATTATTGAAGTCCATATGATGCGTGATACGTCGTAAACGTATCTATAATTTTTGATGCTACATGCTTGTTTTGTGCTAACTATCTTATATTTTGTCTGCACTTTGAGGAATTTATATATATTTTTTGGAACTAACCTATTGACAAGATGCTGCAGTGCCAGTTGCATGTTTTCTGATATTTTTGGTTTCAGAAAATCTAGTAAAGAAATATTCTCGGAATTGGACGGACCAAAAGCTGAAGTCAATATATTTCCCGACACGACATGGAGACCGAAGGGGAGACGAAGTGGAGCACGAGGTGGCCACACCTAGGGCTAGCACGAGTCCATCCTAGGGCGCGCCGCCCTATGGTGTGGGCCCCTCGGGCGTCCACCGACCTTGCCCTTTCGCCTATATATACGTCTCCCCGAGACGAAAAACCTATGCGGATAAGATCTCCACAAAAAGTTCCGCAGCGCCGCCGCCACCGAAGAGGAGATTCGGGGGACAGACGTCTCTATTCCGGTACCTTGTCGGGACGGGAAATTGCCCCCGGAGCTATCTCCATCGATCTCCGCCACCATCTCCATCGTCGTTGCTGATTCCCATGATGAGAAGGGAATAGTTATCCCTCGAGGATAAGGGCTCTACCGGTAGCTATATGTTCATCTCTCTCTCTCTCTATGCGAGATCTTATTGTGGTCATGAGCTTTGTAATCAAGTAGATCTACTCTGCTACGCAAGTGATTTAATTGTAATCTCTGGTTATCCCCACGTGTGTGAAGTTGACAGTGTGCACACTGTGTGGCACTTAGGCTAAAGATTACAGAAATACTTATCATGAGTTATATTTTGAGTTGGATGTCTCTATGAAATTGTGGTGTTTGTTTGAACCATCTAACGCTAAAGGTGACAGTGTGGGGTTACCTATATGGGGAATGCGAACTTTAAGGAGAGCTTTTGTAGCCCTACCATGGATTGGAGTTGTCCAACCAGAGAGTAGTTCGGAGTAGCATAATGAAGAGAAGATATTTATATGAGAGTGTCCACTAGTGAAAGTATGATCCCTAGGCCTTGTTTTGTAAGCATTGAAATACCATTTACAACTAGACATGTTACATGTTTGCTTTATGTCATCTTTATTTCAGATTCAATTACCACCTATAATCATCCATATCACTTGTATTTCACTATATCTTCGCCGAACTAGTGCACCTATAAACCTAACAATTGTATTGGGTGTGTTGGGGACACAAGAGACTTCTTGTATCTTGATTGCAGGGTTGCTTGAGAGGGATACTTTTGACCACTTTCTCCCTGAGTTCGACAAACCTCGGGTAATCCACTTAAGGGAAACTTTCTGATGTTCTACAAACCTCTGCACTTGGAGTCCCAACACTGTCTACGAGAATAGAAGCGTGCGTAGACATCAAGCTCTTTTCTGGCGCCATTGCCGGGGACTATAGGGCCTTTAGTCTCTTCCTCCCCGTCAAGCTCTTTTCTGGCGTTGTTGTCGGGGAGGTAAGGTAAAAGGTACTCACATCCTCTGGCTACTAAGCTATCTTCTAGTACTGTTGTTGGTGTGTGAGTGCTCGAAGTTATTTTCTTTAGATTCTGCAATTATATCTTTTTGTTTCTTGTTTTCACTAGTTAGGCTCAATGGAAAACAACAACAAAATAGAGAGCTTTATAGTATTTTACTGAGTTAGGACATGAAGTGTTTGAAGAGGAAATTAAAAAAAATTGAACACCATTGTTGCTAATACTATGGAAACGTCTAAGCTTGGGGAAGCTAGTTTTTATGAAAATGATCTTTTTAGTTCCCTAGATTTAGAGAAGAAAATTTTCTATGCTGATACTAAACCTCCAATGTATGATGATTACAATGATGAATATGATATTTTCAGTCCACGTACTATTGAGGAGAAAATTAATTATGATTACAATATGCCTCCTATATTTGATGATTATGGTGATGAGAATAATAATGATAGCTATTTTGTTGAATTTGCTCCCACTATAATTAATAAGAATGACTATGCTTATGTGGAGAGTAATAATCAGTTTATGCATGTAGCTCATGATAAGAATGTTTTATATGGTAGTTATATTGTTAATTTTATTCATGATGCTACTGAAAGTTATTATGAGAGAGGGAAACATGTTTTTAAGTATTTTAACAATATTAAGTTTCCCCTCTTTATGTTGAAAATTTTGAAGTTACTCTTGTTTTATCTTCCTACGCTTGTCACTTTGTTCTTTGTGAATTTATTTGCATACAAGATTCCTATGCATAGGAAGTGGGTTAGACTTAAATGTGTTTTGAATTTGCTTCTTGATGTTCTCTTTTACTTCAATTCATATTTTTTATGTGAGCATCATCGAAATTATCATGCCTATCTTAATGGCTATAAAGAAAGAGCTTTTGGGAGGCAACCCATTATATTTTTTCTTTTAGTAAGTTTTTATTTTTGTTGAGTCTTTAAAGTTATTACTTTTCTAATAACCTCTCCTTATCCTTTTTGTGTGGTTTTGTGCCAAGAATAACCTCTAATGAGAGGGAAGTAAGATTTGGTGAAGTTGTTGTCCCGAAACAGATTTATATGCTTCACTGTAAAAATTTATGAAAAATCCCAGCACGTCGGATTGAACTGTAATTTTATGAGCTTATGACCCAGGTTAGTATATAACTTTTGTTAGTTCAAAACTTTTCGATTTGATCAATAGAAGGTCTTTGAAAAAATCGGTTTTTACTTGCTGGTCTGTTTTGACAGATTTCTGCCATTATTTGCATTTACCTCTTATCGGTTTCTTTTTGAGTTCTCTTTGATCACTTGAGCTTTTAAAAGGAATTGATATAGTATCTTGTGTTTTAATGGAATTTTTACTTGTGTTGAAACTAAACCCAAAGGCTGATTATCTTGAATACACTAATGTTGCTAATGAAGATTGTGTGAAGTTTTGTATGAAGGAAATTTTCAAGTGTGGGGGAAGAATGATATAATGGGATGAATAATGGACAAAAGCTCAAGATTGGGTATGCCACCCCATGTCACCCAAAGAAATATTAAAGAGGTACAAGCGTCAAAGCTTGGGGATGCCCAATGCATCCCCTTCTTCATCGATAAAAATCTCAGGTTTTCTTTAAAGACACTTTATTTTTATTGCTTCATGCACTATTGTGTTGTTCTTGGAGCGTATTTGTTTTTAGTTTTAGTTTTATTTTATTTTATTTTGTTTTGTTTGATGCAATAAGTTGGTTGGATCCTAGCACACTTCTTTTGGAGAGAGACACGCTCCGTTTTCATTGTTTAGAACACTCTAGTTTTCACTCTTTTTGTTTCTGAGTATTCTCTTTTGCTAGCACTGCGTTTAGCTTTTATTTTCTTGTGCTTTCAGCTTAGAAATTTTTAGTTCTTCTTTGTGGATTTGTGATACAAGATCACTAATATTTATTGATTATTATCTTTGTGAGTTGTTTCAAATAAGTCGATTGGTGTTGGAAAAAGAGTAGGAAGCTTCATGCTTAAGTGGTACAAAAGGGAGCTTGTTTTCATTGTTTAGAACACTCTAGTTTTCACTCTTTTTGTTTCTGAGTATTCTCTTTTGCTAGCACTGCTTTTAGCTTTAATTTTCTTGTGCTTTCAGCTTAGAACTTTTTAGTTCTTCTTTGTGGATTTGTGATACAAGATCACTAATATTTATTGATTATTATCTTTGTGAGTTGTTTCAAATAAGTCGATTGGTGTTGGAAAAAGAGTAGGAAGCTTCATGCTTAAGTGGTACAAAAGGGAGCTTGTTTTGACTGTGGCTTAGACTTTATCATGTCATTCTAGATGTTGCCTTGACTTTATGCTTAGTGATTATTATTGTAGCATGAATTGTTCCAAACAATTGATATTGCTTAATGTGCCTTGAAAGAATCATGCGTTGTTTTAGCATACAAAAGCATAATATTGTGGTATTCTCCTTTGATGCTTTATTTGGGTTGACTTGGCACATGCTTACACCATGTTAAGACTATGAACCAGTCACCTTAGCCTCCATGATCATTTAGTTTTTGACTTGTCATACCACTTTAAGCTTTAGTTAATAATGTTTTGTCGCTTTGCATGATTATGGCCATTATTGCTCTCTTAGTTGGTCGCTCCTAGTCTTTTGCTAGCCTTTACTTTTACTGAGTAAGCTCTACCCATGCATCCAACTCCCAAGAAACCAAATTATTACAAAGAGTCCACTATAAATTCCTATGCATGGTGTGTTACACCAATCCAAGTATATTCATGTTTTATCTATCTTCCAAATTAAACTTGTTATGTGAAAATTAGTGATTAAAGCTCTCACAAACTTGATGGCACACTTTACTTTCTTGCACCTAATAAACTTGAACCATTGTGTCATCTATGTTATATATGCTTGCACTTATAAGTTGGGAATTAGCAGAACCATGTTGTCATGGGGAACGCTTTCAACACATGTACATATTACCCAGTTGATATCATGATCTTTTGTTTATGGATGTCGGTGGTGTGAAATAAAAGGGGAACTTGTAAGTTCATGGAGTATTATATATGTGTTAGAGAAACACCTGGGTGGCTAGCCTAAGCCATGCCTAATCATGGTGGAAACTTGCAGCATCACCATAGTGAGCAATCTATGAATCATATTCAGAAAAAAATATAGAAAAGAGAGAAAAAGGAGAAAAAACTAGCACCATACCCATGGTAAATAAGAAGATTGATGAGATGCTCATTGTATGTTTCCTTGTCATTTTGATATGGGATAGCTCTGTGTAATGGGGCAAGGGGTACCCCGTTGGCGGTTCTCTATGATACACATATACTTACAATGATAAGAACTTGCTTGTGACTAAAGTTGAGTAGCATGAGGAACGACCCTCGTACTGAAGGGACATGAGATTGCCAACTTATGATTTGTTAAGCATATACTTCATATTTGTTTCACTTTAACCCTAATCACTTCAAGATGCTTATGATAGGGGCAATGAGAGCTGAAAGCTAATAAGTACCATAATTTTTAGAAGCTCTTTATGAAACTTGAAATCCCTGCTTCCCTCTATGAAGGGCCTTTCTCTTTACCTTTATGTTGAGTCTCCACCTTCTGTCTTTATGCACCAATTAAGAGAGCATAGTTGTCATTCTTAGTTTTATGTGCATTGTCCTAAAACTTATTGATTGATTCATAATGTTGATATTGCTTGTTCTTAAATTATTTGTATCTAGTCACCCTTATGAACTTTGAAGATGTCCTATGCATTTATGTTTTGCTATACCATGAAGTACAAGCTGAATACCACTCTTGCTATGTTTTCTGTATGTGAAACAAACACACATCTTTCAATGCATTGTTATTCATGATCTGTGTTTGTACCTTTTCATGTTACAACATAGTTGCTATGTCTTATTGTTAGAACTACATCGTTCATACCCATGTTTAGAGTACATTGATCCCATCTATCAATTCTTTGCATTACCTTGATCAGTTGTGATAGCATGTCACCTAAAAAATTATTCTTTTTATCACTTACCTACTCGAGGACGAGCAGGAGTTAAGCTTGGGATGCTTGATACGTCGTAAACGTATCTATAAGTTTTGATGCTCCATGCTTGTTTTGTGCTAACTATCTTATGTTTTGTCTACACTTTGAGGCATTTTTATACATTTTCTAGAACTAACCTATTGAAAATATGCCGCAGTGCTAGTTACCTGTTTTCTGCTGTTTTGGTTTCAGAAAAGCTAGTAAAGAAATATTATCGGAATTGGACGAAACAAAAGCCTAAGTCAATATTTTTCCCGACACGACACGAAGACCGAAGGGGAGATGAAGTGGAGCCATGAGGTGGCCACATCTAGGGCTGGCGCGGGTCCACCCTAGGGCGCGCCACCCTATGGTGTGAGCCCCTCGGGCATCCACCGACCTTGCCCTTTCGCCTATATATACGTCTTCCCGAGACAAAACCCTACGCGGATCAGATCTCCACAAAATGTTCCGCAGTGCCGCCGCCACTGAAGAGGATATTTGGGGGACAGAAGTCTCTTTTCTGGCACCCTACCGGGATGGGGAATTGCCCCCGGAGCCATCTCCATCGATCTCCACCACCATCTCCATCGCTGTTGCTGATTCCCATGATAAGGAAGGAGTATTTCTCCCTCGAGGCTAAGGGCTCTATCGGTAGATATGTGTTCATCTCTCTCTCTATGCGTGATCTTATTGTGGTCATGAGCTTTGTAATCAAGAAGATCTACTCTGCTACTCAAGTACTTTAATTGTAATCTCCGGTTATCCCCATTTGTGTGAAGTTGACAGTGTGCACACCGTGTGGCACTTAGGCTAAAGATTACATAAATACTTATCATGAGTTATATTTTGATTTGGATGTCTTTATGAAATTGTGGTGTTTGTTGGAACCATCTAGCGCTCAAGGTCACAGTGTGGGGTTACCTAGATGGGGAATGCGAACTTTAAGGAGAGATTTTGTAGCCCTACCATGGATTGGAGTTGTCCAATCGGAGAGTAGTTCAGAGTAGCATAATGAAGAGAAGATATATATATGAGAGTGTCCACTAGTGAAAGTATGATCCCTAGGCCTTGTTTCTAGGCATTGAAACACCGTTTACAACTAGACCAGTTACATGTTTGCTTGCTGCCATCTTTATTTCAGATTGCAATTACCACTTATAATCATCCATATCACTTGTATTTCACTATCTCTTCGCTGAACTAGTGCACCTATACACCTGACAAGTGTATTGGGTGTGTTGGGGACACAAGAGACTTCTTGTATCTTGATTGTAGGGTTGCTTGAGAGGGATACCTTTGACCACTTCCTCCCCGAGTTCGATAAACCTTGGGTAATCCACTTAAGGGAAACTTGATGTAGTTCTACAAACCTCTACACTTGGAGGCTCAACACTGTCTACAAGATTAGAAGTTTGCGTAGACATCAATGCACCTTGCATAAGTATGGATCTATCTATGTAATTCCTATTGTGGATATTGTGGTATGAGATAATACTTGTTATGAATTTATCATTGTGTTGGATCTTTTATGGTTTGTCATACTTTTGAAATACTATATGATGCATATAATTCTTTTATATATACAAAATGCCTTGTTTACTGATTCGTCCAAAACGTATCTACTTTCTCGAACACTTTACTATTGTTTCTTCTCTAAACTTGTGTGATTTGGATACAACTAACACGGACTGACGCTGTTTTCAGCATAATTACCTTGGTGTCTTGTATTTGTGCAGAAAATGAACTATCAGGAAAAATCCCGGAAAATATGCCAAAAACTATTTCTCACCAGAAGATCCACGGAGCCAGAAGGGGAGATAGAGGGGAGGCGTGGGGGGCCCAGACCCACCCCAGGCGCGGAACCACTGACCCCGCGCCTGGGGGAGATTTGGCCACCCTAGGCAGCTCCTCGACCTCCCTCCGTGCCTATAAGTTGCCTTCTGACCTAAAAACCGAGGGGGGTTCTATAGTTTTCCAGAAAGAGTTCCGCTCCATCGCCGCCACCAGAAACCAAGATTCGGATCCCGAAACTTCGTTCTAGCACCCTGCCGGGACGGGGAATTTGGAGAGGATCATCGCCATCGTCATCACCAACGCATATCCATCAACCACCGATGTTTCCCTCATCCATGAGTGAGTAACCCCCCGCTGTAGGCTTGGGGATGGTAGGGATTGGATGAGTTCTATCATGTAATCGAATAAGATCCGTTAGGGCATAGTGCCTAGTATCTCTATTAGTGCCATTTGACTTTGTTGCAACTTGTTGTGCTTAATGCTTGTCACTAGGTACCGAGTGCCATGATCTCAGATCTGAACTTATTATTGAACTATTATGATAGTATTGTTTGTGATCTTATCTGCAAGTTGTGTACACATATCATTGTCCGGATCCAAAGTTCCCAAAGTGACAATAATTGGGACAACCGGAGGGGATGTCTATGGTGTGAGGATCACATGTGTTCAGGGAGTGTTAATGCTTTGCTCCGGTGCTCTATTAAAAGGACCACCTTAATTGCCAGTAGTTCCCTAGAGGCCCCGCTGCCACGGGCTGGCTGGACAGAAGATGTTGTGCAAGTTCTCATTGCGAGCACGTATGACTATATTTGGAGCACATTCCTGGGATTGTTTAGTACTTGGATGCTTGTTATTATTTATCTGCAATGCCCTAGTTCTTTGAAGTTACATGTTTAGACTCATCCATGCAACGCCCGTCCATCCATCCCTATGCCTACCGCACTCGAATCCTACTGTTACCGTTACTATTACTATTGCTACTGTTCCACTGTTGCTGTTACTGCTATTGTTGCTTCGCTGTTGCTACTACCAAATTGTTGCTACTGATAAACTTCTGTGAGAAAGAACTATTTCCAGGTGCAGCTGAACTGACAACTCAGTTTTTAAGGCTTGAAAGTATTCTTTGGCTCTCCTTGTGTCGAATCAATAAATTGGGTAATACTACCCGCGAAGACTGTTGCGATCCCCTACACTTGTGGGTCATCAAGACTATTTTCTGGCGCCATTGCCGGGGAGCATAGCTTTATTTGTAAGTTCACTTGGATCTATTATTGTTCACTGCTACTCCTTTCATCATGGGGAAGTCTCATGATGGAAAGTTCCCTATTTTACCATCCACTACAAGAAGAGGTACAGTCCTAAACACCTCAGCTGCTCTTGATTCACCGTCTGTTATAAGTAAGCTTGTCACACCACCACCACATGCTCATGCTACACACACTGCTACTACTGCTGAATCTGAAACTGCTTTTGATACTCATGATGTTACTTCTACTATGCTTGACGCGAGTGGTTCACTAGGTCCTTTTCTAGATGCTACTATGGCTAGTCTAGGAAATACTGAAACTCCTAGTGAAGACACTGTTACACCTGTTAGCTCACCTGAGTCTAGTGAGAGTTATGATATTAATGATGGTTACATAGAGCTCACTGATGAATTTGTTGAAGAGTGTCGAAACACACATGGTGCTAGTGGTATTAAGAGTCTCCTTGCTAGACGTACTATTATGCCTAAGAAGTCCTATGATCCTAAGTTTGCCACCTCTCCCATAGATATTAAAGATAAAGATTATGATTTCTCTCTTGATTTAGCTTATTTAGATATTGTTGAGAAAGAACCTTTTTGTGGTACTGAAAATGAGAGTGTTGTGGCTCATATGAATGAGCTTTCTACTATGAGTTCTTTGTTCTCTGATGATTTTAAAATGCGCAAGTACTTTGTTGCTAAGATCTTCCCTTTTTCGCTAAAAGGAGAAGCTAGGGCTTGGTTTAATAGATTACCTCCTGGTTCCATTGATAGACCTAATTGCTTGATTGCTTCTTTCTTCCATAAATATTTTCCTCCCACCGCTATACATGCTGCTTTGTAGAGACTTTTTGATTTTAAACACGGAGAAGAAGAGAAATTGCCTGAGTCATGGAAAAGATTTTGTTCCTTGATTCATGCATATCCTGGATGTCCATTACCTCAGAATGAGCTTCTTGATATTTATTATAATGGACTAACTGATGATTCTAGGACCTACCTAGATAGCTTTGTTGATTGTGTTTTCAAGAAAATGACTCCTACAAATGCTGAAGAATTAATGAACAAGATAAGCAAGAATTATGATGATTGGACTTCAACTGAGCTGAATACACCTAAGCCTATTACTCCTGAACCAGTTGTTCCTGAACCAGTTCCAACACCAACAACAAAGAAGAGGGGAGTTATTACATTAAATGATGAAGTGCTGAAGGAAGCTAAAGAGTGTCTAAAGGAGAAAGGTATTAGAGCTGAAGATGTGAAGAATCTACCTCCTATAGAAGAATTATGTAAGCCAATTCCCCACTCATCTACTATTGAGGTACACTCTCTCCAATTTAATGAAGGTGATATTCCTTATGGTAAGCCTCTTGATCAATGCTTAGAGGAACTTGACACATTTATTGTTAAACAAGGTAATTTTAATAAACAAGTTCAGAATCATTTATTGGAAAACTCTAGATCTATCCATGAGTTGAAATATATTGTGGAAAGAACTTCTAATGATATTAAAATGCTTTGTAAACACTTTCAAATGGTTCAAACCCAACTTGATCAACTTGCTAAGATACAAAAGGATATGCTAGTTAATGCTTCAGGAAATAAACATGCTTATGGAATTAGAACTAGGAGTGGTGCAGCTACTCAAGATCCTTTATATCCTTAAGGACACCCTAAAATAATAGAGCAGGATTCCCAACAAGGTGAGGATAGTGGTAGTCCTCGTAAGAGGAAGAAAAAGAAACATAAGAAAGTTGAGGAACCACTTGAACCTACTGTAGATCCTAATAGTATATCTGTCTCTGATGCTGAAACTGAGAGTGGTATTGATAAAAATGAATCTCCTGATAAGGAGGAAGGTGAGGAAGAACCTGAGAAACACACTAAGAACACTAGGTACACAAAGGAAGATTTTATTGCTAATAAACATGGTAAAGAGAGAGAACCTTGGGTGCAGAAACCTATGCCTTTTCCAGGTAAGAAACACAAGTCAAAGGAGGAAGAACACTACAACAAGTTTTGTGAATGGATGAAGCCTTTATTTTTGCAAATTCCTTTGACTGATGTTATTAAGTTTCCTCCTTATTCAAAGTATATGAAGGATATTGTCTCTAATAAAAGGAAGATTCCTAATGAGGAGATTTCTACCCTACTTGCTAATTATTCCTTCAATGGTAAGGTTCCAAAGAAACTTGGTGATCCAGGTATACCAACTATTCCTTACTCTATTAAGAATAATTATGTTAGAACTGCTTTATGTGATTTGGGAGCTAGAGTTAGTGTTATGCCTTTTTCTCTCTACAAGAGACTCCAGCTATAAAAGTTGATACCAACTGATATTTCTTTGCAAATGGCTGATAAGTCAACTACTATTCCTGTTGGTATATGTGAGGATGTTCCTGTTCAAGCTGCTCAAAATTGCATGGTTTTAACTGATTTTGTTGTGCTTCAAATGCCTGAAGATGATAATATGTCTATTATTCTTGGGAGACCTTTTCTTAATACTACAGGTGTTGTCATCAATTGCAATCAAGGAAAAGTAACATTCAATATTAATGACAAAGAGCACACTGTCTATTTCCCCAAGAAGGTTGTCAGAAGCTATTGCCTGAATTCTATTGAAAATATTGAAGACATAAAGGTTGGAGAAATATATTGTCCCATTCCACAAGAAAATATTGAAACTATTATGATTGGGACCATTGATATCAAGTATGAGGTAAATAATCACCTTGTGGAATGCGAAGTTTTGTTTCATATAAGATTGTTTTAGTAACAAGACTTGATCAACCTTGTTAACAAAAGGATTTTAATGAACAAAATAATGTTTCCACTATGGTTATACTTGCTTTCCTTTTCCTTTCTCCTTCCTAGTCTTTGCTTTAGTTTTGCTAGTTGTTTGCTTGTTTGAGTTTCTTAGAGCTCCTGTAGTTTGGCTTTTGGTTTGCTTTTGCTTCTTCTGAAAAAAACTGTTTCTGCGAGAAAATCAATTTTCATACCCTGAAAATTGGCCAAAAACAAAGTTTCCGAAAAATCCCAGAAAATTCAAAATAAATTTTTCCTCGAAAAAAGGGGCAGAGTGGTACCAGAGGTGACCCAGGGGGCCACCCCTAGGCCCCAAACCCATGGTAGGCGCAGCCCGCCTAGTGGTGGCGCCTAGGGGGGTCTGACCCACCTGGGCCCCTCCAGGTTGCCTCCTCAAAGCCACCTTCTTTCTCTCTCCCGAAAAACACCAGAAAACTTTCTCAACCTCGATTTCTTGTTGTTCTTGCTCGCTATTTTCTACCTCCTTGTTCAGCCCATCTCAAGTGCTAATTTTTTGGAGGGTTTGTTCTTTGGTATGTGCCTCCTCCACTTGTCACATTAGATTTGTGATTGGTAGATTGTATCTTGAGTATTTTGCTACTATAGGTGACAGGTTATTTGAGCTTGCATGCTTGTTCTATGCTTAGAAATTTTGTTTTGATGCATGTGTAGTCCGCTAGCAAGTTCCTATAGTAGTTGCTCATCATTTATCGGCTTAGAAATCACTTGGTTTGATGGTTGTCTAAAAATTTCAGCAAAGGGAAGTCATGGAACACCACACCTTTGGTGACATTTTTGAGAGTGATGCACCTAGAAGGGCAAGGCTTCCAAGGTCATCTACCAGTTCTAGACCCTCATACAATGAGGATCTCATCACTCCACGGTTTGGTGACGAGGGAGATGAAGGGGATGCTCACCCCTCCACCTTTCCTTGTCAAACTTTCTTGCGAGCTACTGGGATTTTTAATGATTTCATGGCTTTGATTGAGAGGGCTGGTCTAACAAGTTTCATGCAGGATGAGAGTGCACAATATGCTTCACTTACTAAAACATTTGTGGAGAGATTCTCCTTCACCAATAGTTTGTTCAATCCTTCTATGTCTTTCAGACTTTATGGCAGGGATCATTCTATGCCCTTGAAGAAATTTTGCAAGGCCCTGGGACTTGGTACAAATGGGTCATCAAAGAAGATTACAGCTCTCCCCGCTGATTTGTTGGAACTATACTTAGGAATAACCAATGATGATGACCGCAGAGCTCAACGAGGGAAGATAAAGAACATTCAACTTCCAGCCATCAGGTACTTCACCTACTATCTTACCACCAGTGTTCTTGGTAGGGGGAACACTAGTAATATATCCAACTATCAATTGGCCTTCTTAGCTACTGCGCTCTATGGTGAGGATAAGTATAATCTTGGTTCCTCATTGCTCGTCGTCTAGCTGCTAAGAGACCCATTTATCGAGGAATTATTGCTACTCGTATTGTTGCTACCTTAGACTGTAGGGTTCGCAACATAGAAAACAAAAAATTTCCTACGATGGGAACATCTATGTACCAAGATCTATCTACTAGATACAAGCAACGGGTGGATATACATCCATAGAATACATACCCTCGAAGACCGAATAGCGTTAACGAGGTTGTACTCGTGGATGATGTAGACGAACGCTTGCCGAGCTCAAGATCGTGATGAAGTCCTTCTGGTCCAACCGGTCCAGCACGATCAAGTCCAGCACCTCAAAGCAGTGGTGCATCCGTGATCGCACACACGTACGGGTACCCCGACAACCTCCGCGCCCTCGCTCCAGCGAAGCAGCGGAAGCAACAAATCCTTCCAGAAAAAGCCACCGGGAACATGTATCTCGCTGATCCGAGGCCATGGGGAAATTCTAAAGGGGGGAGAGAGATCCTTCGCGAGGAGGTGTAAGAGACAAGTGAGAGGAGGGGGTCCTATTATAGGGGAGAGGGGGCAGCCCAAGGGGGCATGGCCGCCGGACATGGAGGGTGCCCCCACCTCTCCCTCATTCATGTGGTGGAAGCTCCACTCACATAAAAACCTCTCCACTCACAATTCCACTCACATGCATTAATTTTCCACCAAAATTAATGCAAGCTCTCATTTAAATAAAACTCTTTTATTTATTTATTCAGAATTTTGTTAATTACTTTAATTAACAAACATTCACATAAAACCCCTTGCTAATATTCCATTTCACATGCAGAACCAGTTTCAGCAATTTCAACCGAAACAGTTCCGGTGTCTAGTGAAATAAATTCCTGCGCTTTCCTTTTCTTTTTCTGGCATATCATTTGTTCCGAATGGTGTCGGCATCCCTTAAGTGTGTCACCCTACGGTTCGCGAATAATGCGGACATGATCGAGACCCTTCTCCGATCAATAATTAGTAGCTGGACCTGGAGATCCATACTGACTCCCACACATTCAACGACGACTTCTGTGATCGTGTGAACCTTTTACGCTAGTATCTTAATCCCTTTGTTTCACGATATATTACATGTCCGATATTCGATCATCGGTATCTCCATACCTAGTTTGATCTCGTTACCGACATGCACTCTTTTCTCGTTCCCGTGATATAACATTCTAGTGATCAAATCACTTACTTGCAAGATAATCAATGTGATATCACCGAGAGGGCCCAGAGCATATCTATCCGTCATCGGGATGAACAAATTCCACTCTCGATCCATGGGTCTCAACATAACACTTTAGTAGTTCTGAAGCCATCTTTATAATCACCCAGTTACGGTGTGACGTTTGATGTCATCGAGAAACTCTTCCGGTGTTAGTGATTGACATGATCTCATGGTCTAAGGATTAGGATCACTTCGTAAGTTGTTATAGCAATATAAACTCAATGACTTTGATCGTAATGCTATACTTCGGATGAATGTTCATCACATCATTACACTAATGTTGTGACCTCGTTATTAACAACATCCAATGTCAATGATCAGGAAACTTTGATCATCATGTTAATCAACGAGCTAGTTTATAAGAGAGGCATAACTAGGAACTTCCTTTTTGTTTATTAAACACACATGTATTAACGTTTCCGTATTAATACAATTATAGCATGTAAAATAAACATTTATCATAAATAAGGAATATGATAATAACCACTTTATTATTGCCTCTCGGGCATATTCCCTTCAGTCTCCCACTTGCACTAGAGACAATAATCTAGTTTGAAAACTTTGCGTATTGAACACCTATGGCTTTCTGGTGTTTCATATACGCAACTGCAAGTGGTTAACATAATCTACGGATCTGATGCTTTCAGGTCCGTGTGTATTTGCATGTCTTTGCGTCTCCACGCATCACTCATTCTCCAATGAGATGGCATTGTATAAATTTGGTCTTTTGGTGAGACCTTTAGTTTCTTGGGGTTAAAACACGTCGATACTATTGTCACACAATATATCTTTAGTGTTAGCCCGTTGCGAACCACACCTTAGTTTGATAACAAACTACTTGACACAAATTCCCTCCTTTGCTGCTACTATAGCAGTCATATACTTAGCCTTTTGTTGTAGTATTCGTCACAATGTCTTAACTTTGGAATACATCCAAATCCATCATGAAAACTCCTTTCCATTTCATTGTGCCACTCATAGTTTAAATTGAGATAAACTTAATTTGTATCTTGTGACAAAACAAGTATCAATGTAATGCTTTACAATGAACTATTTGCAATTGTTTGTCACCTCTACACAAATATATTCTTAGTCCTTCCAAAAGATCATAAGAATATCCTTACTATCGTCCAATGATCATTTTATGATTTATTCTGGTATATGCTCATAACACTTAGAGCATAGGACATATCTAGATGTGTACATATCATGGTATGATTGATCAAAACATTCTCGTGATTTCACTCATCAAGTGTCAAAGCACTTGAATCTTGTTTCACTTATCAAGTGTCGATACACTTGAATCTTGATTCAATTCCTTTCCATGCAACAAGAACAGTTTCTTGTCGTTTCTATATTGAGTTCCTTCAATATCTCATATATGTACGTTTGGCACAACCATATTGGCGTCACAGTCTATCCACTATAGACATTCACGCTAAATATTCGGGTTTTGCCTAAGTATTTTATCGAAATGAAATTCTTAACCTTTGTCAATAAAAGATACATCATTTCTAATCAACAAGATGTCATCCACATAATGTATTAGAAATGTATCTCAGCGCTCCCACTTAATTTCTTGCAAATGCAAGCATCTTCATCGTCTCCGGATGAAAACTCCTTTTCATCGCGGTGAAGATTCCAACTCCGCGATGCTTACTTCAACCATTGAAGTTTGCATGCCCTTTTTAGCATCCTTTGAATTTAACAAAACCCTTTGGACCGTGTCATGTACACGTCCTAGGTAACCATTTTATTAGAAGAACTTTGTTTTGTTTATTCATCTACCATATACCAAATTATATGTAGTGGTTGGTACTTTAATCCGTCCAGACTAAATATCGCTATGAAAGATCAAATCTTGTCATAGTCAACTCCTTGAACATTGTCATAAAATACTTTACGACATGTCGACTATTTCATAGATTTGAAACATCCATGTCTGTTTCTTTATAGATCCAAATACGACCGATAGGTTTTTACACCTTTCTAGAGGGTCTTCCAAGTTCAAAACTTGATTTATCGTGTATGGACTTATCACGGATTTCATGGCTTCAAGCCATTTGACAGAGTCAGGGCCCATCATCGCTTCTTTGTATGTATTCGGTTCATCATTGTCAAACAATAATGATTTACTCTCAAATCTTAGCATTTGATTGTTTAACCGACCTACTTGGTTCAATAGGAACTTAGATCTCCGTGACCACAACCTTTGAGGCACATAAGCTATGAGCATTATGGCAGCCTTCGGAACGATTTCCGGCGCTGCGGAACTCAACACATATAGCTAAGGTTCGTTAACCTTATCAAAGTTCTATTGTTCTCCCACTTAACTTTTATGAAAAATTCTTTCTTCAAGAAACTTCATGTTTCAAGCGACAAACCCTTTTGTCCTTGGTGTTATGGAGGAATAACCAATTGTTATTCGAAATAACCTACAAAGACATGCTCATCCGACTTTGGTTGTAAAAATCTTACTTATGTTTAGCATACCAAAATTTAAGAAATGACAACTTGGGTTTTACCCCAAACCATAACTCATATGGTGTCATTTCAACGGATCAAGATGGAGCTCTTTTCAGTGTAAAAGCGGTAGTCTCTAAAGCTTTAATCTTTTAAAACATAATGGCAGTTTAATAAATAACACCTTTGATCCAACCATGTCAAACAAGGTTTCATTACAAATCTCAAACACTCCATACTCCTATGGTGTTTAGGGAGATGTAAATCTAGGTGTTTTGCTAAACTTGCAACTCAAATAAATCCCTTTATGATAAAATCATAATTCATTTATTTTCTTGTTACACTTGTAACTCAAATAAATCCCTTATGATAAAATCATAAACCATTTATTTTCTTGTCACAATGATTTTCCACTTCATCTTGAAAGTCTTTGAACATTTTCAAATATTTCATACTTCTTTCTCATTAAGTGAATATTCAGTCAAATTTCCGGAGAAAGCATATGAAGTTGAAATCCATCGCTTACGACTATACTTAATGGACTACATACATCGATATGTATTAATTTCAATAATTTAGTCGATCGTTCTTCTTTGGCCTTTGAACGAATTTTTAATTATCCATAGGAAAGTCTCACAAGCGTCACTTGATCAAATCAAAGACTACAAAAATCCATGAATATGGAGATTCTTTATGTTTTCTTTCCAATATAATTTAAACGGCGATGTCACTTCGTAAGTGATCTTTCAATCATTTGTCTTGCGACATTTTAGCATTAGGTTTTATGGATGTGATTTCTCCAACTAGATTTGTAAATCATCCATCTTATATGGAATACGATAATTATTTGAACAACCTTTGTTCTCATAATACCTGATTCAAATAACAATTATTAAAACAAATCTTGAAGTCAAGCTTTGATGTCAACGAGAAATACAAACAACGGTTTGTTTGTTTTCGATGAACATCATCACATATTATCTTGCTAGTTATTTAGTCCATTGTGGTTTATGAATTGCGTTGTTCCGTATGAAATTTCATACCAACCAATTCGGTATCCAATACCCAAGAACCACATTGTTTAACAAGCAAAGAATATAACCATAACATGTATATCATATATATACCTAAATTGGATATTTCCAATCTTTTCTTTTCTGCCAAATATATTTTATTGATTCTCTTTCAGCATTTCCTTTTTCTTTTTAAAAGAATCTATCAACATCAAAAGTGGCGCCATATACATGACACATAGTCCAAAGCGTGTATATTCAAATAATAATACCTTTGGACTTGCACTTTGAAGTAGATCACCATCATCAAATGATCGACGTTCTTTTAAAATACATTCTTTAGTAATCTTTTAGTGTAGTAAACACTTTACATACATCTTCTATTCATCCTTATCATGACGACTTTCATGATCAAGCTAATGTAGCTTATAAGGAGAATCGTGAGTATAATGTTGCTTTCCAAAACCCTTTTGGATGATTAGGATGTCTAGCATCTCCAACCTTTGTAAATTCTCATCCTATATGAGAACACATATTATACTCTATCATATTGCAACCAAAACATTGTTTCAGATATCGTTATATCTGTCACACATGATGGTTTCTGAAACAATTCTTTCAGCTCCTAGATAAACTTGATATTGAAACAATCAAGAATCATGGAGGCAAACATGATACTTAAGATACTAACACTGGAATTGTTACTCTCGATTTAATACCAACTATTAAATTCCACGGAGTAAATAGAGTTTGCTGAAAGTTTGCAATAGGACTTTAAACTTTAGATTGACACTCAACACAATACGATACCAGTTCGTAAAGTATATATCCAGAATTCTATAGTTCTATTATCTCAATTACAACTATGCATAAGGTGGTGAACGAATGCCAATGACTACAACAAATTATGCAAATTCACTTTGATTTAATTTATGATAAATTGAGTTCTACTAATCCAAATTAGAAATGAACTCCCACTCAAAAACGACATCCCTCGTGCCTTTTTGGTGATTACATGAACCAAATCCAGTACACCAAGTCCGATCATCACGTGAGTCGGTGTAGCTTCAAAGGCGAGCATCAAATGGGCATCATATCTACTATATGACTCATGCTTAACCTTTCGGTCCGTGTTCCGAGGCCATGTCTGTACATGCTAGGCTCGCCAAGTAAGAACCTTAGTATTCGCGTGTGTAACTGTCTTACACCCGAGATATGCTCGTGGATTCAAGTACACCCGATCATCACGTGATGCCTTGAAGCGACGAAACATTGTCGGTGCATACTTAAGGAAGAACACATTTTTATCTTGATATCTAAATGAGGGATCATCTTATTATGCTAATAAAACGCCAAACACGCAATATAAGATGCAATCATACATCACATGTTTATTTAGTGAAATGATATGGTTCCCGCATATGATCTCTATCATGTGCACCGTGGTATGATCACTATCATATCTTTATGTGTAAATCCAAGATCTATGGAGTTTACACGTTATGTGTGTTGTAAGAGTATCATCTCATACTTCTACTTACAACATCACCATATCATAACACTAGCCCAGCAACAATCTAAACTAGACGCCTCTAATTTATCCATTGCAAATTTTACGTGGCTTAGGGCTTTCGAAGATAGAACCGTTCTTACCTACGAACATGAACCACAACGAGGATAACCAAATTGTTGACAACTCGTTGCAAGTTAGATATTGACTATAGTAGGAGAGACAGACACCCGCTAGCCACTTATGCAAACTAGTTGCATGTCAAGCGTGGAACAGGTCTCATGTGCGAGGACATGTAAAGTTTGTCCGGGCCGCTTCATCCCACTATGCCACAAATATCCAAAGTACAACTAAGAAGCAATAAAATGATCATCATCGCCCACATACTCATATGTGTACTACCCGTGCAAATTATCTACGCCCGGCTCTGATACCACTGTAGGGTTCGCAGCATAGAAAACAAAAAATTTCCTACGATGGGAACATCTATGTACCAAGATATATCTACTAGATACAAGCAACGGGTGGATATACATCCATAGAATACATACCCTCGAAGACTGAATAGCGTTAACGAGGTTGTACTCGTGGATGATGTAGACGAACGCTTGCCGATCTCAAGATCGTGATGAAGTCCTTCTGGTCCAACCGGTCCAGCACGATCAAGTCCAGCACCTCAAAGCAGTGGTGCATCCGTGATCGCACACACGTATGGGTACCCCGACAACCTCCGCGCCCTCGCTCCAGCGAAGCAGCGGAAGCAACAAATCCTTCCAGAAAAATCCACCAGGAACATGTATCTCGCTGATCCGAGACTATGGGGAAATTCTAAAGGGGGGAGAGAGATCCTTCGCGAGGAGGTGTAAGAGACAAGTGAGAGGAGGGGGTCCTTTTATAGGGGAGAGGGGGCAGCCCAAGGGGGCATGGCCGCCGGCCATGGAGGGTGCCCCCACCTCTCCCTCATTCATGTGGTGGAAGCTCCACTCATATAAAAACCTCTCCACTCACAATTCCACTCACATGCATTAATTTTCCACCAAAATTAATGCAAGCTCTCATTTAAATAAAACTCTTTTATTTATTTATTCAGAATTTTGTTAATTACTTTAATTAACAAACATTCACATAAAACCCCTTGCTAATATTCCATTTCACATGCAGAACCAGTTTCAGCAATTTCAACCGAAACGGTTCCGATGTCTAGTGAAATAAATTCCTGCACTTTCCTTTTCTTTTTCTGGCATAACATTTGTTCTGAATGGTGTCGACATCCCTTAAGTGTGTCACCCTACGGTTCGCGAATAATGCGGGCATGATCGAGACCCTTCTCCGATCAATAATTAGTAGCGGGACCTGGAGATCCATACTGACTCCCACACATTCAACGATGACTTCTGTGATCGTGTGAACCTTTTACGCTAGTATCTTAATCCCTTTGTTTCACGATATATTACATGTCTGAGATTCAATCATCGGTATCTCCATACCTAGTTTGATCTCGTTACCGACATGCACTCTTTTCTCGTTCCCGTGATATAATATTCTAGTGATCAAATCACTTGCTTGCAAGCTAATCAATGTGATATCACCGAGAGGGCCCAGAGCATATCTATCCGTCATCGGGATGAACAAATTCTACTCTCGATCCATGGGTCTCAACATAACACTTTAGTAGTTCTGAAGCCATCTTTATAATCACCCAGTTACGGTGTGACGTTTGATGTCATCGAGAAACTCTTCCGGTGTTAGTGATTGACATGATCTCATGGTCTAAGGATTAGGATCACTTCGTAAGTTGTTATAGCAATATAAACTCAATTACTTTGATCGTAATGCTATACTTCGGATGAATGTTCATCACATCATTACACTAATGTTGTGACCTCGTTATTAACAACATCCAATGTCCATGATCAGGAAACTTTGATCATCATGTTAATCAACGAGCTAGTTTATAAGAGAGGCATAACTAGGAACTTCCTTTTTGTTTATTAAACACACATGTATTAATGTTTCCGTATTAATACAATTATAGCATGTAAAATAAACATTTATCATAAATAAGGAATACGATAATAACCACTTTATTATGGCCTCTCGGGCATATTCCCTTCATAGACATTGTTGTTGATCCCCATGATACAATTTTGGCTCCTCAGAGACTTGATCTTGCTGCCATGAAGGTGCACCACTTTGTCACCTCTAGCTCTACTCTTGAGAACTTGGTTTATAGAATGTTGTTTACTGACGGGAAAGAGAGAGAGATCCCTCTACCCCAAACCACTTTGTTCAGTATTTCTCAGGGACCTTGGTCACGCACGAAGGCGGAGATGGATGACAAGCTGCACTTTCTCAACTTCCACGGGCACTATCAGGGGGGAGAGCCCGCATATGACCCCGTTGTACACTACACACGGGAGGCCTCGAGCTCGTACCAGGACGAGGGAGCTTCCTCGACATACTATGGAGGTGCATCTACTTGGGCACCATGGGATTGAGCCCCACTTAGGCCAAAAGCCTAAGCTTGGGGGGAGGTACACCGACATCACACTCATATATATATATATATATATATATATATATATATATCACGTTCGGTCGGTTCTTTGTATATCCATTTGTTTCGCTTTCTTTTTGGTTCTTGTTGCTTCTTTCTCAAAAACACAAAAACACCAAAAATATTTTCGTTGTTTCTCTTGGTTTGTTTCTTTGTTTCTTTGCTTTGGTTTGCCTTAAAAGAAAAATCCAAAAAGATTTTGCTTTGTTTTTTTTTTTGGTTCTTCTTTGTTTGCTTGTTTCTAAAAAAATCAAAAACACCAAAAATATTTGTTGTTCTTCTTTGGTTTTGTGAGTTCTTCGCAGGGTTCAGCCGTCCTCAGTGGATATTGGTTTTCATGTTAATTATTCAAGTCACACAAGTGAAGGGAAATAATGAAGATTAAGACAACTCGAGGTGTGGTAAGAGGCTGGTAACAAACTCTATTTGTTTCATTTTTGTACATATACTCATCATTGTTAGCATGCTTAGCCTGTTTGTGTAAGGTGTATGTCATTATGGATGCTGAGTAGTTCTTACTTGTCTATGATTAGCTCCATCTTGCTAATAGTTTGTAGCATGTCATATGAATGTTTGCTTGCATTGTTTTATTCATACTTTGGTATGATATTGTGGTATCCTCCTCTGACTGTTCATGTGAATCGACTTGGCACATGCTCACGCATGCATATGACTAATCAATAGTTAGTAAGCCTCGATGATTTATTTTGCCTCAGAGTTCTTGTATCACTTTCATGCCATAGTTAGTCATGTTTTGTTGCAAGCATGATTATGATAGTTATTGCTCTCTCGTTTGTTGCTCCCTCTCTATTGCTAGCCTTCACTTGCACTGAGTATGTGCTCTACCTGTGCTTCCAACTCCCCAAAACCAATATTGCCAGTTGTGTCCATCATACCTACCTATTAGCATCATTTGCTATTTCAGTGCATATTTCATATGTCGTGTTTTCTTACAAAATAAAATGTTTGTCTGTTTTGAGAAAGTTAGTTAGTAAAGCTCTCACGAACTTGATGGCACACTTTATTCCTTGCGCTTAATAATCCTGGACCATTGTGACTAGTCCATGAAAGTTATATGCTTGCTTATTATATACTGGGAGTCAGCAGAACCGTGCTATCACGGGGAACGCTTTCAACACTTTGGATAATTCTCATCCAGTTGATTCCTTGCTCTTTTTTTATGGATGTCGACGATGTGAAATAAAAGGGGAAGTTGTTAGTTCATGGAGTTTATACATTGTGTTAGAGAAACGTCTGGGCCGCTAGCCTAAGCCATGCTTAACCATGATGGAAATTTGTAGCATCACCATAATGAGCATTTATGAAGCTTCCTCAATAAAAAGCTATGCATATGGTAAATAAAAAGATTGCTGAGATGCTCATTGTCTGCTTGCCTTGTCATTTTGGTTATGGGAAAGCTCCTGTACCATATGCAAGGGGGACCCCGTTGGCGGTTCTCGATGATATGCATGTATTTAAAATGACAAGAACTTTTAGGTGACCAAAGTTGAGTAGCATGCAGAGCGACCCTCGTACTCAAGGGACTTGGGATTTTCAGTCTATGGTCTGTCAAGCATATGATTCAGAGTGGACCTCACTTTCACCTTAACCACATGAAGATGCCTATGATAGGGGCAATGAGATCTCAAAGCTAACGAGTACCTTCCTTTCAGCATTAGGAAACCTTTCAAACCTTCACAAAACCGTTTTCACAACTTTATTGAGTCACCACTTATTCTATGAGCACCTTCTTGAGAGCATAGTTGTCATTTTTGTGTTTGTTCCAAAACTTGGTTAATTATGTCATGACTTTGATGCTTGTATCTCTGATATCTTTATTTCTAGTCTTTATATGAACTTCAGAGGTGCCTCAGCATTTATATTGTGCTCTTCAAACAAAGGCAAGCGAGATACCACTCTATCATACCTTATTATGAGCATTGCAATGTTGCTTATGTTTATGTTTCATGCTACTTATTATTATTGAGTTGGTTTATCTTCATAGCTTGCAATGACTATTGAGTAGACCTAGTTGCATACTCCTTATTATAAATTGTCTAACCATCTACTCCTGTGCTGAGAATATTTACATCATATGAAGCAAAGTGTTCGTGAAAGTTCTTTTATCGCACTTAGTTTTCAACTGAATTGCTTGAGGACAAGCAATAAGCTAAGCTTGGGGGGAGTTGATACGTCCAAAACGTATCTACTTTCTCGAACACTTTGCTATTGTTTCTTCTCTAAACTTGTGTGATTTGGATACAACTAACACGGACTGATGCTGTTTTTAGCAGAATTACCTTGGTGTCTTGTTTTGTGTAGAAAATGAACTATCAGGAAAAATCCCGGAAAATATGCCAAAAACTATTTCTCACTAGAAGATCCATGGAGCCAGAAGGGGAGACAGAGGGGAGTCCTTGGGGGCCCAAACCCACCCCAGGCGCAGGCCCATTGACCCAGTGCCTGGCGGAGGTTTGGACACCCCAGGCAGCTCCTCGACCTCCCTCTGCGCCTATAAGTTGCCTTCTGACCTAAAAACAGAGGGGGGGTTCGATAGTTTTCCAAAAAGAGTTCCGCTTCGCCGCCGCCACCAGAAACCAAGATTCGGATCCAGAAACTCCGTTCTGGCACCCTGCTGGGACAGGGAATTTGGAGACGATCATCGCCATCATCATCACCAACGCATCTCCATCAACCACCGATGTTTCCCTCATCCATGAGTGAGTAATCCCCCGCTGTAGGCTTGGGGATGGTAGGGATTGGATGAGTTCTATCATGTAATCGAATAAGATCTGTTAGGGCATAGTGCCTAGTATCTCTATTAGTGCTATTTTACTTTGTTGCAACTTGTTGTGCTTAATTCTTATCAATAGGGCCCGAGTGCCATGATCTTAGATCTGAACTTATTATTGAACCATTATGATAGTATTTTTTGTGATCTTATCTACAAGTTGTGTACACATATCATTGTCCGGATCCAAAGGCCCCAAAGTGACAATAATTGGGACAACTGGAGAGGATGGCTATGGTGTGAGGATCACATGTGTTCACGGAGTGTTAATGCTTTGCTCCGGTGCTCTATTAAAAGGAGCACCTTAATTGCAAGTAGTTCCCTAGAGGCCCCGCTGCCACGGTCTGGCTGGACAGAATATGTTGTGCAAGTTCTCATTGCGAGCACGTATGACTATATTTGGAGCACATGCCTAGGATTGTTTAGTACTTGGATGCTTGTTATTATTTATCTGCAATGCCATAGTTCTTTGAAGTTACATGTTTAGACTCATCCATGCAACGCCCGTCCATCCATCCCTATGCCTACCACACTCGAATCCTACTGTTACCGTTACTATTACTATTGCTATTGTTCCACTGTCGCTGTTACTGCTGCTGTTGCTACTACCAAATTGTTGCTACTGATAAACTTCTGTGAGAAAGAACTATTTCCAGGTGCAGCTGAAATGACAACTCAGTTGTTAAGGCTTGCAAGTATTCTTTGGCTCCCCTTGTGTCGAATCAATAAATTGGGTAATACTACCCGCAAAGACTGTTGCGATACCCTACACTTGTGGTTCATCATTTACCCATGTCATGAGGTGATCGATACCACCAAGTGGAGGTAGATGAGAGAGATGTGGTAATGCACACAACATATAAATCATTGCACTAGTGTTTGGAATGTTTTCCATTAAGAAGTATGATGTATGTAGGTAATGGGTGGCCAAGTGACAGTGGCATATGTATTGAGTGACACAATGCAACCAAACATCCTTTATCTAGGGGTAAAAGGGGAGAAGTATGATGTGTGGTGTGACAATAGACAAATGCTAGCCTTATTACAAGGGTGATTTAGCAACACAAAGGAGTACTTCTTTCAACTATGTGTTTTAAGACATGTATCCACTATAAAGTTGCCATTAAAACATGACAATTGTGTGTACTTTTATTATCTATAACATGATCATCATCATAGATGAAGAGAGAGCATTGAGTGAACCCATGAATCCATGTCCATTGTTCCTATAAGAGAAAACATTTGTCTTGTCCTCTTGCATTGAAGAGGATTGAGACACTTTTACATTCTTACTTTGTTACATTATACTTCCAAGCCTTAAATCAACCACCTTGTTCCTTAAACTCGTTTAGTGCATAATCAACTAAAACTGGTGACACTTTAGTTGTAGAGAATAGATAGCTTGTCCTTCTTGCTCATGCGGATTGATACCCTACTTCCATATTGAGAGGTACTACAATGATCCCCTGCTCTTGGGGGTTATCAGGTGCCGAGGTGACTCCTTGGGAAGTGGTCGCAGGTTCCCAACTCCTCATTGAAGCTGCATCTGAAGCATCCAAGCTCTGGTGGTTTGGTCGGCGCTATCCTCTGGCCAAGACGGTTGCTACTCCCTCGTCTTTGACTGAGGCCTACTTTTTCCTTGCCTTTCGTGCGCGTGTTTGCGCCCAACAGCTCTAGAGGAAGCTATTATCCAACCTCTCCACGGGCTCCATGGCTAGTGTCGCCCTAAGTGGCCTAGTCCCCGGCAGTGGCAGGGGTTCCTGGTCGACGAGGTCCAGTAGGATCAGTGGAGATGACAAAGGACTAGACCGCATTTCTCCCAATCTTTTTTGGGTCTGGTCTGTAATTTTCTGGTCCTTATCTTTGAATCCCCTTTCCTTGAGGGACATGAATGTGATATGTACCCACCGACAAATAAATTCAAGCATCTTCTAGGGTCTTTGGACCCTTTCCGATTCAAAAAAAGCAAGGTAGGCAATTAACCAAGGTAGAACAAGTAAGTAAAGGTTGAGAAAAAACCACACAATGGAGACATCGATGTATCCTGGAGTTCCCACCTTTGGGGGTGTGGTACATCTTTGTTTGGGAGGGTGTGGTGGCATGATGCTCACCAATATCCATAATGGCTCACTTTATTCTTCCCGAGCAATCACACGATGCAAGGTGCCTCGATCCACTATCTAGTGCCCTTGGACATGGCAACCAGACATCCACAAATAATCTTGGAAGCAAACTTCGCAACTCTTGGAGGCTCCTAAGAACACCATGAAGCTTTACACGACTAAAATTGAGCTTCATGATGACCTCTTCCGTATAAGGTGCCGAAATACCCAAGAGTAAAAATATCCACAATGGATAGTAGGGACAATCAAATTTCCTTTGGTGAATCAAGAAGATTAGCGCACTAGGGATAGAGATCTAGGCAATTTGAGCTTTGTAAAAAAATGTGAAGAGAGGGGAAAGAAGCAACCTTCGCTTGCGGAAGAAGAAGGCTTTATATAGCATATTGTATATATTCGGATGTTCCTGGCCGGAAGTTCTAGGCATATAACCCCGGAAAGTTCTGGACCTAGCGAACCAACAACTCGACAGTAGGATTTAGAGGTCTCTCTCAAGTCAAAGGGGGGGTAGTGGGTGAAATTTAGCTTTTGTGTACATGATTTGATTCCACCCATATGTTCCGATGTGGATCCCCTATTGATAGTACGGTTTTCTAGCAACTCAAATAAATGAAAAAAATGCTGGAAGCCCGTCTTCTCTCTTTAAGGTTTCTCCAACCATTCTTTGTGCAATCATGGAATAACCTATAATGCTTGAGTGCAAGGTTAATCCACTAAATATGTGTAACATCCCAGCATTAGAGCTTAGAAATAAGCTGAATACAGATGTGTGCATTGCATTCATGCATAGAAAATCCGAATAATTTTCGCGCTTTTGAACAAAACTGGTCAAAGTGATTGAAGCTTCTCTCAACTTGATGGAATTGAAGTAGATCATCAAGTTGACTGCGATAAGTTTCAATATGACCTTTGCTAAAACCTTATTTTGGGTAAACATGATTTGATCTAAGGGTAGATCAAATGCAATGAAACTAAACCATTACACATTGATTAATGATTATAATTTGATCCTTAAGTGATCACATCCTAGTATTCATTACACAACTCATGAGTACCAAGTTATAAATATAACTTAAGTAATAGGAATGTAACAAATAAATCTTGATCTATCTTAATCTCATCTACTTATACCATGAGTATCATGGTGATATTTAACCCTAACTCTTTAGTGAGATTGAGTAGGAAAGAAACCAAGTCAAGATCATTCACCATATATCTTCCTTTTTACATCAATCCTTATCATTTCTAATTAATCTTATTCTAATATCTGTTATTCATCAATGTTGAGTAATCAACTATTGATTCACCAATTCTTAAACTATAAATTCTTGTTCTATCACCTCTTGTCCTTATCATAGCATTCACCTAAGGCCTATAAAGAAAGAAGTAAGAAGAGGTAAATAGTAATGCTAGTTTTAGATATCATCTATAGGATGGGAGTGATTGAAGATAATCAAATCAATATGATAATTGATGGGTTAACTTACTCTTGAATTGATAGAAGAGTTATTTGGAATATACAATTGTATGGTGATAAAGAAGATTACAAGGATGAATCCTGAATATAGTTACCAGGAGTAATCCTATTGGATCAAGTAGGTATAGTCAATGAGTAATATCTCATAGTCAGGTAGAGATACTAAGAAGATAATTATAATACAACTGTAATCTTGTATTGATGAAGCCTTGGTTAGCCAATTGGAAACCTAAACCATAAAGGATCAAAGGATTATAATGATGATGCTTTAGCCACCAAGATTGAATGGTTATATCATGTATAAGTGACATTGGTGGGTAGAACATGATTGAAACCTAGTATAGATATGTTATCCTAAGATTAGCCTGACAAGTCGCCATGATATAATGTGAAGTTGAGTATAAGATATTGGAGCCAAGTAGAGATAAGATAGTATAATTAAGCTGAAGCTAGAGTAGCATGGAGTTATTGAAGTAGTGTTATTTCTCTTAAAGGATAGTAAGCTTTTGAGGAAAGTAGAATTTGATATTTACATCTATTGGAGTAATATTAATGATATATGATTAAGGAAGAGTATGAATGGAGTTAGAAGTAGCTACTTGTTGGATTGGAGGTTATCAGCAGTAGAGTAGTTGATATAACCAAGTAAAGATATGAAAAGATTATGCAGAGCTTTAGTGACGTGATTTTTGAAATAACCACTAAGTTTTATAAACATTTATTTCGATTTTGTATCTTTTATAACCCAACTGAATGTATTTCAAGAGAAATAAATAAAAGATAGTCCCTCCGACCCATATTAGTTGACTTAAATTTGTCTAGATTTGGACGAATCTAGACACTATTTAGTATATAGGTTCATCCAATTTTTCACAAATCTAAGTCAACTAATATGAGGCGGAGGGAGTAAAAATTTGAGAATTAGTAGGACTTGAAATAACAACTAACTAACCAAAGTTGATGCGATTTTTAAAATAACAACTAAGTTTTATAGACATTTATTTCGATTTTGTATCTTTTATAACCCAATAGAATGTATTTCAAGAGAAATAAATAAAAGATAACAAAATTATGGTTAAATAAAAAATTGAGAACTAGTAGGACTTGAAATAACAACTAACTAACCAAAGTTGATGCGATTTTTAAAATAACAACTAAGTTTTATAGACATTTATTTCGATTTTGTATCTTTTATAACCCAATAGAATGTATTTCAAGAGAAATAAATAAAAGATAACAAAATTATGGTTAAATAAAAAATTGAGAATTAGTAGGACTTGAAATAACAACTAACTAACCAAAGTTGATGCGATTTTTAAAATAACAACTAAGTTTTATAGACATTTATTTCGATTTTGTATCTTTTATAACCCAATAGAATGTATTTCAAGAGAAATAAATGAAAGATAACAAAATTATGGTTAAATAAAAAATTGAGAATTAGTAGGACTTGAACTCACGACCTACACACTAGACAACAATTAACCTCAAGGTCAAACCACCACGATGAAGCATTTTTATTTAATAAAATCACTTTAAACTCTAAGACATACACGTGAAGTTGGATTTTGCTTAAAACGATTGTGCTAGGCTATTCGGTTTAACCACGGTTTTTTGGTTATAAACTGAAATAACCAAAGTGCATTCGGTTTGCACATTTGGTAACTGTAACCTTAACCACAAACCAGAAAAACCAGAAATTCGGCTATGGTTAGGTTTTTTTTTGGTTCGGTTATGCGCAGCCGGACTTGGGAGAAGGCAACCTAGATGACGGTTTGGAAGCCACGGACATGGCCGTCTACCCTGTTGCACCCTCCCTTTTATGACCATTAGAACCAATATCTAAATAGGTATGCACTTGTTTTTTGGAAGTTAGCAAAAAAGATGTATTCAAGTTAAGGAAATGAGGAAATAATATGCATGTGGATATGTGGTAGTTGTTCAATCAATTTTGGTAAGAAACCTCGGTTGCGCCACTATAAAGTTCTACGGGGTGCTGTCGCCGGTGCAGGGGGACTGGCAAGGGCCATGGCTTTCCCACGCTCTCCTAAGTCAAAGTGCATGTTTATAGTCATCATTTATCTTTAAAATTTCATAGAAAAAAAATCTACTAATACATTGTCCCCCTCTGACTCTAATTCAGGGCTTTCATGCTACCACTCAAACTCGTAAGCTCAAATTCCTTCTTGTCTCCTAAATCTTGCAGTAAGAGGTAGTAAATGAGATTTCATCATATTTAAAAACTTCAAAAGCCCGGATGAGAGCACGTTAAACTCGCAAGGAAGCGCGTCCGATAAAATTACCGTCACAGTTCACGTTTTTTTCCAGGATCACCCACATGGAGATCAACATGGAAAACAAGAAGCCAGCTTGGTGGCAGCGCTTTGCCATCGCCGAAACGGAGAGGCCAGGAGATCGATCTGTTCAGGGCTGAAGCTGGAGGGAGCGCCACGTTTGAGACTGAACCTGGGAAGTTCAGTGGTTCCTCGCAAACAACGAGGCCCGTAGAAAGTGAGTTGAATTCCCAGTACTAGTTATCAGTCTACTGTTGGCCTATTCCTACCAAAAATAGTTTTCAGTCGGGTGCTAGGAGTCAGGAAAAGGGAAGATCCTGTCAGTACGGACAGGCAGCTATAGCCCGACGCCAAGACGATCTTTAATGTCTCGTGATCAAGTAAGTACTAGAATGATATGTGAGAGCAGCAAAATGAAGCAACGCATACTTCTTTTCTTTTCCAAAAAATAAAATAAAATAAAAAGTGTACCAGCTTATTTCCTGAAACCAATGCTCACCCTTAGATATTCTCACAAGGATTCCGATTGAGAATCGTCGTTCTTCTTTGGTCTATTCTTAGCGATCTCGGGCTCGACAGTGTGTTGCTTGCACCCTCGGGGGCCAAAGTGCTCCGAGCTCTTCCGCACCACCTTCCGGCACTGAGCACAGTGATGAACTCGGCATGCCCCGCAATAGACATGGTTGTTGTTTCCCACCTGTTCACATCAGAGACGATGTATTCAGTTACCAGAATCAAGGGCAAAATGAACTAGTACAAAACTTCAGATCCCATTAAAAATAAACCACAGCCATCTATAGCCGCCAAAAAAAATTACCTTGTAAGTTATCTGGTGGCAACTCGGGCACGGACACCGTTTGCATGCTCCCAGTTTCAGTTTTCTCACTAGCTCTTCGACAGTACCAACCGTATCCAGCTTCTCTGTCATCTTCTCGTAATCCCTTCTGCATTGCTCACTTTCAAAGGGGAGCAGAGGTTCAGATTTGGTATCCAGAGAATAGCTATGGGTCAGGAGATGATCTGAAGAATGTACCTTGTATGAGTAGCACTTAGTGGCTTGCCACAGCCATAGCAGAACGACTTATCACAGTTCGTGCAACGCATGTGGTCGCAGCCTGACACGCGTGAGATGGCAGTACCACAATGCGGACACGGAACAGAAGAATGAAGTATTTCCTTGATACTGCGTATTTCATCTTCCAACTTACTAGATCCAGTGTAGCCTTTGCTTAATTGGCGTATCTTTTCACGTTCCTGTGTAAAACAGAGAGCCGGTGAACACTGTGATATCAAGCCTAAAGTGTCAAAGAAAATCATGTTTACAAGTTCTGAACTACATACTTTTATATATCATGAAATATCTAGTAACAATTTTGGCATACCCAAGTCCTCTTGTTCTAAATGTTGAAATTTAGCTCTTTATAGTGAATATCACAGCTTGTACTTGTGACAGAAAATTACAAGTGATATCAAGCCTAAAGTGTCAAAGAAAATTACAAGTTCTGAACTACATGTGTTTTATATGTCATGAAATATCTAATAACAATTTTGGCATCCCCAAGTCCCCTTGTTCTTAATGTTGAAATGTAGCTCTTATAGTGAATATCACAGCTAATTTTTGTGACAGAAAAACAGAATACGTAGAGTTTAGATGGACTGAATAGAGGATGAGATGGTAGATAATACTTTATGCAAACAAGAGAATATGTAGTGTTTAGAGAGATTTTGAACCTCTAAAGAGAGAAGTTTTTCTTCCGGAGTAAGGCATCTCTCTCCTACGTGACGACGTTCTCTGCAGCGGGTACAGAAGCTGAAGAGGCACTTGGGGCACTGGGCGTTGTCTTCATCTTCCAGGCAAGCTGTTTGACATCTTGGACAGTAAGCTACATCAGCCATTGAGTCCAGAGTCCTTTGGAGTATCAACCTTTCCCACCGTTCAAAATCTACCTCTCCTAGCAAGCTCTTCAGTAGATTAGGAGGAACGAAACCTCCGCATTTGTCATCAGGGCACACCAATTTCAAGACTGATCCTTCCTTCACATGCATCCTTGAGTATGTTTCCATGCAATTCCGGCAAAAGTAATGACGGCATGGAAGTTTTATGAAGTCAATGCCTGATAATAAACAAAAGATACAGATTTAATTTTTAGAATTCCAGATTCTGGACATGGTTGAACTTGGATTGTTCATGTTTATGCATCAGTGGAATGACACATGGACATGATTAATTGTGCTTATCTTGGAAATTGTAGAAACTTTGTAAAGATACTTATATTTTTTAATTATTGCAGGGAAGATAATCTTGTCGTTGAATAAGTTAGGTTCTTTAGTTATTTGTGCTGTACATTGGTTTCAGCAGAACCTTGTAAATTACTTTTATTTACTCACAATATATACAGTTAGCAGGAGCACCGTGCAGTCGTGCACCACATTTGTTAGTGCCATTTGGATAAGAGGCACACAAAAAATTGGTATTTCCTTTGTCAGGTTTAACTTGTATACTAACTAGTTTAAACCAAGTTAGAACTAAAATCAAAATTGTCCTTATTTGTAATGACTCTTTGACTGTAGGCATGGGCTGATATAAAAACAGTATAGTATGCGACTAGATATGCCCTGCAATATCCAAGTACGAGTGTTTTCTTTGAAATGTATGTCCACTGCAAAGTATGTGAGTTTCTTCTAATGGGCATATACCCGGGAACTAAAATTTCGAAAAATTTATCTGAATTTGGATTTTTGTTTTGAAAGTTGAAGCCATGGTCCCCTTGCTCCATGGAGCCCCAGTGCAGTGTCAAATATACACTATATATAGGTAGCACGATCCCTTACTGTTCACGAACAACAAATTTACAGTATGACTGATCAGAAGTTGTGAATAACGAACGGCAAGTCCTGTGAGAATAGAGCTGATCTGATACATAACTTAGTACAAAAATGAGCACCGGGAAGAGTACCCGAGCATCAATGGGCCATCCGAGTTACCTTTGTGCTCACTGAAGCAAATCATGCAGACATGAAGGCCATGGAGAAATGATTCTTGGCGTTGCTCTTCATTGTAGCTGATCACCCGTTGAACGACATCGTCTACAGAGAGAATCTCTTCGACAACACGAACATCCACAGGATCCATCATACTATCATCAGGTTGTCGTATGACTATTCCGTCGTCAAAGCCAAGATGAGAAAGCGTAGAGCTCTGCAGCCATTGCACCCACTCAAAAACAACTTCCTGTCCAGGTTGTTGCGCCCAGATCGAGTCGAGCATGTGACAGAGGGAGGAAATCTTCACACTGTCCAACCACTGCACACCGAGAGTGAAGTATGGAGAATGATGGCTCGGGTACGATGGAGGCATAATGCATGTCAGTGATATTGGAGCCAAGTGCTCGACACTGAATGTGTCAAAGAACCGGTTGTTTGGGTAATCATCAACACCCTTTAGAAGTTCTGCGGACACAGAGATACCATCTGGAATTTCACAATGCACATGGATCTGCAAAGAATTGAATGCGGAAAAAAAACGATTATAACATTCTTTCTGTAATTGCTGTGTCCTGGAAGTCTGGAACCAATTAAAACAAAAATAAATTCCTCAAGAAAATAAATATAGAAAACAGATAATACCTGGAACGACCGTGGTGCAGACTTTTCACCAAAGATATCTAGATTGTCTCCATAAATTGCCTCCAGTGCCATCATCTGTGCAATCATATACCGGAGGAACATTACATTGGCGAGAGTTTTGAAATTTACTATATTGCACATTCGTCTAAATTTGGGAAAGCTAAAATTTATTCACCATCTGTTTTTGTAACACATGTTTTTGGCATCAAAATTTCTTCAGTCTAAGAATATGTTGTAGTATTAGCTTATCTATATTTGCCGATATATTATTTTTTGACAAATCCATCATTATTTCTGCATTCTACAGGGAATCTGGAAGGTGTCGCTCTAATTCTGCAACCATCTTACAAAGTTGGAGTCGTTCCAAATCACAATTCTGTACAATAGCACAAAGAGTACATTCTGCAGATTGGTCACGGACACATGGGTACACACACCGACAATCGATCGTGATTTGCAATGATGTTCCTTTTTTTCTGCGACAATCGATTGTGAATTGAGCGAAATTGCACTAGCCTGGACACTGCTATCGAGTAATAATAAGGCAAAATTGTGTGGAATACGGAATCCCTGGCTAGGTAGGAGTGGTGGTACCTCGTCTTGCTGGAGCTGGTCGTTGGAGCGCAGCTGGTCGTCCGGCAGATCGGGCTCCTCTCCCTCCTGCAGATCCCGTAGCACCATCTCGCGCAGCATCCGCACCGCCTCCGGCGACGGCGAGAGGTCGACCTCTCCGTGAGAGCCGCCGCGAGGGCTCTCCATAAGCGCACTGCGGGTGGCGGCCGGAGCGGTCGAGCTGGTTGCGCGAATTTGGGGTGTGGGTACAGGGGTTTGATCCTGGTGGGCAGCAGAATTTTCTAGAGGTAATCGCAACGGAGCGATACGAACTTTTTTTTTTTTGACTATCGGAGTGATACGAACTTGTTTGGCGGGGGTATAGTTTGGCGTGGGTCGAAAACGGAACGGAAACGGTCGTAAACATGCTTTTTTTTCCGTTTGTCACAAACAAAATCTATCACAAGTCACAACCCCTTTCGCACAGGGTAATTATGGTGAGAAGGTTAGAGTATCTCTAGAAAGAGTGTATCGAAAAACGTGTTTACAGCTCGCGTTTTTCAGTTATTTTCGTCTCAAAACCGAATCAGTAAAGAGAATATTCTTTTTTTACAGTTTCGCGCATACGGGTGGGTTCTGTTAGGGGAAAAACAATACGAAACTGTAAAACTAAACCACAAATGACAGAATTTAAACAAATTCGACCATTCAACCACGACAATAATCAAGTTTTAACCAAATTTAACAAAGTATCTCGCTACCACGCCACAAAATATCACCCAAAATATGAATCATCGCCACAACCCACGATGATAATCAAGCATCAAAGCCAAGAGAAGCATCACCGCCACCACCACTTGCCAAGTCACGTCTTCAACTTGCCTGAAATTCTTCGCTCGGGCGCGGGTAGGCACTTGCAATCCATCGACCTCCTCCACCTCCACCTCCTCGTCTTCACATGCACCGTCAACACCACCATCTGCCTCATTGTAAATTTGTGACCCATCCAACTCATCCCCATAGCCGTCGAGCGGAGCCTTGTCGATGTCCACCGCATTGTCATTCAACAAATCGACGTAGGAGATCGGAACCTCGTGCAAATCCCTGTGTATAAAGCACAAATTCAAATCAATTATTCATACCTAGGTCGGCGGCAGATGCGGCGGAAGGGGAGGGGAATTTTCATACCTAGGTCGGCTAGCCAATGCCGTTTTGGCGGATTTTGCGACGGCGGATGGTTTCCTGGGGGCTGTCTTCTGCTTCATGACCGTCCTCTTCATCTTGCTCGGCGCCAGTGACGAGGTTTGATCTCATCAATGCCCATTGTTATAGACTTGGGTTTTGGAGAAGATGGAGATGCTGGAAGTCACGGAACGGTTAACAGACAAGCAACACAGGGACATGAGATTTACCCAGGTTCAGGCCCCTGGAGGAAAAACCCTACTTCTGCTTGTCTTCTCTTGAATACGGCGGAACCGAAAGTTACAGGGGTGCGCAGATGCAATCTGGCATGAGGTGTGTATGAGGTGAGTTGAGAGATCTAGATCTGTAGATCTATTTTGGAGGTGGAGATCGTAGATCTTTCTATTGGGGGGTTATGGCGTCGCGTGTGTCGTTCCCTCCTCGTTGGACCTCCTAGACTTTATATATGGGGAGGCTAGGTCTCGGGTACCAATACGAGTAGGTTACAATTTGTATCCGAACTCTAGCCTTGAGATTTCCTTGTCTTGTGCGCTTGGGAGTCCGCATACATATGGGCTTCATAGTAGCCGAAACGTCATAGGCGTCATGGACCTTGGCAGGTCGTCGAGTGGGCCTTCCATCGAGCTGGATCAGGTAGGCTAACATCGGATACCCGTAGGGAATATCCATGTCAGTAGCCCTCGAGTGTCCATCTGAAACGTAGATTCGGGTGGAGACTTAGTTGTCTTAAACCTTGCATTTGGATGTCGGAGTCGAAAGTTGTGTCGAGTGTGAAGCACTTCACCCAAAAGTTTATTGGGTCAGCTGAATTTGTTTGGTTGTTGTAAAGGAGTCAGCATTAGCATTATGGACGTAGTCAACACAATGGACTATAGGATGCGCGACCAGCGCTCCCTATAGGAGTAGCCCCCGAGTGTCTGTTCGAGTCATAGACTCGAGCAGAAACTTATAGTTGTCGGTTGCGTGTTACAGCGATCCGGAAGTTCTTCGGATGATCTTGCGAATGCCATCGACGTCGGCACTTTTTCGAATGCACGACCAGCTCTCCCTATGGGAGTATCCCCTGAGTCCTTAGTCGAAACGTCAATACGAGTGAGGAATCGAAGCGTGCCACTTGAAGATCTTCTGTGTGCGTGACCAGCGCTTCAGTTTGGAGTAGCCCCTGAGTGTCTGGCGGAGTCGTAGACTCGGGCAGAGACTCGAATTTTGTATCGTGCAGTTGACGATGTCGTCGGATTCGACATACCGGAGTCATGCGGCGTTTAGCCGGGTGATTCGAAGATGTGGATGGAGTCGACGTCATTGCCCCTGTCGATTGCGCCGCTAGCATCGCGTTTGTGTAGCATTAAGCGACGCAACCATCCGAGAAGGGATTCGACTCGGGTCTTGAGTTTATGGTGTAACCAGTTATTTTTTTGGCTCCTGTTGGAGGACCTGATAGAATAACTCGGTGCAGCCGACGTCTTTGTAAGCTGCAGAAAATATGAAGAATTGTGAAGTACTTGTATCTTGTAAAAAATATTTGCTTTTTGGCTTGTATAGTAAGATTCTGGTGCCGATCGAGTCGACACTTTTGTACTGTATGCTAGGCCTTTTCTTTAGCCTGATTACCCTTAGTCTCAGTACCTTGTCGAGGCCCTCAGAGTTCAAGGTTTCGACGGTCAAGCAGAATCAGCTACTCGGGCTGTAACGTATGAGGTGCTTGATTGCGTGGAGACGATGGCACATTAGGTTACTCGAAGAGAGCGCAGCCCCCGAGTGTATCGAGTGCGATTAAAGTAAGAAAGAAATCAACTCTAAGTAAAGAACTTAGTTTTGTTGGTAGTTGTCCTGGTGAATGAGTCGCGGGAGCCTATGCGATCGGCATGCCACACGAGTCGATGCAACCGGCGGGTCGCCACAGTCAAAGACCGCAACTGGTCACCGCAAGCCAAAGATTCAGCGGATCGCTGGAGCCAATGGCGGCAGCGTGTTGACGCAGCCGAAGATTCAGCGGGTCACCGGAGCCGAGGGAGCCCTTCGGTTGCCTAGGACGAGGACCGCAGTGGGTCGCCAGTGGCGAAAGTAGCCCGGGTCGCCAGAGTCTAAGACCGTAGCAGGTCCCGGTAGCCGAAGACTGCGGAGGGTCATGCGGCTCGCTGGAGTCGAAGGCCGTAGCAGGTCACGAGATCGACATCAGACGAGTTGTCAACGTGGCGGTCGAGAGTTGTGCAACGGACATGTAGTTGACGTGGCAATGGGTCACACGGCGGACGTAGTCAACACGGCGGACCGGGGGCGCGTGGTGATGACGAGTTGCCACAGCTGGAGATTGTAACAGACCACAACAGTCGAAGACTGCATTGGGTTGTTGCATCCGGAGACTGCAGCAGGTCGCACCGCAGAGTCGGCACAGCCCTAGAGTGTGGAGTTGATGTGGTCGAGGTGGCGTTCGAGAGGTGATGTGGCGGATCGGAGTCGTCGCGGCAGCGGGTCACCAAAACTGATGACGGCAGCAGTTTGCCGCAATCGAAGATCATAGCAGACCGCCATGGCCGAAAAATTCAGCGGATTTCCGAAGCCGAGAGAGCCCCGAGTCGCCGAGGTCGAATACCGCGTAGGAGTCGAAGACCACAGCAGGTCGCCGAAGCAGAGGGAGCCCCCGAGTCGCTGGAGCTGAAGATCGCAGCGGGTCGCACAATGAAGTCGAAGGACCTCTCGGGTCGCCATAGCCGAAGACCGCAGTGGATCGCGGTCGCAGCAGAAGATTTTAGCAGGCTGCTGTGGCCAAAGATTTTAGCGGGTGTCCCGCAACCGAAGACTTTAGAAGGTCATCCCTAGCCGAAAATTTGATCAGAAAACGCGGCGGAGTTGGCGCAGCCCCTGGGCGTAGAGTCAACGTGATGGAGTCAACGTAGCAGTCGAGTAATCTAGATAGCGGTAGGAATCGACTTGGAGGCGGCGGCGGCAGCGGGACCGGCGGGAGAGGCCGGGGCGCCCACGCTGCCATCCTGGATGAGGACGGAACCCTGTCGCTTCCGCTTCGTCGCAGCAGCAGCCCCGGCTAGGGGACCGGCGACGGGGACGAAGACGACGGTGGTGGCTATCAGATCTGGCAGACCCGTCGTAGGGGTCGCCTGCACCAGCGCGACCTCGTCGGAGCTCAGCAGCGGCTGCTGGACGTCCATGGCAACCTTTCGTGAGGCTCGACAGAGGTGGGAGGGGCGGGGACAGCAGATCAAGTGTGGCGGCGGCGAAAATGGCGTGGCTGAAACTCCTCCCACCAACGAAAACTGGGGATATGGTTCGCGTCCAGGTCAGACTCGAAAATTGGGTTTTCTCGGTTCCAAAGGGTATTTTCTTAGGGGCTTTAAAATTTCTTTCGGTTTGGTCGATTTTGAGATGTCCGATCTGGCCATCCTTCCCACGCGAAACCAAAAAATAACGGTTATTTTCTCGATTCCGCTCTCTTACGATGTCTGTTAGAGATGCTCTTAGAAGCAAGCAGAGTGAGCCGAGGATGAGGGAGAACTACACGAGATGGGAAGTTGGAGCCGTTTCTCTTCGTGCTGGCTTTGAAGTCCATGCCTCATGTGACAATCGTGTAGGACCCAGCTTTCAACAAAAGTCCTACCACCATTAACAAAATCGAAAATATAGGATAGGTACAATTAGAAAACGGATCTTTGTCGATTTGGACGACGAGGTCTCCGGTGGACTATTTTTTTGAAAGTTCAATTTAAAGATTCAAAATATCTGAAAAGAGTAATGCGATGTAGATGATGATTTATAATACACATGCAAAAAAATCATGTAAAAATACTTTGTATTGAATCACTACAGGAATAGGAAGCTACGCCGACGGCCAGTCGCTACGCCGACGGCCAAACATCGGGGCCGTCGGCGTAGCCATCGTCTAGGGCAGCTCCGCCAAGCAGCCGTCGGCGTAGAATTGCCCTCGGCATATCCTATGCTACGCCGACGGCTGCCCTCCGCGTAGCATACGCCGACGGCTGCCCTCGGCGTAGCTATTTTTTATTTTATCTCATTAAATTTTGAAAAATCATAACTAAATCATTCTAATTCGGAAAAATACAAATAATATATCAAAATTTGCAGAAAAATAAGACCTATCTATCTACACTCAAATATTACACATTTATAAATAAAAATTAAGTAAAACATAAGACATTATATATAGTTTAAAACGGGCATAAAAAATTCAAAAATGATCGAAACAATGCGAAACCTTCGCGTGGTGTTATATTATGTGACATAGTTAGAAGGAAAAATATCAAACTTGGTATATTGATTATGTCTCAAAAAAACCTTCACAAAATGACCTATCTCATTCGAGGTTTCTTGGCTTTCGGGTCAAATGACCAATGTTATGGCTAGAATCAAGGCATAGTTTGTGATAATGTGTCTATATTGTGCATACACATGCATCATGGGATGACGAACAATGTTGCATGAGAAATTTTTCCTTTTCGTCGCACAAAAAGCCATTTCCCATTTTTTGAGCACAAAAAACGGACGATTTTGTAAAGCAACCACCAAATGGCTAATTCAAAATAGTACCACCACATTTTACAAAAATACTATACCACCTTATATAGACAATGTCCCAATAGGGGAATCCGAAACCTTTCCGTCCACCTCTGGTGAAAAAGACAAATTCCTGCCGAATCGATAGAAAGTGGGTCAGATATGAACTACAGGTACATGATCCGATGCTCATGTTTTTTTACAAAAATCATTTTTAGGTTCACAATATGTTATTTTATCAAAGATCCAATGCAAGTTTAGCGAGGCTCGGCCCCGAGCTAAGAATCTTCATGCCCGCCGTTCGACAAAGTTTGACGATAATTTAAAACGGGCATAAAAAATTCAAAAACGATCGAAACAATGCGAAACCTTCGCGTGGTGTCATATTATGTGACATAGTTATAAGTAAAAATATTAAACTTGATATATTCATTATGTCTCAAAAAAACCTTCACAAAATGACCTATCTCATTCGAGGTTTATTGGCTTTCGGGTCAAATGACCAATGTTATGGCTAGAATCAAGGCATAGTTTGTGATAATGTGCCCATATTGTGCATACACATGCATCATGGGATGGCGAACAATGTTGCAGGAGGAAGTTTTCCTTTTCGTCGCACCAAAAATCCATTTCCCATTTTCTGAGCACAAAAAACGGACGATTTTGTAAAGCAACCACCAAATGGATAATTCAAAATGGTACCACCATATTTTACAAAAATACTATACCACCTTATATAGACAATGTCCCAATAGGGGAATCCGAAACCTTTCCGTCCACCTCTGGTGAAAAAGACAAATTCCTGCCGAATCGGTAGAAAGTGGGTAAGATATGAACTACAGGTACATGATCCGATGCTCATGTTTTTTTACAAAAATCATTTTTAGGTTCACAATATGCTATTTTATCAAAGATCCAATGCAAGTTTAGCGAGGCTCGGCCCCGAGCTAAGAATCTTCATGCCCGCCGTTCGATAAAGTTTGACGATAGTTTAAAACGGGCATAAAAAATTCAAAAACGATCGAAACAATGCGAAACCTTCGCGTGGTGTCATATTATGTGACATAGTTATAAGTAAAAATATTAAACTTGATATATTGATTATGTCTCAAAAAAACCTTCACAAAATGACCTATCTCATTCGAGGTTTCTTGGCTTTCGGGTCAAATGACCAATGTTATGGCTAGAATCAAGGCATAGTTTGTGATAATGTGTCCATATTGTGCATACACATGCATCATGGGATGGCGAACAATGTTGCAGGAGGAAGTTTTCCTTTTCGTCGCACCAAAAAGCCATTTCCCATTTTCCGAGCACAAAAAACAGACGATTTTGTGAAGCAACCACCAAATGGCTAATTCAAAATGGTACCACCACATTTTACAAAAATAATATACCAACTTATATAGACAATGTCCCAACAGGGGAATCCGAAATCTTTCCGTCCACCTCTGATAAAAAAGACAAATTCCTGCCGAATCGGTAGGAAGTGGGTTAGATATGAACTACAGGTACATGATCCGATGCTCATGTTTTTTTACAAAAATCATTTTTAGGTTCACAATATGCTATTTTATCAAAGATCCAATGCAAGTTTAGCGAGGCTCGGCCCCGAGCTAAGAATTTTCATGCCCGCCGTTCGACAAAGTTTGACGATAGTTTAAAACGGGCATAAAAAATTCAAAAATAATCGAAACAATGCGAAACCTTCGCATGGTGTCATATTATGTGACATAGTTATAAGTAAAAATATTAAACTTGATATATTGATTATGTCTCAAAAAAACCTTCACAAAATGACCTATCTCATTCGAGGTTTCTTGGCTTTCGGGGTCAAATGACCAATGTTATGGCTAGAATCAAAGCATAGTTTGTGATAATGTGTCCATATTGTGCATACACATGCATCATGGGATGGCGAACAATGTTGCAGGAGGAAGTTTTCCTTTTTGTCGTACCAAAAAGCCATTTCTCATTTTCCGAGCATAAAAAACGGACGATTTTGTGAAACAACCACCAAATGGCTAATTCAAAATGCTACCACCATATTTTACTAAAATAATATACCACCTTATATGGACAATGTCCCAACAGGGGGTTCCGAAACCTTTCCATCCACCTTTGGTGAAAAAGACAAATTCCTGCCGAATCATTGGTCATTTGAACTACAGGTACATGATCCGATGCTCATGTTTTTTTACAAAAATCATTTTTAGGTTCACAATATGCTATTTTATCAAAGATTCAATGCAAGTTTTCCTTTTCATCGCACCAAAAAGCCATTTTTCATTATCCGAGCGCAAAAAGGGAATTTTCTAAAGCAACCACCAAATAGATAATTCAAAAACGAAGGATTTGTGATTAGTTGATATGGATATCATATTTGGATTCCTCTCATTTTTCTGATCAATTTAGACATATTATTTGTTAAATTCCGATTTATAGATTTAAAGATATTAATTATTCCATATTAAATAGAAAAATACAAAAAAGTAAAATTATTATATTTTTATTTGAATTCAATAATATTTTTACTTATTCATTAATGTTTATTTAAATAATTGTTTGTAATTTCAAAAAATACAAACATGTGACATGTTGATATAAGGGTTAATAGGATTGATATCATAGTATTGACAACAATGTATGAATTACTTTGCGGAAACAGATTCTGAAGGAACGAGGAAGTTAAGCGTGCTGGAGCTGGAGTAATATTAGGATGGGTGACCTTCCGGGAAGTTCGACCAAGACTGCAATTTAATTAAATATTAAGTGTAATTAGTGTTAAAAATGTTTAAAGTGAGAGATTAACGAGTCCAAACAGTTCAAAGATCCAAAAATTAAGAAAATAAAATAAAATAAAAAAATTAATTTTTTTAAAAATATTTTTGCAACCTGTCGACAAGCTATGCCGACGGCATTGCCCTCGGCGTAGCATACGCCGACGGCATTTTGATACGCCGACGGCCTCTATGTGCTCCGCCGAGGGAGCCCTTTGCCGAGGAGGCTACGCCGAGGGCAGCCGTCGGCGTAGCATACGCCGAGGGCATTTTAGGCTACGCCGACGACTTTTTGCCCTCGGCGTAGCGCGCGCGTCCTGTAGTGAATGGTCCTCCGTTTTTCCAAAATTGTCATATTTACCTATTTTGCTGCACCCAAAATACAGGTTATTTTCCATTAAAAAATTATAGAATTTTATTTCATATTGTTGGCTACACTTAGGTATTTGTTTCGAAAATATTTAATAATTTTTGAAAAATTTAAAAACATGCTCGAGGAGCCTGTCCTCTAAAGTGATTTTCAGATGCATCATTTGACAATTGCTCGAGGAAGTGTTGTCCGCTTGTCCTGGGTGAGTTGCGGGCTGGCCGACTCGGTTAGGTTAGGTTACTTTTGTTTTTTTGTTTATTTTCTTTTTTGTGTGTGTTTTGGCATTTCTTTTGTAGTTTAAGTTCTATAACTCCAAATAGAGTGAATCCATTTTCTAAACTTTTCTAAATTCAAAACACACAAAATTAACTTTATAGAAAGTATTTTTTTACTAGAATTGAAATATCAAATATGCCATTTGCATATATTGCAACATATGGCTAGTTTTGGGAATATAGTACATAGGGTTTAGGGTTTTAATATTTTGGAGGTTTTCCAATTTCCTTGGTTTGGTTTTATTTAATGATATGATGTTTTATGAATGCATACCACATGTAAATCACTCAAGCAAAAATTATTTTATGCCATTTTGCCTAATAGGGATACTTAGGCATTATCAAAAGGTTTTAAGGTTCTATATTGCCTCATATTTACAAATGAGCAAACCAAGAAATCACCAAAACAAAATGTTCATTTATAGATCATGGAAACTCATTGTCGACAAATGTGAAGAAGTCATGTTATCTTTCCTCATCGAATCGTGTGGTGATCTATTTGTAAATCCTTAAATTCAGTAGAGGCTTATAATTCAATGAAAATTATCTTCCACCATAATTGGGATAGTCATTTTATTCTCTCTCTTCAATAATTCAACATGGTTGGTGAAAGGACTATATTTTGCCATGCTATTTTAGTGATGATGACAATTCCACTTGTGGTGTAAATGTGTACTTGAGTTTCAGGAAAAATGTTTTTGATGATTCCTATGGATTATGTGGATGCTCTCTTTGGGATCTCGTGAAGACGGCGGCCTTTAGTTTTTCTAGTTTCTCTCTTTTTATTGCTTTAGGTCGCCGTACTATCAAGAGGGGGTCCATCTCGAAAGGCTGTGGGAAATCACTTGTTCTTGCACAAACCCCATATGCACCACCACAGCCATCCTACTCATCTGCGAGAGAGCGAGGTTCTGATCTGCTGAAGCTGTTTCTGTCTGATCGGAACTTCCGGCCAGGCGCCAGAAGTTCCGCTTAGGAATTTTCGGTGGGATGATCTGGAACTTAGTTCCGATCCAACTTACGCTGGAACTTCCGGTGAGCTCCCAGTACCTTCTGTTGGGTATGCTCTATTTGCCGGAACTTCCACCGGAAGTTCCGGTGAGGAATTTTCGTTGCTCCTATCAGAAAGTTCCTAAGCGGAACTTCCGCCCAGACGCCGGAACTTCCGGTCAGACATGCTTCGCGACCCAGATGTTCCGCCCCTAGTTCCGCTCCAAGTTCCGGTGAAGGATCAGTATACTTCTGTTAGAAGTGGTCTATTTGACGGAACTTGGGCCAGAACTTGCATCGGAAGTTTTGCCAGAACTTCCGGTCATTTTGACCAGAACTTTTGGTCAAGCTTTTGGAGTGGGCGTTAACGGGCTGATGACCGTTGAAGCCTTGCTGGGCGGAACTTCCGTCCGCTCACCGGAAGTTCCGGTGAGGTCGCGGAGGCTGTAACGGTTCAGCGTGGAGGGAGCCTATTTCAGGCGCCCTCCTTCTTCCTCCCACCTAACTCGAATATTTTTATCTCTCCTCCATTAAAGCTCGAGCTTGACCTTGCCAGATCTCAGAGCAACATCATTGCTCTGGTTGTTAGGCTATATCTTACAATTCAAGCATAAATATATCTATGATCTATTTCTAGGCACATCCCTAAAGAAAGGGTAGCACCTTAGAAACTAATCCTTTAGATCCAGATCATGATCAATCTACTATCAGTTTTTCCAAGCTTTGATTCAAGAAAGAATAGCTGGTACCACTACCAGGACTATCTATATGAATCAACTAGATAAGATCTGAATCCCTAAGCCTTAGACCAACATCATTGGTCTTAGGGAATTTAGAAAAGAACATTTCCATTTATCTTTCAAAGCCAAGTTTGTCTTAAGCATAAAACAACCCAATCAATGGGTTAGAATCAAACTTGTGTGCCATACCATGATGGTGTCACAAGAACAATCCATTATGAATCAGGATAGACATTTAATCATCCCAAATTTAGACAATCAACTTACTAATCATTTTCCTGTTAACATAGGAATCATAACTAGGATATTCCTATGTTAAACTTCACTGTTTGAGATAATGATGATCTCAAACCACATGTTAATTCCCAAGCCAACATCACTAAGACAGTGGTTTCATCCTATCATAATCATGACCCTAAATCAAATAACAGTGGAAAGTTATCAAGTCATTGGCTTTAACAAGCATCTTTCCAAAGCAACTATATCATCTGAATCAGATGCAATCCAAGCATAAAATCATCTAATAAGCCACCAGAAACATTATAGATCATCTTAAGCAACAAGCCTCACGCCAATAACCACTTAGCATGTTTCCAATTCATCCAGTATATGATCAACCCAGGATAAGAACCCTAAATGGATATGTCATCCTAATCAGAATCAGACAGTAACCAGAGAGGACACTGCCAGCATCTAGCATCAGATCAGTAAGCACAGAGAGCACCAGGAGAGAGGAATCGAACTCACCGTAGGTCCTCGATGAAGACTATAAGCGGAAGCGGAGGTGCCGACGACCATGGCGGCACGGGGAGCACCCCGGAGGGGGCGCTGCAACCCGCACGGTGCCACGGCAGCGACCCTGATCACGCCTGGAGGTGCAGAGCATCACCTCGACACACGACGGCCACGTCGGAACCTGGATCCATGCCAACCCCCAAACCCTAGGGTTCGGGACAGCATCAATCCATTGCAGGAGAGCCCCAGGCTCGAATCCAATTGGGTAGAACGAACGGGCGTCATTGAAAACCCCGTGTTGCATCACGACGGTGACCAGAACGGCCTACGGCGGCGGGAATCGCCAGTGGCGGCATCGCCGGCCAAAGCTCGGGGTCAGAGGAGGAGAGGATGAGCTCGAGGAAGAGAGAAAGGCAGTGAGGAGTGGGCCGAGTTGGGCCAAACCCTTCGGGGTGGTTCTTTTGTCTATGACTAATGGGCCACTAGGGGCCAATAAGTATAACTAGCCCAGAAATCTTTTCAGGCCTGTTTTAATAAACAGGAAAAGACAAAAATACCCCTGGACTTAACTAAATTCAAGAAAATAAAATATAAGTCTAAAAATTATAAATAAAATAATTCTGGATTCACAATAATCCATACTATCCAAATAAAATAAAATATAAAATTTTAGACATTTAAATTTTTATAAGAATTTTGTAATTTATATATTCCTTATGGAATTTTACAAAATTATTGAAAGATGATAAAAATAAATAAAAATCACTTTCATTATATATTAATATTATAGTATTTTTGAAAAATACTAAATAAATATTTAATAACAATTTTTAATGTATAATTGATAATTCTTAAGAGAATTATTAAATCAATAAAAGTCAAATAAAAAGGAAATAAAATAAAATAATTCAATATATGCTATAAATATGAAAAAAGTAATATTTATAAATGCTTTATTATTATTGAAAAGGACCTTATATGATAATATGGTAAATGCATATCAAAGAAAATAATGCATTACATTATTTGCATAACCATTTTGCTTCTTTAAATATTGTCCTTACCGGGCAATAATGATATTTTTGTAGACATAGAAGCTCAAGTTCCAGTGCAAGCATCAGACTTCACTACCTTGCCATCACAAGGCAAGTTCATCACTTGCTCATGTCCTTTGAAGAGTCTTTATCAAAGTATTTGCAAATTGTGTGTTATCATATATGCTATAAAGAAAGAAAATATTATTTTCACAAATAAAGAAATCATAGATATCATCCTAAGTGATGATATAATGGAGCAATAGAACTTAGGGTTCTAGTTGCAAACAATGATGATCAAGTAGGGACTTAATAACCCCTGACATCAGTGATTCTAGCGCCGTATATTACGCGTTAGCCATGAGATTTGGAATGGGACAGAGAAGTCAGCTGTATCGTCTTCCTCTCGCATGAAGCCGGATGTGCAGGTCGTGGCTGTTATCCTCGAAGCATGCATATTAATTGGTAATTCGTAGAGGATATGCAGCATGTGGGTGGGAACCCTCATCGTCCCACGATAGTTTTGGCATCTAACGGTTTGTACAAACCATTGCCGTAATTCATTATGTGGGCATGGTATACACCAAGGAGGCATGCGGGGTCACGAAGGGGGCAGTGATTGGCTTGGACCAACTACTGGGCCCCACATCATGGAATTGTGGACCGGAAAGTACGCCCGGTTGTGCAACAAGGAGTTGATCTCTCATGGGTAAAGTAACGCACCTCTGCAGAGTGTAAGAACTATAACTTGTTACTCCCTGTTCCGGGAAGGAGCTACGAACGCGGCAGGAAAGGAACTCCATGAAAGTTCTGGTCAACCTCTGAAGGCTGATGGTCATAGTTTTTTCAGAATAAAATCAATCTTTGAAGAAATATTTACAAAAACTGCATAGTGCCAAGGAATTATAATCCGAGGTGGTAGTTAGAGCATCAAACTTCCCACCTTGCATAAAATGAACTTGTTGGGTAACCTATTACTCATTCTTTCCTTTGATCCCTTGCTTAGACTCTGAGGATCCCGAAGACGTGCCAATGTATGCATCTGAATGTCAAGAAGATGTGTTCTACGAGGAACCTGATCTGTCTGGAGGTGTTAAAGGAGTGGATTACGCAATCCGCTATGGTGTCGATGATAGCGAGTCCAATTAAGTATCCCTAGTTAGTAGTAACAAACAGAGTCTAGCAGCATGAACTCTATAGAATAAGTTGTTGAGCTCAACTCCTGGTCGGAGTTGTTACTTTTAAATTCCACTGAAACACTTTATATTTTGGTTTGTAAGTTGAATCTTTTGGAAGTCTTGAACTTCCGATATTGTAATAATAATAATGTGTGTACTTTTGTAATATGGAACCACAATGTTTCTGTTGTACCACTCTGAGGGATGTGATATTTACGGAACGGTGTTCTGTGGATGTCATGTCAACGACTATAGTGTACTACACATGCAGTGGTATGCTGGGTCACCGCAGTTGGTATTAGAGCAAATTTCTTTGACCTTAGGTTTAAAACCTAGTAAAGGGTATTACCTGTAGGAAAATTTAGCAACGATAAAGAATTCTCTAAAAGTAATATAATGGGTATTCAAATGAGAATATTCCCTTATATATTTTAGTGCGATAATTCTTTGTTATGATGCAGTATATCATTGGATATTAATTAAAAATTATTTTTCTGATATACAGATATATGGCACCAAAGTTTCCAAAACAGACTTTGGTAAGGAAAGAGGAGACTCTTTATGATTATCAAGGATCATTCATAGACCAACTTCGTCAACTTTTAAAGCTCTTTAGTTGTCCAACTAGAATTCCAGTGAACACTATCACTTACCTTGATGGCCAGATGTTATCCAAGTATCGTGTGAGTATCCAACTTCCAGATAAGCTTGGATTATATCATGATCTACCTATAGGAGAAGGTAGGAGTCATTTAGCAGCATATCATGTTGCTGTTGTGGAGGCGATAGCTAATATCCGGGAGCAGAAAACCAAGGAGCTAGAAGGTAGCACATTCTCTGTGATACCTCATGATTCTATAGACTCGGAGCCTATACCGGATCATCTTACTTTGGTTAAGAAGCATCCTAAGTTAGCTTCCAAGTTTATGGATAGATACCGAATTGCATCTTTTTATAAGACCCATCAAGTGATTGTTGAAGACAAAAATGACATGTTAGAGGATCTAACTGATCCGGAAAGGAGGAAGCAGTTAGCATTCCAGTTAGAGAAAGAAGCAAGTAGTAGTGCAACACCTATCTTTAAGGATATACCTATAGATCCTGAATATTTTATACCATATCCTTATTCACCAATACCTGAACCTATACATGATCCTACTATGGATATGCGGTATGCAGTACCATGGGGCTCAAAGGATGGTTCTGACTCAGAACTTCCTATTGAGAATTCGGATGGTTAGAGAATGGGATCATATAATGGATCTCATGAACACCAGATGTCCACAGATGGTTCCGACGGGAATGTTGAACAATCTAGTTGGATGGGTGCAAGAATGAACCCTAATAATAGTAGTAGAAATACCATGTAAATAGATAATCAGGATGAAGAAGAAGATCCTGAGGAGAGAGTGTTTGAATCATCAACATCTTCTCAAAACCTAGGGAATATACAATATCCAATGTTTAATTATCTTGCCCACGAGAGCACCTAGGAAGCAGCAGGATCTGCGTATCCTGTTGACAACTCATGGAGATGCAGGCTGTAGATAATGTTGAATATGTTTCTGAAGACTTTTCAGCTGAGCTAGAGGGAGTCAATGCGCTCAGGTTGAGTAATGACTCAAGTCCTGACACTTCAGATACATAGTATATTCCTTCTGGAAGGCCATATGTTCCACAGACTGTGCGACGAACAACACGTCATCACGGTTGGACATCAGGCATGTACGATGAGCGTAGTCACTACTAGAAGGAGACAATTAGTTAGTAGTATCAAGTACCGTGTATTGGACCCCAAGTAATAAGGTAGTTTTGTGATTATACCTATATGGTATATGTTGTAATGACTTTGTATCATTATGATATTATGTAAAATATGAGAAATGCATATTTGGATTTTCTTTGGATCTTCATTGTGTGACTAGTTCTGTGCGTAAAGTCGAGCTCAGAACACATGTGCATGATGTAATTATGAGTATTCTATTTATGTTGCAGGACTAGAGGGTCATGGATACGGGTGTAGAAAACGAAACTGAGCAGCACCGGATGGAGCGAGAGGCCAAGGAAAAGGCCGATGCAGATGCAGCAAACCAGGAAGCATTACCACCACCAATGAGGCCGTTAATGGAGCAGAATTTTATGCAATGCATGCAAATGATGCAAGAAACCTAGAACAAGTTCATGGAAGAGCTGCTGGGATGAGCTAATCAGAGGGCACCTGAAGGTGGAGGAGTGATTCTATCTGATTTCCAGAATGCAAGACCGTTACCTTTTGCATCAGCTCCTGAACCAATGGATGCAGAAGACTGGCTAGCAGATACTGAAAGGAAGCTGAAAACTGTAGGTTGCAATGATGAGGAAAAATTGAGGTATGCAACTCATCTTTTGACTGGACCTGCAGCATCATGGTGGGAGAATCAGTTAGCTATGCAACCACTAGGAAGGGAGTTTACCTGGGAAGAGTTCAATCAGAGATTTCGTGAATATCATGTTCCGAAAAGTGTTATGGAGTTGAAGCGGAGAGAATTTGAGGAGCTTCAGCAAGGATATACGAGTGTCATGAAGTACATCCGGGAGTTTAGTCAACTGTCTCGTTATGCTGAGGAGGATGTTAACACGGAAGAGAAGCGGAAGAAGCGTTTCCTGCATGGATTAAATCCATTTGTGAAGATGCAGCTAAGGTTAGCCAATAAGAAAACTTATCAGCAGTTGCTGGATGCAGCCATTACTTTTGAAGATGACTACAAGAATGTCCAATAGGATCGAAGGAAGAGAGCCAAGAAGGAAACCAAGAGAATTCAGGCAAGCAAACCTAAACCTAACCTGGAGTTCAAACCTCGGAATAGGAATTATGGCAACAACAACAATAACAATAACAATAACAATAACAAGGGCAGTGGTGGAAATCAATCCAATCCGAGAAGGAATGTTATTTGTAACAATTGTGGAATTCCAGGGCGTTTCCAGAGGGAATGCAAAAAGCCTATAGTGATCTGTTACGGTTGTGGTCAGAAGGGGCATATCAAGCCTGATTGTCCGAGCAAACCACCTCGAGGATGGCCTACCAAGGGAGGAGGACAAGCCAGTGGAGGAAATGGATAGCCCAATAAAGGAGGAATTAATGGCAAGAGCAACAATGGCAAGAGGAACCGACCTACTGGGAAACTGAATTGTGCAACCCTCGAGGAGGTGGATAATTCGGAGCATGCAGTGATAGGTACGCTCAATATCCTTACCAATACCGACAAAGTTCTATTTGATACTGGTGCAACTACTTCATTCATTTCTGAAGAATTTTGTGATAAGTTCGGGATTAGAAGGGAAACACTAGAAAGTCCTATGACCGTAGTTACGGCAGGAGGGAATGTGATTGTACGCCACATAAAACAAGATCATGTTATCTGGATCCGTAGTTGTACATATTTCACAGACCTTTATGAGATTCCTTTGAAGGGAATTGCAGTAGTGCTGGGGATGGATTGGATGATGGAACACGGAGCTCAGATAAATTGTGAGGAGAAAACTGTCCCAATCAAAACTCCAATTGGAGCAAGGATAGTTTACCAAGCAGATAAGCACAGTCATATCATGGTGGATATGTAGTTGAATTCAATGAAAGAAGTTAAATTGGAAGAGATTCCTATAGTTAATGAATTCCAAGATGTTTTTCCAACAGAGCTACCGGGAATGCCACCAGACCGGGAGATAGAGTTCACCATTGACCCAATTCCTGGTACAACACCAATAGCTCAAGCACCATATAATATGGGACCCAAAGAGTTGAAAGAACTCAAAGAGCAAATTGATGAGTTAGCTAGAAAAGGATTTATACAGGAAAGTGTATCTCCATGGGGAACACCAGTAATATTTGTGGATAAGAGAGATGGTGGAAGAAGAATGTGTGGTGATTATAGAAATCTGAAAAATGTTACTATCAAGAATAAGTATCCTTTACCAAGAATTCAAGATTTGTTTGATCAAGTGAAAGGAGATGGAGTATTTTCAAAGATCGATTTAAGATCTGGATACCATCAAATAAAAATCAAGCCGGAAGATGTTCCAAAAACAGCATTTGTCTCAAGATATGGACACCATGAGTATCTGGTAGTACCATTTGGTTTGACCAATGCACCAGCAATATTCATGAATCTGATGAACAAGATATTCATGCCATATTTGGACAAGTTCGTCATAGTCTTTAATGATGATATTTTGATATATTCTAAGGATAAGGAAGAGCATGCTGATCATTTGAGAATAGCATTGCAGACTTTAAGAGAACATAAACTCTATGCTAAGTTCAGTAAATGTGAATTTTGGCTTGATGAGGTAGAATTCCTCGGTCATGTGATCATTAAGGATGGAATTGCTGTGAATCCATCTAAAGTTCAGTCAGTACTAGAGTGGACTGCACCGACCAATGTGAAGCAAATTCGAGGATTCTTAGGAATGGCTGGTTATTATCGGAGATTCATTGAAGGTTTCTCCAAAATAGCCGAACCAATGACCAAATTATTAAGGAAGAATACACCATTCAAGTGGGATGAGAAATGTGAAGCAAGTTTCCAAGAGTTGAAGACTAGATGAATCACAGCTCCAATCCTAGCGGTTCCTGAAACAGGGAAGGACTTCACTGTATACTGTGATGAATCTAAAGAAGGTTTGGGTTGTGTATTAATGCAAGATCGGAAAGTGATTGCTTATGGTTCAAGACAACTGAAACCACATGAAGTCAACTATCCAACTCATGATTTAGAGTTAGCAGCAGTAGTTTTTGCACTGAAAGGATGGAGGCATTTTCTTTATGGAGCCAGATGTGAGTTATACACTGACCATAAAAGTCTCAAATATTTCTTCACTCAAAAGGAATTGAATATGAGACAGAAGCGTTGGTTGGAACTAATCAAGGATTATGATTTAACAATCAACAACACCCCAGGGAAATCAAATGTTGTAGCAGATGCTTTAAGCAGAAAGAGTGCAGATATTCAGCCTAGTAATAGGGAGCTACCAAAAGAGTTACAAATGGACTTGGAAAGATTAGAGCTTCAATTTATGAAAACAGAGGTTCTTGGAGGATTAGCTACTATGCAGGTAGTTGCAGAGCAGGACAGTGATCTTAAGCAAGAAATTTTTAGACATCAAGCAGAATATCCTTTTATTGCTAAGGAAATTTGGAGGATATCTCAAGGGCAAAAATCAGTTTTTTGCCTTGGAGATTATGGGTCTTTATGGTTTCAAGACCGTCTTTGTGTTCCAGATGTGACTGAGATTAGAAATGTCATACTCAAAGAAGCACATGATACACCATATTCTATACATCCAGGGAGTACTAAGATGTATATGGATTTGAAAGAACTATTCTAGAGGAATAACATGAAAAGAGATATTGCTAAATATGTATCTGAATGCCATACTTGTCAAAGGGTGAAAGCTGAACATCAAAGTCTAGCAAGAACATTACAACCCTTAGAAATTCCTGAATGGAAATGGGAGGAAATAGGTATGGACTTCATTATAGGATTGCCTATGACACCAAAAAGGAAGGATATGATATGGGTAATTGTGGACAGACTCACTAAGAGTGCACACTTTTTTCGGTGAATCAAAATGATAATGCCGAGAAGTTAGTTGAAGTATATGTCTAAGATATAGTAAGTAAGCATGGAGTACCCAAAAAGATCGTAACTGATAGGGGATCAGTGTTTACTTCAGCATTTTGGAAGCAATTGCATGAAGCACTTGGTTCAAAGTTAGATTTTAGCACATCATATCATCCTAAGACAGGAGGTCAAACTGAAAGAACAAATCAAATACTAGAAGACATGTTAAGGGCTTGTGCACTAGATTTTGGAGGAACATGGGAAGATCACCTACCATTGGCAGAATTTTCTTATAATAATAGTTAATAGATGAGTCTGAAGGCAGCTCCATATCAGGTTCTATATGGAAGGAAATGTAGATCACCAATATGTTGGTATGAGCCTAGAAGCAGCAAAGAATTTGCGCCAGATTATATCAAGGAAAGACAAGACATCATTGATAAGATCAGGGATAGACTGAAAATAGACCAGAGTAGGCAAAAAAGTTATGCGGATCAAAGTCGAAGATCATGGCATCCAGAAGTGGGAGATATGGTCTATTTGAAAGTAAGTCCCATGAAAGGGGTGAAAAGATTCGGAGTTAAAGGGAAATTGAGTCCAAGATATATCAGACCATTCAAGATACTGAGTCAAAACAGAACTATAGCTTATGCTTTAGAGTTACCATCAAGATTGTCTCAAGTGCATAATGTTTTCCTTGTGTCACAACTTCGTAAATGTTTAAAAGTCCCAGATGATGCAATCACACATCAAGAGATAGAACTACAAGAAGACCTGACTTATATTGAAAAGCCTTGTAAGATTCTAGAAGAAAACTGGAAAAGATTAAGGAAGAGCAATCAAATATTGCAATGTATAGTGGGAACATCACCCTGAAAGGGAAGCCACAAGGGAGAAAGAAGAGGATTTAAGAAAATCCTATCCAGAACTATTCAGGTACATCTCCACAAACTTCGGGACGAAGTTTAATTTAAGGGGGGAAGTCTGTAACATCCCAGCATTTAGGAAAAAATGAAGGGTAGATTTAGGAATATGGAATGTTGCATGCATTCATCTGTGAAAATGTGGGTAAACTTTTCACCAAAATAAAAACTTCAAGTGATCAAGGTTTCTTTCATACTTTGATATTAGGATTAGTCTTAAAGGATGATTGCTATAGACTATGATCTTTAAGGAATTATGTGTTTTAAAATAAATTTACATTTTTTAAAACTTGAGTGTTTGAATTATAATTCAAGTGAATTAAGAATAAGTTTTGAATTTTAATTTAATTAAGAGATAAATATTACAACTTAAATTCTATTCAAAGAAAAACAATAAAGAATATGAAAACTTATTTCATATCATTAATATATAATCAAATTACAAAATTGTAACTTATTGAAATCATTCCCCACAATTCACAAAAGCAAATATATAAAGAATAAGAATATTCTTTATTAATAATAATATAATCTTTATTACAGAAGAATAAAATGAAGATTACAAAATAATAGAAAATAAAATTACAAAAATATGAAGAAGATTACATTGGAATATTTACTAACTATTCTATAAAAGAAAACCTAATCTAAAAATCTTCGTCTTTATATCTGTACATGCAAAACAAACAGAAAATATATAGAGAAATAAAAGGTTAGAGTTAGTATTATTTTCTCTCAGACATGTCAGTGAAGTGCACTAGACAAATTCATCATTGAGAAATTTATAAAAAGGGGAAAGTTTCACCAATATGAAAGAATCCATCTTTCATAAATTTAAAGCCAGAAGTCAAATGACAGCCAAGAGGGGAAAATTCACCAGCCTGGTGAAAGTTACCAGATAATAGTACGTTTCAAAATTCTGAACATATCCACAAGTGCACAGCAAGCACACAGGCAGGACACACACCAACATGCATGTGGTGTGTTGTCAACCTCACAGCACAGCCCCAAACTCACAAAACCACAAGCACAACCGTGGAGAGGCACTAGTGCATCTCTCCACTGTTTGCACACAAGAACAACCAGCTTAGACAACAACTTACCAAGCACATCAGCCAAACCAAACCACCAAAGATCAACCAAACATCACCAGGATGGTGACATAAGGAGGGGAAGGATCAGGTGGACAGCAAGGCCGTCCAGGAGCTAGGAGGAGCAGGCTATCTCAAGGTCAAGCACAGGAGTCCAGCAACAGATCAAGATCATCACCAAATTACTCCACAGTCATTAGATTTTGTGGTAAGCATCATAAAACCCTCACATGATCTAATCATCTTATCTAGACAGAAGCATGTGTTGTTTTATGAACAAACCCTCAGAAAGCACCCAAGTGGGGTGAATCCATCATAAGGATTTTTTTAAAACTTTAAAAGCAAACAACAAAGTACCTGGATCCTGCCAGATCTCAGAGCAACATCATTGCTATAGTTGTTAGGCTATATCTTACAATTCAAGCATAAATATATCTATGATCTATTTATAGGCACATCCCTAAAGAAAGGGTAGCACCTTAGAAACTAATCCTTTGGATCCAGATCATGATCAAGCTTACTATCATTTTTTCAAGCTTTTATTCAAGAAAGAATATCTGGTACCACTACCAGGACTATCTATATGAATCAACTAGATAAGATCTGAATCCCTAAGCCTTAGACCAACATCATTGGTCTTAGGGAATTCAGAAAATAACATTTCCATTTATCTTTCAAAGCCAAGTTTGTCTTAAGCATAAAACAACCCAATCAATGGGTTAGAATCAAACTTGTGTGCCATACCATGATGGTGTCACAAGAACAATCCATTATGAATCAGGATAGACATTTAATCATCCCAAATTTAGACAATCAACTTACTAATCATTTTCCTGTTAACATAGGAATCATAACTAGGATATTCCTATGTTAAACTTCACTGTTTGAGATAATGATGATCTCAAACCACATGTTAATTCCCAAGCCAACATCACTAAGACAGTGGTTTCATCCTATCATAATCATGACCCTAAATCAAATAACAGTGGAAAGTTATCAAGTCATTGGCTTTACCAAGCATGTTTACCAAGCTACTATATCATCTGAATCAGATGCAATCCAAGCATAAAATCATCTAATAAGCCACCAGAGACATTTTAGATCATCTTAAGAAACAAGCCTCAGGCCAATTACCACTTAGCGTGTTTCCAATTCATCCAGTATATGATCAACCCAAGATAAGAACCCTAAATGGATATGTCATCCTAATCAGAATCAGACAGTAGCCAGAGAGGACACTGCCAGCATCTAGCATCGGATCAGTAAGCACAGAGAGCACCAGGGGAGAGGAATCGAACTCACCGTAGGTCCTCGCTGAAGACTATAAGAGGAAGCGGAGGGGCCGACGACCATGGCGGCACAAGGAGCACCCGAGAGGGGGCGCTGCAACCCGCACGGCGCCACGATAGCGACCCTGATCATGCCTGGAGGTGCAGAGCATCACCTCGACACACGACGGCCATGACAGCACCTGGATCCATGCCAACCCCCAAACCGTAGGGTTCGGGACGTCATCGATCCATTGCAGGAGAGCCCTAGGCTCGAATCCAATTGGGTAGAACGAACGGGCGTCGTTGACAACCCCCTGTTGCATCACGGCGGCGACCAGAACGACCTACAGCGGCGAGAATCACCGGTGGCGGCATCGCCGACCACAAGCTCGGGATTAGAGGAGGAGAGGATGAGCTCGAGGAAGAGAGAAAGGTAGTGAGGAGTGGGCCGAGTTGGGCCAAACCCTTCGGGGTGGTTCTTTTGTCTATGACTAATGGGCCATTAGGGCCCAATAAGTATAACTAGCCTAGAAATCTTTTCAGGCCTGTTTTAATAAACAGGAAAATACCAAAATACCCCTAGACTTAACTAAATTCTAGAAAATAAAATATAAGTCCAAAAATTATAAATAAAATAATTTTGGATTCACAATAATCCATACTATCCAAATAAAATAAAATATAAAATTTTAGACATTTAAATTTTTATAAGATCTTTGTAATTTTTATATTCCTTATGGAATTTTACAAAATTATTGAAAGATGATAAAAATAAATAAAAATCACTTTAATTATATATTAATATTATAGTATTTTTGAAAAATACTAAATACATATTTAATAACATTTTTTAATGTATAATTGATAATTCCTAAGAGAATTATTAAATCAATAAAAGTCAAATAAAAAAATTCAATATATGCTATAATTATTTAAAAAGTAATATTTATAAATGCTTTATTATTAAAAAGGACCTTATATAACAATAGGGTAAATGCATATCAAAGAAAATAATGCATTACATTATTTGCATAATCATTTTGCTTCTTTAAATATTGTCCTTACCGGGCAATAATGATGTTGTTGTAGACATAGAAGCTCAAGGTCTAGTGCAAGCATCAGACTTCACTACCTTGCCATCACAAGGCAAGTTCATCACTTGCTCATGTCCTTTGAATAGTCTTTATCAAAGTATTTGCAAATTGTGTGTTATCATATATGCTATAAAGAAAGAAAATATTATTTTCACAAATAAAGAAATCATAGATATCATCCTAAGTGATGATATAATGGAGAAATAGAACTTAGGGTTCTAGTTGCAAACAATGATGTTCAAGTAGGGACTTAATAACCCCTGACATCAGTGATTCTAGCGTCGTATATTACGCGTTAGCCATGAGATTTGGAATGGGACAGAGAAGTCAGCTGTATCTTCTTCCTCTCGCATGAAGCCGGATGTGAAGGTCGTGGCTGTTATCCTCGAAGCATGCATATTAATTGGTAATTCGTAGAGGATATGCAGCATGTGGGTGGGAACCCTCATCGTCCCACGATAGTTTTGGCATCTAACGGTTTGTACAAACCATTGCCGTAATTCATTATGTGGGCATGGTGTACACCAAGGAGGCATGCGGGGTCACGAAGGGGGCAGTGATTGGCTTGGACCAACTACTGGGCCCCACATCATGGAATTGTGGACCGGAAAGTACGCCCGGTTGTGCAACAAGGAGTTGATCTCTCATGGGTAAAGTAACGCACCTCTGCAGAGTGTAAGAACTATAACTTGTTACTCCCTGTTCCGGGAAGGAGCTACGAACGCGGCAGGAAAGGAACTCCATGAAAGTTCTGGTCAACCTCTGAAGGCTGATGGTCATAGTTTTTTCAGAATAAAATCAATCTTTGAAGAAAGATTTACAAAAACTGCATAGTGCCAAGGAATTATAATCTGAGGTGGTAGTTAGAGCATCAAACTTCCCACCTTGCATAAAATGAACTTGTTGGGTAATGCTGTTACTCATTCTTTCCTTTGATCCCTTGCTTAGACTCCGAGGATCCCGAAGACGTGCCAATGTATCCAGCCGAATGTCAAGAACATGTGTTCTATGAGGAACCCGATCTGTCCGGAGGTGTTGAAGGAGTGGATTACACAATCCGCTATGGTGTCGATGATAACGAGTCCAAATAAGTATCCCTAGTTAGTAGTTACCAACAGAGCCGAGCAGCATGAACTCTATAGAATAAGTTGTTGAGCTCAACTCCTACTCGGAGTTGTTACTTTTAAATTCCGCTAAAACACTTTATATTTTGGTTTGTAAGTTGAATCTTTTGGAAGTCTTGAACTTCCAGTATTGTAATAATAATAATGTGTGTACTTTTGTAATATGGACCCGCAATGTTTCCGTTGTACCACTCCGAGGGATGTGATATTTACGGAACGATGTTCTGTGGATGTCATGTCAACGATTATAGTGTACTACACATGCAGTGGTATGTTGGGTCACCGCAGAGAGATTGTGGGAGTTGCTGCTATTGCCACTACCTCTACTCCACAATTATCCCTCTTCGACTCACCAAGTGAAAACGTCATCTCCTCCAACCAAAAGTGTCTCATGGCCAAGGCCATCGAGGTAACATCTAAACCCACTCCTTAACCCATCTCTAGTGAGCCTTCTTCTCTTGATCTTGTTGGTCTAGAGGTGAAGAAAGAGATGATTGACATGTGTGAATTTGTTGCTACCTTGGATGAAGAAACTAAAACTTGCTTTGAGTCCTTGCTTGCACAACTTGACAATGTTAGGGATGCTTTAGATGAAAAGGAAGAACTTCTTGACTTGTTAAGTAAAAATGAAAGAGATGCCGCCGATGAAATTGCTTCTCTCACTCAAAGTCTTGAGGATGAGCAAAATATGAGAATTAATCTTGAAGAGAGTGTGTCTAAACTTGTTGATGACCATAACAACACCATGTGCTCTCTAGTTAAAGAATGTGATCATGCTCTTTCTTTGGTTAAAGTGCTTAAGAAAGAAAAATTGAGTTTTGAAGGGATATGGGCAGGCTACACTAGCGCAAATCAAAATTTTCTACCGCATAAACCAGGATTACTGTTGTCATAGATCACGGGATTACCACTAGACGCGCGGTTCAGAACTTGATGAAGCGCGTCGAAGCAGTGTAGATGTTCTATGTCTCCTCCTTGTCCTCGTCCCACGAGCGACTTCCCTTAGCATGGCTCGTCCAAGCTCTACAGATGCAGCGCCTCCGAGGTATCCACACGTGCGAGGTGGAAGCGTCAGACGTCGGACTTCTAGGTCCGCGCGTGCAACACAGGCGTGAGGAGTGGCGGCTGGGTGGAATGGCTCAACCCTGGTCAGCTCACCCCACCCTATCTTATATAGATGTCCCTAGTGGGCTTCTATATTAGCATCCCATTAGTAGCCTAAGCCTCGTATAATTCGGATCTAATCCTCATTAGGCTTCCAGACCCTTAAGTGTGTGACCCTATAGGTTCATATACGTATAGACATGACACGAATACACTTATTCTGTCAATAGTTGGTAGCGGCCTCTAGAAAGACGTGCCAACTGCTAAACGCATATAAAGATCATATCAGACGAACCATCACAAGGTTTAGTACATGTATTTCCCTTTGCCTCACGATATTTGGTCTAGCTCCATGCTGACCTCCCTTTCTCGATACCGTGATTCGGAATCCCTTTACTATCTTAACTCTTAACCATAAGTAGCACGGCATGCATTTCTGCATCCGACCACTCGAGGGGCCCAGAGATATCTCTCTCAAGTAGAGAGGGGCAAATCCCATCTTGATTGACCATGCCTTGCAGCATGCTTCAGGACAAACCCGAAAGCTGCCTTTATAACTACCCAGTTACGGAGTAGCGTCTGATAGCCCCACAGTAGGTCGATCCACATCTCAAGTACATGCGACAATCTTAGGTCTAAGGACAAAACGTACATAATGTGTAGAGAGAGAGAGCTACAACTAATTGCCACTCTCAAGTTGGGTCAGTCCAACCCCATGTTCATAACATGTGTCCACATCATTGGTTTGACATCTCCATGTCTATGACTTGCGAAACATAGTCATCAACCAATCGATGTGCTAGTCTAATATTCACATGTGTCCTCACATGAACTCCGACTAGGGACAACTATCAAATAACCATACAAGTAAAGAGTTTCACAAACAATTCACATAATTGCCAATCAATACAAGTTTCCTGATATGGATATTCAAGGAACAATACAATAACTCATGAATACATAAGAAATATAATCATCTCTATGATTGCCTCTAGGGCATATTTCCTTCAGGTTTGTGGTTGGTCATGATAGGACTCAAGAATATCATGAGAAACTCAAAGAGGAACACAAAGCCTTGGAGAGCAAATTCTCAAGTCTTTTTGAAGCCCATGAACATCTCCAAACTCAACTAACTTGTGAACATGCTAAGTCTTTCGTTGTGCAAATTATAGACTTATCTAGCACTCCTAACCCCTGTTGCAAGCATGAGAATCTCATTGAGGAGGTCAAGGTGTTGAAGTATCAACTTGCCAAGACTAAGAAGAACAAGAGGAAGAACAAGAAGAAGAAAAATAACAAGGGCATGGCACAAGGACCTTCTAATGGCCCAACCATCTTGCAAAGTGACAACTTTGCTGGAAAGAACAATCCCTGTTATATTCTTTGCAAATCCTATGATGGTGTCACATCCCAAGATTTTCCAAATCTTGTAATGTGAAAATAAATGAATTAAATAAAACTTTGTTTGATTTTCAGAGCCAGAAGAAACTTTTTTAATTCAATTGGAACTTCAAAACCCATTTGAATTAAATAAAACCTAACGGGATTTAAAAAGATAAAAATTTAATAAAAGGTAAAATAGAAACATTTGGAAATACTATTTTGAAACAATTAAATGAAAAGATTGTTTTCAAATGAAATAGAAGTTTATAAATAAAGAATATTTTATAAAGCCAAATTAAACCTTGGCCAAGACTTGGAATTAAAACTTTTTATTTTAAATAAAATTAGCAAAGGTTTATTTAAATAAAATAATAAGGAATTAATATCCAACTTTATCTAAATAAAAGGGTTTTACCATTTTAATTAAAATATCAAAACTTATTAAATTATTTTAATAAGTTTTCTAAGTATTTTATTTTCTTAATTAAAACCTACTGAAGTGTTTTGGTTTTATTTTAGATTTCAAAATGAATATCTCAATAAAACAAATCCTATTTGATTTAATAATGAAAGTCTATTATATTTAATTAATAATGGACTCTAAAATAAAATGTTATTTTGTTTTAAACAAATTTCCAAGTATTCTATATTTTCAAATAAAACCTACTGATTTGATTTTGAAAATATTTGGATTTTAAATGGGGATTTTATTCATTAAATCAAGCCCTACTTTTATTAAATAACTAATGATCCATTTTATTTAATTAATGAATAGATCTTAAAATGAATAAAAAAATATTATTTTATTTTGGAATTTAGGTTTATGCTGATAAACAGAACCAAGTTCAAAATTGTGAAGTGTGGTGTTTGTTTGAATTTATTTGGTTGATGTTTGTTTGTTTGAAATTCAAAACAGGAAATAGAATTGGAAAAAGAAAAAGAATCAGAAACAGAAAAAAATAAGAGTAAAACGACCAGCCCAGCTAAAAGCCCACCCCAGCCCAGTCCAGCCCATCTGCCTCTTCCCCGAAGCGTTTCTTTCCACTCAGAACCGCACCCACACAGAGGCTGACCAGTGGACCCTCCTCTCACTTCTTTTCCCACTGCCAGGTAGACCCCACTCTTCCTGTTCATCGTCCACACCCCGCATGACCACTTCTCCCCCTCGCCGGCCGTTGCAAGCTTTGATTCGCGGCATCAATACGCCTTAACGCGGCCACCTTAACTCGCAGCGATCACGCACCTTAAAGCGCTCGCCCCTCCTCTCCGTTTTCCCCCTGTCACCCCGCAGTATCACGCCCTCCCCGAACACCACTGCCTCCGACGAGCTTCCTCGACCAATTCTGGCCACACCTCGCCGCCCCTCAACTGCCTCTGCACGCGATCTTGGTATACATCGTCTGGCGAACCTCCCAGCGCCAACCGCTTGGCCGCGGCCACACCAGACGCTCGACTTCGTCAACTTTTGAGCATCGCCGACGTCGCGGCCACTTCGGCGAAACCTCTCGGGTAAACCACACTACCTCGACCCCTCTCGTTCACGCAAACACATTCGCCGTATCCTTGCGCATCTGACCGTGCATATTGTTTGCCTCTGAGTGATCCCCAGCGCTGTCCTCGACGACGACTGAGGAAGGCCGAGGCGCAACTCCACTCCGGCGAGCAAGCAAGCCCGCTCCAGTGCGCCCCTCGACTAGACTGCACCACCTCGAGCTTCCCCACGTCCTTGCGAGCACGGTGAACATGTACTTTTCCTTCCTCGCTTCCTGTAGCATCGATTCTGCCGTCGTCTGACCGTCGCCGCCACCGGCCAGCGTTGAGCGCCGCCGGAATTTGGTTAGTGAATCAGTAGCCGTAGGATGCGCTTTGACTGGCTAGGATTAGATCTAGACGAAGAGGTAAGTTTGATCCTGTGCCGCACGATTTAACTGAAATCCAACGGCTGTCGTCGCGTGATCCAGCCGAACCGGTATCGCCCAGTAAGATAACGCCGCGTGTCACCTAATCGGTTTAAAAACAAATTTGAAAACAGAATTATTTGCAAACTTCAAACCTTTGTAACTTTCAAACCACACGTCCAAAAATTACAAATTTTATATAAATAGATTCAGGAGAGCAAGACCTAACCAACCATGGCCTTAGTTTAGAAAATAGTATCTGTTAGTTTGCTTGATTTTGCAGATTCTTTTGTGAGCTTGTTTAGAGTAGAAAAATTGTTTAAAATTTATTTTGGGGTCAAAACTTTTGCAAAATGGTTTGTTGTGACCTTACTGACCCTAGGAACCAACCCTTGGTGTTAAAAATGATTTTGGTAAAATTTAGATTGGATTATTTGACTTAGCCAATTTCTAGCCAAATAAAAAGAATGGTTTTTGTTATGAAAATGTTTATGGAAAGAAAACTTTAAGAAAATGGTTTGATCAAACCCACTGACCCCAAAACACCAAGTCCTAAGAGTTAGAAACTTTTGGTGAAGATTTAAAGGTTTTAAACTTGATAAAACTAAAATTCCACCACATGAAATGATGAATGGATTTAAAAATAGTTTTTGGACAAAACCCTCTTGCTAATGACTTTGCCACTTTGGTAAATGACCAATTTGGATCTTACAAAGTTTAGAAACCCCATAGAGACCCCTTTGCAAAATAAAACTATCTTGTGCATGCTCCCATGCATGAATTGGTTCCTTTGTATTGTGTGTGTGAATTTGTTTGAGTGATTATTGGTTGGAATGTAAATTGAATTGGTGTTTGCTTGATTGACTTGTAGTGAAGTGTGAGACTAGCAAGATCAAGGAGTGAACTACCATTCCCTTCCAAAAAGGCAAGTGATGCTTCGTACTTTTTGTCCCATTACTTTCACTATGCATTAGTGATTTTGCTAAGTAAACTTGCATGGATTTTGCTAAGTATAGACCTTGCTATAGTAAAACCTAGTAGATGAATCCTTAGAAGGATTTTCCTAAGTTAAGATTCCTATTACTATCAAGCTTAGCCTAGCTAAAGAGAAAACATGGGTGGAAAATATATTCACACTATGGAAAAATCTCTAAGTCTGAGGACTTATGTTTTTGTTTAATAAAACAACTAAGTTAATGAATCCCCTGGGTGGAATGGGCTTGCTTGGTGGTTTTTGGTTGAGTGGTTCACAAGGCCCATGTTTATGGTTGACCTTGTGTATCTCACTTGTGGATGGCCACCCAGGAACAAAGGGATTTGAGATGTCAAATGTTGAGAAGCTTCAAATGCAACCACTTGGCAATATGGGCTCTGCCATGATCATATAGGTTGCAAGAACTTAGCCATATGGACAGTGGGTGGTAGTGTTTGATAGGTTGGAACGCGTCCATTTTGGTCTAAGGGAAAGCTTGTGAAAGATCTTGTCTTGGGAAACCAAGTCTTGTGGGGAAAGTGCACCACCTCTGCAGAGTGTAAAATCTAAGTACTTATCCATGTCCCTGGTAAAGGACAATTTGAGAATCAAGACATGGAAGCAATCAAGAATCTCATCATTCAAATTTCTAAAGTTAAAAGTTGTGGTTTGAACAAGGGTTGTTTGAAATTTTCAATCTTTGATGGAGAGATGCCTTGAGAGGATCTTCAAATCTTTGATTGAGAAGAATGATTTTTGATAAAGCAAAAACTTAGTATTTTCAAAATGATAAGAAAAATCTATTTTTAGCAATGCAAGCCTCAACTGCACTTAACCAAATGCATATAGAAGATAGACTCCATTATACTACCATAGTATCACTTGCCAATACAATTCAAATGTATTGACCCTTTGTGGCTGTAACTTGTATGTTGCAGGTTTGATTGATTTTAGTGAAGATTGTTTGATTAGGATTACAAAGTCTACAACCAACATCTGCCTGTGGCACTTTGAAGATGAAGGACCACTTGACCTTAGTTATTCCGCTGCAATGTAATGTAATAGCCAAAAGAGCTATGTAAGATGTAATAAAATTATGTTATTCCTAGTTATAAAGTTATAATATGACCTTTGTTTCTTGATATTACATCTTAAACTGTGGATGCTAGCTATTGATCCAGGGACTAGCATTGTAAACACAGGGGGCTCTATCTTATTAAAGATTGGGACATCTACAGATGGTCATGTATATGCTAAATATGTTGGAACTTCTTACACGCATGATTATCATTGGGATATTTGGGTGCCAAAGACTCTTGTTACTAACAAAAGGGGATCCATTGCAAAATGGGTACCTAAAACCAAAGCTTGATTTTCTTGTAGGACTATGCTTCCGGTGGATCTAAATGGGTGCTTGATAGTGGTGCCACAAGTCATATGACCAGAAGCAAGTATATCATGATGGAGATGAGACCAAATATTTCCAACACAATGGTCTCCTACGGTGATAAAACAAGTTCTCAGGTTTTGGATTTTGGCAAAGTGGTGGTAACCCCGGATATATCCTTGGTTGACGTCATGCTTGTCAAAACTCTTGGTTACAATTTACTTCCAGTTCGTGCTCTTGCCCTTATGGGTCTTTCTTCTTTCTTCCATGTGCATTTCGTGGTCCTCATGTGGAGAAAGTCTCTCAAGGTGGCTTTCATAGGGTATGTAGAGCATGACTTGTATGTGGTAGACTTTTCAGGGACCACTACTCCTCATGCTCTATGTCTCTATGCTAAAGCCGACAAGGGCTGGTTGTGGCATCACCGCCTAGCCCATGTTAACATGAGAACTTTGCAAAGACTTCACTCCGAGGGCCACATCCTTGGGCTTAACGATGTTTATTTTGCCAAAGATCGTGTTTGTAGGGCTTGTATTGAAGGGAAGATGCATGAAACTCCTCACAAAGCGCTCAATCAAATCACCATGGAGAGATGTTTAGAGATCTTGCATATGGACCTTTTTGGTCCTCCCTCTCATGATGGTCTTGGAGGCAAGAAGTATTGTTTGGTTATTGTGGATGATTTCTCAAGATACACTTGGGTGTTCTTCTTCAAGTAAAAGAGTGAGACTCAACAAACCGTCATCGATTTTGCCAATGAAGTTTAACGGAAACACAATGCAACCATTCTCTCAATTCGAAGTGACAATGGCACCGAGTTCAAGAACTATACCTTGGATGAGTTTCTTAGTGATGAAGGAATCAAGCATCAATACTCCACTCCCTATACCCCTCAGCAAAATGGTGTTGCCGAAAGGAAGAATCGATTGTTGATGGATGCGGCTCGGTCTATGCTATATGAATTCAAGTCTCCATACAACTTTTGGGCCGAGGACATATCCACCGCTTGCCATGCAACCAACCGGCTCTACCTTCGCAAGAAAAAGAACAATACCCCCTATGAGCTGCTCATCGGGAAAAAGCCAAATGTTAGCTACTTTCGAGTGTTTGGTTGCAAGTGCTATATTCTCAAGAAAGGAGTTCGTTTGTCCAAGTTTGAATCCAAGGCTCAAGAAGGAATTTTTGTTGGTTACTCAAATCAGTCCCATGCTTATAGAGTCTACAACAAAGCCAATGGAAGAGTTGAAGAGACGAGCAATGTGAAGTTTGATGAAAATCATGAGTCCGTTGTTAGGCAAGATGGTGTTTGTGATCCAAGTGATGAAATTCCTCCTAAGTCCATAAGAAGAATGGGTGTGGATTTCCACCTCCCCATTGAGGATCCCCTTGTGGACGAAGGAGAAGGACCAAGATCTACTCAAGTGGATCCCTCACTCTCACAAGATCATCTTGCCTCTCAAGGACCTACTATTTTGGCACAAGCTCCCTCAAGCTCTTTTGAAGCTCCTCATGCTCATGACTCTTCAAGCCCTGAAGGTCAAGCTCCTCACCAACAACATCAACCTCCCCAAGATGGGGCTCCTCCTCAAGGCTCCTCCGAAGGTCAAGCTCTTCACCAACAACATCAACCTCCCCAAGATGGGGCTCCTCCTCCTCAAGGCTCTCCTCAAGGTCAAGCTCGTCAAGATCAAGGGCAAGCCAATGATAATCAAGGCTCTACTCCAAATGATGACTCTCCTGAAGTGGAAATTGATGAAGATGATCCTCGTGTAGGTGCTTATAGTCAAGGCGGGGACTCCAATGGTGGCAATGACCAAGTGGTTGCTCAAGAATCTCGTGTTGAAGCACAAGCCCGCCGTCAAGCCTATCGTCTCGCCAAGCTCGTTCGATATGGCCATATCCTTGATAATTTTTATGGAGATTTCAATAAAGGTTCCACTACTAGGAGGCAACTAGCCTCCTTTAGCTCTCACCATGCTTTTATCTCTCTCGTGGAACCACAGAAAGTCTTCGCGTAGAGGTCCCAACCTGATAAGGTAGAGATCCCTGTGTTTACAATGCTATTCCCTGGATCAATAGCTAGCATCCATAGTTTAAGATGTAATATCAAGAAGCAAAGGTCATAATACAACTTTATAACCAGGAATAAATATTTCATTACATCTTACATAGCTCATTTGGCTATCTTATTACAATGCAACAGAAATAACTATATAGCATGGAGTCCTTCATCTTCAAAGTGCCACAAGGAATCATGTTGGTTGTAGACTTGTAATCCTATTCAACACACTTCACTAACATCAAACAAACCTGCAACATAATAAGTTACAGCCACAAGGGTCAATACATTTGAATTGTATTGGCAAGTGATACTATGGTATAATAGTGGTATCTATCATCTATATGTATTTGGCTAAGTGGAGCTTAGGCTTGCTTTGCTCAAAATAGATTTTCCTTATCATTTGAAAACACTAAGTTTTTGTTTGTCAAATCACCCAAAGAATCTACCAATAGACATTGGTGATCCTTTAACCCTTGTTCAACCACAAGCTTTTAACTTAGAAATTGGGATGAGGAGATCCTTGATAGCTTCCATGTCTTGATGCTCAAATTGTCCATTGCCGGGGACACGACTAAGTACTTAGATTTTACTCTCTCGAGAGGTGGTGCACTTTCCCCACAAGACTCGACATGCATTGAGACAAGATCTTTTAGAAGCCTTCCCTTAGACAAAATGGACGCGTTCCCAAACCTATCACCCCTACCACCAACTGTCCATCTGGCTAAGTTATTACAACCTATATGATCCAAGCAGAGCCCATAATGCCATATGGCTGCACTTGGAGCTTCTCAACATTTGACATATAAAATCTCTTTGTTCCTGGGTGGCTTTCCACAAGTGAGATACACTAGGATAGGCCATAAATATGGACCCCTGTGTAACCACTCAACATAATCCTTTCACACCATTCCACCCAGGTGATTCATTCACATAGTTGTTTTATTAATCAAAACACAATTCCTTGACTTAGAAATATTTCATAGCATGAATATAATCCACCCTTGTTTTCTACTAGCTAAGCTGAGCATGATAGTAGTAGGGATCTTAACTTAGGAAAATTCTACTAAGGCATCATCTACTAGGATTTCCCATGGCATAGCATACTTAGTAAAATTCCATGCAAGTCCTACTCAAAATATTACTAATGCATAGTGAAAATAATAGGACAGAAGTAAGAAGCACCTCTTGCCTTTTTAGTAGAGAATATATGTTCACTCCTTGATCTTGCAAATGTCACACTCTTCAAAGTTCACAACAATATCAATCAAGGCACAAATTCAAACTAGCATTCAAACAATTCATCACATAAAATAATAAAAAAAAGCAATGCATGCAAGCATGCAAAAGATTGTTTTATTTGGAAAGGTGATTTCTAATAGGTTATAAACATTTAAAACACATATTGGTCATTTATAATTGTGGCAAAATCATTTCAATTCAAGTTAGTGAAAATGGGCCACTTAAATCATTTTTGTTTTGCTAGAAATGATTTAAATCCAGGTAATAATTTCTAGTGTTTGCCAAATATATTTTTGAATACAAATGTTAGTGTTTATGGTCAAAGTGTTTAAAATAAATCCATTTTCAAAAGGTTTCACTCAAAAACCATTTTTAAACCATAACCAACATTTTTATTTAACTAGAAATGCTTTTATTCAAAGGAATAATTCCTTAGTGTCACAAAATATATTTTTAAATCCAAAAGTTGGTTTTTATGGTCAGTAGGTTCAAAAAAAACTATTTTCAAAAGATTTTACCCTAAAAACATTTTTAGAATAAATTTTATAACCAAAATATGCCTAAACATGTTTCTGCAAAACAACTAATTTTCCAAAAGCAAAACTCTAAACTAAGTGCATGGTTGCAAAGGTTTATTTTTCCTTATTCCAATGATATAAAGTTTGAAAATTTTGGACATGTAGATTAAAAGTTATAGATTTTACAAAATCTAGCATCTAATAGAAATGTTTCTGTTTTTAAAACAAAACCTATGCCACACGTCACTTTCTTACTGGCGCGTGCCGGTTCGCACGGATCGAGCGACGAGGGGCGTTGGATCTAACTAGTATCGTGCGGCCTAGATCAAGCGTACCAGTTCGTTTAAGTGGATCTATCCACGCCATGCGATCGAGATCTAACGGCTAATGAGCAAGTGACCATTGCCTGGCTGCGCTGGCGACGGCGACGCTCTGCTAACGACGTTCTAGTGAAAACAGGAAGCGAGAGAGGGAGGGGTGATGGTCACTGGGTTCGCTGGATCGTTGCGATGCTCAACGTGGTCGTAGCTGGCTAAGGGGCGCACGGACGCGACGGGAATTCCTCGCCGGAGATGCTCCTGGCGTCGGCACATTTGGGAGTCGTCAGAGGCGAGGCTGTAGGTAAAGCACGAGTGATTGACGAGCACCTGGAGATTCATAAGACACAGGCGAACAGAATGGCATGAGTCACTGGTCGAGGCGCGCATGGAGTCAAGTTCTAGGGCTCACCGGAGTTGCAGGGTCGTCGGTGGCGCACGGGTGAAGACGTTGTCGATGTTCTGGAACGCGCGCGGGCGAGAGGGAGGTACTGGCGGATGTGTAAGGAGATGGAGAGTGTGCTCATGGAAACCAGGGGCATTGGGGGTGACTGGGGTGGTCGAAATTGTCGGAGGAGCTCGCCGGAGTCAGTTGCGTTGCCACGAGCAATTCGTGCAGCCTTGTGGCGATTAGGTGTGCGAGAATGAGGGGAAAGGGCGAGGAGAGACATGCGATTAAGTAGGCGTAATCATTGGTGGTTTAATCGTGGCATTAAGACGAATTGAAGGGGAGAAATCAGCGGCAGAAACGGGCGAGTGAAGGGGGAAGAATGGGTCGCGCGGAGACGATGAGCTGAGTTGGCAGGTGGGTCCCTTTCATCAGTGGGTTGAGGGGTATGTCCGCGGGTGAGAAAGAACGAGGGAGAGGGGTTTCCCGGGTGGGATCCTGTTGGGCTAGTTGGGCCTGCTTTGCTAGGCTGGTTCTTTTCCTTTTTTTTATTCTTTTTCTTTTTCTTTTCTGATTTTCTGTTTTGGTTTTATTCAAATGATTTCAAACCCTTATTTTAATTCAAACTTTTCCCAACTTTCAGTATGTTTTAATATTGTTTATTGATGTGTTTTAAAGCCCATTTTAGAATAATTCTTTTATTCATTTATGGCTCATTATTTACTTAAAAAAGGCACTTGTCTTTATTTAAATAAGATTTTAAATATATCTTCAAACTTCTATTTGAATTCTATTTTTTACCAAACCTTTTTCACTAGGTTTTATTTATTCATTAGTGTGTTAAATAATTCACTTTGAATTATTCAAAATATTTTAATATGATTTACTATTTATTTAAATTGGGAATTTTTCTTTATTCAAATAGAATTGAATTTGGTTAATGCCATATAATTTTATTTGAATATGTTTATCCCTTTATTTTATTTGGATTATCCTTATTCAATATTTATTATTCAATAATCTTACATTTTATTTGTTTATGGATTTGTCCAAGATTTACTTTGGTTTTTAAATATTCCTTATTTATTTATTTATTTATTTATTTCCTTATCTTATAAAATCCATATCTTTTTATTTATAGATCCAAAATTGGCGATTCCAATTTGTATGATTTTATTTAATATTTGTTTACCTTTTAAATCCTTTTAGGATTACTTGCTCATAATTTGGTATGGATTTTAGATAGGAGCTTTATTAGCTTTGGAAATCATTTTATTTTTATCTTATTAAATTCATAAATTTTATCCATGGCTCCAAATCAAGTGAAACCAATTTCTATGGTTTTATAATATTTTTATTTATCATTCTTTATCATTTATAAATGGTTGTTGATAAATTTTTATATGGATCAAATCCATAGTCTTAGGGAGATCTTGGAAATGATTCTCTTCCATTAGGGTTTTAGGGTTTTGGTTTATTTTCCCAAGTTTAAATTTCAAGATACATTCGTTGATGAATGCATTTCACTTGTTTGAAATTTGTTGGATTCCCTTTTATTCAAATTTTGTTCAAGATGGGTTTTGATGTTTCCATTTAGAAACAAAAAGTTTCTTTTCACCCTAAATTTCAACATTTGTTTCTTTTGTTTATTTATTTTTCACATTTCAAAATTTGGAAAATTTTGGGATGTGACAGGCTACCACCCTTAAAATAAATCTCGTCTCGAGATTTGGGAAGGCTAGAGGTTACAAGTTGGCTTCAAGACAACTAGGGTACTACCACCCTTAAAAAGGTTTTCAACTAGATTACATCTTGCCTTACTTAAGGTCTTGATGAAACTCCTCTGGGAAAATGTCTGCATAGGGTCCTTTGTTTCCACACTTGAAACATGTGACAAGGCTGATGTCTCTTATAGTGATGGGGATATGCCTACTGGGGTATACCCAGCAGGGCGTTTTCGACTGGCCCGTGAGTTGGCGAGTGGGCCTGCAGAACGGCGAGTGGAGTGAAGCCCAGCAAGGTACTGAGCGACTGGAAGCTGAAGTCCCAGGCGAGTAGATAGGCCCAGTCGCACTAGGTTAAACGACTACTGAAGCCTTAACCGAATCGGTTGTGATATGTAAACCCTAGGGGAGGTGAGCCTATATAAACCTCCCTATAGGGTGAGTAGAGACACGTTCCCTCATACACCCAAGAGACTCGCCGCCTAGCCGCCGAGCTCGCCCATTGTAACACCTCCATAATACAATCTAGCAGGAGTAGGTCTTTACCCTCCGGGGGGCCGAACCTGGGTAAAACCCTGTGTCTTTGCCCTCATCTCGCACCGCAGGTGGCTGGCCGCCCTTGCCCCTCGTTCTACTACTCGCTGCCGATTGCAGCATCTGCCGTGACCATTCCCACGACAGTGGCGCCCACCGTGGGGCCTGGCCGGTCTGGCCGGTGTTCTGCGGCGAGATTCAATCTGCCCATCAACGAGACGGTCGCCACCGGCCGCATGATAGCGATCGGCGAGATGCTCCAGGTCTTGCCGAGCAGCTACGTCCCGGCGGAGCGACCCGTCACGCACAGCGTGATCCTACCTATCGGCATGATCATCCTCTTCGTCGGCCTCACCGACGTCATCGTCTCGGAGGACTCGGCTCGCATCCGCGAGTCGCCACCACGCGATCGGCTCTCCGAGAGCCAGATCCGCACGATCCACCGCCTCGCCTACGAGTACAACTCGGCCCACAGCAACGTGGCCGGGAATCCAGCGGCCGCAGAGGATGCGGCCCTCACCGACGACGCCGACTCGGCGACCCCGACGTCACTCGCTGGATCCATCACCGCGGCCTCGTCCGCGGGCTCCATCGCCCAGGTCTCCAACGCGGGAGACTTTGAGGACCCTTCCATCCTCGGGATCTTCGAATTCGACTCCGGGTCGGAGAACTCCTCCGACCTCCGCGACGGAACCGGTCGCCACGCCGCGACCTACATGGCCACCAGCGCCGATCCGCCGGAGGATCCTTTCTCCACCCCAATCCCTCCTAACACCACGGCAACGGAGGTCGAGGAACTCCGCCTGAAACTGGCGGAGACGGTGCACAAGGAGCAAGCCGAGCGCGAAAAATTTTGCCTCGAGCAGGTGACGGCGCAGGAGCTATCACGCTACCACCAGCAGCGGATCAGGTCACGCCTGAACCCCACCGTTCAAGGGCGTGCCCTGAACTTCGACGACGAAAACGACCCGACCCGCGTGGCCGAACGCGCGATCTGCGAGAACGCGCCACCAGGAGGAAGCGCCCGGCCCCCGCCAGGATCAACGGCGAGGGGAGCCCCACCACCACCCAACCGCACCCCTCCCAGGGACCAGCCGCGGATAGTAGTCTCCTCACGGGAGCGAGACGCAAACGGCCTCCCACTGTTCTCCACCCCAATGGACAACCTCGTGGCAGGACGAGCAGCAGCCGACAGCATCACAGCCACAGGCGACGGCGCCCTACAGATCCAATACATCAGGGCCCTGCTCGCGAAGGCCGTCGAGCAGCAAAGAGCGGGCGCCGACTCGGCAGGTCGAGTATACTCGCGTTCCTCGGGAAGCAGAGCGGCCTCAGCGGCCGCCCAGCGGCAGCAAACACCCTCAACTGCCCGCCACCAGAGCCGCTACAGCTCCAACACCGACCCGCGAACGCGGTACTCTCCACCAACGACCCCAGGCCGGCAACCAACCTTGTCGCCGCCAACGGGCAACCCATCGACGCCCGCACCCACATCATCAACAACCAAAGCTGGCGCGCACGCCAGCCCGACGACCTGCGACATACCCTAACCAATCGCCGCGACGGCGAGCCCATGGGGTCGCTCAGCCGACTCGGGCCAAAGTGCTTCGGGCCAATGATCCGAGGCGAGAAGTATCCGCCAAACTTCAAGGCGCCAAAAGAAATAGAAAAGTACGACTCCTCGTACGACCCCGCCGTATGGCTCGACACATACCTCATGGCGATGGGGATCGCGGGTCACACTGACCTGCTCACCGCCCGTTACCTCCCCCTGATGATGGAGGGAATGTGCAGGCAGTGGATTAACACCCTTCCCCAGGACAGTATTGACTCCTGGGAGGAGATGCGCGACGCCTTCGTCAGGCACTTCGAGTGCTCCTACACCCGCGCCACCACCATCGAGGACCTGGAGCGATGCGTCCAGGGACCCCGCGAGTCGACCCGCAATTGGGTCCAACGGTGGCAAGAACTTTGGTACAACGCGGCCGGCATCCACCCGGACACCGCGATCCATTGCTTCAAGACCTCGTGCCGCTACGAGCCCCTAGTCGCCAAGCTCAAGCGACACTCCCGCACACTCGACAACATCCCCGACCTCCTCGAGATCGCCAAACGGTACGCCGAGGAAGACCCAAACCAGGAAACTGACGACGAGTCAGGAGGTCAACGCCGCGCGGGCGGCAACGACGGCGGACGCCGAACCGACATACGCTACAGCGGCACTCGCCTCACTGGCAAGCGCCGCAGTGACGGGCGAGTCGACTTCGTCGCCAACGCCGGGCACGCACAGCGCGAGCCCAAGAGCTTTCGCCGCGATGGAGGGCAACGCCGCGACGGCAGCAACTACAAGAACAAGCCAAGGTTCGATCCCGCGGCCCTCCTTAACCAACCATGTGCGTTCCATAGTAGGGAAGGGAAGCCCGCAACGCACACCACCGCCGACTGCCACACCCTCAGGGAAATCGAGAAGGCACGGCGAGCGCGGGAGGACCCCGACAACGACCCGCAAAACGGCGGAAAATTCGGCAAAGTAGCCGAGTCGCTCCACACCTTCACAGGCTTCAACACGAAGCGCGAGAAGAAGGTCATCGCCCGCGCCGTCGCCGTCAACGCGGTGGCTCAGATAGACGTCCCCCAGTTCCTAAACTGGTCGGAGCAGCCCATCACCTGGAGCCGCCAAGACCACTCGCCGCGCATCGAGTATCCAGGACGAGTCGCCTTCGTGGTCAAGCCCAAGGTTGGCGACTACTGGCTCCCCAAGACACTGATGGACGGCGGTAGCTCCATCAACATCCTCTACCTCGACACCTTCAGGCGGCTGCGGCTCCCGCAGTCGATGATCGAGACGACCCACACCACGTTCCACGGCATCGTCCCCGGTCGGAAGGCGTACCCGATCGGCAAGGTCACACTGCCAGTCACCTTCGGCACACCAGCAAACTTCCGCACCGAGCGGATCGTCTTCGAACTGGTGCCCTTCGACAGCCCCTACCACTGCGTCCTGGGGCGCCAGGCGTTCGCTAAATTCATGGCAGCGCCCCACTACGCGTACAACGCGATGAAGCTCCCCGGACCGTGCGGCGTCATCACCATCAACGGCGACCCCGACATGGCCGCCGAGTGCGAGGCCAAAGGAGCCGAGCTCGCCGACGCCGTCATCGCGGCGGAAACTAATCACGCCGATGAGCTCGCCAAGTACGCGAGCGGGGTCAACAATGACGACCCCACCATACTCAAGAAGCCCAACTCAGAGGGCGCAAACACCTCAACCTTTGAGGCCACGACGCACACTCGTACCGTCGAGCTGGTCCCAGGCGACTCCAGCCAGACGGTGACGATCGGGACGGGCATGAGCCCAGCATAGGAAGACGCGCTCATCGAGTTCCTCCGTGAGAACAGGGACATCTTTGCATGGAAACCCTCTGACATGACCGGTGTCCCTAGGGAGCTCGCTGAGCACAAGCTGAACGCCAACCCCAAAGTGCGACCTGTCAAGCAGTCGCTACGGCCCTTCAATGAAGAACGTCATCGAGCAATTGTCGAGGAAGTGCAGCGTCTACTCACTGCCGGCTTCATCCGGCCAATCAAGTACTCCAAATGGCTGGCAAACCCAGTCCTGGTCGAGAAGAAAAACGGGACCTGGAGAATGTGTATCGACTACACAAACCTGAACAGCGCCTGCCCAAAGGAGCAGTTCGTCCTCCCGCGGATCGACCAGATAATCGATTCAACCGCGGGCTCGGAGTCGCTATGCTTCCTCGACGCCTACTCTGGGTATAACCAGATCAAAATGGCTGTCGAAGACGAGGAGAAGACGGCGTTCATCACGCCATTCGGAGCCTTCTGCTACACCGCCATGACCTTCGGCCTCAAGAACGCCGGGGCGACCTACCAGCGGTGCATGCAAGAATGCCTCGCGAGCCAAATTGGCCGCAACATCCACGTCTACATCGACGACGTGGTCGTGAAGTCCGCTCGCCAAGGCGACCTACTCGCCGACCTGGCGGAAACTTTCGCCAACATGCGAAGATACAAGATAAAGCTTAACCCAGGCAAGTGCACCTTCGGTGTACCCGCCGGACAACTACTGGGGTACGTCGTCTCCAAACGGGGGATCGAGGCGAACCCCACAAAGATCGACACGATCGCCCGGCTCGGCAAACCCGAGTGCCTGCGCGACGTCCAGAAGCTGGCCGGGCGAGTGGCGGCTCTCAGTCGCTTCATCCCCCGCCTGGGCGAAAAGGCGATGCCCCTATACCGCCTGATGCGCAAGAACCCCACCTTCCAGTGGGACAAGGAGGCAGACGACGCGCTCCGCGACCTCAAAAAGGTGCTACTCGCCGCGCCACTACTCGCCGCCCCCGTCGACAAAGAACCCATGCTGGTTTACGTCGCGGCGTCCGAGCGCGTCGTCAGCGCCGTGATGGTCGTCGAGCGACCAGAGGAAGGAAAGGAGCGCCCGGTTCAGCGGCCGGTGTACTACATCAGCGAGGTCCTCACCGAGTCGCGCCAGCGGTACCCACAGTACCAAAAGCTAGTATACACGGTCTTCAGGGCTCAGCGGCGCCTGCCGCACTACTTCCAGGAGCACCCGATCACGGTCGTCTCCTCAGCACCACTGCAAGACATCATCCGCAATCGCGAGGCGACCGGGCGGGTCGCCAAGTGGGCCGTCGAGATCGGCGTCCACAACATCAAATACGAGCCACGAAAGGCGATCAAGTCGCAGGCACTGGCAGATTTCATCGCCGACTGGGAGGAGGCCCAGCAGCCAGAGAAGCTGCCGTACCTCCACTACTGGAGCCTGCACTTCGACGGCTCCAAGAACGCGGACGGTGCAGGCGCAGGGATAGTGTTGACTTCACCAAAGGGCGACAAGCTCCGCTACATCCTCTGCCTCGACTTCACGCCCTGCACCAACAACATGGCCGAATACGAGGCCCTACTCAATGGCATGCGAGCCGCCAAGGAGATGAACGTTAATCGCCTCCGCTGCTACGGAGATTCCGACCTTGTCGCAGGGCAAGTCGCCGGCACCTGCGACGCCGTCTCCCCTACCATGGCGGCGTACCGCCAAGCGGTGGACAAGCTGGGCGGCAACTTCACCGGCTACTCTGTCGAGTGGATCGACAGGCGGAAAAACGAGGAGGCCGACGCCCTCTCTCGCATCGGGTCGGCTCGACTCGCACCACCCGCCGACGTTTTCCTCGACACGATCTCCAAGCCATCAGTCTCTCCCCCAAGGGAAATCGACATCGGAGTCCCACTCCAACCAGAGGCAGCCCTGGTCGCACTCGTCAACGAGCCAGACGACTGGACCAAGCCCTACATCGCCTACCTGGAAGCCGGCACCCTGCCAGCAGACGAGACAGACGCTCGAATGATCGCTCGTCGATGCAAGTCCTACACCATCATCAACGGCGAGCTCCACAAGCGCAGCGTCACCGGCGTGTTCCAACGCTGCGTCCAACCAGCTGAAGGACGCAAAATCCTCCACGACATTCACTCCGGTGACTGCGGCCACCACGCCGCCGCTCGCTCCCTGGTCGCCAAGGCTATGCGACACGGCTTCTACTGGCCCACCGCACACGCCGACGCTGTCGACATCGTCCAGCGATGCGCCGGTGCCAGAAGTACGCCAATCAGACGCACGTACCGATCTCGGCGCTCAAAACAATCCCCATCACCTGGCCATTCGCTGTGTGGGGCATGGACATGGTAGGCCCCTTCAAGAAGGCCCCCTCCGGCTACACCCACCTGCTAGTCGCAGTCGACAAATTCACGAAGTGGGTGGAGGCCAAGCCAGTCCGGAAATGCGACGGGAAGACCGCCACTAAATTCCTACGCGAGCTCATATATCGCTATGGGTTCCCAAACAGCATCATCACGGACAACGGCACCAACTTCGCCAAGGGAGTCATGGCCGAATTCTGTGAAGAGCACCACATCCGACTCGACCTCGCGTCAGTCGCCCACCCGGAATCCAACGGCCAGGCGGAACGGGCCAACCAAAGCATCCTCCACGGCCTGAAGCCGCGACTCCAAGTACCACTCGAGCGCACCGCCGGGTGCTGGGTCGAGGAATTGCCCTCTGTCATCTGGGGGATCCGCACCTCAGTCAACAGATCGACGGGATTCACTCCCTTCTTCATGGTCTACGGTGCCGAAGCAATCATGCCCACCGACCTCGAACACGACTCGCCGCGAGTCGTCCACTATACGGAGGCCGCAAACGAGCTGTCCCGTCAAGACGGGGTAGACCAACTCGACGAAGCACGCGACCTCGCTCGGTCACGCACCGCCATCTACCAGCAAGGACTCCGCCGCTACCACAGCCGGCGGGTGAAAGCTCGAACCTTCCAGGAAGGCGACCTGGTGTTACGCCTCATCCAGGACAAGAAGGGCATGCACAAGCTCTCCCCTCCGTGGGAAGGCCCATTCGCTATCGGGCGCGTACTCGGCAACGACGCCTACTACCTCATCGACGTCCGCGGGGACGGCGAACTCGACGTCAAGCGACCATGGAATGTAAACCTCCTCCGGAAGTTCTACTCCTAGAACCCCACACATGTACTCTCCAGTCGCTGTGAAATAAAAAGAAACGGTTACCGCAAAATTGCGCCTACTCTCCATGACTTGTGCCACTCGCACTTGTAAAAACAGCGTTATGCTAAATGCAGAAGTCAACCTTTGGTACAGCGATCGGCACGGCTAAGTAGTGCGGTGCAAGAGCACTGAATAACCTCAGGTCTTGCATCGTCCATGAACAACGCCCACCCGGAGCCCCATTGGAGTCGCCTAGCTCGACTGGTTCTACGAGCCAAGACAACTTCCCTTGCTTCTCACAGCGACCTTGGTCCTCCGCATCCTCGGCATAGCGACTCGAACGGCTAAGTACCACGCTCGGGGACTGAGGACCAGTTCGTCGCGAGCGGTCAGGGAAAACGCCAAGTAAGAGAGCATGCCCAGGACTCGCCACGCGACTGACCCCACGGGCCAGGCAGGAGTGACGCGCTCACACCAACGCGCTAAGTCCTCAACCACCCTCGAGTCGCGCCTAGAACTACCAAGTACCACGCTCGGGGACTCGGCCACCCGACCTCGTTCGCGCACGGGAACACGGTAAAGTACAGAGCACTCAAGGGAGTCGCCTAGCGACTGGCTCTTCGAGCTCGGGCGAGTCGACTAAAACATCAAAACACATAACAACAACACATATATCATACACGAGGTAAACCCCACAAAAGGGCGGACGCGCTCGGGGACTCGTTCAACATCAATCAAAAGCATACAAACAAATACCAAAATAGACACGACGTCTCATTCAATTGCATGTTGCATTGTTTCGTGTTACAAAATATGCCTGCGTGGCAGAACTGCTGCTAACGCCACAAGGCAAACTACCCTACTCTGCAGGCTTCGATGACGACTCGCCAACATCCCGGCGATTGCGGATGAACGCCGTGTACGGGTTTGACGGATACGTCGTCAGCTCACCCGCCATCGCCGCGTGAAAAGATTGCTCGAATTTGAAGTCACGATGCGGCGGCTCGGGGTCGTTCGGCGCGACGACCGTCTCCTGGTACGGAAGGAGGTCGCCCATTGCCCAGACACGTTCTGAGTACGTGGCAGCACGCTCTTGCAACTTGAGGACCTCGGACAGCTCCACCGCGCCAGTTGGCGATGGATATCCACTCGTCACATCGTCGATGTCGAAATCTTCGGGGAAGTGGGCGAGTCCAAGGCTCAGGGCCGTCGATGCTCCACGCCGAAATGCCGATCGCGTCATGAATTCAACGACCGCGGGTGCCTTCTCCAAATACTTCCACACCTCAACAAGGTCGCTGGGAATCACCTCCGTGGGCGATATTTCTTGGAGGTAGGCGCGGATGCATGTCGCCGACAGCGTCGCCGAGTCGACGAGCATGCTTACGCACTGCCTCGCGTCGAGCGAGCTCGCCTCTTCTTCGCTATCAATGATGCGACCTGCGAAGAAGAAGACAATGATGAGTACGACAGACACCACAAAAACCACAACTATAAGAAAGGGAAGACGCACTCACCAAGCAATAGGCGGGCGAGTCCCGTGATGAAGCACTGAAGCGACGTGTGGTCGTCCTGAAGCCCAGCAATAAGGACTTCCGACACCTTGCGATTCTCCTCAGTGGCCGCAATGGCGGCCTTAGCTCGCCCGTCCGCCAAGCTCGCTTCTTCTCTCGCCTCCCGCAGTTCGCGCTCGAGGTCGGCGATCCGCTGTTCAGCAGCACCCAGAGCAGATCGTGTCGCCACCAACTCACCAGCGGGGACAAGCCCCTAGAGAGCCTCCTCTGCCTTCGCAGCAACAGCCTGAAGCCCTTTGTTCGCCTCCTAGACGATGGCCAGCTCCTCCTCCGCGCGTTGTTTCGCGGCCAATCGGTCCGCCGACTCAAGCTGCAGACCCTGCACATCACCGAAAAAGTTAGTTAAAACGAAATTCCTAAGTGCCCACCTGCTGAAATTCAGCGAGTGCGCACTCGGGGACTGGCGATCAAGAAATTCCTAAGTGCCCACCCGCTAAAATTTAGCGCGTGCGCACTCGGGGACTGGATACGAAAATAAAAAGACGAGAAATTATAAGAATCAAGCCGCTGTAAAGCACCGACCTGATCCTCGGGGACTGGATGTACCTGGATGGCTGCGCCAAGCATGCCATGGAGTTGTATCGCGTCCACGGACGCGAGTAACGCTGGCGTGTGCCCACGATGTTGGTCGACTTCAGCATCGGCGGTCCCAGGAGCGTGGCTCGAGGGCGCAGCCCCACTCGCCGTGGCCGCCTTGGTCACGAAGCGGGGGAAGGTAGCGATAGAGGCACCCGCTCCAAGGGAGGTCGCCTCCGCCGTTCCAGGCAAGGAGGCGCCCTCCTTCGTAGACGCGGCTGCCTCTACCACGGGCCCGGCCGGTGCGACCGCCGTGTCGTCAGAAATCGTGACGACGTCGTCACCCTTGGCCTTCTTGTTGCCATCCACCGAGGCGACGACCTCGTCCGCCTTCCTCTTGCGGGAAGGGTCCTCCTCGCTAATGACGGGTGGCACCTTAGCCACGGTCGGGTGGCCCATCCTTTTCACTCCGGTCCTGCGCATCAATCAGATCAACAAAGACAATCGAAATAGTTATGGAAAGTAAGGAGGGGTGAGCGCACTCACTTGGCGACTGGGATGAAACGCAGTCCCGTACGGAGGCCGGCCGGCTTTTCCAGCTCAGGGCCCAGACGGCGACTGGGCCCCAACTCCAGGACGTCGCGTGCCCAAGACACGGACGACTTCTTCGTCGTCGAGGCCGCAGCTGGCGCCTCTGGGACATCCTCGCCGGGAGCCTCCGTGCGGGGCGAAGCCGCCGCAACCGGAGCCTCCTTGCGAGGCGAAGCCGCCGCAGCCGGAGCCTCCCCCAGCCTAGAGACTGGGGCGAATGGTGGATGTCGTGGTATTGCACGGCAGATGCTACTGGGGGTAGCTTACGTAGAGGGAGCAAGGCGACGTAGGAGAATCCGGGAGCGAGATTGGCACACGATGTACCCAGGTTCACGTCCCCTCGGTGGAGGATCGCTACGTCCTGCTATCAATCCAGTATATGATCATAGATTGGTTTACAATGGAGCCGCCATAGGCGGAGGGAGAATAGATCTAATGAGATATGTGGGAGAAGATACCCCGTGGGGGTGCCCCTGGTGGCTTTATATATGCAGCCACCTAGGGTTTACAAGTGCACTAATGGGCTTTGTATTGAAGTCGCCGTCTTGGGCCTCCAGTCGGCGCCAGTCGCCTGGGTCCAATATGCGCCAGTCGTCATATCCAGCGAGTCGACCCGCTCTGGGATTGGCTTCAGTCGGCTCAATACCATCTGGCGACTCCGCTTCGTGGGTATACCCCAATTGGTATTCCCCCATCAGTAGTCCCCGAGCGTGTTATCGATTCGACGCGGGCTTGAGGCAGGGCGCGGAGAGTCTTGACGATGGGCCGTGACGAATCGGCGACGAGCTCATGAACAAGAAAAGAATCGTGAAGCGGGAGGCAGTCGGCGTGAGCCAGTCGGTGATGGCCAGTTGGCGAAAGACGCAGGGTGTCAGTGAAGACGCCAGTTGTGGCGAGTCCCCGAACGTGGAGCATGCCAAGTCCCTGAGGGCGGCGAGTGGCGAGGTCGAGCGACCGGCGAGTGCCGAGTCCCCGAGCCCGCCGAGTCCCCAGGCGTGGAGAGCACGCGAGTGGAGAGTCCACGGCGATGAGTCCCCGAGCGTGTTGAGTACGCGAGGGCGATTCCACGGTGGCGAGTCCCCGAGCGTGGAGAGTACGCGAGTGGAGAGTCCACGTCGGTGAGTGGCGAGGTCGAGCGACCGGCGAGTGCCGCTGTCTGGAGCGCGTCGAGTCCCCGAGCGCGGAGAATGCCGAGGTCGAGCGACCGGCGTGCGCCGCTGTCTGGAGCGCGTCGAGTACGCGAGTGGAGAATTCTTGGTGGCAAGTCGACGAGGGCAAGCGGCGGTCGTGGAACCACGCGTACACGCAGCATGCCTAGGAGTAGTCCCCGAGGCTCGAGTTGGCTTGGAGAGGCGACTTGAGGCTCTTTTAGAGATGCATATTCTGAAAATATTAGTGGTTGCTGTCGAGCATGGCGAGTGGGAAGGTCGAGCGCCGAGTCCCCGAGCGCGGCGAGCGGCGAGGTTGAGCGCCGAGCCCCGAGCCCCCGAGCGTGGCGAGTGGCGAGGTCGAGCGACCGGCGAGCGCCAAGTCCCCGAGCGCGGCGAGTGACGAGGTCGAGTGACTGGCGAGCGCTGAATCCCCGCGCGCGGAGAGCGGCGAGGTCGAGCGACCGACGAGCGCCGAGTCCCCGAGCGTGGCTAGCGGCGAGGCCGAGCGGCCGGCGAGCGCCGAGTTCCTGAGCGTGGTGAGCGGCGAGGCCGAGCGACCGGCGGGCGCCGAGTTCCTGAGCGTGGCGAGCGGCGAGGCCGAGCGACCGGCGGGCGCCGAGTCCCCGAGCGCGGAGAGCGGCGTGGCCGAGCGACCGGCGAGCGCCGAACGACCAAGCACGGCGAGTGGAGCGGTCTAGCGTGCCGAGTCCGTGAGCATGGAGAGTCCACGAGGGCGAGGTCGCAATGGCGAGGCCATGATGGCGTGGCCACGGCGGGCGAGTCACCGATCGTGGCGTGTCGTTGATGATAGCGAGTCCGCGAGGGGAGAGTCCCTGAGTGTGGAGAGTCCGCGATGGTTGCGAGTCCGCGAGGGGACAGTCCCCGAGTGTGGCGAGTCCGCGATGATGTTGATTGCGCTGTTTTTGTTAGCGAGTCTCTCGTCTTGGCCCGAGGGGCCAGTCGCATGGCGACTCCAAAGATGGCTCTCGACTTGGCGTTCTTCCTGGACGATCCGAGGCTCGGTTTGCGAGTCCTCGTCCGCAGTACTTGGCCATGCGAGTCGCGCTGTCTAAGGTTGAGGAGGACATGGTGCTGTTTGTGTAGCACTACCATTTGTCTTGGCCCGGAAGGCCAGTCGAGCAAGGCGACTCCAATGATGGCTCTCGGTTAGCGTTTTTCGTGGACGACCCGAGGCTCGGTTTGCGAGTCCTCGTTCGCAGTACTTGGCCATTGCGAGTCGCTCTTTCAAAGGTTGACAAAGGCGAATAGATTTTTCCCGGGGGGAAGAGACACCCAGTGGTGAGTCCATGCAGCGTGGCATGCGACCCTCTCTGGCGACTCGGACGATAAAGGTCCCTTAGTAGGCACGGCGTACGCATTCGACGTAGCGGATGGGGTCGTACGGCAGACGTATGGTCGCGCTATGGCGAAGTCGACGCGGCGGACACAGGGTCGGCGCGACGGACGGAGGTCGCGCTATGGCGAAGTCCACGCGGCGGACGGAGGTCGCGCTATGGCGATGTCGACGCGGCGGACACTGGGTCTACGCGGCGGACGGAGGTCGCGCTATGGAGAAGTCGACGCGGCGGACACTGGGTCTACGCGGCGGACGGAGGTCGCGCTATGGCGATGTCTACGCGGCGGACACTGGGTCTACGCGGCGGACGGAGGTCGCGCTATGGCGAAGTCGACGCGGCGGACACGGGGTCGTGCTATGGCGATGTCGACGTGGCAGGTGAGTCCGCAACGGGAGAGTCCCCGAGACTAGCGAGTCCGCGTTTAAGCGTGTCCGCGTTTAGGCGAGTTCCGCAGCATGGCGAGTTGCGCGAGGGCTATTTCGTGAGGCCGGGTTCGCGGCGGCGAGTCGGCGGACAGGGTTGTTTCCATGTCTTTGTCGTTCTTGTTGCTGGACTAGGAGGCATCGGGTCAATCCATTATTGCGTTGCGCAATGGCTGGACGCAGCTCTTCTTGACGCGTGCGATTTGCGGCTCTGCTCCGAAACTGCTTTTGGAATAAACGATGAGTCGGGCAATATTGTACACTCCTTTTTCTTGGTGAGTCACGTTGATACTTGTGCTATGTCATGCGTGAATTTGTGGTGTTCAGCAATCTGGCTTCACCGACTCAAATAGCATTTCCCCTCATACGTACATAAATTACAAGAAACGATTAATATGATGGTAAATTAAATACTCCAAAGTCACGCGCTTGCACGCTGATACAACACTATACAATCGAATTGAATAATGAAAATAAATATTACCGATCGATGTCACGCGGCTGCCCAGATTGGATCAGCGTACGGTCAGCGTATGGACGGATCATTACTAATTGAGGAATATTTTCCTGCATGACGGAGCTTTGTTGACGCGACGTTGGACGGAAGTCAGCTAGAACTAGCTTGATGCGATTCGGTCGGTGTTGATGGTGAGGGATCTCGCCCGGATTATCACCCTCCAAGCACCGCTTGCCCCACGGTGGGCGCCAACTATCGTGGTATTGCACGGCAGATGCTACTGGGGGTAGTTTACGTAGAGGGATCAAGGCAACATAGGAGAATCCGGGAGCGAGATTGGCACACGATGTACCCAGGTTCACGTCCCCTCGGTGGAGGATCGCTACGTCCTGCTATCAATCCAGTATATGATCATAGATTGGTTTACAATGGAGCCGCCGTAGGCGGAGGGAGAATAGATCTAATGAGATATGTGGGAGAAGATACCCCGTGGGGGTGCCCCTGGTGGCTTTATATATGCAGCCACCTAGGGTTTACAAGTGCACTAATGGGCTTTGTATTGAAGTCGCCGTCTTGGGCCTCCAGTCGGCGCCAGTCGCCTGGGTCCAATATGCGCCAGTCGTCATATCCAGCGAGTCGACCCGCTCTGGGATTGGCTACAGTCGGCTCGATACCATCTGGCGACTCCGCTTCGTGGGTATACCCCAATTGGTATTCCCCCATCAGTGGAGGCATTGAAGCCTGTGGAACTTCCATGGTCGCCGCGTCCAGCGCGGCTGTCGCTGGTGGCGCGCCATTGCTGGCTGGGTTGGGAGCGTCCGGGCTGCTCGCCGAGTGCGATGGCGAGGCCGTCTTCGATGGCCTCGTCTTCTTTTTCGGGGGGGGGGGGGGGGCCCTCGCTTCCCTTTCCTTTCTCTTCTTCTTTGACGGAGTAGCTTGACGGCGTGAGGTGGTCTCTGGGAGGTCGTCGTCCTCGTCATGACGTTCGAGGTTTCTGCTTGCCTTGATCTCGCGCTGTCGTTGCCCGCGGGTCTTTCGGACCAGCGGGGCGACCTCTTCTTCGGAATCGTCCTCGTCGTCCTCGTTGCCCTTGACAGGCGGCGATTCGCCTATGTCCTGGGCGGATGGGCCCGAGATTTCGTCATCCGAAGGTGGGAGCCACCCTTCCACCACTTGGAATAACTACGACGAATACAAAATGGAATCAGAATTACCGCGACTGCATATACTGCGACTGCGAGCAAGGTAAAGAAATTACCGTTGGAGTCGGACGCTTCGCGGTGTAGGGGGCGATCCCAGCCTGCGCATCCAGGTACACCGCCTGGGTAATCTTCTTCAACGCTGGGAGATAATCCTCCAGCTTCCACTCGTCGAGGCAGGCCTTCGTCGAGTCTCCCCGGCCCGTGTACTGGTACATATAGTGGTCGCGCTGGGCGAGTGGAACGAGCCGCCGCCCAAGCCAGCAATTGTACAAATTTATCGTTTGGAGGCCCTTCTTTTTCAGACCACGGATGGTCTGGAGCATCTCGTCAACGACCATTCGCTGGTCGTCGGGGAGATTGCCGACTTGGAGATGGCGCGGCTCGGAACGACTAGCGGAGTACCGCGGGATCGTCGCCTCGCCCCCCGGGGTCGCCTCAGTCACGTAGAACCACGACTTCTTCCAGTCGCTCGCTGCCTTGGCGGGTAGCATCAGATCAACGAAAGAGGCTTTGGACTTGAGCTGGAACGTCAAGCCGCCCGCGGCTAGCATTGGGCCGCCTGCCTCCTCGCGGCTGATCCGCCCGTGGAACAGATCTTGCCACAAGGGAAAGTAGGGCCGGCAGCCCAAGTAGCATTCGCAGAACGCCACGAAGATGGCGAGCTGCTCGATGCTGTGGGGACCCATATCTGAAGGCTGGATCCCGTAGTAGGCGCAAAAGCGCCGGAAGAACAAGGATGTGGGAAACCCTAGCCCCCGCTCGAGATGACTGGTGAAACAGACGAATTCCCTCTCTCGCGGGTTTGGGGTCGTTTCTCCGGCTGCGGGGATACGCCAACAGCCGGCTCGCAGGATCCCGGCCTCCTCGAAAGAGGCCAGATGCGCCCTCGTGTACTTGGACCTACCCCATGGTTCGGTGGAAAGGGCCATGGTCGAGAGGTTGGTTGGAGATCGGAGGATTTCGGGTCGACTGGATCGCGGAGCAAAGGAAGGAAAATGCGCGCACTCGGAAGAAGTGGTGAGCAGTTGGCTCTACGATTGCCTGCCATTCCTCTTATATAGCGGGAGTTACCCGCCAAGTCAGGAGGCCATTATCGCGCGATGATTACGCCGAAAGTTACCGTTGGATTACCCCAATGGCTAGTTGACCACGCCTGACGGTCCAACTCCAGCCACTCGGCTCGCCAAGTCAATCACTATGACCGCGTCTCGCCGACTCGACTCGCCAAAGCCGCGACTTGGTTCACCGGATTTCCTCCTTTATACAGGAGCCCACCGACGATTCGACTGGATGCCTACTCTGAAGCCGTATACTCCGACTGCCAGCGGCCACTTACGCCCAATCGACGACGGCCTCGGGGACTACTGATGGGGATATGCCTACTGGGGTATACCCAGCAGGGCGTTTCCGACTGGCCCGTGAGTTGTCGAGTGGGCCTGCAGAACGGCGAGTGGATTGAAGCCCAGCAAGGTACCGAGCGACTGGAAGCTGAAGGCCCAGGCGAGTAGATAGGCCCAGTCGCACTAGGTTAAACGACTACTGAAGCCTTAACCGAATCGGTTGTGATATGTAAACCCTAGGGGAGGTGAGCCTATATAAACCTCCCTACAGGGTGAGTAGAGACACGTTCCCTCATACACCCAAGCGACTCGCCGCCTAGCCGCCGAGCTCGCCCATTGTAACACCTCCATAATACAATCTAGCAGGAGTAGGTCTTTACCCTCCGGGGGGCCGAACCTGGGTAAAACCCTGTGTCTTTGCCCTCATCTCGCACCGCAGATGGCTGGCCGCCCTTGCCCCTCGTTCTACTACTCGTTGCCGATTGCAGCATCTGCCGTGACCATTCCCACGACATATAGGTTTGCTTGTCTTGTCTTCCTTCTTTTCTCGACAATGTGATGCATAATGGCCTAGCTCTTTGCATCTGTGGCACATCACTTGGCTAATATCCTTATTTTCTTTGGTATCACTATATTTTGTTTGTTTTCTTGGCTCTTCTTCTTCTTCTTCTTGGGTATCTCCAAAGCTATGAGTTCTTGTAGTTCATGTTCTTCATATCTCACCTCAAAGGTGGGAAATCTTTCTCTCTTCTTGGGGCAGCCACTAGAGATATGACCTTCTTCTCCACATGAGTAGCAACACTTTGTGGTCACTTTGGGTATGACTCTATGAGGCATGGTTCTGACTTTGTTTTTATCCTTCTTGGTAGAAGTTGTTCCCTTATGGAGGTTTCCAAACATTTGATGCATTCCATCTTGTTTCATTTGTTGAAATATAGGATAGATAGGGCATTGGATAGGGACATGATCATTTCCTTAATATAGGAAACAAGTCACTTGAGATGTGGCGCATTGTTTAGTTGGGTGTTTCTCTTCACAATTAGGGCATTGATCCACATGCTCTTTATAAGTGTGTCCTATGTATCCACAAATATTGCAAGCTTGAGTTCCTTCTATAATATCATCCTTGATATCATCGTTGTCACAATCTCCTTGGGAAGAGTTGCTTCTCATGTTGATCATTTGATTGGTCATCCTTTGAAACAATTGGGATTGGATTTCCAAAAACTTTTGTAGGGTTGGGTCTAACTCATTGTTGTTGGCTAAAAATTGAGTTGTCACTTGATTCAACTGGGCTTGAGTTGCAAGAAGTTTTTCTCTCATGTGCTTCTCTTGGTTGTTGTTGTTACCATCCTTGATGTTGGAGTCTCTTGGAGAAGTCATCTGTTTGGGTTGGATTGGGATTAGAATAGGTAAAATATTTCTAGAGGAAGAATTCTAATCACACACAAGAATTCACACTAACAATGTGCAAGCAATCACAATCAAACATGCCACTTAAACAACAAGGTTCAAGCACATTTTTAGGCAACAAAATATTTTTGTAACACCACGTAAGTTGATGTGATTGATTTAAACTAAACACTAGTATGGTGGTCCAACTATGATTATCACTTGAGATCATTTCATTCTTCTTATTTGTTTCTTCATGAATAAGATCATTGTATCTTGGTCTCTAAGCTTTAAAGGTGATGATGGTTCCTTCTAAGTTGTGTTTCCTAAGTCTTCAAGTCTTGAGTAACATTCTTGTTTCACTTGTAGTCCTTAGTGATGTCCAAATTGATGTCCTTGATGAAACTAAAGTTGAAGTCATTGGTGATGTTGAAGTCATTGGTGATGTTGAAGTCATTGGTGATGGTGAAGTATTTGATCATGTTGAAGTCTTTTCTCATGTTGAGGTTTTGTGCATCAAGTTGAAAAGAGGGGAGATGTAGAATCAAAACCAAAAAGGTTGAGGAAAGAGTTTACAAGATTGTTTGTAAATAAGTTTTGGAACAAACACAACTCCTATTTTTCTAAGGGGTTTTGTCCAATCCTAGGGTTACAATCCTACAGGCAACACAGTGCTCTGATACCATATGTAAAGGTCCCAACCTGATAAGGTAGAGATCCGTGTGTTTACAATGCTAGTCCCTGGATCAATAGCTAGCATCATAGTTTAAGATGTAATATCAAGAAACAAAGGTCATAATACAACTTTATAATCAGGAATAAAATATTTCATTACATCTTACATATCTCATTTGGCTATCTTATTACAATGCAGCAGAAATAACTATATAGCAGGGAGTCCTTCATCTTCAAAGTGCCATAGGCAATCATGTTGGTTGTATACTTGTAATCCTATTCAACACACTTCACTAACATCAAACAAACCTGCAACATAATAAGTTACAGCCACAAGGGTCAATACATTTGAATTGTATTGGCAAGTGATACTATGGTAGAATAGTGGTATCTATCATCTATATGTATTTGGCTAAGTGGAGCTTAGGCTTGCTTTGCTTAAAATAGATTTTCCTTATCATTTGAAAACACTAAGTTTTTGTTTGTCAAATCACCCAAAGAATCTACCAATAGACATTGGTGATCCTTTGACCCTTGTTCAACCACAAGCTTTTAACTTAGAAATTGGGATGAGGAGATCCTTGATAGCTTCCATGTCTTGATGCTCAAATTGTCCATTGCCGGGGACACGGATAAGTACTTAGATTTTACTCTCTCGAGAGGTGGTGCACTTTCCCCCACAAGACTCGACATGCATCGAGATAAGATCTTTCAGAAGCCTTCCCTTAGACAAAATGGATGTGTTCCCAAACCTATCACCCCTACCACCAATTGTCCATCTGGCTAAGTTATTGCAACCTATATGATCTAGGCAGAGCCCATAATGCCATGTGGCTGCACTTGGAGCTTCTCAACATTTGACATCTCAAATAACTTTGTTCCTGGGTGGCTTTCCACAAGTGAGATACACTAGGGTAGGCCATAAATATGGGCCCCTGTGTAACCACTCAACATAATCCTTTCACACCATTCCACCCAGGTGATTCATTCACATAGTTGTTTTATTAATCAAAACACAAGTACTTGACTTAGAAATATTTCATAGCATGAATATAATCCACCCTTGTTTTCTACTAGCTAAGTTGAGCATGATAGTAGTAGGGATCTTAACTTAGGAAAATTCTACTAAGGCATCATCTACTAGGATTTCCCATGGCATAGCATACTTAGTAAAATTCCATGCAAGTCCTACTCAAAATATTACTAATGCATAGTGGAAATAATAGGACAAAAGTAAGAAGCACCACTTGCCTTTTTAGTAGAGAATATATGTTCACTCCTTGATAATGTAAATGTCACACTCTTCAAAGTTCACTACAATATCAATCAAGGCACTCACAAATTCAAACTAGCATTCAAACAATTCATCACATAAAATAATAAAAACAAAGCAATGCATGCAAGCATGCAAAAGATTGTTTTATTTGGAAAGGTGGTTTCTAATAGGTTATAAACATTTTAAAACACATATTGGTCATATATAATTGTGGCAAAATCATATAACTTCAAGTTAGTGAAAATGGGCCACTTAAATCATTTTTGTTCTGCTAGAAATGATTTAAATCAAGGTAATAATTTCTAGTGTTTGACAAATATATTTTTGAACACAAATGTTAGTGTTTATGGTCAAAGTGTTTAAAATAAATCCATTTTCAAAAGGTTTCACTAAAAAACCATTTTTAAACCATAATCAACATTTTTATTTAACTAGAAATGCTTTTTATTCAAAGGAATAATTCCTTAGTGTCACAAAATATATTTTTAAATCCAAAAGTTGGTTTTTATGGTCAGTAGGTTAAAAAAACCATTTGCAAAAGATTTTACCCTAAAAACATTTTTAGAATAAATTTTATAACCAAAATATGCCTAAACATGTTTCTGCAAAACAAATAATTTTCCAGAAGCAAAACTCTAAACAAAGGCATGGTTGCAAAGGTTTCTTTTTCCTGATTCCAATGATATAAAGTTTGCAAATTTTGGACGTGCAGATTAAAAGTTATAGATTTTATAAAATCTAGCATCTAATAGAAATGTTTCTGTTTTTAAAACAAAACCTATCCCACGCGTCACTTTCTTACTGGCGTGTACCGGTTCGCACGGATTGAGTGACGAGGGGCGTTGGATCTAACTAGTATCGTGCGGCACATATCAAGTGTACCAGTTCGTTTAATTGGATCTATCCACGCCATGGGATCGAGATCTATCGGCTGATGAGCAAGTGACCATTGCCTGGCGGCGCTGGCGACGGCGGCACGGCGGCGACGCTCTGCTAACGGTGTTCTGGTGAAAACAGGAAGCGAGAGAGGGAGGGGCGATGCTCACTGGGTTCGTCGGATCATTGCGATGCTCAACGTGGCCGTAGCTGGCTAAGGGGCGCACGGACGCGACGGGAATTCCTCGCCGGAGATGCTCCTGGCGTCGGCACGTTCGGGAGTCGTCGGAGGCGAGGTTGTAGGTCATGCGCGAGTGATTGACGAGCACCTGGAGATTCATAAGACATAGGCGAACAGAATGGCATGAGTCACTGGTCGAGGCGGCGCACGGAGTCGAGTTCTAGGGCTCACTGGAGTTGCGGGGTCGTCGGTGGCGCACAGGTGAAGACGTTGTCGATGTTCTGGAACACGCGCGGGCGAGAGGGAGGTACTGGTAGATGCGTAAGGAGATAGAGATTGTGCTTGTGAAAACCAGGGGCAGTGGGGGTGACTGGGGTGGTCGGAATCGTCGGAGGAGCTCACCGGAGTCAGTAGCGTTGCCGCGGGTAATTCATGCAGCCTTGTGGCGATTAGGCGTGTGAGAATGAGGGGAAAGGGCGAGGAGAGACAGGCGATTAAGTAGGGCGTGATCGCTGGTGGTTTAATCGCAGCATTAAGACGAATTGAAGGGGAAAATCAACGGCATAAACAGGCGAGTGAAGGGGGAAGAATGGGTCGCGGGGAAACGATGAGCTGAGTTGGCAGGTGGGTCCCTTTCGTCAGTGGGTTGAGGGGTATGTCCGCGGGTGAGAAAGAACGAGGCAGAGGGGTTCCCGGGTGGGTTCCTGCTGGGCTAGTTAGGTCTGCTTTGTTGGGCTGATTCTTTTCCATTTTTTTATTCTGTTTCTTTTTCTTTTTCTTTTCTGATTTTCTGTTTTGGTTTTATTCAAATGATTTCAAACCCTTATTTGAATTCAAACTTTTCCCAACTTTTAGTATGTTTTAATATTGTTTATTGATGTGTTTTAAGGTCTATTTTAGAATAATACTTTTATTCATTTATGGCTTATTATTTTTTATAAATGCACTTGTCTTTATTTAAATAAGATTTTAAATATATCTTCAAACTTCTATTTGAATTTCTAATTTTTACCAAACCTTTTTCAGTAGGTTTTATTTATTCATTAGTGTGTTAAATAATTCACGTTGAATTATTCAAAATAATTTAATATGATTTACTATTTATTTAAATTGGGAATTTGTCTTTATTCAAATAGAATTGAATTTGGTTAATGCCATATAATTTTATTTGGATTATCCTTATTCCCTTATTTATTATTCAATAATATTTCATTTTATTTGTTTACGGATTTGGCCAAGATTTACTTTGGTTTTTAAATATTCCTTATTTCTTTCTTTCTTTCCTTATCTTATAAAATTCATATCTTTTTTATTTATAGATCCAAAATTGGTGATTCCAATTTGTATGATTTTATTTAATATTTCTTTACCTTTTTAAATCCTTTTAGGATTACTTGCTCATAATTTGGTATCGATTTTAGATAGGAGCTTTATTAGCTTTGGAAATCATTTTCTTTTTATCTTATTAAACTCATAAGTTTTTATCCATGGCTCCAAATTAAGTGAAACCAATTTCTATGGTTTTATAATATTTTTATTTATCATTCTTGATCATTTATAAATGTTTGTTGATAAATTTTTATATGGATCAAATCCATAGTCTTAGGGAGATCTTGGAAATGATTCTCTTCCATTAGGGTTTTAGGGTTTTGGTTTATTTTCCCAAGTTGAAATTTCAACATACATTCATTGATGAATGCATTTCACTTGTTTGAAATTTGTTGGATTCCCTTTTATTCAAATTTTGTTCAAGATGGTTTTTGATGTTTCCATTTAGAAACAAAAAGTTTCTTTTCACCCTAAATTTCAACATTTATTTCTTTTGTCTATTTATTTTTCACATTTCAAAATTTGGAAAATGTTGGGATGTGACACTTCGAGGCTCTTGAAGATGATGATTGGCTTGACGCTATGAACGAAGAACTGCACAACTTCAATAGGAACAATGTTTGGACATTGGTTGAGCGGCCCAAAGATTGTCAAAACGTCATCGGTACCAAATGGGTTTTCAAGAACAAGTGTGACGCGAATGGAATAGTTGTGCGTAACAAGGTAAGCTTATGTGGCATCCCGCAAAAACCACTACTAGAAAATCGCGTTGAATTTGTGCATTGCATCATCATTATCGCATGGTTTGTCTCTGCGCATCATCATAACATCAGCATGCATCTATTTGTTTGAGACCATTTTGCTAAAAACCCTAATTTTGTTTTCTATATTAAACGCCCGTCTTTATTCAAAACCCCAAAACCCGGGCTTGTCCGGATTATTTATTTTGTCTAGCATCGGTTTGCAAAAGTCCCGTTTATAAATAATAAAATATTTAATTTATTTTAGCGGGGGCAGTCGAACGGGCCGTTCCGACCCGAACGACCACCCCAGTTTAAAAATCGGTCCACCATTCACCTGCCCTCCTAAATCCTAAGTTCACCAACTAGTCTACCCACACCCCCTGGCCACCTCACCCCGGCCTATCTCGCTGCGCCACCTCACCCTCCCCAAAACCCCCACCACTCCCTAGCTGCCACATGGCCTACCCAACCCACACACAACACACCTCAGCCCACACACACAAAACCCCACACCGGATCCCCACGCACCCACCCCGACCTGTCCCCGCCTGGGCCCCACCGCGCACTCACCCCGCGCGTCCCCACTCACCCTGTCACCCTGGCCCACCGCGGGGCCCGCCTCCCCACCGGCCCTTCCCCCTTCTCCCACCTCGCGCACCAGCCCTCCTCTTCCCCCAGCGCGCTCGCCCCGCCTGGCCTCCATCTCCGCCCGCAGCCCCCACCAGCTCCTCCTTCAACCTCCCTCCCCCACGCCAGCTCGCCCCCGCACCGCCTCCGGGCACGGCTGCCTCCTCCCCGCGCCGGCCAGGTCGCCGGCCCGCCCCCGCAGCGCCGCTTCGCCGCACCTGCTCTCCCCTCCGTCCCGCTCCCTCGCCGAACCCCGCCGCCGCCCGACCTCCACCGCGCCCCCGGCCGGCCGCACGCCGCCCGCACTCCGCATCGGCGACCGCCGCGCCGGCTCCTCACCTCCCCGTCCCCAGGCGCCGCCGCAGCAGCCGGCCCGCGCCCCGAGCTCTTCCTCGTCGCCGGCGGCCGCGCCGCCCCGCCTCGAGCTCTCCCCGTCGCCCTCCGGCCTCGCCGTGCCGCCCCGTCCCCGCTCCGCCACCCAACCGCCTCGTCCGCTGCGCTCGCCCCTGCCGTCCCCGCCCCTCGCCTCGCGCCGGCGCGCCCCAGCGACCCCGCCGCCGTCGGGTCCCCTTCACCCCACCGCGCGCCGCCAGTCCCTCCTCCCCGGCGAGCCCGCCATCACCGTGCCGTCGAGCCCTCTCTCCGTCGCCCCGCTGGCGCTCCTGCTGCCCGCCGTCGTTGCTCGGAGGCAGGTCCCGCACCGTCCGCTGCGCTGATGCGACGCCCCTGTCCTCCTCTCGGTACCGGGCCCCAAGGCAACTCGCGTGTTGGAGGTATGGATGTGTGCTGCTGAAGATCCTCGAACCCGATGGTCGACGACACGGAACGCTGAGGCCTCCATCTCGGAACCACAAGTTCGGCCACGCGAAGCCGAAGACCGCAGAACGCCAAGCTCTCCCGCAGGACCCCGGAGACCGAACTAGACCCATGGACGCCAAGATCGCTAAGGAACGCCAAGTGCTTCACTCCGTTTTTCGAGACCCCGACATCGAAACGACAAGATCGTCGCCATAACACCCGAAGATCACAGGTGTGACAAGTACCGCTTCCCGGACGCCAAGACCGACTCGATGGCGCGAGCCCGACAAGATCCTCGCAACGGCAAGATCGACCCCGTGAGGCCCGGCAAGACCTTCGCGATGACGAGAACGGCACCGACCCAAGTTCTGCTTCCCGGACATCGAGACCCCGATGCGACAAGATCTGCCCCGATACCGAGAACGACCCCGGAGTCCGAGAACGCTTCCGCCGAACCTCCCCGAACCCCAGATCCGTCGAACCCTGAGACCGACCCCGAACCCCGGAACCCAAGATCGTCGAGCCCCCTCTGATGTGTGACCCCTTTTCCTCGATACCCTAATTTATAAATGAAATAAAACCTGTTGCATATTAAATTGTCATCTCGCATGCATATCTGTGGTTTGGGGGCCTTATGCCGATTCACCTAATAAATAAATATGGGGCCCATATGCGGGCAAATCTAGTCTCATATCGGCCTCATTTAAACTTGTGTAGCGAACCGGTATCTTATCTTGCCTTGTTTAAACAACATTTAAATTGCGGAGGTTCTAAACAACTTGAACCATCTAATTAATTGTCGGGACCCCGGTTCCGCTTAATTTGACCTAATTGCATCGCACTTTGCCATGCCATGCATCATACATGCATCATGCCGATCTTCTGTCGTGTATTAAATATTGCATCCGGTGTTTCTTCTAGTGTTTTGGTTCTTCGCGGATAAGGCCGTTGAGTTGATGTGAGCTTCGCCCCGATCTTCGGATGAACCCTTCGACAATGTTTTCAGGCGAGCATCTCCCTCTTTCTACCTATCTTACTTTTATAGTATTTATTCCCTCCTGTTGATCTATTGCTATCTGTGTTGCGATGCTCTAGTTTTCCGTACCCGTGATATCCCTTGCAGCCCTATATTGCCTCGGACACATCCTATTACCTGTTGTTTGGTAGATAGTTGGACTTGCGCGTCGTAGTCGCTTGCTCAAGTGATGTGGCGTGTTGTTAAATGCCACAGTTGTTGATGTATTGCCGCATGTTGATGTTGGAGCTGATCATAGTTTTACTTATTGTTCACTTTAATTCCTGTTTAACAACTAAAATTGAAATAAGCAGAGGCATCGGTGGGTGATAGATAATATTTGGTTTCGAACGCCCACTTATGTCCCGTAAGACCCCGAGTACTTGATACCTGTTCCTTGATTTATCGCGCTATCCACATCCGGGAGGTATATGGGACCCCCCTCAGCCAGAGCTTGATTCCGTCTTATTTCTTGGGGCCACAAACTAGTTTGAGGTTTTATTTACGATCCTGTACTTATGCCATGTTTTACTGCTTTATTTACGATTGTGCGAGGTACTGCACACTGTACCGTTTTGGAAGCGGAGTGATTACGCGGTATCGACACCCCGAGTTTTCGGGTTCCCAGTCGCTTACAGCCATTGTCGCAGACCTTGAGGCCGTCTCGGAGCTTGCTTACTCCGTTGCGGGATCTACTTAAGGGGTGGCCCCCTGAAATATTTCTGAATCTTGTGATTGCTTTGTCGTGAAGGCCTCGTTGGGTTTTGATTTGGTTTTTCCGAGGTTGATCGAGTGTGTGTTGCTATTGGTGCACCCCGGCCGGGTAAAACTTTCTGAAAGCCGTGTCCGCGGATATGGACGACTTGGAGCACAGTTTCTCGATCATAGACAAGCATAACTAAAGTTTACTGCTATAAATTTGACTTATAATGACTAGTAATCAGCTTCACAATAATGGAATGGCTAATTAATACTGCCCACAATTGCTTGTTTGGTTGTCGCTTGCGACAATTGTATCTGACTAGTAAGTATTGCAACTACAACAGAATGGCTGAATAAAAGTACCAACAACTGCTGGGTTTTTGGGGTTTATCTCATGCTATCTGTATCTGATTAGTAATTGTTGCCACTATAACGGAATGATTAACTAAAAGTGCCCGCTGCTTATTTTATCAGGATGATTATCTATACCTGACTAGTAATTGCTGCAACGACAACTGAATAAGTAAAACTGCCAACGGTGTGAGTTCCTCGGTTGACTTCCTCGTTTGGTCTCGAGGGGGAAACACCAGGATGGGTTTGTTTGATGCTAGTATCAGGTTGGAGCCGAATAGGTCTTTCTTACCCCCTCTGATAACCGCCAGTCGTATCGAGTCTCTATAGGTTGTTTAGTGCATGCTGCCGCTGCCGCTCAGTCCACCATACCTATGTAGGCGAGGACCGCCGAATTCTAGCCTCGCCGTGTACTGGCCTCAGTACTGACGCTCCTTCTTTTTCCTTTGCCCTTGGTCGGCACCCCTTTTGTTTAAGCAGGTTTTGAGATCGACGCCGTTAGCAGGGTTACCCTTCTGGCTTGGCCTGGGCAGGGTTATGGACGCCATTGGTTATTCTTCAGGGCTCTTAGCCCCATTTGCATCTTGTCCGTAGTTGGACGCTCTATCGTTTTCAAGGTGAATTGAATCTTTGTATATTATATCTGTATTCTTGACTCATGGAGTCGCTGTTATAGATATCTGTTCTGTGGGTCCCATCGAGGACTGTTGTGTAATGTTATTACTTCGTTTTCCACCCGCACGAAAGTGCCTGGTGGGCACCTTTGAATCGTTTCTATGCGGGTTTGGCGAATTTTGCTCAAACTTGCATAGGTCCGATTCTGAGGGTGTTACAGCTTAGTTGCCCAAGGATACTCACAAGTTGATGGAATCGACTACGGTGAGACTTATGCCCCCGTTGCTCGCCTTGAATCCATTCGTATGCTTCTTGCTTTTGCTACTCATCATAAATTCAAGTTGCATCAAATGGGTGTTAAGAGTGCTTTTCTTAATGGTCCTTTGAAAGAGTTGGTATACATCAAGAAACCTCCGGGCTTTAAGGATCCACTTTTCCTGGACCATGTCTACAAGCTCAATAAGGCACTCTATGGTCTCAAACAAGCCCCACGTGCGTGGTATGATTGCCTTAGGGAGATCTTGTTAGACCGTGGCTTCGAAGTGGGCCTCATTGATCCCACTCTTTTTACTAAGAAAGTTGGAGGCCACTTGTTCGTATGCCAAATCTATGTTTATGATATTATCTTTGGGTCTATTAACAAAGCTTTTAATGAGGATTTTGCCAAGGTCATGACCGATCGCTTCGAGATGTCCATGATGGGGGAGTTGAAGTTTTTCCTTGGGTTTGAAGTCAAGCAATTGAGGAAAGGGACTTTCATCAACCAAGCCAAATACATCCAAGGCATGCTCAATAAGTTCAAATTTGATCAAGTCAAAGGTGCCAAGACCCCCATGCCAACTAAGGTTAATCTTGATCTCGATCCCAAGGGTAAGGATGTGGATCAAGAACTCTATCGCTCTATGATTGGTTCTTTGCTCTATCTTTGTGCATCCCGAACGGATATTATGTTGAGTGTGGGTATGTGTGCAATATTCCAAGCCGCACCAAAAGAAAGCCACATGTTGGCGGTCAAGAGAATCTTTCGATATTTGGTTCATACCCCAAACTTTGGGTTGTGGTACCCCAAGGGAGCCAACTTTGACCTTATTGGATACACGGACTGGATTGGGCTAGTGACAAAGTGGGAAGAAAGTCAACCTCCGGAGCTTGTCAGTTTCTTGTAAGATCTTTGGTTTGTTGGTCCTCAAAGAAGCAAAATTGTGTGTCTATGTCCACTGCCGAAGCTGAGTACATCTCCGCCGTGAGTTGTTGTGCTCAATTGCTATGGATGAAGCAAACTTTGAAGGATCTTGGACTATCTTTTGACAAGGTGCCCCTTCTTTGTGACAATGAGAGTGCCATTGGTATTGCTCACAACCCCGTGCAACACAACCGGATTAAGCACATTGAGATTCGTCATCATTTCATTCCGGACCATGTTGCTAGAGGATACATTTCTTTGGAGTATGTTCCCACCAAGGCAAATCTTGCGGATCTATTCATGAAGCCTCTTGATGAAGCAAGGTTCCGAGAGTTAAGGCATGAGCTAAATATCATTTATTCGAGCAATATGACTTGAGTACCTTGCACACCTACCTGTGTCTCAGTGTATATCTTGTTTGGATGTAGGCATGGATTTAGGGGGAGTGTAGTTCCTCTCATGAACAAACATTATCCCTATTATGCGCACATTAAAGTTTTCATACTCTATAGTCTCTAAAGGAGACCATTTGAGCTTCATGATGAGTGTTGGTAATGAACCCAAGATATATCTTTGCGGTGTCAAGCCATTTACTCTTATATAAGGTGGCCTCGGCCACCGACCCATTTTTGTCTCGTGTCTTGTTTCTCTTTGTGTCCTTGGTTATTTTTGTGTTTTTCTTGTTTTGTTGGATTTGGTTCTTCACAGTTTGAGCTCTCTATCCTAAGCCTTTCCTTTCCTCAATCCCTCTCTATTCCCTGCACAAGTTCTTCCTTGTTTTCTTCCAATCCTGAGAAGTTTTTCTGGCGTCACCGGAACTTCCGGTCAGCTGCCGGAACTTCCGGTCAGCAAGTTGTTCATAAGAACCACCTGCTGACCAGGATAGTTTCTGCCTGACCCGGAACTTCCGGTTCACCGGAACTTCCGGTCATTGACCGGAACTTCCGGTGAGGCTCTCTGTCCTATATAAAGTGGGCCCTGGGGAAAACGGGATCTTCTTCCTCTTTTCCCTAAGATCCACCTTTTATTTGGAGCAGCCGCCGGTGAAGACCTCTCCGTGAAGGTGCTCCGGCCCCTTCGTCTCCGGCCACCCCCCCCCTCAGGTCTGCTCTGTGGGAACCTTCCCCACCTCGATATCCCACCATGGACTCCGGTATTTTCCCTCAACACCCTCCATTAATGGAGATCTAGTTCTCTCACCATTTCTTGAGTTAGGGCTCACCTTGTCTAGGCTAGTTATTTGGCTATAACATGTTGGGAGATCTTGGTAGGCCTAGGGAATCATGCTAGGGTAGATCGGTCCAATACATTCTTGGAAATTTTTACTTGTGCCTTGTAGATCTAGATTTTTGGATCTTGTTGTTTGAACCGCCAGTTCGTGGTCTCACCGGAACTTCCGGTGAGCCACGACCGGAACTTCCGGTGGACCATTTACACCGGAAGTTCCGGCGCTTCAGTGGAAGTTCCGGCGCCAGTAAAATTATTCCCTGACTGTATTTTTCCAATCTTCTTTTGTATCTTCTTCCGAACTTGTGCACTTAACCCACCTTCCCTCCCTATTCTTTTGCTTTCCTCTTAGGGCAAGGTGGTTCCCGCAAAGGCAAGCGTCTCCGACGACCATCCTCCGATATTCCTCCTGAGATTGATGAAGATGATGTTGAGGTGGTGCATCCATCCACTCAGACCAGTCGTCAGAGGTCTGCTGCTGCTCGTCGTGCTGCTGCTGCTGAAGGAAAGAGGCATGTTCTTGCCTCTCAGAAGGCCAGTGCTGCTGGGCCTGACAAATCCAAGGCCAAGATCTCTAAATGGACTCAGAAGGCCTACTCTGAATTCAGGCGTGCAGATCCTTACCTTGTTCCTCGTGATCGTCTTTGCTTGGATCCCCTCTTCCACAACTGCCGTCAGGAACAAATCTTTGCTGAAATCCATGCTACCAAGACAAAGTTTGTGGTTGCTCCTCAGAAGTACATCAATGTGGCTCACATGGAAGAAAAGAATGCATACTTTGGCGAGGCTCTTGATATTTGCAGGAGGTTTGGGCTGATTCCCCTCATGGAGCACCGTCAGAACTTCGATGAAGGTGCTATTGCTCAGTTCTACACTACTCTTCACTTGAATATGAGTTCTTCTAATGAAGGTATGATGAAGTGGATGACTAATAGCGTGCTTCTTACCGCCGAGTTAAATCCATGGTTAGTCACTGAACTTGCTTAGCAAAGTCAATACAGTCATTGTACAACAGAAATATGAGTTTACGGTCACTAAAGACGCGTCAGAGAGTCACTCGTGGTCACCCCCCAAGTTGTAGAGATGTATTTCATGAGGTGGCAAGCTCTGGGACCCACTGCCAGATAACTTAACATATATATAAAGAATAATCACATGCATTAGGGCTTTTTTGCAAAATCATCATCTCCTCCCCGTTTCTACTCTATCCATACCCGACATGTCCTAGGCCCCCCAAAATCCGGCGCCACCGCCTCCGATGGAGCATGCAGTGTGCTCCCCCGCCTTACCACGCAGGCGCGCCCTTGCCCCCACCTTCCCATGCCAGGGCGTGCTTCCCCTTCATCCCCCTCGACTGGAGATCGCGCACGACGGGCGGCCTCGTGCGGTGGCGGGACCAAAGTAATGGCTGGGGCGCGGCGGCGTGGTACCGTCGGGCTCTAGCACCACAACCGCTTTGCCCGACCTCTCTGCTGCAAGTCCTTCTCCAGCGGGCGCGGGGGCGACGTTCTCGCCGCGGACGAGCCGCAACGATGGTCATGCGACGTGCGCATCCGCAACACGCTCTGGCCGTTGTTCCACCAGGACGACCGCGAGCGCGTCCGCGACGGCACAGTGTTCGGTGTCTTCTCGGCCTCGTCCTTCGCCTCAGCCGCCGCGCTCCCATTCGAAGTCCTGCAGAATCCGCCGACGTTGGCGCTCCCATACCTTCCAACGTCGGCGGGTGCGACGAAGATGGAGGCAAGGCGTTCGTCAAGGGGCAGGGTCTCCGTTGGCCCCAATGGTGCCACCTACCGCAGTGCCTGGGTGGCGGATCAGCGCCATGGGATGGGAGCCAAGAGCTACGCCACCTACCGCGCAGCTGTGTGGACGTGCCATCCATAAGAGGCACCATCCTCCCACCGGTTGGCTTCGGGGGTCGGCGATGCTATGCGGAAGAGGTCCTCTAGGAGTCTGAGGGCGAAGCAGGGGATATCACCTGCGACATCGTGGACGCGCTCGAGGTGTCCATGCTCTATTGGGAGGCCGCGCCGTTCCGCTCAGCTGCTCGCTGCCATGCCGCCGGTCGGGTTGCGTGTCCTCACACTTCGTCGGCAAGCTGCGAACGCCAGTCATGCAGGGTCATCGCGAGGCGCGGCGTGCGTCTTGGCTTGGAGCGCCTTGAGGCGTGAGGGCCAGCAACGCCACGCAGAAGCTCCCGTATGCATCGGTAGGCGTAGGAATTCGTGGATGAGGTCGATGATGGCGGACGGCCTCGACTTGGCGTCTTCATCTGCGCCGCCGCGGACCAGCTTGCTGAGGGTGAACGGCGCGGCGTGCGGGAGCTACATGCTCGGCAAGTGAATGGTGATGGGAAGAGAGGAGAGGTAGAGAGAACTATGTGGGTGAGACTGACAAATGGGTCCCACTGCCCAGTGACCACCGGTCCAACCCTTTAGTCTTTTGACTGGGATAGAAAAGTAGATTTTAGGGATGTTTTTGCAAATGGAACACAACTAGAGGCTGACAGTGGGTCTCTAGATTGCCACGTCATCAAATACATCTCTACGACGCTCGCGGTGACCGCGAGTGATGCTTTGACGCATCTTCAGTGACCGTAAACTCGTACTTCCATTGTACAATGACTGTATTGATTTTTCTAAACAAGTTCAATGACTAACCATGAATTTAACTCCTTACCGCCCAATTGTCCGAGTTTGCCGAGCTCCTTGGCTATCCCATCCAGCCTGGCAAAGGGGCAAATGGATGGCGGGTCCATACTGCCATAGCTGCTGATCCTGAAGTCCTGGAGCCTCTTTACATTAAAGGTTGGGGCAGTGTTGGTTTTGTGAATCATCTGCAGCCAGTTTATTGTAGGGTTTCGTAGCATGGAAAACAAAAAATTTCTACCGCATACAAACAAACAAGCCAAGATCTATCTACTAGATTGTAGCAACGAGTCGATGGAATAACTCACCCTCGAAGATTCCAAAGTGTTTAACGAGAGCGGATTCTCGTGGGTGATGTAGTCGTACTCTTCCCGATCTCAAGATCACGTAGACGATCCTTCCGGCACTGCGTTCCGGCAGCGCTCCCGTAGTCGGTCACACGTTCGGTACTCGATGAAGACCTTCCTCTCCCTTGTTCCAGCAGGCAGCGGAGGTTGTAGCACTCTCCTCGCGATTCCGGCAGCACAACGGCGTGGTACCGGAAGTAGAGGGGAGATCTCGCAGGGCTTCGCCTTAATCCGGAGCGAGTATGGTGGAATATGAGAGAGCTCCTCGGCGATATAGGGTTTAGACACACCAAGGAGGAGGCTTGGCCGGCGGCTAGGGTTAGCTAGGCGGCGGCGGCTTGCCCTAGGGCGGCTGCGGCGGCTGCAGGAAGGGCCGGCGGCTTAGGGCTAGGGTTTTCGGGTGGAGGTGTTGTGTGCTGGGAGGGGCAGCCCTGCCCCTCCTTATATAGGTGGAGGGGCCGCGCCAGGGGAGGGGAGATCCTCCCCAACTCGGTTTCCCAAGGGGGCCGACGGTGGAGGGGAGGAACTCCTCCCCAACTCGGTTTCCACCTTCCCCTCCACTTCCCAAAATAGCCGTTTGACTTTTCAAATTGGCGTTTGACTTTTCAAACTAGGATTTGATTAAACCCTTTATTTTGTTCAGCGATGACACCTAGTACATGATGCAATCATTCCAACTTGGTATGACACATTCATGTACCCTTCCCCTTCGGAGTGTCGGACCTTCCGGAACCTTCTAGAACATTCCCGATGAAAACACCGGAACCATTCTCCAACTCCGAAACAGGACTTTCCTTATATGAATCTTATTCTCCGGACCATTCCGGATCTCCTCGTGATATCTCGGATCCCATCCGAGACTCCGAACAACATTCGGTCTCTTTCTCATCATTCCATAACTACTCAAACAACGTTGAATCCTTAAGTGTGTCTCCCTACGGTTCGTGAATTATGCGGACATGATCGAGACACTTCTCCGAACAATAACCAATAGAGGAATCTGGAAATTCATATTGCTCCCACATATTTCTATGATTACTTTGCGATCGAATGAACCACTTACATACGATACCAATTTCCCTTTGTCTCACGATAGTTTACTTATCCGAGGTTATGATCGTCGGTATCTCTGCATACCTAGTTCAACCTCGTTACTGATAAGTACTCTTTTCTCGTTCCCGTGATATGTGATCCCTTGTGAGCCATTCACATGCTTGCAAGCTAATTGGATGACATTTCACCGAGAGGGCCCAGAGTATATCTATCCGTCATATGGATGGACAAATCCCACTCTTGATCCATGTGTCTCAACCAATACTTTCCGAACACTCAATGCCACCTTTATAGCCACCCAGTTACGGTGTGGTGTTTGATGTCATCAAAGCATCCATCCGGTAAAGGTGATATGCATGATCTCATGGTCGAAGGAATTAGGTTACTATGTATCAGAAAGCATATAGCAATTGAACTATTAAAATGACTTGATCTTTATGCTACGCTTATCTATAGGAGTATGTCCACCATATCATTCTCCTAACGATATGATCTTGTTGTTAATAACATCTCAATGTTCATGATAGGGAAACCACAATCATTTATTAACCAACAAGCTAGTATTATAAAGAGGCTTTACTAGGGACTCTATTTTAGTTTACAAATCACACAAGTATTAATGTTTCCTTGTTAATACTATTATAGCATGAATGTAAACATTTATCATAAACACAAAGATATAATAATAACTACATTTATTATTGCCTCTAGGGCATATCTCCAACAGTCTCCCACTTGCACTAGAGTCATCTAATCTAGATTACATGGTAATATACCGAACACCCATGGCAGTTTGGTGTTGGTCATGTTTTGCCCTCGGGAGAGGTTTAGTCAACGGATCCGCCACATTCAGATCTGTGTGTACTTTGCAAATCTTTATGTCCCCATCTTGGACATGTTCTCGAATAGCATGAAAATGTAGCTTGATGTGCTTCAGCTTCTTGTGTGACCTTGGTTCTTGCGCATTGGCTATGGCGCCCATGTTATCACAGTAGATAGACATTGGGTCCAGCGCACTAGGAACCACACCCAGCTCTGTAATGAACTCTTTCATCCATATCACTTCTTGTGAAGCCTCCGAAGCAGCCATGTATTCTGATTCAGTTGAAGATCTCGCCACAACGCTTTGCTTTGCACTCCTCCAGCTAACTGCTACACCATTCAAAGTAAATACGTATCCAGATTGTGATTTAGAATCATCCGGATCGGTGTTCCAACTAGCATCGGTGTAACCATTAACAACGAGATGTTCATCACCTCCATAAGAAAGAACCAGATCCTTCGTTCTTCTCAAGTACTTAAGGATGTTTTTGACCGTTGTCCAATGATCCACTCCTGGATCACTTTGATATCTGCTAGTTAAACTAACAGCATATGCAATGTCGGGTCTAGTACATAGCATGGCATACATTAGAGATCCTATGGCTGAGGCATAGGGAGTCTTACTCATATTTTCTCTATCTTTTGCCGTTGTCGGACTTTGAGTTTTACTCAAGGTCGTATTGGGCAACATGGGCAAGAACCCTTTCTTGCTATCTTCCATTCCAAACCTCTTTAGAACTTTGTCCAAATATGTACTTTGTGACAATTATATTAGGCGTCTCGATCTATCTCTATAAATCTTTATGCCTAATATGTAAGCTGCTTCGCCAAGATCCTTCATTGAAAAACTATTATTCAAATATTCCTTGACACTATTAAGAAGGTCTACATCATTCCCAATCAACAATATGTCATCTACATATACTATTAAGAATGCTACAGATCTCCCACTCACTTTCTTGTAAATACAAGCTTCTCCATAAGTTTGTATAAAACCAAAACTTTTGATCACCTTATCAAAACGTTGATTCCAACTTCGGGATGCTTGCTTTAATCCATAGATGGACCGTTGAAGTTTGCATACCTTGTTAGCCTCTTTAGGATCGACAAAACCTTTGGGTTGCATCATATACAACTCTTCATCAATGTCTCCATTGAGGAATGCTGTTTTAACATCCATCTGCCATATCTCATAATCATAATATGCAGCGATTGCTAACATAATCCTCACAGACTTTAGCTTTGCTACCGGTGAGAAAGTCTCATCGTAGTCAACTCCTTGAATTTGTCGAAACCCTTTTGCGACAAGTCAAGCTTTATAGACAGTAACATTACCATCAACATTTGTTTTCTTCTTGAAAATCCATTTGTTCTCGACAGCCTTCCGGCCATCCGGTATGTCTACCAAAGTCCATACTTAGTTTTCGTACATGGATCCAATCTCGGATTTCATGGCTTCTTTCCATTTATTGGAATCTGGGCTCATCATCGCTTCCTCATATGTCGCAGGGTCATCGGTGTTGTCCACCAACATGACACTCATAACGGGATCATACCAATATGGAGTGGTATGAGTTCTCGTTGACCTGCGAGGCTCTGTAGCAACTACAACCGAAGTTTCATGATCATCATCATTAGCTTCCTCTCTTATTGGTGCAGGCACCACAGGAACTTCTTCCGGTGCTGCGCTACTCGCAATTTCGAGAGAAGGTTCGACAACCTCGTCGAGTTCTTCCTTCCAGTCACTTCTTTCGAGAGAAATTCTTTCTCTAGAAAGGATCCATTCTTGGCAACGAAGATTTTGCCTTTGGATCTATGATAGGAGGTATACCCAATAGTTTCCTTCGGGTATCCTATGAAGACGCATTTTTTCGCTTTGGGTTCAAGCTTGTCCGATTGTAACTTCTTTACATAGGCTTCGCAACCCCAAACTTTAAGGAACGACAATTTAGGTTTCTTCCCAAACCATAATTCATACGGTGTCGTTTCAATGGATTTAGATGGTGCCCTATTTAAAGTGAATGCGGCTGTTTCTAATGCATAACCCCAAAATGATAGCGGTAAATCTGTAAGTGACATCATAGAACGAACCATATCTAAGAGAGTTCGATTACGACGTTCGGACACACCATTACGCTGTGGTGTTCCCGGCGGTATCAATTGTGAAAATATTCCGCATTTCTTCAAATGCTCGCCAAACTCGTAACTTAGATATTCACCTCCACGATCAGAACATAGAAATTTAATCTTCTTGTTACGTTGATTCTCAACCTCACTTTGAAATTCCTTAAACTTCTCGAAAGTTTCGGACTTATGTTTCATGAAATAGATATACCCATATCTACTCAAGTCATCCGTGAAGGTAAGAACATAACGATAACCACCGCATGATGCTACACTCATTGGACCACACACATCGGTATGTATGATTTCCAATAAGTCCGTAGCTCGCTCCATCATACCAGAAAATGGAGTCTTAGTCATTTTACCCATCAGACATGCTTCGCATCTTTCAAGTGATTCAAAATCAAGTGATTCAAGAAGTCCATCGGAATGGAGTTTCTTCATACGCTTCACTCCAATGTGACCAAGACGACAGTGCCACATATAGGTCGAGTTATCGCTCGATTTCAAACGTTTAGCCTCAATGTTATTAATATGTGTATTTCCACTATCGAGATTCAATAAGAATAGACCATCTATCAAAGGTGCATGTGCATAAAACATATTACTCATATAAATCGAACAACCATTATTCTCGGACTTAAACAAGTAACCGTCTCGCAATAAACAAGATCTCGATATAATGTTCATGCTTAACGCAGGCACCAAATAACAATTATTTAAGTATAAAAATAATCCCGATGGTAGATGAAGGGGTAGCGTGCCGACCGCGATCACATCAACCTTTGATCCGTTTCCCACGCGCATCGTCACCTCGTTCTTCGTTAGCTTCCGTTTATTCTACAGCACCTGTTTCGAGTTACAAATATGAGCAACCGAACCAGTATCAAATACCCAGGCACTACTACGAGTACTAGTGAGATACACATCAATAACATGTATATCGGATATACCTTTCTTCTTGATGTTGTCGTTCTTCAAATCCGCCAAGTACTTTGGGCAATTCCGCTTCCAGTGACCTTCTCCCTTGCAGTAAAAGCACTCAGTATCAGGCTTAGGTCCAGCCTTGGTCTTCTTCGTCGGCGCGGTAACTTTCTTACCACCCTTCTTGAAGTGTCCCTTTTGATTAGACTTGACTTTCTTGAATTTGGTGGTCTTATTGACCATCAACACTTGGTGTTCTTTCTTGATCTCCACTTCTGCAGATTTTAACATAGCAAACAGTTCTGTCAACTGCTTGTTCATGTTTTGCATATTGTAGTTCATCACAAAGTTCTTGTAACTTGGTGGTAGTGATTGGAGGACACGGTAAATCCCCAAAGCATTAGGAATCACTCACTACTAGAAAAAGGCCTATTCGTGGCGCACCTGAAAAGGCCTTCCGTGGCGCACTAGCAGTGCGCCACGGGCCTCGCGCTACGGCTATCTCGTAGTCGTGGCGCACTGCATGGTGCGCCACGGTTATATCGAGATAGGCGTGGCGCACTACCAGGTGCGCCACGGGTAGGGGTACAGGTGCGCCACGGATGTTTTTTTCAAAAATAAAAAAAAAGCAAAAAACACCCTCGTTTTGAATTGCAAAAGCAATCGGGTCCGCATCGCCGCCGTCGTGTCGCCTCGCTGGAGCATGGTGGCCGTGGCCACGACCTACCACCGCAGGGAGGTGCGGGAGGCCGTGGCCGTGCTACTCCTCGCCGGCATCGTGGAAGAGAAGGAGAAGGAGGTGTGGCTGGAGAAGGGAGAAGGTCGCCGCAAGGAGAAGGAGGTCGTCGGCGGTCGGCGGAGCTCGTCGTCGCTCTTCGTGACTGCAAGGAGGAGGAGGCCGCAAGGAAGGAGGTCATCGCCGTCGCGACTGCAAGGAGGAGGAGAAGGTCGCCGCCACCATCGCCATCGTCACCACAAGGAGAGGAGGATGCCAAAGCAAGGAGGAGGAGAAGGCCACCGTCGCCATCGTCAGTGCATGGGAAGGAGGAGAAGGAAAGGAGGAGGAGGAGGAGGAGGAGGAGGAGAAGGGAGAAGGAAAAGGAGGAGGAGAAGAGAGAAGGAAAAGGAGGAGGGAGGAGAATGAAAAGGAGAAGAGGGAGGGAATAGGGGTAGGTGGGCGGGGTGGTGATTCAAATTTGAATCCCGCCCAAGCTTATCCGTGGCGCACTAGGTGGTGGTGCGCTACGGGTAAGTTGCCCTCTATTTTTTTTCTGCAGGAAAAAAGGTCTTTTGACCGTAACTTTTTACTCTTTTCGAATTTTGAAAATCTAAAAAATCGCTAAACGACCAGAGGTCGTTGCAAGCGGATGCGAAATCTCGTTCTCGTCATTTTGGTATATTATACGATTTTTTTCGATATCGTATGCAAAAGTTACGGCCCTTTTACCGTGGCATGACTTTTTTTTGCAAATAAAGTCAAAACTCATGTTTGTTAATTTTACTAGAAGCTATACCACATTACCTACCTAAATATGAAAGGATTTACTTTTTTGAAGTGTGTATCATTTTCTTTTATTTTTTGCAAAGCCTAAAAAGGCGATCCACGGGGAGGGGGGGTGAAGTTGGTGCAGGATAGTTAGGCGTAGGACACTAGGGCAAGGTGCCCTACTACTAAGTTTATACATCCGTGGCGCACATGCCATAGTGCGCCACAGATGTGTCTGGCCGTTTCACAGCAGAGAGGGGCATGCGCTTAGGCGTAGCGCACCCCCTCCATGTGCGCCACGGTTGACACTAACAACCGTAGCGCACCTACCCTATGTGCGCTACGGATGTTTGGCGTGCGGCCAACAGGGCCCTGGCCCACACACATCTGTGGCGCACTATGGTCATGTGCGCCACGGTTGTTCTAGTTACTAGTAGGGCACTGCCCATAGGTGAGCCACGCCTGTTTTAGCCATGGGGCACTTCAACCATGTGAGCCACGGATGTGCTGATTACCTATAGCCATTTTCCTAGTAGTGACTATACCCAAGCTTTGAAGTTTGTTTGCATGCCCAGACATCTTAAGCACATGCTCACTGACGGAGCTGCCCTCTTCCATCTTGCAGTTAAAAAACTTTTCAGAAGCCTCATAGCTCTCAATTGTCGCGTGATTCTCAAAGATCAATTTGAGATCACGGACAATATCATGTGGGTCTGAATTCTCAAACCTTTTCTGAAGCTCCGATTCTAAACCATACAAGATAGCACACTGAACTGTGGAGTAGTGAGTCTTCCGAGCGAGGTAAACATTCTTTACTTCATCGGTAGCAGTAGCTGCAGGTGGGTCACCCAGCGGTGCATCCAGCACATAGGTCAAATTACCAGCCGTGAGGAAAATCCTCAAATTGCGGAACCAATCTGCGAAGTTGCTTCCATTGTTTTTCAACTTTTCTTTCTCTAAGAACGCATTATAATTGATGGTAGGGGCCGCCATTGATCTACAACATATTTGCAATAGTTTAGACTAAGTTTATGACAAATTGAGTTCTAATTAATAGTTAAATTAATCTAGGTGAACTCCCACTCAAAACAATATCCCTCACATTGTTTTAGTGATCACACGAACCAAATCCACCACATCAACACCGATCATCACGAGAGTTGATATAGTTTCAATGGCGAACAATCAACATGTTCATCATATCTACTATATGATTCATGCTTTACCTTTCGGTGATCCATGTTCCGAGACCATGTCTGTACATGATCGGCTCGTCAAGATCAAACCTTAGCTTCCGCATGAGCAAATCTGGCTTGCTCACATTGTATACACTTGCGGAATCTAACACACCCGATCATCACGTGGTGCTTCGAAACAACAAACTTTAGCAACGGTGCTAACTAAGGGTGAACACTTTATGACTTGAAATTCATGTGCATGAGGGATCATCTTATAATGCTACCGTCGTTAACTAAGCAATACAAGATGCATAAAGGATTAACATCACATGCAATTCATAATATGTGATATGATATGGCCTTTCTTCTTTGTGCTTCCGATCTCCATCTTCAAGCACGAACATGATCTCCATCATCACCGGCATTGCATCAAGGTTAATGACGCTTCTCCATGGTTGTCGTCCACCGGCTTCAACTATTACAACTACTTTGAATAGACACGCGGGTCTGTTATCGCCATATTTTGGCTAAAGGAGGAGTTGGGCCACAATCAAGATGGGCTTAGAAGATACGTATATGCAACGTGTTGTTGAATCGGCCTCGTGCGTTGATTTGGGCTAAATTGCCCGTGTATCTTATATTGTAATAGATTCTGTTTCGATTTAGGTAAGAGATAGAGTTGTAGAGTTATTCCAAAGATAGAAAGTCTCCGGACTATAAATATGTACCTAAGGTTATTGAGAAAAGGAGGACAATCACGTTCACAACAAACACAATCTCGGCGCATCGCCACCCCTTGTTTCTAGGGTTTTTCTCGGGTAAGTGCCATGCTGCCTAGATCGCATCTTGCGATCTAGGCAGTATCTACTTATGCGATTATTTGGTGTTACTTGTACTGAAGCCTTGTTGATGGCGAGTAACACTATTATCATAGATTTGTTTAGGCTAGCATCGGTACTTTTTGCTATGATCGTTTAGTTATGCTGCCTCTAGCTATCTCGCCGCCTTTACACCTTTTCCCGAGTGTAAGGGTGGCACTTTGCTTGATCTTTATTTAAGTCGATTTGATCTGTTATAGTTGTGCCTTGTTCTCCAAGGTTCAGTTTGATATCCACATGATCAGGCCTTGCAAACGGGTTGAACGATCCAGTAGTATGTAAGATATGGTTTACCAATCCGAGAGGAGTTGTTCCGGGAATTGACGTTACGTTGGTTTTTAGGCCTTCTCTAGGATTAGTTTTCTATTATCTTTTGTATCTACCAGGCTCAATTACGTGTAGGACGTTCCAATTATGTGGTGAAAACGTTAAACTGTCGTAGATCGATTTAACTTGTATTGATGAAGTACCCCATGTTATCATAAATCTAATGCAGAACCATGGGATAATCGGCTCTAGGAGCCGATTCACAGGGAAACCTGGGAGCCGGTTACGGCTTGAATTTTACGTATGTTTGTTTGCCATGCAGGAAACCAATCGAAGCAATCTTTCACCTTCCTGATCAGGTATAGGTCAGGTGGCACGCCCTCGAACCAAGCCAGGACGTGTGCCGGAGTTTTGCGGGCCGTTGCCCGAGGGACCAGGGCCCACCAGCAGTCCTGGGAGCCTCCCGGCTCTCCGTGTTGCCCGTCGCTGCTCGCCGGTGGGTTTTGGTAGGCAACAGGGTCTTAACATAAATTAAAGACAACCATATGGCTCCTGCCGGTTGCCAACTTACAATAAGGAACATTGCATACATCAAAAATAATCACAATCATGGCCATATCACATCACTGCACACCCCTGCAAAACAAAGTTAGACGCCTCTACTTTCTTTGCATGTTTTATGTGGTTTGGGGCTTTCAATAAGTGTCGTTCTAACTTACGAACATGAACCACAACATTGATACTAGTATTGACAATCACCCGTTGTAAATTGAGTCTTAACTATGCTGGGAGAAACAGGCACCCGCAAAGCCACTTATGCAATACAAGTTGCATGTCAAGCGTGGAGCAAGTCTCATGAACGATGCCATGTAAGGTTAGCCCGGGCCGCTTCATCCCAACATCCCGCAAGATGCAAAGTACACAAGAAGCAATCGACAATAAAAGCATCAACGCCCACAATGACCATTGTGTTCTACTCGTGCAACAGATCTACATATATACACGGCTCTGATACCACTGTAGGGTTTCGTAGCATGGAAAACAAAAAATTTCTACCGCATACAAACAAACAAGCCAAGATCTATCTACTAGATTGTAGCAACGAGTCGATGGAATAACTCACCCTCGAAGATTCCAAAGTGTTTAACGAGAGCGAATTCTCGTGGGTGATGTAGTCGTACTCTTCCCGATCTCAAGATCGTGTAGACGATCCTTCCGGCGCTGCGTTCCGGCAGCGCTCCCGTAATCGGTCACACGTTCGGTACTCGACGAAGACCTTCCTCTCCCTTGTTCCAGCAGGCATCGGAGGTTGTAGCACTCTCCTCGCGATTCCGGCAGCACAACGGCGTGGTACCGGAAGTAGAGGGGAGATCTCGCAGGGCTTCGCCTTAAGCCGGAGCGAGTATGGTGGACTATGAGAGAGCTCCTCGGCGATCTAGGGTTTAGACACACCAAGGAGGAGGCTTGGCCGGCGGCTAGGGTTATCTAGGCGGCGGCGGCTTGCCCTAGGGCGGCGGCGGCTGCAGGAAGGGCCGGTGGCTTAGGGCTAGGGTTTTCGGGTGGAGGTGTTGTGTGCTGGGAGGGGCAGCCCTGCCCCTCCTTATATAGGTGGAGGGGCCGCGCCAGGGGAGGGGAGTCCCTCCCCAACTCGGTTTCCCAAGGGGGCCGGCGGTGGAGGGGAAGAACTCCTCCCCAACTCGGTTTCCACCTTCCCCTCCACTTCCCAAAATAGCCGTTTGACTTTTCAAATTGGCGTTTGACTTTTCAAACTAGGATTTGATTAAACCCTTTATTTTGTTCGGCGATGACACCTAGTACATGATGCAATCATTCCAACTTGTTATGACACATTCATGTACCCTTCCCCTTCGGAGTGCCGGACCTTCCGAAACCTTCTAGAACATTCCCGATGAAAACACCGGAACCATTCTCCAACTCCGAAACATGACTTTCCTTATATGAATCTTATTATCCGGACCATTCCGGATCTCCTCGTGATATCCCAGATCCCATCCGAGACTCCGAACAACATTCGGTCTCTTTCTCATCATTCCATAACTACTCAAACAACGTCGAATCCTTAAGTGTGTCTCCCTACGGTTCGTGAATTATGCGGACATGATCGAGACACTTCTCCGAACAATAACCAATAGAGGAATCTGGAAATTCATATGGCTCCCACATATTTCTACGATTACTTTGCGATCGAATGAACCACTTACATACGATACCAATTTCCATTTGTCTCACGATAGTTTACTTATCCGAGGTTATGATCGTCGGTATCTCTGCATACCTAGTTCAACCTCGTTACTGATAAGTACTCTTTTCTCGTTCCCATGATATGTGATCCCTTGTGAGACAGTCACATGCTTGCAAGCTAATTGGATGACATTTCACCAAGAGGGCCCAGAGTATATCTATCCGTCATATGGATGGACAAATCCCACTCTTGATCCATGTGTCTCAACCAATACTTTCCGAACACTCAATGCCACCTTTATAGCCACCCAGTTACGGTGTGGTGTTTGATGTCATCAAAGCATCCATCCGGTAAAGGTGATATGCATGATCTCATGGTCGAAGGAATTAGGTTACTATGTATCAGAAAGCATATGGCAATTGAACTATTAAAATGACTTGATCTTTATGCTACGCTTATCTATGGGAGTATGTCCACCATATCATTCTCCTAACGATATGATCTTGTTGTTAATAACATCTCAATGTTCATGATAGGGAAACCACAATCATTTATTAACCAACAAGCTAGTATTATAAAGAGGCTTTACTAGGGAATCTATTTTAGTTTACAAATCACACAAGTATTAATTTTTCCTTGTTAATACTATTATAGCATGAATGTAAACATTTATCATAAACACAAAGATATAATAATAACTACATTTATTATTGCCTCTAGGGCATATCTCCAACATTTATGATATCATGCGCAGGGTGTACTTGAACACCATCTCTCCCAAGGCCGGCAACTTTGATCAGTTTCATGCCTATCAAGTTGATCTCATGTATCAGACTTACCTTCGCCGTGACTCTGACAGGAAGATGGACGTCATGCATTTCATCTACAATGAGATGTGGCAGGCTATCATTGACAAGCGCTCTTGCCCCTATGCTCCCTATATTCAAACTCTCATCAATCACAAGTGGCTTGAGGAGACTGGTACGCGCTTCTCTGAGGCCTCCATCACCATTCATGAGGAGAAGAAGCTGCGTGTGAGCAAACACAACAAGCCTCGGTCCCAAGAAGAAAAGGAAGAAGCTCTCCAAAAGGCTCGTGCTGAAGCTGGTGGTCCCTCTTATGCTCATGGGGGCTCTAGTGCTGGTGATCCTTCTCTCCAGAGGCAGCCATATTGGGCAAAGAAGCTTCTTGGAAAGGTGAAGAAGACTTTCTGCTTCCTCTAGAACCACGAGTATCAGTCTTATGTTGATCAACGACACAGTGTTCAGCGCCAGAAGGCCATCATGACTGCTCTCAACATTTTTTGCTCTCCTGTCACTAGCTCTGTCACTGCTCCCAGGGATGATTTGATTCGCGACAACTGGCGTTGGTCTGAGGATGAGTCTGAGGAGGAAGTCACTGGTCCGCCGCCTGCATGGGATTCTTGGGTCCCTGAGCACGCTCCTCCTTCCTTTCATGGTTGGGGCGATTAGTTTGATCTTTTCTTACTTTTTGGTGTCTCGATGCCAAAGGGGGCGAAAGATGTCTATTAGGTTGCTCACGGGATTTGCATGGGATGAGTTGTGAGCTCGTTCTTGTCTTTGATCTTTTCTAGCTCGCGAACTCTCTAGTTTTATTTGTGTGCTTGTGGACCTCTTTGTGCTTGTGAACTTATGTGTGCTTGTGGACCATATTATGTGTATGAGACTATGTGGTATGTTATGTTATACTTGGTAAATGCCTAGTGTTTGGTTTTATTGTTATTGGCTTATGGGCATTTGTATATGGTGGTGGAGCATCTTTAGTCTCCCTTGATATTTCTTCTATTGTCTCCACCACAGTTGGTTGGTGCAACAGTATGATCTCTATACTATCTATTCCTTGCACTTGTGCTATCTTTGCAATTGGAAGGGGGAGCCTCCTTGTATGTGTGCTAGTCTTGTCCTTAGAGCATTATCTCTACCTTGCACACATATAGGGGGAGCTTGTTCCATTCACTGCAAAGATTACTTCCATCTTATGCAAATCTTTGGGATTGTCATCAAACACCAAAAACGGGGAGATTGAAAGGACTATATTTTCCCATGCTATTTTGGTGATGATGACAATCCCACTTTGTGGTTTAAACGTGTACTTGAGTTTCAGGAAAAATGCTTTTGATGATTCCTATGGATTATGTGGATGCTCTCTTTGGGATCTCGTGAAGATGGCGGCCTTTAGTTTTTCTAGTTTCTCTCTTTTTATTGCTTTAGGTCGCCGTACTATTAAGAGGGGGTCCATCTCGGAAGGCTGTGGGAAATCACTTGTTCTTGCACAAACCCCATATGCACCGCCACAGCCATCCTACTCATTTGCGAGAGAGCGAGGTTCTGATCTGCTGGAGCCGTTTTTGTCTGATCGGAACTTCCGGCCAGGTGCCGGAAGTTCTGCTTAGGACTTTTCAGTGGGATGATCTGGAACTTAGTTCCGATCCAACTTCCGCTGGAACTTCCGGTGAGCTCCCTGTACCTTCTGTTTGGGTATGCTCTATTTGCCAGAACTTCCACCAGAAGTTCCGGTGAGGAATTTCCGTTGCTCCTACCAGAAAGTTCATGAGCGGAACTTCCGCCCAGACGCCGGAACTTCCGGTCAGACATGCTTCGTGACCCAGATGTTCCGCCCTAGTTTCGCTCCAAGTTCCGATGAAGGATCAGTATACTTCTGTTAGAAGTGGTCTATTTGACGAAACTTGGGCCGGAACTTGCATCGGAAGTTTTGTCGAAACTTCCGGTCATTTTGACCGGAACTTCCGGTCAAGCTTTTGGAGCGGGAGTCAACGGGCTGATGACCGTTGAAGCCTTGCTGGGCGGAACTTCCGGCCGCTCACTGGAACTTCCGGTGAGGTCAAGGAGGCTATAACGGTTCAGCGCGGAGGGAGCCTATTTAAGGCGCCCTCCTTCTTCCTCCCACCTAACTCGAATATTTTTCTCTCTCCTCCATTAAAGCTCGAGCTTAACCTTGCTAGATCTCCCTCCCTAGCCACTCAAATCACTTGATCTTTTGAGAGGTGAGAGAGGTGACCTAGATCTACACTTCCACCAAAGAAGATTTGATTTCCCCCACCTATCCTTTGTGGATCTTGTTGCTCTTGGGTTTCTTGAAACCCTAGACGGTGTAGGGCATCCTTGGAGCTAAGGGCATGTGTTGTAAGGCTCCTTGGTGTCGTTGAGGGTCTCCAATTGAGTTGTGGAGCTTTCCCCTCAACCTCGTTGTAAAGGTTTCGGTTGGCGCATTCAAGGTCATCGGTTAGTGGATCGTGAGGCCTCCTTTGTGGGGGAGCTCACCGGAGAAGAAGGTGAGGCCATTGTGGCGCTCGGATGACCTTGTGTGGCCCCGACACCTCTCCAACATAGACGTAGCTCCTTTGAGAGTGAATTACGGGAATTACATCTCCGTGTTCCCGCTCCATTTACTTCGTTCCCTTCCTTTACTTCTTGCTCTTTACCGTACTTGTGGTTGTTGTAAGTTATCTTGCATATAGGTTGTTCACCTAGCTGCACATCTAGATAACTTTCTTTCTTGCGAAGCCTAAAAATGTGAAACAAAATAAAAATTGGTAGTCGCCTATTCACCCCCCCCCCCTCTAGTCGTTCAAAGTCGGTACTAATATTTTCCAAATTGGCTTGAGAGAAATACATCCAAGTTGGATAGTCATGTTTATCCATTCTCATACAAGGTTTTGAATTCAAGGTTGAGATAATTTTCAAATCAAAAGTCTCTTTTCTTTGAGAATTTTAAACAAAGTCAACCAACCAACCAAACTTATTTTATTTACTTTACATTCCAAAGTTAGGATTTTTCTTGGGATGTTTCAGCATCAGAGCTCCGAGAAGCCGCCATTCGGTCACAAGAGTCGGTGCCAGGCCGGCGCTTGGCCGGCGAAGGGCCACCGAGGATTTGCTCTAGAAGACCGTCGCATTCTTCACTCCTTCCCACTCCACGGATCGGCAAAGGGCTGCAGCCCATCGCCGCTTCTCTTTGAATCCATCACCACGCTGGCGTTGAAGAGGAACTGCGACCACATCGCCTCGATCCTGGGATAACATAAACACAAGCTTATTTACGGAGAACCTGATGGTGTCGCCCAACTCCGCTCACCAGAGCACCGTCGAGAGGACGTTGAGCATCAATAACCACCGGATCTGGATCACATGACCCATAAGCTGACGCCAAACGAGCCTAAATCTCAGAAGTCATAGAGACAAACCTAGACCACAACCTACTCTACTATGTACAGAGAGAGCCCGACCACCTAAACCATCTTCTCGCCGGCCAGCTTTGCCGTCGGGGAGAGAGAAGGTCAGAGGCGGTGGAGATAAGGTGGAGTCGACTTTCAGTGGGGGTAAGAGAAGAGAGCGACTGTGAGAGTTTATACACCCTCTTCAGTATGACCATGAGAGCCAATATCCAAGCTTCCAAACCATCTTATATTTAGAAACAGAGGTGATATGTATGAGTACATGTGCCCCTAATTTGGTAAGAAAATATGACCATGTGCAAACTGCGCAAAAGAGATTATTGTACAATAAGCTATTGTACAAGTTATCTAACTTGCTGCTATAAATTCACTCTACAATTTGTAAGAAAGAGTGACCATTTACAAACTGCAAAAATCGCAAAAGGATTGGTACAATAACCTACAATAAGCTATTGTACAAGTTATCTAACTTGCTGCTATAAATTCACTCTACAATTTGTAAGAAAGAGTGACCATTTACAAACTGCAAAAATCGCAAAAGGATTGGTACAATAACCTAATATACAGGTTACAAGACATGTTGTCCAATTATTATTTTTAAATTTCATACAGACCACAAATAGTTATACGATTTTTACAACTGCATTTTCCAAATTTTAAAGATGATGTTTCTATGAAGTTCCAAGTAAATGGGTTCCATATGTACCTATTTTGTTAGCATTTTCGGTGTTGGTCGACTAGTCTTGTAACTAAGAAATTCATGGTTGCAACAAAAGCACACAACCTCTATAATACTTTAAATACGAAAAATATATGCAACAAAAAAGCAATAAACCTTTGAATATGAATCAAAAACATTGCAACAGAGTGACCAAGAATACCCAACAAATCATTCACCCATACCACAAAATAAAAGTTTGCAACAAACATTTGGGGAAAAATCGCGTGCAACAAAAAAGGAAATAAGCTTTTAGGTGGAGTGTCACATGACTTTGAACACCATAAGGTGGTACGAGAGGATAACCATCAGCTTCTAACAGGGTCCATTATTAGGAATTTCTTAATTTTTAGCGAATTTTTGCCCAAAATGTGAAGCTTGTTCGGGCCTATATTTTGTTTTCTGATCAGAAGTCCCATGGCTGCTGAAGGAGACAAAGCGATGACCCTATGCCTAGGGGTGTATCAGCAATGCCTAGAGGATTTGTACTGGCCAACCAGTCCAATCTCAAATGCTCAAACAGAGTATATGGGATTTGTACTGTCCAACGGTTTCTTCTTATTTTAAGGGACAGCGTCGCAAGCTTAAATTGTTGAACAGTATGTTGTACTGAATCTAGCAAGCTTTGCAAACAATGTAACTGATGCTCCCAACCTAAAAACAGAGGTTTACTGATCTTCAATAACATGTTCCATAAGAAAAGGTTGTAGGTGTAACGAGTGAAGATTTTTGGCTCCCGAACACCAGTGCTCCTGCTTTATTTAAAAAATCGAAAATCATATTTGTGATTTCAAAAAAATTGAAAGAAATATTTGTATGGAGCCATTGATTTTTCCCACAAAAACGCAAAATATAAATTTCAAATAGTTGTATTTGAGCAACACAAAAATAACAAAAAATATGGATCTGTGCATGTATTTTTCAAAATAACAAACTTTATCAGATTTTTTCATTTTATGTAGCCCACAATATAAAGAATTTCGTGTTACAATTTTGCATTCTTGCGGGATACAACATTGACTATTTTTTAAACTTATAAATGTGATTTTCTATTTTTTTTAAATGAAAGGAGCACTGGAGTTCGGGAGCCAAAGACACTTTCCGGGTGTAACTATTGCTATTCAGAACTATATATATATGAATGTAACGGCACTGGATAAACCCAATGGAATAACCTAATGTAGCAGAAACCAGATGCTCTAACTTTGCACTCATTTCACGAAAGGTCTGATCCAGAGTCATCGTTGTTCTTTGTTTTACTCTTAGCGATCTCGGCGTCGACAGTGTGCTGCTTGCATCCTCTGGGGCCATAGTGCTCCGCGCTCTTCTGCACTAGCTTCCGACACAATGCACAGAAATGAACCTGACATGCCCAGCAGTGGAGATGATTGTTGTTTCCCTTCTGCGCATGAGACAGTGAATTCATTCCCAAAAATCAGGTGGAAAAATGATGATTGTAGTTCAAGTTTGAACTAAAACTACTACTCCAAGAATTATGGAACGGAGGGAGTGTATGATATATCTGAAAGCCAAAACAAATTTACCTTGGGATGTGGTCGGTGGCATATCGGGCATGGGTGCTGTCTGGGGCTGACGGACAAACTCAGTATTTTTCGTTCAATCTGTACCTTCTCCACTCTAAGTAAATCAACCGTCCTTACATAACTTACATTCGCTGTCCTAGCAGATTCATAGTTGAATTCACGACGACAGTTCCTGCAAAACATGTGGTCGCAGCCAGACACACGTATAAAGGCGATACCACAATGAGGGCATGGAATGGAAGAACGGAGCACTTCCTTGATGCCAATTATTTCATTCGCCAAGTTGATTCTTCTATCAATGTCGCCTTTGCTCAACTGGCGCACCTTTGACTGTTCCTGTATAAACAAGCATCACATTGATAATTGTGATCTCAATGCAATTCTCATTGTGTGGATAATAAAAATATATTGCCGCAAAAATCATGATGTGCAATAACCTTATGTACAAGAATCAAGAATGTGTTCCCCTCAAAAAGGATAAGTAGTACTTCCTCTGTCCTAAAATAATATTGCTGTACTCCCTCATCCCATATTTTCAGCTGCAATGAAAAATCTGGTAGGGAGACATGTCCAGCTGCACATGGTATTGCTGTACTCCCTCATCCCATATTTTCATGTCCAGCACTTCAGTAGGACACATGATTCAATTGTCAACACTGGATCTTTGAAAATAAAAAAAATACTATATTTTTACTAAATTCTGAAGAACCAAATGAAAATACTCTTTTATGAAATATCTGATCACAATTTTGGCATCCCCAAGTACTCATGCTTTTAATATGCTGGAAATTGGACTTGGCTGATTATGAAAATTCGCGGCTAACATTTATGGAGTATGAAAAAACAGAGATATGCAGTTTTTAGCTGTTTTTTTATAGAGCGTGCGTGGAAGATCAATTTTCTACCTCTAAGGTGAGTAGTTTTTCTTCTGGAGTAAGAATAATGCAGTCCCTCCCTGTTTGGCAAGGATCTCTGCAATGGGTGCAGAAGTAGAAGAGGCAATTGGAGCACTGAGCTTTGTTCACGTCTTCCAGGCAAGCTGTTCCACATCTTGGACAGTACACTATATCAGCCATTGAATCTAGAGCCTTCTGAAGCAACAACCTTTCGCACCGTTCAAATTCTGCATCTCCTAGCAACCTCTTAAGTATATTAGGAGGGATAAAGCACCCACACTTGTTACTAGGGCACACCAATTGCAGTACTGTTCCTTCATTGACATGCATCCTTGAGTACGTCTCCATGCAGCTCCGGCAAAAGTAATGCTGGCATGGAAGTTTTATGAAATCAACACCTGAGGGTAATCAAAGACATGGACATGATTAATTGGGTAAGGTACTTGTATATTTATAAATGCATATAATTTGTGGGGGATTAATTGTACCCACAAAAAAAGATTAATTTTGTCAGAATTAACTTGTTGTCTCAACTAATTAAAACGAGTTTCAACAAATATTTAAAATTGTATCGACTTGAGTTATTATAACTGGGTCTGGGTATGTATGCCAAAAACAGAAGTTTCACAAAATACAACCAATGTTGGCTTGAATCTGTGCACATATAATCACGAAGCCCCAATTAACGGTATCCAACATATATATTGTTAAATGATGAATGGTAAATCCTGAAAAAAGAGATAATCCGTTTCAAAAAAAAAAGATAATCTAATGCAGAGCACAGTGCAGGAGATGAGCGCCAGACGGGTGAGCATCAACTGGACTCTGGAGCACTCAGCTTACCTGTGTACTCACTGAAGCAAATCATGCAGGCATGAAGGCCACGGAGAAAGGATTCATGACACTGCTCCTCATTGTAGCTGATCAAACGTTGAACGGCATCCTCTACAGACAGAATCTCTCCGACAACCCGAACATCGAGAGGAATCACCGAACTATCATCAGGCTGTTGTATGACTATTCCATCATCAAAACCAAGATGAGAAAGCGTCGAGCTCTGCAGCCATTGCACCCACTCATAAACAACTTCATGTCCAGGTTGTTGAGCCCAGATCGAATCGAGCATGTGACAAAGGGAGGAAACCTTCACATTGTCCAACCATTGTACACTGAGAGAAAAGTACGGAGGACGATGGCTTGGGTAAGATGGAGGCATGAGGCATGTCAGTGATAGTGGAGCCAAGTGCTCGACATTGAAGTTGTTAGGGAGCTGGCTGTTTGGGTCATTAACATCAACACCCTGGGATGGTGTTGTGGATACACTGATACCATCTGGAATTTCATAATGCACCTGGATCTGCATAGAATTGAAAATGGAAAAAAGAAAGTATCATGACTTCTGTTTGTCGATGATAGCTACTGATTTTCTGGGAGTCTGAGACCAATTGAAAGCAGTTGTACCTGGAAAGACCGCGGTCTAGCCTTTTCATCAAAAATGTGTATCTTGTCTCCATAAATTGCCTCCATTGCTAGCATCTAAGAAATAATATTATCACAAAAAAAGTATTACCTCAGCATTTTCCTTTTGGAAATTTACTACTCGTACAGTTTTGTTATGTACAAGTTTCATACGATGAATAATCGTATTTTATTTCTGACCACATGTTTTTTTGGCATAAGAAAAGTTATGTCGTCCCTATATGCATCAACTTACGAAACTATTAAAAAATTGTTTGTTAACCACTGGCACAACTTTTCTAATTCTGCAACCAACTTTTCTAGACAATCGAATGCATTGTTTCAGTTTTAGCTGAATGTCGAGCAGTAAATATTTCGAGATTACAATCAAGTCGCTTCTCTTCCCAAATCGCTACCACTGCACAACACAAGAGAAGTACATTATGCCAACATTAACATTAACCGTGATCTCCACTGAATGTTCCTGATTTTATGCTACAAGTCCGTCCATTCAGTTACGGCGAAATCGCCCTAGCCTAGACCTTTTCTGCGACCTCTATCTTCGGCTAGGCAAAACTGTGCGGGATTGAGAAGTTTCGAACAGACGCCACGATCACAAGAGGGGTTAGCAATGCAGTTTCCCAATATTTGGCCCAAGGGCTTATCAGAAGTTTCGATGAATACTTATCTTCCGTTGCTGAACAAAGGTTGTTTTGCATAAGAGAAGTCATGTACTCCCTCCGTCCTGAAATAAGTGACTTGGATTTATCTAGAGTCGGTTGTATCTAGACACATTTTAGTACTGTATTGGATACATGCGAATCTAGGAAAATCAGAGTCACTTATTTCAGGACCGAGGTGGTAGTTTTTGTCTTGAAAAAAAAAACTTACATACAAAACTATTCACGTATATCATATTCTTATAGTTAACCAATGGGGCAACTTTTTTTTGTTTTACTATCCTGCAGACAAGAAACCTGGAAGTGCCACTCTAATTGTGCAACCAAGTAGAGTAACCAGCTCCTCAAGATCTTTATGCGCTCTTTCAGTTCCAGAGCCTGTTTAGCTTAAGGAAAATGATAGGACTCCCCCGGGGGTTCGATCCCCCGGGTCCTCGTTTCTTTCGCCTGGCTCCTGCACAGTAGGTTCGTTTCCCCGCACGCCACGTTCTTGTGTGGGCCCATGCCACACGTTTACTGTTTTGCAATTCCCTATCTCCTCTCTCCTATGCTCCCGTGAGCGGCCATGAATTTCCTGGTGCCAAGGCTCGCTGCCGCCAAGCCCCGCTACCGCTGCCGCCTGCCGCCGTAGCGCCACACCGCTGGCCCATTCGAGCCCGCAAATCGCCTGACCCACCACGCCCCAGTGCTCGCCTACCTCGCAGCCGTGCAGCCACCACCGGCGACCTCCGCCATGGTCTTGCTATGCGTCGCCGCCACCACGGCCGGACCGGGTCGTCGAAGCCCGGCCTCTGCCTCCATGGGCCATGTAACCTACCGCCGCACCAGGCTAGATACCGTCGGAGGCGCCCGACGACCGGTGGTGCTTTTCCGTTGTTGCTGGAGATGGATTTACCGTGGAGGTGCTCCTGTGGGGTGGATCGACCAAGGCTGCAGCGACCACAACACGCTAACACGCAGCCATGGTCCCGGTAAAGGCAATGCTACATATTGTGTCTGGTGTTGCTAACACAGTTTAGAACACTTGCTACTCTAGTTAGTCGGTGCTGCTAGTTTTGTATCTATCTTTGCTAAGAGTGTTTTGCTAACTTAGTATATTATTTTTGCTATATATTTATATATTTTTTGCTAATTTCACACAATTATTTTGCTACAAACATGCTACGAGGTCTCCGGCGAGAGTCTGCGATGATGTCTCCGGCGATGTTCCATTTGCTACATTAGAAAAAATATTTTGCTACAACCGTTTGGTGGTTTTGCTACATCCGTGGTAAATTTTTGCTACAATAGCATAACAGTTTTTTGGTTTTGCTACAATAGCATAAAAATTTTGCTACACGGTGTCCGGAGGTCTACCGGCGAAAGTCTCCGGTGAGATCTCCGGCGAGGTCGGGTTTGCTACATTAGCACAACTTTTTTGCTACATGGTCGCCGGCGATGTCTCCGACGAACTCTCCGGTGAGGTCCAGTCTAATTTTCTATTTTCTGGGTCGAACCGTATTTTGCTACGTTATAGCAAAAGCGGGACTATTTATAGCAAAAACGAGTATGTCTATAGCAAAAGCGGGATTTTGAACCAAAAAAAAGAACACGTGGTTAGCTGGGACCCGGGAGATAAAATACACAAATCCCCGGGGGATGCGTAGTACCGCCAGCTAATGGCTGAGCAGCAAATGCTGGGATCTTTACAACCGGCGCGCATTGGTCCTGGACACAAGGAACACCAACCATGATTTGTGCTTGTCTTATGGCTGTACAGGGTTTTCAGCTACGAGTTCATCCACTCAGTTACGGTGAAATTGCCCTAGCCTGGACCTTTTCTGCGACCAAAATCGCGCGCGGCTTGGAATCACGAGGCGTTTGCAATGCAGTTCCCAAAATCGGCCCAAGGGTTTATATATCAGTAGCGAGGTCTAGGGCGGAGCGTCAGTTCAAGCAGGGAGTACCTCGTCCTGTTGGAGCTGGTCGTTGGAGCGCAGCTGCTCGTCCGGCAGATCGGGCTCCTCTCCCTCCCGGCACGCCATCTCGCGCAGCATCCTCGCTGCCTCCGGCGACGGCGAGAGGCCCTCCGCCTCTCCGTGGGAGCAGCCGTGACCGCCAGGGCTCTCCATCTGCGTACTGCGGGAGTGCGGGTTGCCGCCTGCCTTGCCGGGTCGGAGTTGCTACCCTGCTCGTACGAGGAAATCAAATTCGGGGTGTACACGGATCGAATAAGCTGACTGCGAAACCAGGTATAGTAGTACCTACTAAAACAAAGTATTCGGTGAATTGTACCGTATATGTAACCGGATTCGGCATCATCATAGTCTGAGGAATACTACTCTTCTGATATCAAAGTTTCACCGTGTTGCTAAATTCTGCAACTCCTGTGGTGACATGAACTTCACGTGCACACAGATCACATAAGAAGGATCATAAATAAACCCTATAATCTTCCACTCAAAAGGAGCCGAGAAAATTTTATACAAGACTATGTTACAAACAGGGGACCAAGCGAGAACAACGGCCACGGCTACGAAGATTTGTACTACACTCCTTCACTCTAAGGACATGTTGCAGCTGCAGTTAGCGCCCTGTTAGCCTGACCATCCATGCGCCACCCAGGTACAGACCAAGCAGCGGACCCGCCAAGAGCATCTGCGTCAGAGGATCGGTCGAGGGCGTGAGCACAGCGGCGGCGACCACCGCGCCGACGACGACGTACCTCCAGATCGATAGCATTTGGTCGCTGGAAACCAGTCCGACTTGCCCCAGCAGGAGCTGGATCACAGGGACCTGCAGAATAGTTGCATGCAGGGTTACTTCTCTTTCTCTATATTCAGTTAGTGTGCGGTTCTAGGAAAAATTAGATTATACCAGAGGAAAGAAACGCAATGAATAACTCATTTAGATAACGATATATTCAGACATACACCAGCGTAAGTTCTTGGTATCACCAATCATCTACTGACTGGGTGTACTTGGTTAGGAACTCTTTCAAAATTACTTTCTTGGTTGTTTACGCAGTAGTCTGCATGACACTCGTGACAAAGTTTCAAAACATAAATAACACAATAGATCCGTGGAGAACTTTCTTGACAGGTATAACTTCGTTTGCAATAATAGACTAGTCCGACCTATGTGTGCAGTGTCTGCATAAATGCCACACATCATTTTACCACCCTGACAACAACGTAGCAGGCCTACAGGAAAGTGGGTTCTAAGGAAAATCTATCCCGTATGACCATTTTATATACGTATAAGCTTGACAGATCATTATGTGATGCAGTGGTTGATTTTGGTTCGACTGTTAAGTCTGTAACACTCAACCTAGATATCCTGTTCCAAACATACATGGCCATTTGATTACCTGAAAAGATAACCCTGTGCTGAACAGAAGCACGAGTACGAACTCAAAGTACTGGTCTATTGACCATATCGACTCCACTGCCCCTTCGGCATAGTTCACGAAGAAGTTCAGTGCTGCTGGAGCAAGGACAGTGTAGGAGAACAAAATTCCAAGGTAGAACAGAACTGAAGAACCCAAAACTATGGGCCCTAAGAATTTCCGCTCATCCTTGGTTAAACCTGGGAGAACAAACGCTATGATCTCGTACAAAATGATAGGACTTCCGATTAGAAGACCACAATAACCAGAAACCTGAATAATGTCGAAAATAACAAAAAAAAATCATCAGTTCATTTGCTTTCATGTATAACTGTAATGGACAAAATTGAAGAAGGGTGCCAGCTAATTAAAATCTAATACACAAAGACGACAATCATATAAAAAACTAAACTATTTTTCTACATAGACTAATAACCGACACAAAATGTAATGGTCTTGAGAGCAGTTTATAGACCAGTATGTGCAGTAGTTTCTGCATTTCTTCATGGTTAGCCACCTTTTTCACCATAGACCAATGAACGTGAAAACTGCAGATTTATTTTCTAAGAAGCTGAAGACACATGTACATCCAATGTACTTAGATTTGAGTTACTCCCATGTGTTTACAAGAAAAATGGTGTGGTAGTTTCCAGAATTAAGTTTGTGACTGTCATATTAATTATTGAACGGTAAAAAGTGACTAAACGATTTGAAAGAAAGTATATCGGAGTATTGAAGTTACACACCGATGTGAGCAAAGCATGCACACATTAAAATTTACCTCTACCATCCCATCCACTCTCACAAACCTTGCTACCAAGTGCCCACCCCACTCAGCATCAAGAAAGTCTTTATCAAGTGCTAATGGGCAGGCACATTTTGCTAATCTGTCTACTTATAGCTTTGCATCCTGGTTGTAGGATATGCAAAATGAGCTCCCAGAAGTGACAAAAAGAACTTGTATTTTAGCGTGCCAGTATGTTCAGTCTTTCAGAGGGTGCTGGTGATAGCGTGCCAGTATGCATATTTAGCAAATGACTGAGACCAATTTGGATTGCTCAGAAGATATGGTTGCACATGTGTCTTTGTACCTGACAGACTCCCCTGGCTGTACACTATGTATGACCACGAATAACTTTGCAGTGCAATGTTACTATAACATTCGAATAAGAAAGGTGACTTAGCCTTACAGGTTTACCATCACAGCCAAGAATATTATCAATGGTCTAGAAAAATAAGAACAATAGCAACAAAATTCTAACTGAGGAATTTTTAGATTTGCAAAGGTTCACCTTCAATGTTGTAAAGAAAAATTCTCCAGGAGAGAGTTGCAGAAACCGGACACCCTGAACACTAACAGGTGCTTCTAGAATCTTGATAATATCTTTGGAGAAGAAAAAACAACCAAGTATTGAAGCTCCAACAGCCAGTACTGATACAAATATCCTCTCACGAAGTTCCTCCAGATGATCAAATATACTCATTTCCTTATCATCTGGAAGTAGCTCTTTGCTCGGATAAAGAAAATTATACAGGGAACTGGGATCTTCTTCCTGTGCGAGACCAGCAAAGGAACCATTTTCGACTGCACAGTGTGAATTTGAGCGGTTACATATTCCGGAAATAAACTCCACCAAAGCATAATAAGAATTAGTAATATTAAGGCATATTATGAGCATTAAATAAAAGGTAAATTTGCCAGCTGAAATAGCTAACACTGATGAACTGGACAGTGGCCTAGTGTACAACTTTATTACACAAAACTGTGTCTATCCTCTTTAATGTTTAGGTTTTATGATAAATGACAGCAGGAATAAGTCGATATACTCCCCCTCCCCCTAAGGTTTCACAGATCGGCTACACAACCACCAACACTAAAACCGGTTAATTAACCCCACGAGATTACAAATACCATTTGAATCACCACGCCTAACCTTCTGGTATGTGTGCGTGTGTGTGAGAGATGTGGCCGATCAGTTAGAGCTTCACAGGGTATATGGACTTATTTCATTCAATATTAGGTTTTATGATAAATGACCATATACCGGTATGTGTGCGTGTGTATGTACCAACGGCTAAATGATTAGGTTTTATGATAAATGATCATATACCGGTTTCACAGTATCGGCTGCATCACCACCAACTCTAGAGCCGGTTAATTAACCCCACGAGATTACAAATACCATTTGAATCACCGCCCCTGACCTTCTGTTATGTGTTTCTGTGATGTGGCCGATCAGCTAAATCTTCACGGGGTATGTAGACTTATTTCATTCCAATATTTTAGCGCTCTGTATGTACTAACGGCCGACACGGTGAGTGCCCCTGGGTAAGGTGAATATTGAAGCATATATCTTGACTGGCAAATTCCTTATGGAATACTTAACATCAATTCCTCTCCGGGTCAGAAACTTGATGAAGTCTGACAGACAGTGGAGTGCAGACCCTCAAATTCTTGACATGCGAGTTCAACTAAGCAAGCATGAGAAGAGGCTAGAGGGGGGCGTACCAGGGCCTGGAAGTGGATCCTGGAGCTGGAGGCTGGTCGACGGAGACTCCTCCCTCTGAGGAACCGGCGAATCCGTGTCCCCTTCAACGGCGGAGCAGCGGAGGTGTCGCCTGCGGCGTCGGCGGCAGTGGAGGGGCTCGGGCGTGCAGGGGACGAGACGGGGGAGGGAGATGCGGTGGCGACGCAGGAGGGTGCCGCCGAGCTGCGGTGGCGGGTGGGAGAGCAGCGCCCCCGCGCTTCCCATGTTCTCCTGCTGCTGCCGACTGCCGTGCCGCGCTTGGGAGGCGTCGGGAGCTCGGATAGGTGGTGATAATTGATTTCCGCCGCGTGAGTTTTGCCTTTCGTCACTCCTCCTCGTCCTCCTGGGATAGGCTCGTGCCGTTGTCGGGGCCACACGACAACAGCGGCTTGCTTGCTTGCTGCGAAATCTGAACTCATTTTGGAACCCACAAAGGAAATAACTTAGCCACAAAAATAATACTCCCTCAGATCTAAATAAGTGTCGATGATTTAAAACTGTTTTAGTACAAAGTTTATACTACATCTTCGACACTTATTTTGGATCGGAGGGAGTATAGTACTTACTAGAAATAATATAATAGAAATCCTGTATAGAAAGCAAAAGCATGAAAATGCTCCAAAATTTTCAAAATATACCTCTTCACAAAGCTTTTAGGTGGACTGAAGTGAAACAGAATATCTCGGTGAACTGGATGTTAATGCGACCGGATTTAGTGTTAAGAGTCTAGGTATCTCAGAGTTTGCCTTATTTCCCGTACTTCCTGTGTCACTTGATAGATTTGTCTGCTGATCAAAGGTTCACTGTGTTGCTAAATTTTGCAACTTTTGTGGTGACATGAATTTCATGTGCATAAAACGAACATAATTAGATCGTACTCCGCATAATTTTCCACTTAATAATTAGGTATATTGCTTTATCAAATACAGACAGGTTTCCAGCCAGAGTACCATTAGACTTAATTCATCATACAAACGTCACAGCCTCAAAGGTTTTAAAAAGGACATCATAGACAATTCAAGATACAGATGAACATAAACACACAATACGCAGCAGTATAAAAAAAAGATCTTTGCAATGTACCACTGCAACGATTTTGTTCATGATACAACGGGACAACTGGCATCCTGAATATGCAGATTCTTCTCAACAAACATACATGGAAATGAATAGGGTAAATACATAGATTTCTGCTAATGAATAAAAATTCCTGAGCTGCTTTTACGAGTACAAGGAAGTCGAGAGTAGAAACCAAGTTCGCTTCCAAATGTTGGTAAGGCCAAGGCGAATGCACCCGCGACAAGTGTATATGCACACACAGAGAACCTTAGGAAATTGGACTTGCACATACGACAACCTGCATCAGGGATCTGCAGTATGTTGCTTGCATCCCCTGGGACCAAAATGCTGTGACATCTTCTGGACAGACTTCCGGCACAATGCACAGAAGTGTTGGTTGCATGACCAACAGTAGAGATGGTTGTTGTTTCCAATCTGCCCAAGTTACCAAAGCAAATACAGAATCATGAGGAAGGGCAACGTGGAAAAATAAACAAAGTTTTGGTTAAGTTCTAGTATAAGTTCACTAGGAGCACGCGGGGAGTGGTTAGCCTGAGATTTCTCTTGGCACGGGCAAAAAAACTTAAACTTAGCCTACAGATCACTTGCTGATTTACATAGTAACCAAAAATACACCTTGCTAGTCATGACTCATGGAAGATACTGAACTGGTAATAAATAGTTAAATTAGGTAATCGTGACTAGAGGTGAAAGAATAACCACATGAAAAAAATTCAAAGGAAAAGGTGACCATAAGAGGTGAAAGAATAACCACATGAAAAAAAATTCAAAGGAAAAAGTGACCATAGGTAGTTGTACATGAAATAGCACCTTTTGGTTTCTTGATGCAAAAGATAGGCAATTGATCATTCTCATTATTGTTAGAGAAGCTGGTCCTCAAATATGTTCACAAGAAAGGTATTTTGCTATTTACCTTTGGAACTGCTGAGCGGCAAGTGGGACACGGGTAACCATATTCTCCTTCAAACAAGTCAGCCTGCACTTGTGCAACAACTTGGCGTTGTTGTCTTTGATTCACTTGCATCTCCCATCTATCAATTTCAACCTGATCGAATACTACACAATCACCCCTGGAGGCAACAACAAAACTATTTGTCAATTCACAGCTATGTCAATGAACAAAAGTAGATACTACTGAAAGAGAACTTACTTGAAATGATCATATCCACTAATTGCAGCATTGCACTGGTAGCAAAAGAACCGGCCACAGTTCCAACAGGTCATCTTATTGCATCCTTCTATCTTAGATATAGCCATCTTGCATCGCGGGCACTGTTTTGCATCCTTCATAATTTCCTTGATGCTGCGTACTTCATCCATAAGCTTCTGAATATCTTCCTTTGATTGCCCAGACTTTTGACGTCTCTGCCACACGAAAGAAAGTTAGCATTCCCAACAATCATCTAAGAAAATAATGAACTAAGGACGAACAGAAACAGATAATCTGGCGTCATTGTTACTGAAGTTGATCAAAATGTGAATTATCTTTAGTGCGACCATCCAGGGGATGGATAAAGGAAAAACACATGTATATCAATGCTTGCAAAAACCTAGCCATTAAGTGCAGTAACTATTTACAGAACAAAAATTCTATGGTCAAAGGGCACTCAATGTCATTACAGTAAAATATGTCTACGACTTAGATAGACATACTTATCTATCAGGTTAAAATCCTATGTGAAGAACATCAGGTAACCTCTTAGATTCAGGAGACTAACATTCAGATACATATTGGGCAGCAAATAACTCTAGAAACTTTCCATGCAAGCTAGCATTGGACACAACATCCACAGATCCTCTCATTGCATATGAGGCCTATCTTCTTCCTATAGCCACCATACATGCCTTACCACAGCCTCCAATCACCATCCTACCAGGTCTCACCATTGGCCAGGATCTAGGATCAGCGATTTCTTGGCATGTTGTGCCTTACCATTTCTTGCAATGGTAATAATAATTCATTTTCAAGTACTCTTACAGCCCTAATGGAGACCAATGATCCAATCACCATGCTACCAGGTCAGACCATTGTATGGGATCTGGTAAATCAGTAATTACTTGGCATGAACTCGTATCTCACCATTTGTTGGAATGGTTATACAGATCTGTTTTAAGGTATTTTTAACCTCTGAAGCACCGATACGGCAAATTTCTTTGTATCGGCGTCCCGTACGTCTCCGATACGCCGATACGCACGATACGGCTTCGATACGCGTATCGACCCCGTGTCCTCTTTTCCCGATTTTAAAATAAAGAAAAGAATGCCGATACGCGGCAAGGACGGCGGCGACACGGCGGGGACACGGGAGCTGCGCGGGAGGGGAATTACATCTACGTGGGAAAATCAGGGGATACCTCCTCCCGTGATCTGTGTAGGCCCGAGCGGAACCAAATCGACCCAATTGAGAGGAAAAGGAGACCCGAGAGGAACAAATCGAAGGGAAATCGAGCTGCCGCCGCCGATTCTTCCTGCGGCCACCTGTCCTGCCGAGCTCCAAATCTTCACTGCCACATTGTTGCCATGCCTCCCTGCTTCGTCTTCCTCGCTGCCAGGTACGCATCGCATTCTTACTCGCCAGGTACCAGAGGTGCAACCGGAGTTCAGGACGATGCTAGATGGTGACCCGAACAAGGCCGGCTGGAGATCGGCATCGGAGAGCACGGGAGAAAGGCAACCGGATCTCAGGGAAGAAGAGAGATGGAAATATCTGCCTCCCTCCCAATCGTCGGTGGGGACCACATCACTAATGAGAGACGCATGCGAGGCAGCTGCCAGCTAGTATATTTGGTACACAAACGATCAGTTTGGTGGAGTAATGTGAATAGAGTGAATTCCTGGCATATTATTGTTTTTATTACATGGCATATTATTGTTTTTATTACATGGCATATTATTGTTTTTATTACATATATATACTCGACGTATCACCGTATTGCTGTTTTTTGAAATTGCCGTATCCCGTATCACCGTATCCGTATCGCCGTATCGGTGCTTCGTAGTTTTTAACTGCCCTAGAATGGAAACCAATGATATAAGGACAAAAGAGACAGGATTGAAGCTTCAGCTAGGGATTTATTGGGACAAGGTAAATCGTCCCCATCGTCTAAGAGGTATTAATTCTAAAGCTTTTACTATATAGTAAATTATATGCCAGTATGGTGGATTACTGCCACTGTATTACTGCTAATATAAGTATTTGAGATATAGTCTTCATACCTCCAAAATTATAAGTTTTTCTTCTGGAGATAAACATTCCACCCCAACATGACGGCGCTCTTTACAAAGTGTGCAGAAGCAGAATAAACAACTTGAACACACAGCTTCATCACCTGAGTCTTCCAAGCAAGCAGTTTGACATCTCGGACAATAAACAACGTCAATCATTGCATCAAGGGTTCTCTGAAGAAGCAATGCTTCCCAGCGTTCAAACTCGTCCTCCCCCAACAGCACTTTCAATACATTGGGAGGAACAACGGCTCCACATTTTGTATCAGGACACAACAACTTCACTACACTTCCTTCCTTGACATGCATTTTGCAATAAGTTTGCATGCATTTCTGGCAAAAGAAATGGTGGCATGGAAGTTTGATGAAATCGACACCTGATGAAACAATAAATTAGACTAAAAAATAGAGGCGAACTCAAATAACAGGGATTAACAAACGTCAATGGAAAACAAAAAGGTTGGGCATGCATCATGAAGACCTCAGTACCCTGATTCTAAATTTTAAATTGTTTACAAAGACAGTTTCACTCAGAACAAGGACTTATGAATTGAATCTCTAAATGAGAACTTCTAACATTGCATCTATATAACTATGTTGCCGTTGCCATATCAGTCTCTTTTTTCTGTTAAAAAACCATCACCATGGGAACTAAACTGCACTTAACCAAGATAGTTCCACTGCGAGCAAGGACAACCACAGGACAGAACACATCAAATGTGGTAAGTATAACACAGCAGAAGACTTCTACTATAACACTAGTGCAATAGTTCTGTGGAAATGGAAGAAAGAGTTACCAGGAAACTCGCTGAAACAAATCATGCAGTCATGGATAGCATGCAAAAAGGCTTCATGACGCTTATCATCATTGTATCTAATAATCCTTGGAATTGTAACATCAGGTGGAGCATTGTCTGGACAAGCACGCCTATCCCCACCATCTTCAGTACACGCTAGATCACCCTTGCTTAAAACTATCTCATTGTCAAACCCTAAGTAAGACAGGGAAGAGCTTTGGATCCATTGCACCCACTGATATATTACCTCCATGCCCTGTTGCTCTTCCCAAGCCATATCCAGCATGTGACATAATGACGAAATCATCACTTTGTCTAGCCATTCGACGGACATAGTGAAAAAGGGTGGTTGATGGCTTGGGTACGACGAAGGCATGAGACATGTTAGCAGGATTGGTGATAGATGCTCAACTCTAAACTTGTAAACAAGATCATCTGTGGCATCACCATCATGTCCTTCCTTATAATTTAGTGTTCCAGCACCAAAACTGAGCCTCGCCGATACATCTGTACCGTCTGGGATCTCCATATGCACATGAACCTGTAATTACAACAACAGCTTGGAACCCTTGCCCTGACAGATAAAGAATGTGAATGCAAAATTGATCGTGAGGGATATACCTGGAAAGACCGCTGGCCCTCCTTTCTATTGAACATGACTACATTGTCGCCAAAAATTGCTTCCAAGGCACATATCTGAGCATAGTATTTAGATTCTATCAGACTAAGATAAATGATAGCACGTGTCCAAGTAAAAAAAAAGATAACAATAAGAATTAATTACATCTGAAGACTCCCTTTAGTACTACTTGACAATTAGTATCTTACTACTTGACACTTAGTATAACTAGGCCAACGAATGTGCATGATCCGGTCTTAATTTCTCTGGTTCATTTCCTATGAATGACAAAAACCATGACCAATGATCCTCACCCGATCTTAGAAATTTACCGACGAGATTGACCACAAATGCAGGCATGAATTAAAGGGCTCCCAGTGTGCATCTTTTGAGTTACTAAAGTATAATTCGAGCCCTCGGTTGGCCCTCAGAGAATCAGTAAGTAAAGCGCACCAGGAAAAGGAATCATGAAGTACACTACGGCCTCGTTCCATGACAGAAGCTACTCGGTCATGCTTCGCGATCTACTGAACAATTCACGAGTCGCAAAGGGAGAGAGAGAAGGAGACCATCGCATTACCTCGTCGTCCTGCCTCTGATAGTTGGCGCTAACCTCTTCCTCAGTCAACTCCACCTCCTCCCGACCAATCGCCACCAGCTCCTGTAGCCTTCTCAGGCCCTCTTCCTCCCGTCCCCCTCCCGCCGAACCGCTCGCGGAGGACGAGGCTTCCATCGGCGGCTGAGGCGGCGGCCGCGGCGCGGGGACCTCGGGCTGGGGAGGCTGCGTCTCCACGGGAGCATCCGAGGCGGCAGCGGCGGCGGTGGAGGCGTCGAGGTCGAGGCGCCCGAGGGCGTCGGCGGAACCGTCCGCCCCGGCGGCGGAGAGCTCGGTGTCGTAGGGGTACTCGTGGGCCGGGTTAGGGTATGGGACGGAGGCGGCGGACTTCCCGTGGGGCTTGGGCGCGGGCCCGCGGCCGGCCTTCGTCTTCGACGACTTCCGAGGCATCGGCTTCGAACTAGTCGGCGGTGGCTAGAATCGAGAGGTATCTCGTGGCGGCGCGGCCGGGAATTTGACGGCGAGGCGTGAGGCGGTGGGCGCCGACGCGGGCGGCACGAATCTCGGGGTTCTCTTCTCCGTTTCCGGCTCGTCCCGCGGCTGGAGAAAGGGGATGCCGCCACCGGGGGTTTATGTGGAAGGCGTATTTTCACTTCTTATTCTTTTTTTTTTTCCATCTTGACGGCTTAACAGTGACAGAACAAAGTTTGAACGTTCCCTAAAAAAAATAAGTTTGAACGTTTGACTCATGGGTCAACGTTTGGAGGTAGAAGTATCCACGTCCGGTGTGACGTAGCTGACAAGTTTACTGCAGTGGCTGACCACGAGCGGGATTGACTATTCTAATCAGAAGGTTCGCTTTTCCATGGATCTGGATTTATGAGTATTTCAATATTTTCACAAGAGTTTGATTGATTTACATGTAAAAAAACAGAGTATGAATAATAGATTGTGCTAAGGAGCGGCGCCGCATATTTTTTGATCCGTGCGGCGGCCGGCTCCTGACATAGAGCATGCATGCAAAGGTTGTTCTGTTATTCATACGGTCAGCTACCAGCTAGTCATTATTGCCATGCAAGTGTAATATATAATAGGCTAGTATTTATGTAAAACTATAGTTACCACACTAGAATGGTTATAATAAGTTTGCTATAAATAGCCATATTTTTAACTAAAATAGAAGTCATTAGATAAAGTTGTACAATGCACTTGCCAGCTAACTCACCCAAAGAATAGTTGCCAGGTAAATTACACTTGCTTACTATATTTTAACAAAGCCAATTCATTAGTTAATCAGTGCCTAATTTCTAAGTTAGTTTTACCTAGCTGCTAATTTTGTAGTGCACCACCACCAAGTTAATTATATTTGGAGCCATCAAATTACTGCATAATTGCCAGGTTAATTTTACATGATTGCCAAATTTTTATAGCGTGATTGTAAGTTAATTACATTTGATGCCATCTAAATTAGTGTATAATTGGCAGGTTAATTTTATCTTGTTGCCAAATTTACATTGCGTGATTGCCAAGTTAGCTACGTTTGGTTGACAACCCAAGTAGTGCATAATAACCAGATTAATTTAATATGGCTGCCAAATTTACGGTGCATGATTACCAGGTTCATAGTTGCCAAATTAGTACTGTTCATAACAACTTCTAGTGGTCATATCGAGAATGAGATACAGCCGGCTGCCAGGGGCCTTCCCTACGCTGCCAAGGGAAGCCTAATCGTTGCGCTCGTCGGAGGCGCACCGGCGGAGCCCTTCTCACGCTGGTCGACGGCCTGGCAGCGCCGTCCCCGTGCTAGAAGGTGCACACCTCCTTGTCGCGCTCGTGGCGGCGTCCTCCTACTCTCGCAACTTTTCAGCGGCGTGCTCCTCAACCTCCTAGAGCTACCCCCATGGCGATCGCTCGGCCTCCCTCCACGCATGCTCGGCGGCGCGCAGCCTCCCCGACGCTTGCTCGGCGGCGCGTTGCCTCACCGATGCATGCTCGCAGGCGGCGGAGGAACGCTTCCTCGCACTCGTTGGCTGCGCGGCGGCGTTTTCCTCCTAGCGTGCTTCTCTGGCGCGGCGCGGTGTTCTCCTCCCGTGGGGGCCTGTGAGAGAGGTAGAGGAGGGATTGTGTGGTTGGGGACAGTCCCGAGCGGATAGGACAGACGTGTGAGGAGATAAGGGTGAGAGGGAGTGGTTGTTCGGATCGATTTTACCAAATCATGGCGCGCCGCACGAGCAAGCAATGTATGCGGCGCTTGTTGTTATCTTTTTCCATGAATAATTACTTAATTAGTTCATGTGCTTTGCTAGCGAAATATGGTTTAAAATGTGGTATCTAGAATATTAGGAAAAAAGAGCTCGAGGGATCTTAGGCGGTAGGCGCTCTACCGGGGCTCTCTCTCTCTCTCTCTCTCTCTCTCTCTCTCTCTCTTCGCTATAGTAGGACCACTTCATGTGTCTCGGGCCAAGTCGAGGTCCTCTTCGGCGGTGATACCGCTCGAAGATGGCCAAGGTGAGGCGCCAGTCTCTCCTCTGTGAATATTAGGGTAGAGTTTTGTCCCGCAGAGGTGTTTGGGACTAGTGCGTCAAATCCCGATGGCCGAATCTTGGGCGGCTCGTCCTCGACATGCTCGGTCGTGGTGCTTAGATGGCAGGAGGCGCTACAACTGGAGGAGTTGGGAGTGGGGATCTTCAATAATCAGGCGGTTATCTCAAGCTTGGCCCTGTTGCATCCGAGCTGCAACGGTGGTGAGCTAGACTTTCTTCCCCTGGTGGAGCTCTGGTGGTCGGAGCCTTTTCAGCGGGGAGTTGGTCCTGGTGGCTTGTTCAATAATCTCAAGGAGCTCTCTACTAAGAGGGTTATTGTTGTGGACCCTTCAATCTTGATACTCTCTCTGAATCTTGTCGTCGTGGTGGTGAAAGATGATGGAAGGTGGCTTGATCTTTGGCTCCACGGGGAAATCTTGTTGTAGTTTGTTAATCATCACATGGTGGCCTCTGATTGCTGCCATCTCCTTGCATCCATAAGGTTCTTCGGGAGTGCACCAATAATATCACATATTCGACAGCGTGTCATTGTCTGACTGTTGTATCAAATGGCCTTCGGGCGGCCACTCCGAGCTTTCTTCCTGGTCTTGTGTTGGCTCCATCTCTTCTTCAACATCCAAAGAGGAGGGTCTTAAATAGCTCGACCATGACAGTCCATGCCTGCATGTCTCCCAGTGGTGCCATCCCCGGCGACAACATGGGTGGTCGCAGAATCGAGCTTGATGACTATGGTGGAGAAGGGCATGTTGGCGTTTTCCTATATTTTTGTAGGGATATTTTGTAAACTTTGAGGTTTATATTGTACTTTCTTTTTATTTGGAGGTCCTATTGAGTAATGTAGCATTTCGATCCTTCGGGGCCCTTCCCTGTTTAGAAAAAAAAGGAATCTCATGACCTAACACTAGCACCTTTCGGGTCAGTTCATTGCTACCATCCTTACACAATTATCTAAGCCTATCATGTAGCAGTGACATATAGTTGACATTGATTTGTAGTACCTTGAGCCTAGTGTTGTCTTTGAGTAATTGGTATTCTCAAACTCCTTTCATTGTTAGATCGGTACTTCCCTTTCTCCTAAATATAAGAAGTTTTGGTACTTCAATTTGATCTACCAAAACATCGTCAGAGAGTACTTCATGTTTCGATGATCTAACATTTCTTTTATGTCACCAAGGATGGCATGAAACCGAAAAAATGCTTTCAGCATGTAGAAATGACTTTTTTCTAAACAAACTGGTTATTTATAGAGAGAATATTGATTATCGTATTTAAATTTCAATGAAATGTCACATTCAGTTCTTGAAGCTTTGAGTTTTACGAGCAGAACTTCTAGAAGATTGCTGGCATGGAGTGAGTTGAGCCACACATGAGTTTTGAATCCTTGCATTTAGGGTAAGCGCATCTATACCATAGATGTATCTCTGCAAAGGTGACAAGGAAGAAAAAATTGTGGTGGCTATGGATCATGTGAAAAGATAAGAAATTGTTTAGGCCTCGTCGATAAGTTTGGTGGTGGCAATTGGTGTTGATGTTTCTTGCCACACTAGGGTGGGAGGGAGGATAGACTTGAGATATTGCATAGCTCAATGATTCATGAGAGGGGAAGGGGAGGGGTGTTGGGATGCACCACATAAGACAAAAACACATGAGATGAGCTGTTATGAAGCAAATATATAGACGTGTGCTGCATGTGTGCACTTACCAGTCGCTATTAAGACACAAAGAAGTTACGCGGGGGGGAGGGGGAGGAGGGGCATCAAAGTGTCAATGACTTATATATCTCATTGATAAAAAAAGATTTTGCTAATCGTGGGTAAGAGAAGGGGTTATCTGTATATTAGGGTTAAGTGACATGTTTCATACCGAACACGAAGCGATTTATTTTCACTAGATAAATAATTCCATAGCGTATGTTGCCTTACTATATTTAATTCTTTATATTTGATTTTGTGGACACAGAAACTACTGGATTAGTATATTTTAAAATCTAAATATTTACTTTTCTAGTGCATTGTGTCTAGAGCCATGAACCTATAGTCGTTGATTTTCTACTACTTAGTAGCCAGTGTTGCCATCTCACGAGGTCATCTACTATATAGGTCATGATTTTTCAATCTTCGTGTATTCTGAGAGGTTGCATACAAAAGACGAGCATGCCGTAATCATGGCTCACTAATGATGTAAAATCCATATTGTTATTTTGTTTGGTTGCCTTCATGGTGGTTAGTGGGATTCGGTGGCATGCATGTCCTATTGTTTGGATATGGTGGCTTCCTATTTTCCATGTGCGAGAGAATACAACATGTCACTAAAAATACAAAACATATTCTAGCTTGTGCTCCGCGTGGGCCTGCCTAGAGAAACAGTCAACTCGATTCCGTAATTTTCTTACATTTAACCAAAGAGCATGAAAAGTAAAAGATTCTTTTTACATGTAGCGCATGTAACACCACCATATAAGCTACAAATCAGGCCCCTAGCACCACCAAGCCCGAAGCAACCTCCCTGCAAGAGAAGAGTTATTTCCCGTAGAAGCCCCCTCCCTCAAGCCTCTAATACATATTTCCAACACCCACTCCCTCTATCCTCCCTTTTCGGTCGCGTCGGCGTGTGCAACCGGGCAAAGGCCTCATGGGCGGGGTGGGATTTCCTTTCCCTGGTGCAAGGAGCTCCGTGTGGGGTGTCTTCCTTCTTGGCGGAAGTGCAGAACGGCGAAGGTCGATGTTGCCTGGCATGGAGGAGGCCGGCGAGCTACACTAGGGGTGACTTCTTGCAAGTGGAGGCAGCGGTGGGTGGTGGTGCGCATGGCTATTGTGGCCCTGGCGGTGGCGATTGATACATTGAAAACGTATCTATAATTTTTGATGTTCCATGCTTGTTTTATATCTACTTTGTTTTGCTTTGTCTACACTTTGAGGTGTTTTTATATGTTTTTCTAGACTAACCTATTAACAAGATGCCATAGTGCCAGTTGCCTATTTTTCTTCTGTTTTAGTTCCAGAAAAGGCAGAAAATCAATATTCTCGGAATTGGACGGGACAAAAGCCAAAGTCAATATTTTATCGTGGGGAACACGGATCTAGAAGACGAGACGGGGGAGCCACTAGAGGGCCACACTCCCTGGCCGCGCGGCTAACCTAGCCTGCGCCTGGGGGGGTGCAGCCGCCCTGGCTGCCCCTGCCTCGCCTCTTTGCCTATAAAGACCCCCCGATACCAAAACTCTAAGTACCCGATCAATATTCCATGAAACAGTCTGTAGCCGCCGCCATCGTCGTCCCTAGATCAGGGGGGATCTAAAACTCTTTCCGGCACCCTATTGAAGGGGAGATCATCCCGGAGGCCTTCTTCTTTATCATGCTAGCCTCTGGTATGAAGCGTGAGTAGTTCCACCTTGGACTATGGGTCCATGTAGTAGCTAGATGGTTGTATCTCCGCCTTTGTGCTACCATGTTGAGATTTTGTGAGCTTCGTTCATGATCAAGATCATCTATTTATATTCATGCATGTTGTGTTTACGGGGATCCAATGGATATTGAGATTACTATGTCAGATTGATTAATGGTTTTGTCTTATTGATTCTATCATGTCTGTGTTGTTTGTGATCTTGCATGCCCTCTGTTTCTAGTAGCTATCTTGGCCAAGTAGATGCTAGTGACTCCAAGAGAGGGTATTTATGCTCGATAGTGGGTTTCATGCGTCTATTTAATCTAAGGAAAGTGACAGAAATCTCTAAGATTGTAGATGTGCTGTTGCTACTAGGGAGAAAACAACGGTCTCTTGTTCATGGAACAAGTGGATTGTTTACGTTACATACTTTGCTTAAAGCAGTTATCCGTTGCTTGCAACTTAATACTGGAGGGGGTTCGGATGATAACCTGAAGGTGAATTACTAGTCATAGATGTAGTTGTATGGCGTTTCTATGTATCTTGTTGTATTGTCCAATCGAATCTCATAGGATCATGAATGTCTAGTATTGCATTGTTATGCCTTGATCAGTTCTGTCAATTGCCCTGCTGTAATTTGTTTACCCAACATGTCATATTTGTTTATCTGAAGGAGACACCACTAGTGAACTATGGACCCCGGTCCAATCTTTACCATCGATACATCTTCCACTATTCTTGTTTACTTTCTGCAAACCACTATTACCTTTCACACCATACAGTTAATCCTTTATTTTCAGCAAACCGGTGAGATTGACAATCTCACTGTTCGTTGGGACAAAGTATTGAGTTTGTGTTGTGCAGGTTTCCAGTTGCTAGCAACACCTTTGAGTCGTTTCCTTCCTCCCACTAGTTCGATAACCTTGGTTTCTTACTAAGGGAAAAACTTGTTGCTATACTCATCATACCTTTCTCTTGGGGTTTCCCAACGAAGCTCTACAGTGATCTGAGCCGCATCAGCGGTCCAAGCCCATTCCTATAGGATCTCTCGCTCGGTGGCGCGGGCCTGACTCCCCAGAGCTGGCGGATATGCAGAGTAGGATGGCTAGATCTCGGGACGACACCAGACAGAGTTGGCCAACGACGGTGGGGCTCCTACACTCGACCCACATATTGGCCCATTTGTGTCTAATTCAGGCTTGGTAGGTCATTATCTACTTGGTTTCAAAGGCTTTCGGTAGGCCTAGGAGCCCACCCCTCGGTCAAGGAGTGGTTGAGGTGCTGGATCTGGGCCATAATGGTCTAGATCTAGTGACTGGCTAGCAGCCCCACTTTGGGTGTTGCGGATTCGGTTACGTGCTATCTAAGCACTGGCTGGCTGACCCGACCTTCCAAAGCGGTACCTCTCGGCCTCGCTTCGGTGTGTCTTTGGTGGCAAGTTTGGTGCTGCTCCATATACTTTTTTTGTTTATATTTTATCTGCTTTATAAAAGGATCCATCATTACTTTGTATCGATTCTGGCGTTTGTGCCTTTATTTATAAAGCATGACGAAAGTCCGTTTCAAGGAATTATAGGTCATTGCATTCTTGAAATAGGTGATTGACGGACTGAAATGTCACCCCTAGAACATGACAAGCGTGAATAGACCATTTCCGTTGAAATAAATAAATACGGTGTTTATATGATATAACCAACCATAAGATGCCATGTCGCCAGCAAACGCATGTTATATCTAGTCTTTATTTGGCTTAACTGGCCGTAACCACAAAATGCACACGCGTGAGAATCTTTTCCAAGTATGTGATGATACATCATGAAAGCTAAGATCCATGTTTTCAATCAAAAGGGATTACCACAAGCTTCATTAACAGAGCAACAGTTGAGGTACATGGACCTCAAAATACCTGTGAATCACTATGCGTGGTGATACTCATATGGTCAAACAAAAAAGTTGAACTTGGGCATTTGATTAATTAATCACAGGAAGGTTTTTGATTACAATCACGCTTAAGCAAATCCCCCACGCAGGGAGAGGAGCACAGCCCCAGAAACACACACACAAGTCACTGCTTGTTTCATGATTAACTAGTCCGATCTCAAATTCGGTGGTAAACAATGCCTGCGCAAGTAAAATACACAAGCGTGTGGAGTCCGCAATTATTTCTCGCCAAGGTAATGACACAATTTGCCCTGAGATGTGTATTTCAGGAATTGCCCTGAGCGACCTTCTGCGCCTTGATATAGCCTGCGAATTTCTCAGCGGTAGCAGCCAAAGGCCCGGTGCTGACCATGGCTTCAAGCTCGGGGTGCGCTTCATCGATCTCATACTCAATAGTCGACCTTACCACCGAAGAGGCCGGCCCTTTCGTGATGACCTCGAACCTGACCATGTAGTAGAGGAACCCGAGCTTCAGAATGTCCCCGTCGATCGTCTGTGCCTCCTTGATGTAATTCTCGTTGTCGACCTTGATGAACTTCTCCCTGTATGTCTCCAGGCCAGGGATCCCTAGCAAGCAGCAAACAATTCCTTACATATATTCCATCGATTGACGTCAGGATTCAGGACTGGTTTCAGAATCTCACCTGGAGGAAATGTGAGCTGCAAGATGGTGCCGACGCAGCCATCGCCGCTCACGACCTCGACCTTGGCGAGGACATGCGGCAGCAACTCAGGCAGCAGCTCCGCCGCACGGAGCGTGCCGTAGACCTCCCATAGCTCGGCGGCGGGGACGTCGGTCTCGAAGTCGTGGCTCTGGCTTTTCCTCATAGCTCTCTGCCTTCACCGATTGTGCTGATAGACTTGCGAGAAGTGTGGCAACCGAACAATCTGAAGCAGTTCACTGTGTGATTGTGTGTTACAGCAAACTGATTAACTGTATTTATAGGGGATTCAGGTATGAGAGTAATCAACACGGTTCTGTATCATATTATTCGGAATCTCAAACGTTGAGATGCTGCGGCAGCAACGAGGCGCGTGCTTTTGGCTGGAATGGAGTTATCTTGGCATTGTTTTGCCAGGAGTTAAAGTATTCAGTGGTTTTCCTTGGAGGCAAATAAAGTATGCGAGTGGTTTGCAGGCCTGAAATTCTACTATTATACATTTGGCCTGCCTGAACCAGCTGACAAAGCGATTCCCCTATAAGCTTTTTTGTTTCTTTTTTGGGGGAATTTATTCCGTATAAGCCCTTGGTTCTTGCTGACACACTGATTTAATGATTTGTGATCTTGCATTTGTCTTCGTTGCTTGGCTCTTTGTTTACCGCAGCTTCTTTATCATGAAACCGTCTAGACGTTAACGTGATCCTCATGTGGTCGCCGGGCAGCCGGCTGCCGTTTAGGGAACTTAATTACCCTGTGTAATCAAACGCCATCCCCTTCTTTCACTCGTTCGTTTATGTAACTTTTATTCCAGTGACGGTTGTCAATTCATCATCAGACTAAAGTGTAGGTACATGTATTTTACCATTATAAGAGCAACTCTAGCAGACCCCACAAACCGCAAACACACGGATGCAAGACACATCAAACGTGTTTTGCAGGCTAAAAATACGACGTGTATATCAAACCCCGCAAAATATGCTGTTATGACATTTTTCTTTGCGGGGTCTGGTCTGCACATTCTTGAGGACGGTCGTATACACTTTACACTAACCACATTTGTTTGTGGGAACGTTATTCTGCTCACGGTCTTTAATGGTGAGTCATTCTGAAACCGTTACAAGTATCGTCTAGATTCGATCTTGATAGTTTCAACCGTAAAAATTTTTTTGTTTTCTATGCAACAAACCTCATCAGACCAGGGACGAACCCTAATCTTTCCCGACCTCCTAAATAATTGCTCTTTTAGTATTGACTCTAATACATATTTCCAACACCCACTCCCTCTATCCTTCCTTCACGGTCGCGTCGGCGTGCGCAGGCGAGCAAAGCCCTCATGGGCGGGGGCGGGATTTCCTTTCCCTGGTGCAAGGAGCTCGTGTGGGGTGTCTTCCTTCTTGGCGGAAGTGCAGAACGGCGGAGGTCGGCGTTGCGTGGCATGGAGGAGGCCGGCGAGCTGCACTAGGGGTGACTTCTTGCAGGTGGAGGCAGCGGTGGGTGGCGGCGCGCGTGGCTATTGCAGCCCTGGCGGCGGCGGTCCAAGCCCATTACTATAGGAGCTCTCGCTCGGTGGCGCGGGCCTGACTCCCCAGAGCTGGAGGATGTGTAGGGTAGTATGGCTAGGTCTCGGGACGACACCAGACAGAGTTGGCCAACAACGGTGGGGCTCCTACACCCGACCCATATATTGGCCATATGTGTCTAATTCAGGCTTGGTAGGTCACTATCTACTTGGTTTCAAAGGCTTCCGGTAGGCCTAGGATCCCACCCCTCGCTTAAGGAGTGGTTGAGGTGCTGGATCTGGGCCATACCGGTCTAGATCTGGTGACTGCCTAGCAGCCCCACTTTGGGTGTTGCGGATTCGGTTCCGAACTATCTAAGCACTTTATGTAACTTGTATTCCAGTGACTGTTGTCAATTCGTTATCAGACTAAAATGTAGGTACATATACTTTGTCGGCATAAGAGCAACTCTAGCAGATCCCACAAACCGCAAACACGCGGATGCAAGAACACACCAAACGCGTTCTGCATGCTAAAAACACGCTGTGCATACCAAACCCCGCAAAATGTGCCGTTATGACATTTCCCTTTGCGGGGGTCCGGTCTGCACCAAATCTACGAACGCAATGCAGGGTTTTGCATTTTTCTTCCGACATTTCAGCATAGCGTGCATAACTTGAAATATGATAGATGTTTAAATTAAAATTTAACAATTCATAAAATCAAACAATACAACAATAATACAAATTACAACAAATGTTCAAATCCAAGCAATTAAACAAATAAGAATGGTTTGGAGTACAAATGATGGTTCTCAATCACACAAGAATGAATAATCAAACAATATAACAATAAACTGAAGTGCCACACTACCGACCGCCATGCCTACACCAATGGTGCTCAATGAGATCAAGATGAAGCTGGCTATGGGTCTTGTCGTTATCAATCTCACGGTATATCTCAAGGAATGCTTGGATTGTATCTAGGTTTCTAGTTGGCTTGATCCGGGTACCAACATTGTCAAAGAAGAAAGTCAGGTTCAAATCTCATATTGTGAAGGATGACGCAAGTGGTCATGATGTCTCGGAGGGATTCCATATCCCAAAAACGAGCGGGGCCTCGAACTATTGCAAACCTAGCTTGCAAAACACTGAAAGATCTCTCAATGTCTTTCCGGGCTGCCTCTTGTGCTTTTGCAAATAAAGTTTCAGCTTTTGCCATTGGGTTCCTTGATGGTTTTCACAAATGTTGCCTCGTTTTAGATATATGTAGTTGCAAGCGGGAGCATCACCACTTGCTAGCTGGGCAAGAAGATGGGATCTATGTGACACATTGATATCGTTAAGAGAACCTGGTAACCCAAAATAGCAATGCCAAATTCTTAGGTCTTGAGAAGCAACAGCCTCAAGCATGATTATTGGATCATGGCTCTTGCCACAATACAAACCCTGCCACGCCTTCAGGCGGTTCTTTCAATTCCAATGCATACAATCAATGCTACCGAGCATCCCGGCCAACCTTGAGCTCCGTTCATCTTCATCTGTAGGGTTCGCAGCGTAGAAAACAAAAAATTTCCTACAACAGAAACAACCATGTACCAACATCTATCTACTAGATACAATCAACGGGCGGATGTATATCCGTAGAGAACATACCTTTGAAGACCAACAAAGCTTAACGAGTCCAAACTTGTGGTTGATATAGACGATCTCTTGCCGATCTCAAGATCGAGAGGAAGTCCTTAGCACCGCAAATCAGCGGCGCATCCATGCTCGCACACACGTCCGAGACACCGAGAAACCTCCGCCTCCTCGCTCCAGCGATGCAGCGAAAACACAACTCTTTCTTGCCGAATAGCCACCAGGAACATGTATCTCGCCAGTCCGAGACCATGGGGATAAATATTAGAGGAGGAGAGAGATCCTTCACGAGGAGGTGTGGGTGAGAGAGAGGAGAGGGGGCACCCAAGGGGGTGGCCGCCGCCATGGGGGCTGCCCCCTCCCCTCCTTCATTCATGTGGGTGGACACTCCACTCGCTCAAATGCCTTTCAATTCCCTCCACTAAAAAACCCACTCGAATTTCCATTAAATTTCCACCAAATTTAATGCAAACTCTCATTAAATAAAACTCCTTTTATTTATTCAGAATTTTGTCAATTACTATAATGAAAAACATTCATATGTAACCCCCTTGCTAGTATTTCATTTCACATGCAAAAACACTTTCTGCAATTTCACTCGAAAACCCTTTTCGGTATCTAGTGAAATAAATTTCTGCGCTTGTTATTCTTTCCGGTATGAAACTTTTGCTCCAAATGGATGTCGGTGTCTCTTAAGTGTGTCATCCTACGGTTCACGAATAATGCGGACATGATCGAGACCCTTCTCAGATCAATAATCAGAAGCGGGACCTGGAGGTCCATACTGACTCCCACACATTCAGCGATGACTTTCTTATGATCGTGAGAACCTTTTACGCTAGTATCTTAATCTCTTTGTTTCGCGGTATATTACATGTCCGAGATTCGATCATCGGTATCTCCATACCTAGTTTGATCTCGTTACTGACATGTACTCTTTTCTCATTCCCGTGATATAACATTCTAGTGATCAAATCACTTGCTTGCAAGCTAATCAATGTGATATCACCGAGAGGATCTAGAGCATATCTATCCGTCATCGGGATGAACAAATTCCATTCTTGATCCATGGGCCTCAACATAACACTTTAGTAGTATTGAACCCATCTTTATAATCACCATGTTATGGTGTGACGTTTGATGTTATCAAGATACTCTCTCGATGTTAGTGATTGACATGATTTTATGGTCTAAGGATTAGGATTACTTCGTATGATGTTATAGCAATATAAACTCAATGACTTTGATTGTAATGCTATACTTCGGATGAATGTTCATCACACCATTACACTAATGTTGTGACCTCGTTATTAACAACATACAATGTTCATAATCAGGAAACCTTGATTATCTTGTTAATCAATAAGCTAGTTTACGAGAGAGGCATAACTAGGAACTTTCTGTTTGTTTATTAAACACACATGTATTAATGTTTCCGTATTAATACAATTATAGCATGCAAAATAAACATCTATCATATACTTGAAATATACATAATAACCATTTTATTATTGTCTCTCAGGGCATATTCCCTTCATCATCAACCTCACTATATCTTCTTCATTGGGAGCACGAAGATACATCGGCCCGGAAGCACAGATCATAACCTTGCAAAACCTACGCACAGACTCCATGGTCGTATCACCTCTGCGAAGGTACTCGTCGGCGTAGTCGGCCGGAATGTTGTAGGATAGGACTCTCATGACCATAGAAATCTTTTGATGACCGCTATATCCCATCAAACCGGTTGCATTCCTGTTGCGCTTAAAATAGCACGTTCGATATCGACGATGGAATAGATGAACAGAGATGCGTTCTTCTTGCTAAATCCCATTAAACCGGATGCATTCCTCTTGCTGAATAGAGATCGACGCATTCGATATCGACGGCGGAATAGATGAGACAGATACATGGGTACCTCGGCGAAATAATCGAGCATGAGCATATTGTGCCCGAGTGCGCGGTTCCGAGGAATGCACAGCCTGCTGACGGTCGACCGTGAACGCTTCTTCTCCCTATCCTCGACCTCCTTCGTCGCGAGGAGTAGCATTCTTTGCTCGATGTCGTCATCCAGCAAATCCTCCAGATCCGAGTCGTTCGAGGATGACGAGTCTTCCATCATGAAAACCTCGCAAGGGTCCATCTACGAATGAGCGCATCAAACAAAAATACTCTGCAAGCCGGCAAATTTGCGACGGAGGCGGCAGTCGATTCACATACCTTGGCGGCTGATTCGAGAGGGTGGCGATCGATTCGCGGCAAAGGCGTACCTACGCTGCCGGTGCGACAAAGCTCCGCACAGGATCCATGGCGGGACCTCGCGTGGGCAGGATCCCCTCGATCGCCACCCGACGAAGCTTGCTGGATTGGGGAATGAGTGCGGCGGGCTGCGATGGTGGGTCTGCCGACCGGAATCAAGGTGAGCAGGTGCGAGCGGGCCGAGATCTATGGCGGCGGCGAAGGAGGAGCTCGGGCGCAAGCGAATGAAGTGCTAAAATTTCTCTCGCGCCAACGCCTTGCACAGATGGGGATCGCCCTAGAAAAGCCCTGCCAACCTGCATACGTGTGATCTGGGAGGCCGATTTTTGCTGAGCCTTCAATTTTTATTTTGCGGTGTCTGATTTTTTTTCCGATCAAAACGACAGTTATTAGGCGGATTCGGACAGAATGCTAGGTCGCTCTAATAGGGTCCGCAAGCTAGACTTGCTGTACGGCAATGCTGAAAATATTTGGTTGATACGAATCAACAATTTGGGGTGTTCTTTTTCGTTGATTCTTGAAAGATTTGATCCAATAGCAATGGCATACCATGTTCGCGGATCTGTCCTTAATCGGTTCATCACGAATGCCTTCGCTTAGTCTATTTTGTTCACGAATAAATATATGGTCTATGGACTTTTTTTTTGCAAAATATGGTCTATGGACTATGAAAAGGGTAAAAAGCATCTTCCGATGTGCTCCACCGTTGGTGGTGGTATGGTCCCAACATCGGCGGAGGTGATGTTGTGTGCGGCGCTGAAGACCGGAAGGCTGTACGATCTTGATAGAGTTTCGCGGAATAAAGATGTACTGCAATCAAGATCACAAAAAGATTTTGGTAAGCCTTCGTGGAGTATCATCTTAAAAAAACATAAAGTTCAGATGCTTGTGAAACTTAAATATTTTTTCTCTATTGAGCAGTTACTTTTGAACGAACGCAAATGTACGTAGGGATGCACGGGTGAGTCACCATTAGTGTACTCTCCATTCTCTTTAGTTCAAAAAATGAATTGTTTTTTTCCAAAAGAGTGAATTCCACTTTTTACTCCCTAAGATCAATTTTGTGCCACTTTTTACCCAATTTAACAAAAATTGCTCAAAACTACCCCATTTAACATACTTTCTTCCACTTTTTACCCCTTTTTATTTTTTACCCCCATCCTGACAGGTGGGTCCCATACGCAGTCCGACGTGGCGTGTCCTAGTCAGCTTTTTTCTGCTAGGCGTGTCCTACTCAGCTTGCGGAGCCGAGCCGAGCCGGTTAAGTTAGACCCGATCGCACTGGACGTACCTGCGTGGTATAGCCGAACCAACCAGTGTCCGGTACCAGACCCTCTCGCCCTCAGCATCCTCGCGCGAGAGAGAAAACCGAGCAGAGGCGGGTGTTAAGGGGACGCTAGGTCACCGCATGATCAGTGATCGGCTGCGATCGCCGGAGAAATACGTGGTTCGGTGGTAGGCTATTCTGTTCCAGTTATTACCCATCCATCCGATTTGGTTGTGTATGCTCTCCCAATTTAGGGCTCTTTGCTCGGGTAACTCTGCCCCAACCAGAGTGAGTTTGGATTGAATCTGATGGCGGTGATCAATGGTTAAAGGATTGTATATTATTGTTGAATTAGTATTGCATACTCCCTCCGATCTATATTAATTGACTTTGATTTGTTAAAATTTAGATGAATCTATATATAAAATAGTGTCTAGATTCATTCAAATCTAGACAAATTTGAGTCAATTAATATGGACCCGAGGAAGTAGTGTATTGCCATTAGTTTCCTTTTTTTATTATTTTCTCAAATTGAGAGTAGCTATGAATTGGCCAGGCCGACGCAAACTTCAGAAAGCAAGAAAAGTTCAGTTAACTCTGAACTGCTCCATCGATGGATGCTGGGCTGTGAGCCTCTTGACAGTCTATTGCTTGTGTCATGCTAATTGCCTAATATAACCTATATTGGTGAGATGGAGTAATATGACTACTTGTACACGGGAGGCAGTAATGTAGAAGAATCAGTAACATTGAACATCACTATTTTGCTTGGTAGTACATAATAACAAACCTTGTTTCCGGATTGTTACAAGAACAGTTTTAGAAACTCTATCCAATCATGCACTCTACTACATTCTCCTTTGGAGTTTGCACATAAATAAGTACTAACATGTACTACTCGGATTCAGAAACTCAACCCAATCTATTTTGTTGTCGGTTTTAGCACTTATCAACATACACACACATTGATTCAGATTTTACAATGCAGACAGAAGGGGTATATCTTTAGGTGTTGTACATGTGAGTTATGGTCATTTGAGTTGTATAGATATTTGTTTAATGCATATACCTGCAGTTACACAGTTTTGATCATAAACAGTAGAAACAAGGTTCATGCAGACAATGTATATCTGATTTTTGTGTACATTGCAATTATTATGTGTGTAAACTGCAGCCACTAATGATTGCTAGTTTTGGAATTTCAGAGATGGCTATTGAGAAGTGGATTATTAGGTACATTGTGCATGATCCTGGGCCAAAACTTGCTAAGGTTGAGGAGATTGATAGAGACTACATATCATATTTGGATATTATGGAGAAAATCAAGAAGGATATTGGGTACAATAATTGTGACAGTGTGTATTATGAAAGGAAGGGATCGGTACAAGACATGATTGAGCTGAAAGATGACACATGTGTTATGAATATGTTGTAGGTGCTTGATGCAGAAAAGGAGGCCACTTTGCATGTCTACAAGAACCTGCAACCTAATAGCCATTCACCATCACATTGTGAATTGTACAAGTCCATTCCTGTGGTAGCAATTGGAGAAAATGATCAGGCATACTATGATGATAGTGGTTATCTACTATCAGATGTGGAATACGATGATCCAGATGCTTATTGGAAGGAGTTTTATGAAAAGGATCTAGCAAGTGAAGGAAGTAGTGATGATTCAGATTTTGATGTGCACACTGAAAATGAGAAACTAAAAGAACTTTATGGTGAAAAGAAGAAGAAAGAGTTGGATTCCAAGGGGATATATTCAGAAGACGAAATAGAAGACTTGTTTGATGTTACAGAAGGGTTGGAAGGATTTGACATGGATGAAATTGCTCTCCCTATGTCACAGAAGGAGAAGGAGATTGCTTTTAGCAAGTCGGAAGGGCAGGGTTGAAAAAGGAAAAAGCGGAAAATAAAAGGGCATTGGCTAAAGCTAGGGAGAATAAAAAAATTATAGATGACTTGGACTTGTCTGGCCCTCCAAGTTCTGATGGTGGCAATGATCCATTTGAAGACAGTGATGATGATGGAAGGGTATTGGAGGAAGGCAGAAAGAGGAAGAGACCTACAAGGTTATTGCAGCCAAGAATGGAGTTTGATGAATCTATCATGGATGAGGATGATCAGATGGTGAAGGGAATGTGTTTTAAAGATGTCAAGGAGTTCAGAAAAGCACTTGAGTCATCGCATATCAAGCAAGGTAGAAGTTATAGCTTCTTGAAAAACAAGATGGAAAAGGTGAAGGTTTGTTGTGTAGATTCTAGTTGCCCATTTTTCCTATTTGCATCAAAATTAGCGAGAGAGCCAACTTTCATGATAAGGCAAGATGTGGTGGAACATACTTGTGGCATAACTAGAGAAGCTAGCAGGTTGAAATGCCCGTGGCTAGCAAAACACTATGAGAACCATTTTAGGGTTGATCCCAATTGGAAGATTGATGCTTTCATGGAAGCATTCAAGAGAGATTTTAATTATGAAATAACCAATAGGATGGCTTATAGGAACAGGGCACATGCTCATAGTCTTGTGTTAGGGCATCATGACGATCAATACCGTAGAATCAGGGACTATTTGCAGACATTGCTGGATAAAAATCCAGGAAGCACAGCAGTGGTTTGCACGGAGCCAAGGATAGCTGATCATCTTAATCCTAGGTTCTATGGGATGTTTATTAGTTTTAGAGCTCAAATTGAAGGATTTATAGCTGGTTGTAGACCATTCTTTGGTCTAGATGGTTGTTTTGTCAAGCTTGCTAATGGTGCTCAAGTCCTAGCAGCTACGCAAGAGATGGAAACAATAATATGTATCCGTTAGCATTTGGAGTGGTCAATAAAGAAGATACTGAGAGCTGGACATGGTTTTTACAAACACTTGAGTCGGCTATAGGACAAGGTGATAGACATGGTGGCTGGACAATTATGCCTGATAGACAAAAGGTAATCACAAATCTGTTAACTTTCATATTTTACAATTATGTTTGCTCCATAGTGTTTTCATGTCATACATTTTTTTCGTATTTGCAGGGTTTACTTGCTGCTGTTGGGAAAGTATTCACAACATCCGAGCATAGGTATTGCAAAAGACATGTGCTTGCCAATTTCTCTGCAGCTGGTTTCAAGGGTGGAAACTACAAAGAATTATTTGACAAGATAGTGTATGCGCACACATTGGCTGAATACAACACATCTATGGAGAATTTGAAGGCCTATGATGAGGATGCATGGAAATGGGTGAAAGCAATTCCCAAACAGCACATTAGTAGGCATGCATTTAGGACTAGTTCCAAGACAGACCTTGTGGTGAACAACCTAAGTGAGGTGTTTAACAAATATATAGATAAGCCAATTGTGACCATGTCAGAGTTGATGAGAACAAGGCTTATGACTAGGCTACATCTCAAGGGGACATGAGTTGACAACGTTGGATGGGAAATAACACCTGTTATGTCTGAAAAACTTGAGTCAGCTAAGAGGCGTTCAAACTATTGTCAAGCTTTCCAATCTGTTGTGGGCATTTGGCAAGTAGATTATGATAACAAGAGCTATGAAGTTAACTTGTTAAATAGGACTTGTGGATGTTTCACTTTTCAGCTCACTGGAGTTCCATGTCACCACGCATGTGCAGCCATCTTCAAGGCAAAAGAGAAGCCAGAGAACTATGTGCATTCGTTTTTCAAAAAAGATGCATATAGAGCAGCATATGCAGGAATTATCAACCCTGTTCCACACCAAGAGGAGTGGGTGAAAACATCAAGCCCTGACATTGATCCACCATCATACACTATACCAATTGGAAGGCCAAAGAAAAAAAGAAGAAAAGGTGCAGATGAGGAAGGAGGGCCATCTACATCAAGATCTAAGAAAGGATTTATTGAATGTGGCAATTGTGGAGCCGCTGGTCACAATTTGAGGGGATGCAATAAACCACTTAAAGCACATCTAGCTCTAAGGGCCAGGAAACATGTGGTAAGCATATGATTTAATTGTAATTTCCATATTTTTTCAATGTTAGTTCTCACACAATTCTTTGCATCTAATGGTTTCTTGTAGCCTTTGGCACCCAATACTCGGCAAAGATCCACCCATCCTCCTCCAGCTACGTCATCTGCACATCCTCCTCAAACTGCACATCCTCCTCAATCGACACCATCTGCCCAAGCTTCAGGAACCACCACCACTACTACCAAAAGTACTAGGGCAAAGAGATTTGCACCAACATCAAGAGGTAAAGGAAGGAGTGGTTCTACCAGGGGAGCAGGCAGGGGAAGGAGGGGTTCTAGTAGGGGGGTTGCACCTCCATCAAATGTTGAAGAATCCCAAGCATCTTCATCAACTGTTTCTGCAAATGTTGCATGAAGAGGAAGGAGAGCTGCTACACATGTAGTTGAAACTGATATTGGTCAACACAAGACATATATATGGAAAGACCTCAAGTGGTAGAATCTACTCACGGTTCACAATTGATGGTAATGCAGCTCCTAGAAAAGGGGCTGCTAGGGAGGAGTAATCAACTTATGCTTCATCATCATTAGTTCTACAATTGTGATATTTTTGTACCCTTTCTTCTGAGGCATTTAGCCCTCGTTCTGAACATGAATTTTAGATTTGGCTTTTGTTTTTATCAGCTTGAACTTAGGTTTGTGTCGTCTAGTTATTTTTGTTGCCTGACTATTGCAACATTGTGATGCCAAAATTCTATCAGAGTTGATATCTCAAATGTCTTTCAAAATACTGTCAATACTTTCAGTTTTGTTCTCCAAGAATTCGGTATATATTGTTGTCACCATACTACCAATTTTTTGGTAAATCTTATTCCATAATTTGCACAATATCCAACTAGAAATCTGCCTACACTCGGAAGTTGCAAGCTATCAAAAAATACATCAAATTTAGATGAGAGATTTAGACCTTCACATATAAAACATGCCATTGATTACATTTTACGTGTAAATCCGTGCTGTAAGTAAGCCAAGAACATTACAACAATAGGCAGATCTTGCAAAACCTTCAGGTTCAGTAATAAGCAAGCAGAACAACTTTCAGGTTCAGTAATAGCTAGCTGAACAAGATGTTGAAAAACCGGAGCTAGCACGCCAGTACGCTAGCACTGGTGTTCTACGTCCTAACAAATAGCATGATGGAGATGGTGGTTGTAGCACCGGTGAATCCCACGCTCGAGCTCGTGGCCGCAACTGCCGGTGCTTCGCTGCCGCATGAAGACCACAATGGAGTCGGTGGCCATAGCACCCATCAAGCTAGAGCCGGAGGCCGCTGCATACGGGACACCGCTGCCGGTGGTCATAGGACCTGTCAAGCCGGATCCGGTGGCCGCAGCACCCGGGCCGCCGAAGCTGGTGCTCCGCCGCCGCAAGAAGTCCTCGCCCACCCCATACAAATTCGTGTTCTTCAACGTCTCGAGCAACTTGGCTCCTTCGGCTTCGTGCGCTTCCGCATCGGCTGCTGCCGCCGCCGCTTCCTCCTCCGCCTAAATTCCATGCCAGGCCTGGCCACCAAATCCCTAGCTCATGAAGAAGGGAGGGGAATGGGAAAAACATAATCTGGTCTGGTCCGGGCTTCGGCTTGGCTCGTGCTATCCTGCGATCGGGTCTGGTTCAACCTGTAGGACGCCGAGTAACTAAGGTGTGACCCCATAACTAAACCACCTCGGCTCGGCTCGGCTCGGCTGAAAAACCTGACTAGGACACGCCACATCGGACTGCGTATGGGGCCCACCTATCAGGATGGGGTAAAAATAAGAAGGGGTAAAAAGTGGAAGAAAGTATGTTAAATGGGGTAGTTTTGAGCAATTTTTGTTAAATTGGATAAAAAGTGGCACAAAATTGATCTTAGGGGGTAAAAAGTGGAATTCACTCTTTCCAAAACATCTTTGAAAAAGGTATTTTATTTTGCTGAACTAGAGAGGGCAGAGAGTACCCTAGCATTGACGCATTTGCATCTCTACTCAAATGGTGCCTTACACTATTGAGTGTGGTATCAATGCCATTAATCATTTGAGTATGTGTTACATGGAATGTTACATATGTCGTGCTAGTACTTTCCTTCTATACAATTACTTCAATTCAACTTTTGCCAAAATAACATGAAATAAATTATGGACTAGACACATAGAGATGCTTCCCAGATGAGATTTTTTAGGTAGACATCTGTCTTGAGAATGTTCCGTTGTATGTTCAATTTCAAGCACTTGTCATATTGTTCGGCATAAGTACGTCACAATTAAGGAAGTGTTGGGGACATCGCTTCAAAATATTTCCTTCAGAGATATGTTAGGTATAATAGGTCGGATGCTGGAAATTCCTTATAGGTTCGGCTAGTAAATGTTATCTTAGTACATGGAGTTGATGTATTACGACCGAATTTGCATAAGAACGGCATATTCTCGGTCAAATCTATGTATCAGTCGTTCTTGTTGATGTACCAATAGTAATAAGATTTTTTTTTTGAAAAATAACGGTTCATTAAAGATTAACATATTTGCATGGTATCTAATGCAAGGGGTTATTTTAGGAAAATAATTTTGAGCGAGACGTAATTTTCATGCAAGTAATAAGTTCTATTCTTTTTGTCATCATGATGAAATAATTAAGCACCTTATTTTAAATGCAGTTTTGATAGAGCATCTTGCTCTATCATTCATGTTGCAAAAAAAAACTAGACAAGACGGGCGAATCTAACCCTTTTCCAAAATCTAATGCAAAATAAACATTTTAAACTAATCTTCAGGGATTAACTCTATTTGGCACCACTCAACGCTCAGCAATACAGTCACATTAGCGGTACCACGCCTGACCCTACCACCCGGTAGGTGCCACACCTAAGGATAGTGCTAAAACCCTCGGCAGTACCATCCCTAACGATACCACCAGAGCGTCTGTCGATACGTGATACCATAAAGGGTCAGATCTGGCATTATTTTTTAAAGTTCAATCCAGGCTAAAGTATCGCAAAAGATTAGATTTGTTAAAATTGTTAAAATTTCCACAAATTTATACCAATCTCGAAACCTTACTAACATGTTCATTAATTGGCTTCGGAGCACATCAATTTTAAAACATAATCCCTGTTGGAGTGGTAGACATATGTTGGGATTGTCGATGTGCAAGAATGATGTTGTTTTTGACAAAAATAGAATTCCATCGTGCAGGTGTAATATCTATGTGCTCATTGGCTTCACACTTGGTCATATCTCCACGAGTGGGACTAGGAGCTTCTTATGACGACATTTAGACAATTGGAGCGAGCGGCCAGTAGTACAGATCAGGTTATCGTCCATGGCTGTAAGCCTGTAATTGCATATCCTACACGTTTTCGCGAGCCATCCGTGTCCAAGGGTGGAGGATGGTTCGTCCCGTCACACATGTTTAAAAGGCCATGAACGATGGCTGAACATTTGCACACGGATCCGTCTATAAAATCATGTTCTCAAGACGATTTCTCCTACGAGAATAAAACCAAAAATTACAAATGTTTAATTTCATTTCTTCCTGCATGTTTTCTTCCGCCACAAACGCTTATTATCCACCCAATCATAGTTGTTATGCAAGGCATCCCACATGTTTTATCGTGTCATAGTTTGTTTAGCAGTACACACATAACAAAGGTAGTAGTTGCAGCCCCAGCTCCAGCAGCACCAATATAATTGATACTTTCGGCCAAAAATAGGAGCATTAAATAATAGTAAGTTGCATGAACATAATCCAACAACACTAACGAACCCACACTTCTAACGGTGTTACTCCATTGCATAACTGAGACCATCCAGTTTCAATACATCCCATGATCCTAGGATCGACTACTCACACATGAATTGGAAATCAGTTACTTACACATGAAACACAAAGCACGTCGACAGAGGATAACAGGGTTTTGGAGAAAACCGGTTAAAACCACATGAGATGCTAGTTTCTATATCTTTTTTGCATTACACAATCTTTTTGAGATACTACAAAAATTTGTATAGTGCTATTTTTCGGTGTGCAGCATGTTTTTGCCCACACCACTATCAACTACGACGAAGAGGAGCCCATCTGGTGACGAAGACGAAGATTTGTAGAGATGGTGTCTCCCAAAAACCGTGGGAAAATACGACAAAAGGTTGAGGGCTCCTACACACCGTCTTAAACCCCAGCTCGAGCAGCACCAATCATAGTTGTTATGCAAGGCATCCCACATGTTTTATTGTGTCATAGCTTGTTTAGCAGTACCCACATAACAAAGGTAGTAGTTGCAGCCCTAGCTCCAGCAGCACCAATATAATTGATATTTTGGCCAAAAATAGCAGCATTAAATAATAGTAAAGTTGCAAACATAATCCAACAACACTAACGAACCCACACTTCTAACAGTGAAACTCTATTGCATAACTGAGACCATTTAGTTTCAATACATCCCATGTTGCTACGATCGATTACTCACACATGAATTGGAAATCAGTTACTTACACATGAAACACGAAGCATGGCGACAGAGGATAACATGGTGTCAACTAGGGGTGGCCAAAACGGTTTGGAGGAAACCGGCTAAAACCACATGAGATGCCAATTTCTATATTTTTTCCATTACATAATCATTTTGAGATAATACAAAAAATTTATAGTGCTGTTTTTCGGTTTGTAGCATGTTTTTGCCCACACCACTATCAACTGCAACGAAGAGGAGCCCATCTGGTGACGAAGACGAAGATTTGTAGAGATGGTGGCTCTCAAAAATTGTGGGAAAATACGACACAAGGTTGAGGGCTCCTACACACCGCCTTAAGCGGCACTATACGACATGCCACACACCCCATCCACCCCTGACACTCAGTTGTGCCGCGGCCCATCCGCTATTTCCTCTTTTTCTTGTTTTTTTCCTTTTTCTATTTCTTCTTTTGTTTTTTCTACTATTTTTTTGTTTTTCCTTTTCTGTTTCTTTTTCACTTTTCAAAATCTAAACATTTTTAAAGTATTAATATTTTTCATGTTTGAACACTTTTCAAATCAATTTTTGTAAAGTCAAATATTTTTCAAATTTAAACAATTCCTAATCAGAACATTATTTAAATCTTAACATTCTTCACTACTGAATAATTTTCAAATATGAATTTTTTCATATCTAAACAATTTTCAAAATTAGAATATTTTTGCAAATTTGAACATTATCTTAATTAAGATCATTTTAAAATTCTAAACTTTTTATATATCTGAATATTTAGTTAATCATAAACATGTAAATAAAATAAAACAGTAAAAATAAAAAGAAATACAAAGTAAAAAAACACAAAAAAGCGGATCAAAATAATAAAAGACGCTAGTGCAGATGGGCTGGCCCAATGCAGCGATAGGGTGCGTTGCGTGAGCGTCGCAGGCCGGATTAGGTAGCGCATTAGAACTTGGCCTCAAAGGTCACACGCGCGTTGCCCAGACATGCCTGGGCCAAGCACGTGGGCTGGTCGCTTGTTGCTTAGGTTTGACCGCCTATCCCGGGTGCTGCTATTTCCCGCCCGCAGCGAGCGTGTATACGCATTGTTTGAAGTGTTTTTCAGGCGGGCCGGTCTATTAGTACTTTTCTAGTTTTTTTAGTTTACCTTGATATTTTTTTTATTTTGTTGAAATTCAAATCTGAACATTGTCTAAAACTGAACAAAAACTAAATTTGAACAAATTTTAAATCTGTAAAAATTTCGTATATAAACAAATTTCTAATTTGAACAAATTTCAAATCTAAACAAATTTCAAATCTGAACAAATTTCGAATCCAAAAAAATCAAATTTGAAGAAAATTTTCAAAATTTCAAATTATTCACATTTTAAAACTGTCAGAATTGGAAAACTGTTCACAAGAAAGAAAAGAAAACAAAAAATAAAAAAAACACAGAAAACAAATATTACAGAAATAAGCGTTATATAGACCGGCCCAACGCTGTCTTTTTGTCTGCATAACTTTTTTAGTATATTTTTATTTTCTTAAATAAGTCCATAAACTTAAAATAGACATCAGTATTTTTTCTACTCCCTCCGATCTATATTAATTGACTTTAATTTGTCAAATATGGATGAACCTATATACTAAATAGTGTCTAGATTCATTCAAATCTAGACAAATTTGAGTGAATTAATATGAGCCGGAGGGAGTACTAAAATAACAGCAGCTGCGGTAATTTTTGTATTGGGACACAATGAAGAGAGGTGTGAGCAAAGTGATCAGAGAATTCTGAATAACGGTTTTTTGTGTGAAAAAAACAGATTTGAACCTCCACACCCTCTGCATCAAAGTGATTTCAGCAATACGAAGGAGTGTGCACGGAGGGAAGCACGTTCATCATGTAGTCATCCTGCGTGATCTGTAGATATTCAACTATCGTTCTTCATGTTGCGAGGTGCGAGATATTTGGCAATGCGTCGTACACACAACACAGGTGGACTGTGGATGAAAACTAGACCGTCTCGCGTGCTGAACTGTCATGGCCTAGTTTCTTGGGTAGTAGGCGGGTTATCTTACACATGCTCGTTTCAGTGGATCAGGTGGCGGCGTGCTGCACCGTCTGAATACGAAGGCAACATTCAGAACGGTTAGATTAACAAACAGCTTAACTAACTTGCAATGGTGCAGTTTACTTCGAAAAACTCGTTAATCTAGAAACCACCCTTATTTTTCATCAATAATGCAGGCCTAACTCTTTCGGATAGTTTTGAATGAATATTTTAAGTTGATTCTTCACCGAATTCACGACCCGAAATCATTTGGTGAAACCTCAAGCTAGCCGCCGCTACAGTTAGTTAAGCAACATATAGTCGCTATAGTAGTAGGTTACGAGTTGTAGAGAGAGTAGAGACCAAAACATGGACGTAATTTGGAAACGAACTATCGCAGATGCATATATATGATGCTACTCCAATCCTCAGCAGTGAGATCACTCTATAGGATCAGAACCAGCAGGAAGGTTCCCCCTCCGACTCCGAGGATAGCCCTGGGCCTGCTGTCACCTCACTCTTACGTACCCCAAATTAAGGAGCTATCGATACTGAACCAGCAGATCCCGAATTACAGGTGCTACACTACAGTACACAGACCGACCTCATAATTTTTTGCATTTTGTACAGAGCAGCCTGCCACCACTTGTTGGCTGCCACTTTCCTCCTTGTTGGCTTGTTGCCTGCCTGGCGACATAGATGGCGTGATGGACCGTGTGCGTGTGAACTGCAGCATCCGGAATATATCTGGTCTTACGTGGCCAGATCTGTCTGAAGCAACTGCCCCCTTTGACTTGTATCGTACACACGGCCCTTTGCTTCAGAGTACGTACCCGACAGACAGAAACCGATCGATAATTGCCACGGCAGCACAACCCAAGGAAAATTCGCAGCTTCCACTACTCGCGCGTGCCCGTCATGGGGTAGGAGGACAGAATGGCGGATGACTCCGCGGTCTGCACCACGACCTCTATATAATCCAGCCCGAGGGAAAACAAGAACACAGTCGTCGCATATAGCTAGCTTCTGAGACCACTGCATCGTCTACAGCAACGGATCGATCGTACTCGTACTGATCCGTAGCTAGCTAGCAGAGCGTGTACAATCTGTATACAAGCTAGAAATCGTTTGCGATGGGGAGGTCGCCGTGCTGCTGCCACGACGCCGGCGTGAAGAAGGGGCCGTGGACGGAGGAGGAGGACAGGGCGCTGGTGGAGCACATCCAGCGGCGCGGCGGGCACGTCGGCAGCTGGCGCGGCCTGCCCAAGGCCTCGGGGCTCAACCGCTGCGGCAAGAGCTGCCGCCTCCGGTGGACAAACTACCTCCGCCCCGACATCAAGCGCGGCAACTTCACCGACGACGAGGAACGCCTCATCATCAGCCTCCACGCCGTACTCGGCAACAAGTACGTCCTAGTCCACGTCCACGTCCAGCTAACTTATTACCTGCTCCGCATGCATCTTACTTAGCCGCCATGAACTGTCAACTTCCTCCACCATTAATTGCTTTGAGTTGTTAATTGGTCTCCGAACTGACGTTGATACATGAACTTTGTTGGGGTTATTAGGTGGTCGACGATCGCGACGCACCTGGATGGCCGGACGGACAACGAGATCAAGAACTACTGGAACACGCACATCAGGAAGAAGCTCCTGCGTGCCGGCGTCGACCCCGTCACACACCAGAAGCTTCCACCCGACTACCACAACCAATTCGACGCCGCGTCTGCCTCCGCCTCCGCCGCCCTCCTCCCCGAGGCGCTCCTCTGGGCCGCGGCGGCCGCGACCCTGGGCGGTGGCCTGGACACCGGCGCCCTCATGCAGGCGCAGCTGCTGCAGCAGCTTCTCCACGCCATCGGCTCCAACAACGACACCAACAACCTCATCGCCAACCTTGCCGCGGCTAACGCAATGCTGAACTCAAGTGGCAGCATCGTTCCGAGCCTCCTACTCCAGGACCAGATGAACATGCTGTCGACTGGCGCCAACTACTTGCAGCCAGGCTACCTCTGCAACAGACCGAGCTTCGCGGAGCAGGACCATGTGCAGCAGCAGCAGCAGCTGATCAACACCACGGCCTGCCCGGGAACAAGCTCCTCCGCAGGGGATGAACCGGCTGCAGCGCTTGTGTCACGTGATGTTTCACCGGCAGTTGACCAGACGCCGGTGGGGGAGTTCGCCGGCTTGCTGGAGCCCATGATGGATCTTCCCGGTCTGTGCTCGATGGAGATTAGCGATTCTTTCTGGAAGGACATATTGGAGGACAGCTACCGTTTATAGCTCTACCCCGCTCCTTATCCGGCAGAAATAGAATGTTCAATTACCACTTATTATGACAGTTTTGTACAGAATCTGTATGCGTCTTGACTCCATGCACATGCACGTGAGAGTTAGACATGATACAGCAATGATGCGTTGATTTGTTTGTGTGCTTGTTGTGATCCTTGCAATAGATTCGCTTGTTGTCAGTGAAGGCCCGCAGTTGCTGATCTGATGTGACTCGTCCAACTTTCCACTGTCAGTTAACATGTTACTAGGACAGGCTGCTGACTAAAGTGAGATCGCAGACAGCTCGAAACACATTTGAGATTCAAGGGCCAGCTAGCCCTCTAATTGGCAGGACGGTGTGGACATAAACCCTTTCGTCAAATGAATGCAGTGATTAATTATGTGGCATTTAGTTTAGTCAGATCAGCTTAGTGAAAGACACTTCCTTCGGCTAATACATTTTTTTCCGATAAAGGTATATATATTAATATCGAACATATACTAATTACACCCGTCCTATGCAATAACATAATGCCAAGAGCCCGTCGGCTAATATATGGAATACATGGACCGATGCGTGATACCAAGTGTACATACGATGCGCTCGGCGTACATGCTTAGTAGCCAAGTGCCCGATAAATTGGACTAGAAAACCACAGGGAACTCTGCAACTTAGCCGTACTACATTTTAGCTTCTGGAACCTTCTCCTTCTCTTGATGAAATTGGTAGATAGCTTGCCATGTTTGAGACAAAAACCTGTTGTATTTGAACCACATTGGACAATTCAAGAAGTTATGATATAATGGCCCTGCTCGTCAGAGTGACATGGCATGAATCCAAGTTGAAGGTTTACATTGCTTGATAAGCGGGTCAAATTCGAAGAGAGTAACTGAATACAAACTTGGACTCATTCATTCCGCTTGGCTCGACCGTCTTCACGATATCACTTGTCCACCTGCTATACTATCTCAATTGTCCTCAATTATGTGGGCATTAAATCACAAACCACAATATTTCAACCCTCGTGGTTAAGCCGAAACCGGCAATAAGGAACCAATTTAGGATCGTGACCCGTGGGTCCATGGTCCGACGCGTTGGATTGGTACATGGGCATACGATGTCAAGTCTTAGCCAGTCATTAAATGTGCATGGCTTGCTAAATCCAGTTCAAAATGTCATGACAAGTAAAATGTGCTCGTTCAACTTGTCGGTTTTTGGCAAATACCTGGTGTAAGGTAGAATTTTACTCTTAAAAAATTGTTAACCAATTTTCACCCTTGTAGGAAAAGAAGTGAAATGCCAAACAATGTTGTTTTCTCAGACTATATTTTTATTATGGACTGTTACATCAAATATACTGTACCTCCTGTCTCTACCAGATACCTTATTATTAGTTGGGGTAGGAATAAGCTTTCGCAAGTTTTGAAGAGCTGGAGGGACCTCCTTGAGACTGACGTACGGCCTTCTAGAGCCGAGATGGAAGTCCACACGAACAGTTTACGATCATGTAACGGCATCGATTATATCTAATATAATGACTCTCTCTGTTGTAAGTCCACACAAGTGCTGACCTCATTCACGACTTGGGGCGCCCCTACAAGAGCAGCGAAAGCCCAGTTTATAGTTAGCAGTTAGGTAGGTTAAAGGCTTGCCCGTTGTTTGAAGCCATTGACTTGTCCCACCAAAAGAAGGAATACACCAAGCCACCAAGGAATCGATGTCACTGATGGGTGATGATCATTGGGTTATTATTCTGATCTTAGACCATGCTTCGACCTTTAAGGAAGTCCTTTGTGTCGTTTCAATGGACAATGACTGGTGACATTTTTTTAAGCAGATGGTAAAACGAACTACTGTTGACTTTTGCTGCTCGTGCCAAGTTAAAGCTAACCCTATCCGTTGGTTTTCCTGGTTTAGAATAGGTTAGAGTTGAACTATTGGACTTGGTACAAATATACTCCCTCCGTTTCAAAATATAAGAAGTTATAGGTTTATGAAGAAAATATATTTAGACTTCTTTTAGTGTGTAGATTTACTCTAAACATGAATAAACCTACATATTAAAAGAAGTCTAAATACATTTGCTTCACAAAGCTAAAATATCTTATATTTTTTTAAAAAAAAGAGTACATTTTTAGTGTAAACTATCTAAGTGATACATACTGGGACCGAGCCTCTGGACAAGATAATTAAGTAATTCTTATTGTTACCGAGACGGAGGTGCATCTAAACCAAATCCAAGATGAGTATAGAATGGCGTTATGCGCCCACATATCCATTGCCTGATTAAATTGTGTGCAAGCAATGCATATATGCACGTTACACACAAAGACGATTAACTTTTGAGTAAATTACAGAAAACCACAACTGTAGCGGTTAGAGTTTCACAAAACCACAACTGAAGGGATTTTATCAGAAAACCGCGGCTTTTGGGGGTAAGATGTTTCAGATACAAATCTCGTCATTTTGTAAGTTTGACACCGTTTGTGACAACCTAGGCCTACAAAAGTTGGGTGCCACGTGGCCCTCTCTCGAGGGGCAGTTTCGATACACCAGGCGCACAAGTCTAATTTTCTTAGTAAATTATGGTCGAAAGATATGACAAATTCGAAAGCATTTGGTTCGGTTCAAGTACGGTCCAGTTCATGTTCGGTTTGCAGAAAACAGAAGAGGGACATCTACCCTGCCACATGGCACCTGTCTTGTGGGCCTGGCTATTGGAACCGGTGCCAAACTTACTCTCTTTCGAAATAGGCTTTCGCCCCGCTTTATAAATAAAGCAACCGTCCACACAAGTAGCACAGTACGAAATCCCAAACATCACATAAGCTGGGGCCACAACACAAGATAGCCCAAACAGGAACGACCAACTCGCCAAGCGAGAGCAACACCGAAAATAAAAGCATGCTAAGCTGGACTAGGGGGGGAGCCGCCGAGCCGCCTCCTAGAGTCGCTGAAGAGTAGCGTCCAGCCTCGCCTTGTCCCACTGCCTACACAACGGGTACCAGAGCCGCAGAGAGGCCAGAAAGCGAAAAACCGAGTCAGATGCACGCCTAGGAAGAATCTTCTCGATCACCATCTTATTCCTGATGTTCCAAAGTGACCAGGACATCGCTGCAAACACTAGCCAGAACAGGCGGCGGCCTTTTTCGGCCCGGTTCGCTTGGGCTTCTAGGAATTCACCGAGATCATGGGCCTGCCAGTCTGGGCCCAATGCCTCTCGCGTGAAATTCCACAGAAACCGGGCAGCGGGACAGGCGAACATTATGTGGGCGCCCGTTTCGGGAATCCCACATAATGGACACAAACCATCCCCCGGCCCATGTCGCTTGGACACCTCTACCCCTGAGGGTAGCCTATCGCGAAGTAACTGCCAAACAAAAATCTTAGTCTTCAGCGGAAGGGGGGCCTTCCAGAGTGCCTTAGTCCAGGGAAGGGCTACACGACCAAAGAGGGCCCGGTAGGCCGATCCAACCGAAAAAAGCTCCGGACTGAGAAAGGCTCCAGGACACCACATCTGGAGCGGCTGCCAGGGAAACCGGGAGTTCCGCCCTAAGTTCTCTCCATGCTTCAGTTTCCTCCGGGCCAAAGGTGCGACGGAACGAGATGTTCCATGTTCCCTCTAGCACCGCGTCGGATACTCGCAACGATGGATCGGAACAAATGGCGAAGAGGTGCGGGTACACCACCCGTAGGGGGCGTTCCTTGAGCCAGGAATCCAGCCAGAACATGGTTCCCTCCCCGTTCCCAACAGCGAAAGTGGCCCCAAGCCGGATTTCTTTCTTGATCTCCTGGATGGAGTGCCAAAACTGGGAACCGTCACGGCGGTCGCAGTCCAAGAGAGGCCGGCCCCGAAGATACTTGGCCTTGATGAGCTTGAGCCACAAGCCCGCATCCTCACGGAGGATCCGCCAAACCCAGCGCAGCAGCAGGGCCTTATTGAAGAGGCGCGAGGAGAGGATACCCATGCCCCCAAACTCCTTGGGGGCGCAAATGTCTGCCCACTTGACCATGTGATACTTCTGGCGACCCAAGGGGTCCTGCCAGAAGAAGCGAGACAACTCTTTGTCGAACGAGCCATGTACCCCCTCGGGGAGGAGGTAGAGATTCATCATGTACATGGGCAAGCTGGACAGGCAGGAGTCAATTAGGACATTCTTGCTACCTTTAGAGGTGAACCTCCCACACCAGGGTTCGGATCTCGACCGCACCCTGTCCACGAGCGGATCCAGGTACCTAATGAGGATCCTGGTGTCGCGGACCGGCATCCCTAGATAAGTGATGGGGAAGGAGGATAGCCGACAGTTGAAGTTGTCCGCTATCCTCTGCTGGTCATCCTCTGGGAACCCCAGTGCAATGATCTCGCTTTTGTCGAAGTTAATCCGCAATCCTGACATTTCCTGAAAGCATAACAGGAGGAACTTGAGGTTCGCAATGTCCAAGTCAGAGCCCTTAATCATAATCAGGGTATCGTCCGCGTACTGGAGCTGAGTGAGCCCCCCCCCCCCCCCCCGGGAATAAGGTGCCCGACCACACCGGAAATGTGGCCGGCCCCCTTGGCTTTCTCAAGCATTTCCGCGAGGGCATCCACTGCCACGTTGAAGAGGAGAGGGGAAAGGGGGTCCCCCTGTCTCACACCGCAGGAGGGGCGGAAGTAAGGGCCAATCTCGCCATTGATGTTAATCGCGGTGCTCCCGGTCATGACGAACTGCATCAACCAGGAGATCAGGCGTTCATCAAATCCTCGTCTAATGAGGACCTGACGAAGGAAGCACCAGTCTAGACGGTCGTAGGCCTTCTGGAAGTCTAGCTTCAAGAAGATGCCTTTCGATTTTCTGGACTTGATCTCGTGGATGACCTCGTGGAGGGCGAGGATCCCATCATGTATAAATCTGCCCTTAAGGAAGGCAAATTGGTACTGGTGGGTGAGGCGCTCCATGACCGGTGCGAGGCGTGACGCACAAACCTTCGCAAACAGCCGTTGAATGACATTGAGGACCGTAATGGGCCTGAATTGCCGAATATCCGAGGCCCCTATCACTTTAGGGATCAAGGTGATAACACCAAGGTTCAGCCGGCCCATCAAGAGGGTCCCGATGAAGAACTCCTGGAACATGGGCATGATGACCGGTTGAAGGTCCCTCCAAAAGGTCTGGAAGAAAGCTACCGGAAGGCCATCGGGGCCCGGGGCGGAGTTGGCCTTCATGGCCTTCACCGCACGCTCAACCTCATCCGGCAGGAATGGGAGGGTGAGCTCCACATTCTCGTCGTCTGTGACTCTAGCCCCAAGCGGCCAGAAGTCATTCGCCAACGCGACCCCAGTGTGGGGTTCTGCCAAGAAGAGCCCCTTATAGAACGCGTAGATATGGGAAGATAACGCCCCCGCCTCCTCAATGAGGTGCTCATTATCCCAGAGGCATGGAATAGAGCATTTCCTGCAACGACCATTGGCCACCGCATGGAAGTAGACAGTGTTAGCATCACCCTGGAGGAGCCAGTTCTAGCGGCTACGTTGTCGCCAAAACAGCTCCTCCCCCTTGTAGATCTCGACCAGGGAAGTCTCTAAGGCATAACGGTGGGCCCACTCGTCCGCTGAGAGGCCCACCGAGTCTGCCGCCCTGTCCAGGGCCTGGATCTCCTCCAGCAGGGCCGCTTTCTGGAGTCTAGTCGATGCTCCCACATTAGCCCCCCCAGCCACGCATGAATTGGCGGGCTAGTTTGGCGCAGTGATGCCAGACATCTACCGCACAGAAACGTCTAGGGGGAGTTGCCACAGCCGCCTGCCATTTGGCCTGGACTGCTTCCACAAACCCTGGCTGCTGCAGCCAGAAGTTTTCGAAGTGGAAGCGGTTCAGCCGTGGCGGGGCGCTCCCCCCCCCCCGTTGAAAGCAGTAGCGGTACGTGGTCTGAGCCTACCCTGGTGATGGCACGAAGGGAGCAGATAGGGAAGGCCACCTCCCAATCGACGGACACCAGGACACGGTCGAGGACGCTCCGGACAGGATCAGCCCGGTTGTTCGTCCAGGTGAAGCGGGCACCCACTCGCGTGATCTCTCTAAGAGCGAGATCAGCGATGCAATCATTGAACATCCTCATGTGTGGGACGTCCACATTGCAGGAGCTCTTGTCATCAGGGGAGCGGATTAGATTGAAGTCGCCAGCTACGACCACTGGGATGGAACAGCTCTCCACTTTGGTCTTCAACTCCTCCAAGAAGGCCGGGGACCGAGAATGGTCCGCGGGGCCATAGACAATGATGACCTCCCAACGGAGGTTCGATCGTCTATGGGTGAGCGCCATGCTCACAAAGAACTCCCCGCGGTCCATGTCATCGACCTCAAAGGTGTCCTCCTTGGCACCCAGGAGGATGCCTCCCGAGTGGCCTGACGCAGGGAGCCAATTTCAAGCAAACTTGTGCTTGGACAGACCCTGAAGCTCGGCGGGGTGGAAGTCAAGCTTGATCGTCTCCTGAAAGCCTACAATGTCCACATTCTCCTGTCGCATGTAGTCCTTGATATGGCGCCTTCGACCGGCGCTCCCGAACCCCCGGATATTCCAGATGAGCGATATGATGGCTGGCCACATCATTGGATCATCTGGGGGGGGGGGGGGGGTTTCAGTCCTCTTAAGGGGGACGCGGCGTGGCTTGCCCACCGGCGGGGGCTTGGAACCTGACCTCGGAGGTCTCCCCTGGGACCCCCGAACTATGGGGGTCCCCTGGGCAACGTCCGAGGGGCGAGGCAAAGGAGAACCATCCGTCCTAGCTCCGGGAGCGGGTGTCCCAGGGCCGGGTGATGTTGAGGTTCCCTCACTCCTGGGCCATACGGGCCCGGGCTGCAGCGAGGGAGCCCTCATAAATCTCTTTGGTCTGAATCGCCGTAATCTGCTCAAGTCTCGGTCCCCGTTCGCCGCGGAAGACCACACCACTGTCAGATTTGGGGTTTTAAAATGTCTTGCCCCAAACCTTTGCCGCAACTGTGGCTGTTTTGTGAAATTTGCTCTTATTTTTGTGTACCATCGTCTACGTAATCAAGAAAGAAATTAAACCTGGAGTGTACAGACTACGCGTTACAGTGCACTGCGTATATGGTTTTGAACGTACGTACATGGTCTGCACAAATGATGGCGTTCCATGCATGCATGGTCTCCCAGAGAGGAAATGATGGATGTGGTTACGACGACGGCGACGCTTCACGACGTACGGGAGCCGAGACCGATCCCAACCCGACATACGGTGAAATACCGTTGTTGACGATGTTTTACTTACCCATGCACGAAACCGCAACAGGAACCGCTAAATGCTTGTGAACGCGAGCAACCAGGGAAGATTCTACCCCAAGCTACCCAGCTGCCTTGCCTTACTAGACTGAATTAATCAATCATCGTCATCTCGCCATTTCGCCGGGCAACACAACAGTATATTTATTATTTAACCGATGGCGATCGGTCTTTCGCGTCTAAAGGGGAACGTGTGTGACTTTCGACTGTCGAGTGACGGGACGAACGCCTCGCCGGCGAGAAAGAATATTTCAGGCACGCCGACCGCGTTTACCGAAGCGACGAAGCCGACGTGCGAACCAAACCACTATGCAGGCTACACGTATGTTACCGGCTGCACAGGGGAAGAACTGCTTTTGTTTAAGAAAAGATGGGATCCAGGAGAAATGTGTGCGTTTTTCATGTGTTAGTCCTAGGGGATGACTTTGTCACTGCCTGTGAGGCCGTGATGATGGTATTATGTATGCTTTTGATTTTTAACCTGGACTGGAGGATCTGGGCAGCAGCCGCGCTACCTGCCCGAGAGAAACGCCGGGAAGACCCCCAGGATATGACAAGTGATGCTGACACTGGGAGTCATGTTTTTTCCTGGAACAGCATGACCAAAAGGTCTAATCATACTTAGGGTTCAGATCAGCTATGATACCATTGTTAGATTAAGTTCCTCATTAGGGAGGACAAGATCTTAAACTGGTTGCAGCTAGAACACACCTAATAGTAGCTTAGCAAGGTGATTAGGGGATGATCTTACTAGTAATTGGAGTAGAGATGGTATTGTCACTTAATGCAGGCAATAGTTGTGGTTGATGTAGTCCAAACAGTCAGTCACTGGAGTGTCGTAGCCGAGAAGGCCCATGGACGCCGGCACTGCACTTGGAGGTGGTAGGGTTTTGTAGGGAATTTAAAAACTCTCATCGTAGGTATTCAGGCCCCACCTTTTATATGTGTGCTGTCAACGGGGGACCAAAACCATCTGTCGGTTAGAGGTGCCCCTCGATCAGGACAATTCTGTTGGGGTCAAAAGCCACGTACGTTGGTTCGTATCCCATCCCACTTAACGTTACTTTTATCTGGTCAGAGCCCAAATTAACCAACACAAAGATGGTACTGTAACTGAGCACAAACCAGCCGCATCCATTCTTCTTGGCTCGACCATCTTCATGGTATCGCTATTCCACGCGCTATTTCAAGCCTTACCGTCTTGGCGTGAGAAGAACCCTAGGACCGCCTCGATTAACCCGGACGGCCCCCATGCCGACGGTCAGAACAACATAGGAGGGTGGCCACCGATGGGCAGCAGCCATGGCATGACCTAGGATTTTCGAAGATCCCCAACAATACCTCCACCGTCAGATCATTGTCGCCGGATATCTCCACCTCCACCCCGACGTAGGAGCGCCGCCCTAGTCGCTACACGTGGGCAAAATGCCACCACCGCCCCCAGCAGTTCCTGTGGATACCCCTGACGCACCACCATCCCAGCCGCTGTCGTGAGAGGGCCGACGACAACGGCGGCAACGAAAGAAGGCGAGGGAGGAGGCTTCTGGCGGCACTAGGGTTGCGCCCCCGGTGTCGTCCTAGGGTGCGACACGGGGGGAGTACACCCTTCCTCAATTATGTGGACATATATCACAAACCACTATTTCGACCCTCGTGGCTACGCTAATACCGACCGTAAGAGAAGGCAACAATCTAACATCTCGACTCACGAGGCTGGGTTCTATGGACTATGGGTCGATGTGGTGGACTAGTATATAGGCCTGTGATGTTACGTCCTACCCATTCACTAAATGTGTTTGGATATGGAAATAAATATGCTAAATGTGGCTCAAAATGTCATAAAAAATAAAATACCGTTCAACCCATCCTGGTATAAGGTAGAGTTCACGAACACGGACTTGCGGCACCGGGGCAGCGGTGTGCCCTTTGTTTGAAATTCTTGAAATTTGTAGTTTTAGGTTTCAAAAAAACACCAAATTTATTTTGGAGATATATGTTTACGGTTTGAATAACCGTAGCAAGTTTTGGTAGAAAACATGTTTTATTTTGGGTTACGGTAAGGACTAATGTTTAAAGAAGCAAGATGCTTTTATGCATAAGTAATGTAATACAAGTTGATAAACACGAATCCTGAGGGTGACGTTGTTCTAGGGTTTGGATACTGGAAAGGGTTTCCTTGGAATGTGTTGCCCTTTTAGATTAAGTTTCACACATGTGCTTCTTATTAAGGCTTGTGAGTGTGTGGAAAACAACATGTATTTATACAACAACAAAATACATAGTATGGAATGCTACTCAAGGTTGCTTACATCTTAATTGTTTATCTTCAAGTTTTACTTTACATGTAATTTCACTTATAAAGAATTTAAGTATTAACAATCTTATTATACAAGTATGGTATAAAGTAAGGTGTTTACTATTAATTGTCATATGTTGATTGAAGTGGCAAAACGAATAACTTTTGAAGAAAATCTTAATCAACTAAGTATAAGCATTTAAGTTTTTAAGTTAACCCTATGAGGTGTTCTTTCTAGTTATAGTCTTTAAGTCAGAAGGAATTGTCTTTACTGTAATAATGATATTAGTAGTATTTGAGACTTATCTATCTTGTTTTTTAACTAGTTTGGTTTGGTATTAAGATGCTTTACAGTTTAATTATAACAGACCAAAGTTAACTATAAAGTATATAAAGTTTTTAACATTATACTTAAAGCTTTGTAACTATAAGTAACTTTAAGAATGTAGATAGACTTAGGGTGTATTACTTATGATAGTTGTATCCTGTTCACTTTATATTGTTTCCTTAGAGTTACTTAAGAATGGCATTACTTCTATTGGAATAGTGGTTTCCTTACATTATAATGGTATAAAGGGATTTATCTCCCTATAAAGGTGTGGTTAAGGTTTATGGATAAGTAAACAATATTATTTACTACTATGGATTCACTTATAAGGTTTTGATTTGTTTATAAACTTGTGGTTAAAGTAAAGTAAAGTAAAGTAAAGTAAAGGAATGGGTTTTATCTCATTACAATAATTTCTTAGAGGTTTTAAATTGGATAAGGATCCTTTTATAAAATAACCTACACTTATGGTTGAATGATAATTCAATATAATTTCATTTTTAAAATGTGTTGAACTATTTGACTTTATGAAATGAGTATTTAAAGCTAATACTATTTATTAGATTTAATTGGTTAATTTTAGAATTATTAACAAATTTTATTTACCTTTATATGAATTATTAATTAAGGAGATAGGTTTAAATTCTAGTTATAAAAGTATTTAACTTTTTATTTAACTCAAAAGTGGAATATCACATTTTTAACATGTAGGTATTATTTTTGTGATCATTTTGGTATATTACATTTATTTTTGTGATTTATAAATAATAAGATATGATTTTAATAAGGTTTATTACTTTATAAATACTTAATAATTAACAAATATTTAATTAAGTGAAATAATAATGTATAATTATAATTTTAAAGTATAATTCTTATTTTTCTAAGATTTTTAGTAAATTGTTTATATTTTTAACATTTACCATTATTAAAATATTAATTATCAAAGTTTTATTACTTATGAAACTTTTATTTAAATAATATGTATTTAAATAATCATCATAATAATAGTTGAGAATAGTTTTAAGTTGTAGATTTTGTTTTTCTAAACATTTTCATATATTATATGTATTTTTCTGATTTATAAAACAAAAGATATCAAATTTACAAGATTTAATCATTTTATTTTATTTTTGGAATATTGAAATTTGGATTTATAATGTTTTAATTATTCGTAAACAGACACTAAACCTTTTTTACACCCAGATGAGATCTACCCCAGTCACAGACATGTGGGGCTTAGGGCCACGTCATAAGCCACATCAGCAAAGACCAGTCAAAGGCTGACCAGGTCAAGGGTGACCTCACCCTGATGTCATGATGACATCAGCAATGGCATTGCTCACATGTGATGCTCGAATCTGGCGACAGGACGCACGCGCGCTTGCGGGGTTAGTAGATTCGGACGCGGGAGACTGAGGCGAATCGATTGGTGGTAGCGCCGCCCGTATTTGGTCACCGGAGCACTAGCTCCAACGAACATCTGCGACAGCGGACAACAGTGCATGACGCAGACGCGATGGAGGAAGAGAGGAAGACAACGGAGGGGTGACAGAGCACCGCGAACTCACCAGCATGCCGTTGATGGTCTTTAGAAGACTCGGGGTAGCCAGAATCACGATGGCGACGGCGGCCGGACTTCGGGAAGACGAGGTCGCCGCGTCGACTCGAGGCGTCCTACTTCAATTCCTTCAATAAGGAGGCTCACGGGAGCACGGTGAAGCCGTGTGCTTGATCAACGGAGCACATCCGACCATAGAATGGTGGGGACTCGAAGCTAGGGTTTCAACCAGAGAGGAATTTTGAGAGGAAGAAGGGGAATTGGGCCTAGGGTTTCTTCTTGACGGCGGCGCTGAAGATTTTATAGGTGTTGATCAGCGGCGGCGCGAATCTGGACGGAGGCGGATGATCGGGCGGTCGCCGGAGCTCCACTGAGCTGCTTCCCCGGCGATGCCCACTGTCACGAGGAAGAAGAAAGGAAAAAAAGGTCGAAGGGGTACGCGGGCTGCTGTTGGGCCGGAGTGGGCTGCTGCGGAGCAAGCGAAGGGGTTTGGCTGTGACTTGCGGGCGACGTATAGAAAGAAAAGGAAATGGGCCGTGGGCCAGATTTGGTGTTTCCTCTGTTTTTCCTGGTTTTATTCCTTTTTCATTTTCTGTTTTGTTTTCAGGTTTGTATTTTATATTTGGTTTGAACTTTTATTTTTGGAATTTTATTTGCTGAATACTTGCAGCAACAATAAAGTTATTAAGAATCCGTTTGTGAACTTTTATTATGTATTGTGATATTTTCTTTATTTCCTATATATATATTCTTTTCTATAACATTGTTTTCACTTTTATTTGGAGTAATTAAGTTTTAAAATGTTTAATAATATTCATAGGGTTTATTTATATGTATTTAATCACATAGTTTAGGGTAGGATGATTTATAATATTGGATCCCCACTTATTCCATGTTCATATGGGATGAGTGGTTAGAGAAATGAATTAAAGACTTTGTCTTATGATTATAGATAGAATATTTATGAGATGTTTATGAGAAAACTTATTAATAAGTTTAGAGTTCTGAATTGTAATTACTCACCCTAGGGTTTAAGGTACTTACTATACTTATTTTCTTTTATTGATGTTAATAAAGATTAATGGTTAATCATATTGTCTTTATGTTTGCGATCTTTAATAACATCACCATTCAAAGTAAAATAGTGGAATTGTTTTCTAGGATAACTTATGAGAAAAAATTAATAAAGAGAGTTCCATAAGCACCTAAGATAATGATGATTGAAAATGACAAAGATGTGCTCAGGTGATTTGATATAGTAAATATTTCTATGAATCTTTGTGTAAATAAGATGATAGATCAATTAGATGAAACAAATATTATGTTTGGTTAAAGATTTAGGGTTTAATGTTTATCAAGAATTCCTATCTTACATATTTTATAATTCTGACTTATACTTAAAGAATTCATTTCCTAGATATACTACTTCTTCCTATCCATCATCATGTGTTAACATGATGAACTTTGCTTTACAGAATATTCTTATTCACCTTTTATTCTTCTAAATTCATTTGTAAATCCAATGAGCTTGACACTAAAGTTCTTCATAATCTTTTCATATCCATACTTGGTGATATCCACTACTCTGGTGTTGATAATTCCCAATCCAACAAGTGGTTACTTCTAACTTCAATCATACTATTCCTTAATCATCCTTCACTAATATCACTTCAATAGATGTATACATCAAATCCTACTTCACCTCAAGTGCTTAGTATTTCCAAAGAGGAAAATACTACTTCTTTCATCCAATGTTGCTCTAACATTATTTTAATCATACTATCTTGTCTCTACTTGACTCCAATATCTAACATTCCAACCTCACATTATATTAATGTGACTTGTAATGACTAATCTAGGATAATATATCTATACTATGGTTCAATCATGTTTTATCCACAAATGTTACTTATACATGGTATAAGCATTCAATATTGGTGAATAATGCATGATCATTATAATCCTTTGATCCTTCATGGCTTAGGCTTTTAGTTGGCTAATCAAGGCCTCATCAATACAACATTACAATTGTATTATAGTTATCTTCTTAGTATCTCTATCTAACTATGATACATTACTCATTGACTATACCTACTTGATCCAATAGGATTACTCCTTGGTAACTATCTTCAGAATTCATCCTTATAATCTTCTTTGTTACCACATATAATTATGTCTTCCAGATAACTCTTCTATCCATTTAAGAGTGAGTTAACTCCATAAATTATCATAATAATTTCATTCTCTTCAAACTCTTCCATCCTATAGATGATATTCAATTCTAGCATTACTACTTATCCCTTTCTTACTTATTTATTTCTAGGTCTTAAGTGAATGCTATAATAAGGACAAGAGTTGATAGGTCAAGAATTGATAGGTCAAGAATTGATGAATCAATAGTTGATTACTCAATATTGATGAACAACAAATATAAGGATAGGATTTAATAGAGATGATAAGGATTGATATGGAAAGAAAGATATATGGTGAGTGATCTTGACTTTGGTTTCTTTCCTACTCAATCTCACTAGAGAGTTAAAGTTAGGTATTTCCATGATACTCATGGTCTAAGTAGATGAGATTAAGATATAGTTGTTACATTCTTATTATTTGTGTTATATTTATAATTTGGTATTCATGAGTGATTATAATGAATACTATGATATGATCACTATGTAATGTATTAGGGTTTAATTTTATTCCATTTGATCTACCCTTAGATCAAATCATGTTTACCCAAAATAAGGTTTTAGCAAAGGTCATATTGAAACTTATCGTAGTTAACTTGATGATCTACTTCAATTCCATCAAGTTAAGAGAAGCTTCAATCACTTTGACAAGTTTTTATTTAAAAGCGCGAAAATTATTCAGATTTTCTATGCATGAATGCAATGCACATATGTGTGTTCAACTTATTTCTAAGCTCTAATGCTGGGATGTTACAGACTCTCCCCCTTAAAATAAACTTCATCCTCGAAGTTCGCACACTCTTTCGTTTCAGAATGAGGAATTGTCTTTTTTTGGTAACCTTAAATGGAAATAATTATATTATTCCATATCCAGATCTTTTCCTTGAGTCCTCATTATACTTGGCAATCTTCGACTTGTTGTCTCCAATTTTCCAAAGTTCCTTTTACTTTACTCCCTTAGGGATATGTCCTTATTATGAACTTCTTAAATTGGGGTCTCTTATTTAGTTTATTATTCTTAATTAGGTATCCTAATCCAATTCCTTAACTTGATCATCAACCTTCCTTACTATACTATGTAAGGTCTAGGAAGTCTCACTAAAACAGGTTTTAAATTTTTTATTAGTAAATAGTGTGGTCAAAAGACTAATCTTTGATTTTTCATTGTATGAGTTGTACTGGTCATTCTTCCAACTATTGGTTTTGAACACATTTAGTCCAAACCCATTGGAACTTCTTGTTCCTCTACACATGTCCAATTGGATATGTTTTATTCTCTTTTAAAGGTCACTTAAGAGTTTCCTCTAGAATTAGTCTGTTAGACTAAATCTATTTTATCATCCCTGAGCTTTTGTCTTAGCAAACTTGAGATAATGTTTTCATTAGTTAATACTTCTTCTTCAACCTTTACTTGGAATTCGGATAACAGTACTTCCGTTTACTGTTTACTCTCCCCCTTAGGGTTTACTAATGGTCTTCAAATTGTCTATATAGTATTTATTGGCTTTATAATTAGAATATTGGTCTCTATCCATCTTATACTCTACCTAGTTAGAGTTTGATGAAAGATTGTACGGTGTATCCACACAATTGTGGATCTCCGAAGTGAATCTTTCAGCATTATTTGTCTTACTTACTATTAGGACATTTTCGCTTTGATAGGTCAATTTTCACGAAGAGTCTCGAAGGACGATCGCTTAAGTTTTATACTCCTTTAGGTCTTACTAAGCTTAGGCCAAATTTTATGCTCTTTATGCAACCATTTAGATAATCTGGTTAACTATGTCAACCAATTACCAGCTGCAGACAAGATACCAACTGTGGATTAATTACTAGCTATGGATCAAATACCAGCTGCGAACCATCCTAGGGTGTATGTATTATCCTATGGTTTCCAACATACTTATTGTATTCTCTCTGAGTTGTTAGAGTTTGAATATCATTTTGGTTCCAATACTTCTTATTTGCACTTATTCATGATGCTTCCATGAACTTGGTACAACTACTCCATTACTTCTTGGCAACATTACGTACTTTGGGTGAAATTAGATTCATCACTTCTTGTTGCTCCATATATTTTATATACTAATCTTCCTTCTTATTGCTGGCTAGGAATGATCTGAACTTGATCCATCCTCCAATTGAGTTGATACTCCTTACACCTGGCTTCATTTTTCAATCAAGTCTTTATCTTGGTCTTCAGAACTCGTCACTCCCTTACATGAATTCCCATTCCTATCTAGGTCTATAACATCAAGTAGTAACTGGATGTTGCAACATGCATTTGCACATCAATTCAAACTTTACGTACAGATCTAGTCAATCAAGAAGATCCAAGAAAAACAAATAAATCCCAATGTGGTACATATAACACACAATTTTCTAAGCCCGGAATATAGTAGTTGAGTATAATATCTCTAGAATTCAGGCTTAGTTGTGTAGTATATGACACCTTCTCGTATAGGTTTTCATTGTGATACTTAGAACTTAGGGTCGAACTATACTTTGTCTCAATATTTACCCTAATTACTCAATTGCAATAAGACAAATTTAAGCAAAGTGATCTCAATTTGGTTTTGACTAACCTTTAGTCTCACTTTTGGAATGGCTAATATACCCTACTTTTCTTCATTGGTAAACTAACCTCACATGATTACTCCAAAAGACTAATCAGATTCTATTTAACACCTAAAATTGAATTTTATCCAGAATTATGACACCAATGACTTCTATCATAGTTCTACGAGGGTATTTTCTTACTTCTACCTCATGGTAATTTACTAATTACCTTTCATATTATACTCTCATCATGGTTTTGGAGATAATCTCACCATGCTCTTGTTATATTTTACCTACACATCATGATTCAAGGGCTAATCTAACCATGATAACTTTGTTTCACATTACTCTATCATTCAGTCTTAACATAATTTCACTTCATCACGTAGAATTCTCAAGTGAATCCCACATGATTACTACTCATTACATCAACATTTATCCTGATGATATTCATCATGTTGTCTTTGGTTACCAACTGACACTAATATTTTACTGTTCTTACTTAAATTCTAGGATTAGGCTACACCATTAAGACTACTTTAATTGATGTCTTACACTTTCCTATAGTATCTTGGTGGTTTATGTCTCCCTCGGAGAACACTAAAAAACACTATGCTTGAGAAAAGATAAATAATTACTCCTAAGAAAGAATGACTTAAGCATATGACTTAGGTCTGACAAGGTTATCCTCAAATGGATACTCATCACAAGTCATAAGATCATTTGGTTTATATAAGATGGCTTCTATAGTCACTATCCAACCTACAGATCTTCCTAAAAGGGTTTTAATCCTAAGGTCAAAGCATATGCTCCGATACCAACTGCGGTGACCCAGCATACCACTGCATGATGTAGTACACTATAGTCGTTGACATAACACCAATGAAACACCATTCAATAGTATTACATCCCTCAGAGTAGTACAACAAAAACACAACAGGTCCAAGACATGACAATAGGTTACAATTCAACTCTTTACACAAGATCCAGAGAACACTCTAAGTTAAAGAGAGAGAGAAAGAAACTTCTTACGAAGAAGAATCAGGAATAAATAACTCATAGCTACCATACTTATAAAACTAGTAGCTGAACTACTGGCTTGCATTGCTGCTATTGCAATAGTCTACAGAAGTAGGTTCTATGGTTAGAAATTCTATTCTTATCTAATCAACAACTTAGTCTTCACTTGAGTTAATGTATATGTTGACTTTCTTGACTCCATTGAAGAGCTTTAGCTTTTGATGATGATTCCTGGAGCATAACTTGATGTAGACGCCGTATGTACTAGCTTTAGAACCTAGCAAGGGTTAAGAAGATACTTTGAGTACGAGCGTACTCAGCAAGTTCATTAGAAAAGGAGTATTTGATGCACTATAGCTACAGCCACATACCATAGGTCGTAGGCAATGCAAGTTTTTGTAAACATTTCTTCAAATGTTGATTTTATTCTGAAAAGCTATGTCCGTCAGCCTTCACGGGTTTACCAGAACCTTCATGGGGTTCCTTTCCCGCCGTGTTCGCAGCTCCTTCCCGGAACAGGGAGTAACAAGTTACAGTTCTTACACTCTGCAGAGGTGCGTCACTTTACCCATGAGAGATCTTAGCTTTGTTGCACATCCGAATTGCAGTTTCGTTCACACTTCCTTGGTGTGACGCCCAGGCTAAGATCCAAGCCAATCACTGTCTTCGCCGCGACCCCGCATGTCTCCTTGGTGCACGCCAGCCCACCTATTGAATTACGACAATGGCAGTACAGACCGTTCAGATGCCGGAACTATCGTGGGACGTTGAGGGCTCCCACCCATATGCTGCATATCCTCTATGAATTACCATAAATAATATGCACGCTACGAGTGATAACAGCCACAACCCGCACATCCAGCTCCATGTGAGAGATAAAATATATAGCTGACTTCTTCGTCCCATTCCAAATCTCATGGTCAACGCGTAATATATGGCGCAAGAATCACTGGCGACATTGGTTGTTAAGTCCTAGATAATATGTTCCTTTACCACCGGAACTCTTATAGTAGGTTATACCTCATGGTAAATAACCTATAATCACATTATTATGAAAATAGTGTTTTCTGTCCCTTTTCAAATGCAAGTGATGATAACACTGGATTTGCAAAATACTTTACAGACAATAATCAAAGGACATGAGCAAGTGTTAACTTGCCTTTTCTGATTGCAAGATTATGCACTCACGGTCTTCAAGACAATATAAAAGATCCAATATCTGAAATCAGCATCATTGGTCCGGTAAGGACTAATGTTTAAAGAAGCAAGATGCTTTTATGCATAAGTAATGTAATACAAGTTGATAAACACGAATCCCGAGGGTGACGTTGTTCTAGGGTTTGGATACTGGAAAGGGTTTCCTTGGAATGTGTTGCCCTTTTAGATTAAGTTTCACACATGTGCTTCTTATTAAGGCTTGTGAGTGTGTGGAAAACAACATGTATTTATACAACAACAAAATACATAGTATGGAATGCTACTCAAGGTTGCTTACATCTTAATTGTTTATCTTCAAGTTTTACTTTACATGTAATTTCACTTATAAAGAATTTAAGTATTAACAATCTTATTATACAAGTATGGTATAAAGTAAGGTGTTTACTATTAATTGTCATATGTTGATTGAAGTGGCAAAACGAATAACTTTTGAAGAAAATCTTACTCAACTAAGTATAAGCATTTAAGTTTTTAAGTTAACCCTATGAGGTGTTCTTTCTAGTTATAGTCTTTAAGTCAGAAGGAATTGCCTTTACTGGAATAATGATATTAGTAGTATTTGAGACTTATCTATCTTGGTTTTTAACTAGTTTGGTTTGGTATTAAGATGCTTTACAGTTTAATTATAACAGACCAAAGTTAACTATAAAGTATATAATAAAGTTTTTAACATTATAATTAAAGCTTTGTAACTATAAGTAACTTTAAGAATGTAGATAGACTTAGGGTGTATTACTTATGATACTTGTATCCTGTTCACTTTATATTGTTTCCTTAGAGTTACTTAAGAATGGCATTACTTCTATTGGAATAGTGGTTTCCTTACATTATAATGGTATAAAGGGGATTTATCTCCCTATAAAGGTGTGGTTAAGGTTTATGGATAAGTAAACAATATTATTTACTACTATGGATTCACTTATAAGGTTTTCATTTGTTTATAAACTTGTGGTTAAAGTAAAGTAAAGTAAAGTAAAGTAAAGGAATGGGTTTTATCTCATTACAATAATTTCTTAGAGGTTTTAGATTGGATAAGGATCCTTTTATAAAATAACCTACACTTATGGTTGAATGATAATTCAATATAATTTCATTTTTTAAATGTGTTGAACTATTTGACTTCATGAAATGAGTATTTAAAGCTAATACTATTTATTAGATTTAATTGGTTAATTTTAGAATTATTAACAAATTTTATTTACCTTTATATGAATTATTAATTAAGGAGATAGGTTTAAATTCAAGTTATAAAAGTATTTAACTTTTTATTTAACTCAAAAGTGGAATATCACATTTTTAACATGTAGGTATTATTTTTTCTGATCATTTTTATATATTACATTTATTTTTGATTATAAATAATAGGATATGATTTTAATAAGGTTTATTACTTTATAAATACTTAATAATTAACAAATATTTAATTAAGTGAAATAATAATATACAATTATAATTTTAAAGTATAATTCTTATTTTTCTAAGATTTTTAGTATTTTATTTATATTTTTAACATTTACCATTATTAAAATATTAATTATCAAAGTTTTATTACTTATGAAACTTTTATTTAATAATATTTATTTAAATAATCATCATAATAATATTTGAGAATAGTTTTAAGTTGTAGATTTTGTTTTTCTAAACATTTTCATATATTATATGTATTTTTCTGAGTTATAAAACAAAAGACATCAAATTTACAGGATTCAATCATTTTATATTTTTGGAATATTGAAATTTGGATTTGTAATGTTTTAATTATTCGTAAACAGACACTAAACCTTTTTTGACGAGGTTTGATCTCGTCAATGCCCATTGTTATGGACTTGGGTTTTGGAGAATATGGGGATGCTGGAGATCGCGGAACGGTTAGCAAACAAGCAACACGGGGACACGAGGTTTACCCAGGTTCAGGCCCCCGGAGGGAAAACCCTACTCCTGCTTGTCTGCTCTTGATTACGGCGGAACCGGTGATTACAGGGGTGCGCAGATGCAATCTAGCGTGGAGGTGTGTATGCGAAAGTATGAGAGAGAGAGAGAGAGAGAGAGATCTAGGTCGTGCCCTCCTGGCCTTTATATAGACTTAGGCAGGTCCCAGGTACAGATCTAGTCGGTTATAGGTTCTAGGGTTTATCCCTTTGAATTTCCTATCTTCTAGTCTTGCTCTCCAAGGATCCGAAGGTGTCATGGGCCTCGGCCACCCGAAAGTCTTCATGGGCCGGCGTATATTTGTCGTGGGCCTTCCTTGGGCTGGACCAGGTATGCTGAGATCGTGTACCCGCGGGGTATAACCATGTCAGTAGCCCCCGAGTGTTCAGTCGAATCGTAGATTCGACTGAGGACTCTTCCATCCTTCGGGTGCAAATCTATCTTTCAAGAGAATGTGTAGGGATTGTTGATGCGTGTGCCTGAGTCGCCCAACGGATCAGGGTCAGTTAACTGTCTTAGGACAAAACAACCTGATCTTCTTCAGGTTCGAGTCCCTCGACTCGAACCCGGAACATATGCTGGCGTAATTCGACTCAGGCCGCGGAGGACTTACAGGAGTGGATTTCCCGTGAATTTAATTGATGTTTCCCGTGAATTTAATTGATGTACCCAACGCGTCCGTCGGGATTTTGCATCGCGCCTGTTGGCACGGGTTTATATTAGCAGAGCGCAGTCATGTGCGTTACCAGACCATCATATGATATCTGTAGGTCTTATCATTGCGTCGCAGACACATCATCCGAATTTTTATCGTCGTGGAGGCGTTTCGGGTGGCCAAGGAGGATGATTCTCACTTAGAGTTAATCGGGGCAGAGTTGCCAAAAAGTTTTTGCGTGCTGATCCGAAGGATCACAGTCGAAGAATTCATAGGGTGCGCGACCAGCGCTCCCTATGGGAGTAGCCCCCGAGTGTCTGTTCGAGTCGTAGACTCGAGCAGAGACTTTAACTCAGCAGTTGTTTGGCTCCAGGTTCGTAGGACACAAATTTTTCGGATGTTTGAATCCGTCCTCCCTATGGGAGTAGCCCCCGAGTCCGTAGTGGAGTCGTAGACTCGACGTAGGACTCGAAGAATAGTTCAATGGTGTAGTACTTTGATCGTTTTTCGGTTGCGCGGCCAGCGCTCCTCATAGGAGTAGCCCCCGAGTAATTAGTCGAATCGTAGATTCGAGTGAGTACTCTTAGTTTTGAAGCCGAAGAAATTGTGACTTTTGCTAGTGTAGCTTTTGATGACGTCAGTGCTGACGATCGATGACCTCAAGCGTCTGCTGCGCCAGAGATGACTTGACTGGACGAACATGGGTCCCACTTTCTGACCTTGAATTGACCGGTCACGCGCGCCGTGGAGATAAATTACAGAGTTGCCTCGATTTCCACGCGTAGTGGAAGACGTTTAGCGACGGTTCGTTGCGATGCTGACACGTGTATGGCCAGATCCTGCCGTTGACGTTAGGTCTTGTCGATGGACGGTTGTCGTGCATCGTCTTCGTCTTTATAATCATTGGGGAAAAATTAATTTGTTCTCACCGCAACTATTCTTGTTTCACTGCTCCCTTGTTTTCTGAGAGTTCTTGCCGCGCGCTGGAATATCCTTTGACATTTCCCTCTTCCATCCTGCGTTCTCGCCGCCGGCGCCGCCGTACCGCAATGGGGAAGTCAAAGAAGTCTTCTTCTGTGGTTGGTACCAGCGATGCTGGAGGGAAGAAGAGTGTCGCCGCTACCCGTGTCACTGGCGGTGGCTGGTGGCGATCGGAGACGCGGGAGAGTGATCTCCGCAAGCTTCGTGAGCGGGGCTTGATCCCGCAGGATAGGTAGGCCGTCAAACTCCCCGGCAACGAGGTAATCCCCCGTCCCCCCGCTGGGTTTCGGGTTATGTTCCTCGCCTTCGTTATTCGCGGTTTTTCCTTCCCAGTCCACGACTTCCTTCGTGGACTGCTTTTTTTTTACGGTGTCCAATTGCATCATCTTTCCCCCAATTCTCTTCTTCACATTGCTTGTTTTATCACTTTCTGTGAGTGCTGGCTCGGTATCGAGCCGCACTTTGGCCTCTTATGGAAACTCTATTCCGTGAAGAGGCAATCTTGTTCGGATGGTGTTTATCCCAATGGGGGTTGCATCATCTCCCTCAAACCCAATATGCTTTTCTTTTCTTTTTCCATGTCCGAATCTGTCTAGTACTGGCGGAGGCGATGGTTTTATATTCACGACTCCACAGTGCCTGGGCAGGATTTTGGTCTTGCTCCTTTTGACCCCTCCTAGAAGATCGAGCCGAAAAGGTCCTGGAAAAACCATATCTTGGATGGCGAGGTAGCGGAGATAGAGGCTCTCTATCGTCTAGTGGAGGATCTCCAGTTGATTCCGGAGAAGGAAGTGAACGGTGTGGATATCATCCGCACTTTTCTTGAACGTCGGGTGCAACCACTCCAGGCTAGGGTGCACCCGATGTTCCTTTATGCTGGCCGTCGTGATCCGACTAGGGTTCTGTAGGGTTCGCAGCATAGAAAACAAAAATTTTCCTACGATGGGAACAACTATGTACCAAGATCTATCTACTAGATACAAACAACGGGCGGATGTATATCCGTAGAGAACATACCCTTGAAGACCGACAAAGCTTAACGAGTCCAAACTCGTGGTTGATGTAGACGATCTCTTGCCGATCTCAAGATCGAGAGGAAGTCCTAGCGCCGCAAAACAGCAGCGCATCCGTGCTCGCACACACGTTCGAGGCACCGAGCAACCTCCGCCTCCTCGCTCCAGCGATGCAGCGGAAGCACAACTCTTTCTTGCCGAATAGCCACCGGGAACATGTATCTCGCTAGTCCGAGACCATGGGGGATAAATTCTAGAGGGGGAGAGAGATCCTTCACGAGGAGGTGTGATGTGAGAGGAGGAGAGGGGGGCCTTTTATAGGGGAGAGGGGGGGCACCCAAGGGGCATGGCGCCCAGCCATGGGGCTGCCCCCACCTCTTCCACATTCATGTGGGTGGAGCTCCCACTCAAAATGAAAAGCCTCCACTCCCATTAAAAAGCCTCCACTCAAAAATCCACTCACATGCATTAAATTTCCACCAAATTTAATGCAAGCTCTCATTTAAATAAAACTCTTTTATTTATTTATTCAGAATTTTGTTAATTACTTTAATTAACAAACATTCACATAAAACCCCTTGCTAGTATTCCATTTCACATGCAGAACCAGTTTCAGCAATTTCAACCGAAACAGTTTCGGTGTCTAGTGAAATAAATTCCTGCGCTTTCCTTTTCTTTTCGGCATGAAACTTTTGCTCCAAATGGATGTCGGTGTCTCTTAAGTGTGTCACCCTACGGTTCGCGAATAATGCGGACATGATCGAGACCCCTCTCGGATCAATAATCAGAAGCGGGATCTGGAGACCCATACTGACTCCCACACATTCAACGATGACTTTCTTGTGATCGTCGGAACCTTTTACGCTAGTATCTTAATCCCTTTGTTTCGCGATATATTACATGTCCGAGATTCGATCATCGGTATCTCCATACCTAGTTTGATCTCGTTACCGACATGCACTCTTTTCTCGTTCCCGTGATATAACATTCTAGTGATCAAATCACTTGCTTGCAAGCTAATCAATGCGATATCACCGAGAGGGCCCAGAGCATATCTATCCGTCATCGGGATGAACAAATTCCACTCTCGATCCATGGGTCTCAACATAACACTTTAGTAGTTCTGAAGCCATCTTTATAATCACCCTGTTACGGTGTGACATTTGATGTCATCGAGAAATTCTTCCGGTGTTAGTGATTGACATGATCTCATGGTCTAAGGATTAGGATCACTTCGTAAGCTGTTATAGCAATATAAACTCAATGACTTTGATCGTAATGCTATACTTCGGATGAATGTTCATCACACCATTACACTAATGTTGTGATCCCGTTATTAACAACATCCAATGTCCATGATCAGAAAACTTTGATCATCTTGTTAATCAACGAGCTAGTTTATGAGAGAGGCATAACTAGGAACTTCCTTTTTGTTTATTAAACACACATGTATTAACGTTTCCGTATTAATATAATTATAGCATGTAAAATAAACATTTATCATAAATAGGAATACGATAATAACCACTTTATTATTGCCTCTCGGGCATATTCCCTTCAGTCTCCCACTTGCACTAGAGACAATAATCTAGTTTGAAAACTTTGTGTATTGAACACCTATGACTTTCTGGTGTTCCATATACGCAATTGCAAGTGGTTAACATAATCTACGGATCTGACGCTTCAGGTCCGTGTGTATTTGCATGTCTTTGCGTCTCCACGCATCACTCATTCTCCAATGAGATGGCATTGTATAAATTTGGTCTTTTGGTGAGACCTTTAGTTCCTTGGGGTTAAAACACATCGATACTATTGTCATACAATATATCTTTAGTGTTAGCCCGTTGCGAACCACACCTTAGTTTGATAACAAACTACTTGACACAAATTCCCTCCTTTGCTGCTACTATAGCAGTCATATACTTAGCCTTTTGTTGTAGTATTCGTCACAATGTCTTAATTTTGGAACTCTTCCAAATCCATCATGGAATCTCCTTTCCATTACATTGTGCCACCCATAGTTTAAATTGAGATAAACTTAATTTGTACCTTGTGACAAAACTAGTATCAATGTAACGCTTTACAATGAACTATTTGTAATTGTTTGTCACCTCTACACAAATATATTCTTAGTTCTTCCAAAAGATCATAAGAATATCCTCACTATCGTCCAATGATCATTTTATGATTCATTCTGGTATATGCTCATAACACTTAGAGCATAGGACATCTGGATGTGTACATATCATGGTATGATTGATCAAAACATTCTCGTGATTGCACTCATCAAGTGTCAAAGCACTTGAATCTTGTTTCACTTATCAAGTGTCGATACACTTGAATCTTGATTCAATTCCTTTCCATGCGACAAGAACCGTTTCTTGTTGATTCTATATTGAACTCTTTCAATATCTCATATATGTACGTTTGGCACAACCATATTGGCGTTACAGTCTATCCACTATAGACATTCACGCTAAATATTCGGATTTTGCCTAAGTATTTCATCGAAATGAAATTCTTAACCTTTGTCAATAAAATATACATCATTTCTAATCAACAAGATGTCCTCCACATAATGTATTAGAAATATGTCTTAGCGCTCCCACTTAATTTCTTGCAAATGCAAGCATCTTCATCGTCTCCTGATGAAAACTCTTTTTCATCACGGTGAAGATTCCAACTCCGCGATGCTTACTTCAACCATTGAAGTTTGCATGCCCTTTTTAGCATCCTTTGAATTAACAAAACCCTTTGGATCGTGTCATGTACACGTCCTAGGTAACCATTCTATTAGAAGAACTTTGTTTTGTTTATTCATCTACCATATACCAAATTATATGTAGTGGTTGCTACTTTAATCCGTCCAGACTAAATATCGCTATGAAAGATCAAATCTTGTCATAGTCAACTCTTGAACATTGTCGTAAAATATTTTACGACATGTCGACTATTTCATAGATATTAAACATCCATGTCTGTTTCTTTATAGATCCAAATACGACCGATAGGTTTTTCCACCTTTCCGGAGGGTCTTCCAAGTTCAAAACTTGATTTCTCGTGTATGGAACTATCACGGATTTTATGGCTTCAAGCCATTTGACGGAGTCAGGGCCCATCATCGCTTCTTTGTATGTATTCGGTTCATTATTGTCAAACAATAATGATTTAATCTCAAATCTTAGCATTTGATTGTTTAACCGACCTACTTGGTTCAATAGGAACTTAGATCTCCGTGACCACAACCTTTGAGGCACATAAGCTATGAGCATTATGGCAGCCTCCGGAACATTTTCCGGCGCTGCGCAACTCAGCACATATAGCTAAGGTTCGTTAACCTTATCAAAGTTCTATTGTCCTCCCACTTAACATTTATGAAAAATTCCTTCTTCAAGAAACTTCACGTTTCAAGCGACAAACCCTTTTGTCCTTGGTGTTATGAAGGAATAACCAATTGTTATTCGAAATAACCTACAAAGACATGCTCATTCGACTTCAGTTGTAAACATCTTACTTATGTTTAGCATACCAAAATTTAAGAAATGACAACTTGGGTTTTACCCCAAACCATAACTTCCATGGTGTCATTTCAACGGATCAAGATGGAGCTCTTTTCAGTGTAAAAGCGGTAGTCTCTAAAGCTTTAATCTTTTAAAACATAATGGCAGTTTTATAAATAACACCTTTGATCCAACCATGTCTCACAAGGTTTCATTACAAATCTCAAACACTCCATACTCCTATGGTGTTTCGAGAGATGTAAATCTAGGTGTTTTGCTAAACTTGCAACTCAAATAAATCCCTTTATGATAAAATCATAATTCATTTATTTTTCTTGTTACACTTGTAACTCAAATAAATCCCTTATGATAAAATCATAAACCATTTATTTTTCTTGTTACAATGATTTTTCACTTCATCTAGAAAGTCTTTGAAACATTTTTCAAATATTCATACTTCTTTCTCATTAAGTGAACATTCACTCAAATTTTCAGAGAAAGCATATGAAGTTGAAACCCATCGCTTACGACTATACATAATGGACTACATACATCGTTATGTATAAATTCCAATAATTTAGTCGTTCGTTCTTCTTTGGCCTTTGAACGAAGTTTTAATTATCACGTGGAAAGTCTCACAAGCGTCACTTGATCAAATCAAAGACTCCAAAAATCCATGAATATGGAGATTCTTCATGTTTTCTTTCCAATATAATTTAAACAGCGATGTCACTTCATAAGTGATCTTTCAATCATTTGTCTTGCAACATTTTAGCATTAGGTTTTATGGATGTGATTTCTTCAACTAGATTTGTAAATCATCCATCTTATATGGAATACGGTAATTATTTGAACAACCTTTGTTCTCATAATACCTGATTTAAATAACAATTATTAAAACAAATCTTGAAGTCAAGCTTTGATGTCAACGAGAAATACAAACAACGGTTTGTTTGTTTTCGATGAACATCATCACATATTCTCTTGCTAGTTACTTATGCCATTGTGGTTCATGAATTGCATTGTTCCGTATGAAATTTCATACCAACAAATTCGGTATCCAATACCCAAGAACCACATTGTTTAACAAGCAAAGAATACAACCATAACATGTATATCATCTATATACCTAAATTGGATATTTCCAATCTTTTCTTTTCTGCCAAATATATTTTATAGATTCTCTTTCAGCATTTCCTTTTCCTTTTAAAAGAATCTATCAACATCAAAAGTGGCGCCATATACATGACACATAGTCCAAAGCGTGTATATTCAAATAATAATACCTTTGGACTTGCACTTTGAAGTAGATCACCATCATCAAAATGATCGGTATTCTTTCAAAATCCATTCTTTAGTAATCTTTTAGTGTAGTAAACACTTTACATACATCTTCTATTCATCCTTATCATGACGACTTTCATGATCAAGCCAATTTAGCTTATAAAGGAGAATCGTGAGTATAACATTACTTTCCAAAACCCTTTTGGATGATTAGGATGTCTAGCATCTCCAACCTTCGTAAATTCTCATCCAATATGAGAACATATATTATACTCTATCATATTGCAACCAAAACATTGTTTCAGATATCGTTATATCTGCCACACATGATGGTTTCTGAAACAATTCTTTCAGCTCCTAGATAAACTTGATATTAAATCAAGAATCATGAAGGCAAACATGATACTTAAGATACTAACACTAGAATTTTTACTCTCGATTTAATACCAATTATTAAATTTCACGGAGTAAATAGAATTTTGCTGAAAGTTTGCAATAGGACTTTAAACTTTAGATTGACACTCAACACAATACGATATCAGTTCGTAAAGTATATATCCAGAATTCTATAGTTCTATTATCTCAATTACAACTATGCATAAGGTGGTGAACGAATGCCAATGACTACAACAAATTATGCAAATTCACTTTGATTTAATTTATGATAAATTGAGTTCTACTAATCCAAATTAGAAATGAACTCCCACTCAAAAACGACATCCCTCGTGTCTTTTTGGTGATTACATGAACCAAATCCACTACACCAAGTCCGATCATCACGTGAGTCGGTATAGCTTCAAAGGCGAGCATCCATATGGTCATCATATCAAAACATATGACTCATGCTTAACCTTTCGGTCCGTGTTCCGAGGCCATGTCTGTACATGCTAGGCTCGTCAAGTAAGAACCTTAGTATTCGCGTGTGTAACTGTCTTACACCCGAGATATGCTCGTGGATTCAAGTACACCCGATCATCACGTGATGTCTTGAAGCGACGAAACATTGTCGGTGCATACTTAAGGAAGAACACATTCTTATCTTGATATCTAAATGAGGGATCATCTTATTTTGCTAATAAAACGCCAAACAAGCAATATAAGATGCTATCAAACATCACATGTTTATTAGTGAAATGTTATGGTTCCCGCAGATGATCTCTATCATGTGCATCGTGGTATGATCACTATCATACCTATATGTGTAAATCCAAGGTCTATGGAGTTTACACGCTATGTGTGTTGTAAGAGTATCATCTCATACTTCTACTTACATTACTACCATATCATAACACTAGCCCATCAACAATCTAAACTAGACGCCTCTAATTTATCCATTGCAAGTTTTACGTAGCTTAGGGCTTTCGAGATAGAACCGTTCTTACCTACGAACATGAACCACAACGAGGATAACCAAATTGTTGACAACTCGTTGCAAATTAGATATTGACTATAGTAGGAGAGACAGACACCCGCTAGCCACTTATGCAAAACTAGTTGCATGTCAAGCGTGGAACAGGTCTCATGTGCGAGGACATGTAAAGTTTGTCCGGGCCGCTTCATCCCACTATGCCACCAATATCCAAAGTACAACTAAGAAGCAATAAAATGATCATCATCGCCCACATACTCATATGTGTACTACCCGTGCAAAGCATCTACGCATAGATCCGGCTCTGATACCACTGTAGGGTTCGCAGCATAGAAAACAAAAAATTTCCTACGATGGGAACAACTATGTACCAAGATCTATCTACTAGATACAAACAACGGGCGGATGTATATCCATAGAGAACATACCCTTGAAGACCGACAAAGCTTAACGAGTCCAAACTCGTGGTTGATGTAGACGATCTCTTGCCGATCTCAAGATCGAGAGGAAGTCCTAGCGCCGCAAAACAGCAGCGCATCCGTGCTCGCACACACGTTCGAGGCACCGAGCAACCTCCGCCTCCTCGCTCCAGCGATGCAGCGGAAGCACAACTCTTTCTTGCCGAATAGCCACCGGGAACATGTATCTCGCTAGTCCGAGACCATGGGGGATAAATTCTAGAGGGGGAGAGAGATCCTTCACGAGGAGGTGTGATGTGAGAGGAGGAGAGGGAGGCCTTTTATAGGGGAGAGGGGGGGCATCCAAGGGGCATGGCGCCCAGCCATGGGGCTGCCCCCACCTCTTCCACATTCATGTGGGTGGAGCTCCCACTCAAAATGAAAAGCCTCCACTCCCATTAAAAAGCCTCCACTCAAAAATCCACTCACATGCATTAAATTTCCACCAAATTTAATGCAAGCTCTCATTTAAATAAAACTCTTTTATTTATTTATTCAGAATTTTGTTAATTACTTTAATTAACAAACATTCACATAAAACCCCTTGCTAGTATTCCATTTCACATGCAGAACCAGTTTCAGCAATTTCAACCGAAACAGTTTCGGTGTCTAGTGAAATAAATTCCTGCGCTTTCCTTTTCTTTTCGGCATGAAACTTTTGCTCCAAATGGATGTCGGTGTCTCTTAAGTGTGTCACCCTACGGTTCGCGAATAATGCGGACATGATCGAGACCCCTCTCGGATCAATAATCAGAAGCGGGATCTGGAGACCCATACTGACTCCCACACATTCAACGATGACTTTCTTGTGATCGTCGGAACCTTTTACGCTAGTATCTTAATCCCTTTGTTTCGCGATATATTACATGTCCGAGATTCGATCATCGGTATCTCCATACCTAGTTTGATCTCGTTACCGACATGCACTCTTTTCTCGTTCCCGTGATATAACATTCTAGTGATCAAATCACTTGCTTGCAAGCTAATAAATGCGATATCACCGAGAGGGCCCAGAGCATATCTATCCGTCATCGGGATGAACAAATTCCACTCTCGATCCATGGGCCTCAACATAACACTTTAGTAGTTCTGAATCCATCTTTATAATCACCCTGTTACGGTGTGACGTTTGATGTTATCAAGAAACTCTTCCGGTGTTAGTGATTGACATGATCTCATGGTCTAAGGATTAGGATCACTTCGTAAGATGTTATAGAAATATAAACTCAATGACGTTGATCGTAATGCTATACTTCGGATGAATGTTCATCACACCATTACACTAATGTTGTGATCCCGTTATTAACAACATCCAATGTCCATGATCAGGAAACTTTGATCATCTTGTTAATCAACGAGCTAGTTTATGAGAGAGGCATAACTAGGAACTTCCTTTTTGTTTATTAAACACACATGTATTAACGTTTCCGTATTAATATAATTATAGCATGTAAAATAAACATTTATCATAAATAGGAATACGATAATAACCACTTTATTATTGCCTCTCGGGCATATTCCCTTCAGGTTTCGGCTGAGAAATTCTCCCAGGGAGATCTCGACAGGGCCCTTCGTTCGCTGCTGAAGTTCAAGGCTAGAGAGGATATCCCGGGGAAGTCGCTGACTTCTCCATTTTCTGCTTCGCTTCCTGTTCCACAGGTGTAGATCCGTGCGCGTAGCGCTATTTTCGACTGCATTGTATTTGCATTTGTTTGCTAACAAATTTTCTTCTCCTGTGCAGAACTTCAAAGTACCGGGCATGTCGCCTCCATTACCCGAAGTATTTCCGGATGCTCCAGATAATGATGTGGTGGATTCCATGTCCGAGCTGCCGTCGGCGCGATCTCCGGATGAAGAGGCCAACGAGTCGAGCGAGGACCATACTCGCAAGCGGACACGGAGCTCCAGCGAGTCTTCGGATGCTTCGACTCCTCCGACTCCTAGGAACCAGCTATGTCTTGAACGTCACAGTGATGGGCATGGAGGCTCTTCTTCTCCGATTCCTGCCGTTCCCGTGCGGGCTGTGGCACCGCACCCGCCGGCGAAGCGGAAGAAGGAAGAAAAGAAGGAAGAGAAGAAAGTCCCGAGGACCCCTCCTGTCTTCGACCTGAGCGAGCTTGACTCGTAAATTTCTTTAATCCTGCACTGCTTTTCCTTGCCTGTTTACTTTGTACTTGTGCTAATTTGTCCTTGTGCAGGCACTCTTCCAATGACTCCTCCAGCGATGGTGCTCGGGAGATGATGGGGGAGTCGAAAGTCGCGTCTCCTCCTTCGCAGACGGTGGCTACCTCTGAAGGCGTTGCTCCAGACCCTTCTCCGCAGGAGGTTCAGGTGGTTGTGCCTCAGAAGGCTGCCAGCGGACCTTCGGAGTCGCCATCGGATCATGTGAGTAGTTCTACCTCCTACCACGGGGGAAGCCCCCGAGCATCTGTAAAGGAGTTTTGTTGTTTTGTTCTTCCTTCGAGTCTCGGGGGGAGCCCCCGAGCGCTTTCGTGTGTGTAGTTTGCTTCTGCTCTTTCTTTTGGGCGTAGCCCCCGAGTCCTTCTCTTGACTAGTAGGTCTTTTTCCTGCAGCCTTTTGTGCAGGATGCCAAATGACTGGTGCAGCAGCACCTGGCGCTGGAGACCAGCCTCAAACAGCTTCAAGGTACATTTATGCCTTTGGTCTTTGCTTCTTCTTGTATTCTTGTTCTGTTATCCGATGTTTGTATTATTTGAATGCGGAGGAGCACAACACCTCCCTTTGTGAGATTGATGCTCTCAAAAAGAGCCTCGGTCAAGCGGAAAAGAAGGCCGAGGTCGCCGTTGGTGCGAAGGAGCGCGTCGAGCTGGAGCTGGCCACTGCGGCCGAGGCTAAGGAGCGCCTGCAGCGGGAGGCCACAGACTGCGAGGAGCAGCTTGCCGCCGCTACGGCTTCGCATGAGAGAGAGGTGGCCGGCAAGCTAATGGCGGCTGCCAAGGCTGTTTCGGGTGAGTATGTTCACCGTCCTCTTTTGATATCCTTGTCTTTATTTTGCGGTGCTGTCGCTCATTCTTCTTCCTTGTTGTTTTAGATGCCGCAGGCATCGAGTTTGATCGCGGTGCTCTGGAGCACGGGAGTGCTCGGATGATGCTGCTACGGCGTTTGAAGATCGCTGCGGCACTGTCGTCAACTCGCTTGCCAAGGCCAAGGAGGTTCTTAGGCGCTTCTACAAGGAGCTTGTCCCCAAGGGCGCGGCCCTTGATGATATTGATGCTCTGGCGGAGGCGCTGTCAGCCGAAGCACCTGCGGCGTATAAGCGCAGAAGGGCATCGGTGCATCCGTCGGGCTGGCAATGGCCTTGGCGTCTGGGGCGGAGCTGGACCTTCCCCAGGTCACTTCCCGGATGCCGACGACTGCTGATGGATCCGAGGTAGCCTTCGCTACCTATTCTGCTTGCTGTAAGCGTTATGGGCCGAAGCTAATTGATCTGCTAGCCGAGTACGCGCTACGGCAGCAGGGGGAAGCCAAGGCGAGGCAATCCGGCTCCGAGGCTACTCAGGGTGCCGCGTCTTAGGCGCTGTAGTTGTAGGATAGTTGTAGTCTCTTTTGTTGTAATTATTTTGATGAACGAATCCTTGTGCCACGTAGTGGCTTTTGATGCACTTAATGAATTTGTTGAGTTATGTGCTCCTTCGTCTGTGTGTTCATGTCTTTGCTTGTCTGTTGATCTAGGGTCCTTCGGGTGCTGATCATGTTGACACTTCGCCTGCAGCCCGGCTGCGACCATCCTTGGATGATTTATCGCAGCTTGCGTTTCTTCGAGACCGTGTTCGTAGTATCGAGAAAGAGTTGCTTGGGGTGCGTGGCCATGCCGACGTTTGGAAGTCCAAGGCGGATCGAGGTGCTGCCATAGAGGAGTACCTGATGGCAGAATTGCTTCGATTGTCCGAGCAGCTCTAGTGTAAGTTTTTCGAGCTGTTGCCAATTTCTTCGGATGCGCCTGTTGGCATTGCATCTTACTTTTGTGCAAGTATTGCAGGTGCTAACCTTGCTCCGAGGGAGGAGAAGGAGCGTGTTGTTGTTCGGGTCAATTGCTTGACTCAACATGACATGGAAGCCGGCGGGTTCTTCTGGATGGATCGGGATCGTGCTATGGTCCTTGCGACGTTGCAAGATCGCGTTCACCAAGTATCGCGGGTGCTTCGTCAGGTGTAGACTGCACTCCGCTGGATGCTGCACCTTCAACCCTCTGTGGTCTTCTGTCGAAGTTTTGGAACGTGAATCGTGTCAAGGAATTGGTGCAGCATCAGCTCGTCGCAGGAGTGAAGGGTGTGTTGTCCCTTGTGAGGCTAGATCGCTCTGATGTAGATCTGTCCGCTGTAGCGGATGGGCCACCCCTTCGACCAGATGGTGGTGTGTGGTATATGCGTCCACATTATGCGGTTGTAAGGCAGTATGCCGAAGAGATCGTAGATCTGTTTGAGCAGCGTGCTCAGGTTGTTCTTCAGAATAGGTAGTCCATATAAAAGAGATAAATGTAAAATTTGTATATATTTGACTGGGCGTGTTTTGCCCTTTGTTATAAAGGTTTGGTTGTTGTTTGAGCACGTAGTGTTGTTCGCATACGTCTCCTTTTCGTTAGCCTGACGTGGTCAGCTACTCAGGTGTACACGTGTTATCCTCAGTCGACGAAATCGTGAGGTGGGGGGAGCCCCCGAGTGCGTATGTAGCATGAAGTAAAAGTGCGAATAGGAAAACAAAATTTTGGGGCGAGACACTTAGCTTTATTTATATCGTAATGGAGGAGGTACATTGTTCGGCTGAGTAGCCTTGGCTGAATAGCCTTATTGAAAGTAAAGGGGTAGGTATCTAGGGGTAGAATCGTCATAGTTGTGCGACGTTCCATGGGTTGGAGTATGCGACTCCAGACTCCACGTGCTTGAGGCGATAGGCGCCACCTGGGATGACTTCGGTGACGATGTAGGGTCCTTCCCATGGTGACTCGAATTTCTTCGGTCGCTCTTGCTTGAGTCGCAAGACGAGGTCTCCTTCGACGAAGGACCTTGGGCGTAGCCGTCGGTTGTGGTAGTTGCGGAGACGCTGCTGGTACACCGCTGATCGAGCTGCTGCTATGTCTCATGCTTCGTCGTGTGTCGACGGCGTCTTCGAGTGCAACCGTGGACTCCGCTTCGCTATAATCGACGACCCGGGGGGCCTGGTGGCGTACTTCGGCTGGTAGCACAGCTTCGGCTCCGTGCACCATGAAGAACGACGTGTAGCCGGTGGAGCTGTTTGGCGTGGTACGCAGGCTCCATAGGACGGAGGGTAGCTCTTTCATCCAGGCTCCGGCGAGTCGCTCGAGTGGGCTCATGAGGCGCTTCTTGATGCCAGCGCCGATTAGGCCGTTGGCCTTTTCCACCTGCCCATTCGTTTGCGGGTGCGCCACAGAGGCGTACGTGATGTTGATTCCGAGGCCTTCGCAGAAATCTTGGAATTCTTTGGAGATGAAGTTCGATCCATTGTCGGTGATGATGCTATGCGGTACGCCGAACCTGTAGACGATTGATTTAAAGAACTTGGCGGCAGTCTTGCCTTTTTGGTTAGTGACCGTCTTGGCTTCGATCCACTTGGTGAATTTGTCGACTTAGACCAGGAGATAGACGTGCCCTCCTTTCGAGGACCTTGGCAGTTTGCCGATCATGTCGAGGCCCCATTGGGCGAAGGGCCAGGCCAAGGGTATGGGCCTGAGCTCTGACCCGGGTGGGTGTGGTTTGTCGGCGAACCTTTGGCACCCTTTGCATCTTCGGACGATGTCCTTTGCGCCAGCAGAATCCAGCTCGTAGAGCTTTAGCGACAAGGGAGCGACTACCTGCGTGATGGCCGCAGATGCCCTCGTGGATGTCTTGAAGTATGGTTTTCCCGTCACCGATGGTGACGCACCTTTTTAGTACACCCGAAATGTTGCGCTTGTACAGCTCGCCATTGATGATTATGAAGGCTTTTGACCGGCGAGAAATGCGCCGGGCATCTGTCGGGCTATCAGGTAGTTCTCCGTCTATCAAGTACTGGAGGTACGGTAGTGTCCGGGTTTCTTCGAATGCCATGACCTGCATCAGGTTGACCGTGGCGACCTCTGTGTCCAGTTTTTCGGGTCCTTCATGACCTTCGGGTAGCGTAGCCCCCGAGTGTTTTGCTTCTTCGGGTGATCCCTTGGGGAATTTCCGCTTGATGGATGGCACGCAGATCTGTTCGAGGAACACACCTGGTGGCACCCTTGCGTAGGTGGAGCCGATGTTGGCGAGTCTGTCGGCCTCCTCGTTGCTATCTCTTCGAACGTGCCGAAGCTCACAGCCGTCGTATTTTCCCTCGAGTGAGTTGTAAAGTGCGCGATACGCGATCATGTTTTCGGCGTGTGCATTGCACTCATTCATCGTCTGTTGGACGACAAGGTTGGAGTCACCGTAGATGACCAGGCACGTTGCGCCGCAGATCTTTGCCATCCTCATGCCGTGGATGAGGGCTTCGTATTCGGCCTCGTTGTTGGAAGCTCGGAATTTCATCCGAAGGACGTACTTCATCTTGTCGCCCTGCGGGGAGGTCAGTATGACCCCGTCTCCTGCTCCATCTTCGCGCTTGGAGCCGTCGAAATGCATCGTCCATGACTGCGACATGTCTGGGGTGTCTGGTAGCTGCAGCTCCATCCAGTGTACAAGGAAGTCCGGGAGGACCTGAGACTTGATTGCGAGTCGCTTCTCGTAGACGATGTCTAGGGGTGACAACTCGATGCCCCACAGTGCCACGTGTCCTATGGCCTCCGGGTTGTTTAGGATGTTGTTTAGGGGTGCTTCGTTGACGACCATCACCTGGTGCTCCTGGAAGTAATGGCTCAACCGACGAGCCGTCATGAACACTCCGTAGGCGAGTTTCTGGTAATGAGGGTACCTCTTCTTTGTTGGCGTCAATACCTCGCTGAGGTAGTAGATTGGGCGTTGGACCCCCTGAGTCTTGCCTTTTTCTGGTCGCTCAACCACAAACACGGTGCTTACCACCTGGTGTGTGGCTGCTATGTACAGCATAAGGGGCTCGCACTCCTTTGGCGTAACCAAGACGGGCGAGGTGGAGAGCAGCCGCTTCAGATCTTCGAATGCATCGTCCGCTTCAGGTGTCCATTCGAATTTATCTGCCTTGCATAGCAGTTGGTAGAATGGCAGGGCTTTCTCGCCCATGCGGCTGATGAACCTGCTCAATGCCGCTATTCGTCCTGCGAGCTGCTGGACACCCTTGAGGTTCTTCGGCTTCTCCATTGCCATGATGGCCCGAATTTTCTTCGGGTTCGCCTCGATACCTCGCTGGGAGATGAAGTATCCAAGCAGCTGACCCGATGGGACGCCGAAGGCGCACTTTTCAGGATTGAGCTTGATCCTGTAGCGGTCGACATTATCGAACGTCTCGCAGAGATCGTCGATGAGCGTTCTTGCCTCCCTGGTTTTGATGACTATGTCATCGACATAGACTTGGACGTTGCGACCGATCTGGTCCTTCAGGCATGCCTGCATGCATCGCTGGTACGTGGCACCTGCGTTCTTTAGCCCGGAAGGCATTGTGTTGTAGCAGAATACTCCGAACGGTGTGATAAACGACGTTTTCTCTTGATCTTAGACCTTGAGTCGAATCTGGTTGTAGCCTGAGTAGGCATCGAGGAAGGAGAGTTTCTCGCATCCTGTAGTCGAATCGATGATCTGATCGATCCGAGGAAGAGGGAAGTGGTCCTTTGGGCAGTGCTTGTTCAGCGACGTGAAGTCTACGCACATCCGCGGGATGTCCATGTCCTTCTTGGGGACCATCACTGTATTTGCGAGCCACTCGCTTTCTTTGATCTCCGTGATGAAGTCTGCAACAAGTAGTCTGTTGATTTCCATTCCGATGGCTTCAGCCCGTGGCTCGGACAGTCTCCGGATGGACTGCTTGACGGGCTTGGTGTTTGGAAAGACGTTGAGTGCGTGCTCGGCGAATTCCCTGGGAACTCCTGGCATGTCCGCTGGACAACAAGCGAAGATTTCCCAGCGCTCACGGAGGAATTCGACGAGCGCGCTTTCCTATGCGGGGCTGAGGTCATTGGCGATCAGCGCCGTCTTGGAGGCATCCGTCGGGTGAACCTGCACTTTCTTTGTGTTGATGGTGGAGTCGAAAGACATGTCAGGTGCGTTTTGTCGTGCGACTGGGGGTGCCCCGTTATCCGTCACCTCGCGGAGCCTTACGAGCTCATCCTGCATGCTGAATGACTGGGAGATTCTGTTGAAGTCCCTGTCGCAGTGGTCCGATCGGGTGAAGCTCCCGTGGACCGTGATGACGCCCCTGGGTCCTGGCATCTTGAGTAGCAGGTACGCGTAGTGTGGTATAGCCAAGAACCTTGCGAATGCTACACGCCCGAGGCTGGCGTGGTATTGTGATGGCCAGTCCACCACTTTGAATTCGAGCCGCTCGCATCGGAAGTTGTCCGGCTTGCTGAAGATGACGTCGAGCCATATTTTTTCCAGGGGGAATATGCCCTTTCCTGGGACGATGCCGTGGAACGTTGTGTCTGACTGTTCTAGGCTGCACAGCGGGATCCGCATTGCTGCTAGAGTACTTGCGAACATCAGGTTGATGCTGCTGCCACCGTCCATGAAGACGCGGCTCATCTCGAAACCTCCGATCTGCGCCTCCAGCACCAGGGCAGCATGACCTGGGCGAGGGATCTGGCAAGGGTGATCCGAGCGGCTGAACGTGATGCAAGACTCTGATCCACTGAGGTACTCGGGGATGGCGGGTGGAGTTGTCACGGCCAGGTTGATCTGACGGGTGATTTTCTTCTGCACCCTATTCGTGGGGCGTCCCTTCTGGATCATCAGTGCTCCTTTCGGCAGGGGATACCCGTGCCCAACGTTGTTCTGTGCTGGTGCGACTGTTTGGTTCAGGCCTCCTACAGGTGGCGGTGGAGGAGCTCCATGCGCTATCTCTCCTGGTGCGGGTGCGTTCCCAAATCCAGGGGGTGGAGCTTGCTGCCTCATCTGAACCATGCCTTCACTGAGCTTCTGGAACTCGCGGCAGTCCTTGAGCATGTGGCTTGCCTTCTTCTTACCATCCTGCTTGTCGATGTAGAAGTGGATGGTGCATGGACCCCGAAAGTTTTTCGTATGCTGAGGGTCCGTTATCGCGATCGCGGCGCTGCCACGACTGTGCTGGGCGTCCTCCATCGCGGAAGTTGCTTCCGCGGTATCCGCCGCTGTTGCGGTTGGCGTCGTTGTGGCGATCGGCGTAGCCGGCCGCGACCATGTAGGGTCCGTCGCGATCGTCGTACACGCGCGGTCTCCTTTTGTTACGGCGCTCCCTTCGTCGGCCGTAATCGTCCTCTTCCTCCGATTGTGCCCGGTGGACGGAATCTTCGCCGTCGGCCCACCTGTTGGCGATGTCCATGAGGTGGTCAAGTGTCTTGGGCTTGACGCGCCCAAGTTCCTCCTTGAAGTCCTGGCGCTTTACGCCGTCCTTGAAGGCGTTGATGGCCCTTTCTTCGGAGATATGCACCGCGGAGTTCTTGGTGTTGGACCAGCGTAGTATGTACGAGCGAATGGATTCGCCCGTTCGTTGGGTACAGGCTCGCAACTCCTCGATCGAGGCGGGCCTCTTGCTGGTGCCTTTGAAGTTTCGGATGAAACTGTAAGCTAGCTCCTCCCAGCTTCGGATGGATCCTGAAGATAGGCTGTTAAGCCAGATCCGGGCTGCGCCTGTCAGCTGCAGCTGAAGGCATTGCATGGCAGTTTCCTTGTTTCCACCGTGCAGCTTGACGGATGACAGGTGGTCACTGAGCCACGCCTTTGGGTCATGTGTGCCGTCGAACTTCGGAGTATCCGAAGGAAGCTTGAAATTTCTCGGCATCCGTGTCCGTCGGACAGATCTGCTGAAGCACCGGGCTCCGCGGAGTTCTCCTTCGTCTTCGTCCATCTCGGATTCAGACGAGCATGCGCGCTTGGCCCGCGCTTTGTTGATTTTGCGCTGTGTTAGCACGTCTCTGGCGTCGTAATCGCGGCTGCGATGACGCGAGCTCTTGTGCCTTCGAGGAAGGTCATGGTCCTCTTCCTCGGATGAAGGAGTGGGGCTGCGATCGAACCTGACCGTAGCTTTCCTTTTCGGCTCCGTAGGAGCTTCTTGATGGAGCGCAGCTCCGACGAGTCCGAGTCCGGTGAGTGCGGACTTGTGCATGGCTCTTTTCGGGTCCCCCTCCGGAGGTGGGTGGGACGCGAGGTACGCGGTGGCTGCCATGATCGCAGCTTGCGGCGTCTTTGGTATGATGTTGCCATCGGCATCCATCTCCATGAAGGATGCATGGAGGGTTCGGGTCACCTCACGACGCTCCTTGGGGCCCATGTTCTCTGTCCGGGAGCGGTGCTTGTTGTCGTGGTTGTCGTTCGAGCTGGAGCCGATGCCCATGGCGGGGACCGCAGCTCGTCGCGCACTGGACTCCGAGGCTACTTGCTTGCGTTTGTCAAGCACCTCTTACATCTTGACCTGCTTCTTGTTCTCTTCGATCAGGAGCAGATGGTATGCCATCAGCAGGTCTCGTGAGGCGTCTGCAGGCAGGATTGTGCTGCCCGCCATGGCGGCGCAGGCCTAGGCCCATCCTTCTTTGCTAAGGCGGATGACATGGCCATTGTTATCCCCTTCGGGTGGGGTGCACTGGCTTCTTCTGTTCCCGCCGTTTCGGTCCTGCGGGTTAGGTGGCGGGTTGGGTGGCGGGTTGGGAGTTTGCTGATCCACGTCGCCCTGGATGACTATGGCGCATTGGTAGCGCTCGTAGATTGGTCCGCTGCTGCCGCAGCTTTCGGATCCGGAACCGTAGGTCCCTTCATCCGATGGCGGATCGCACAGATCAGAGTTGCAGCTGCTGCTGTCGTAGGACTCATCTGTTGATGATGATGTGCGTAGCATAGGGTGTGGGGCCCATGAAGCGGGCCTAATTTATGGTAGGGGCACCCGCTCTGGGAGGCGGAGGGTGCCAATTTGCCCCACCTGGAAGCAGAAGCTCCCGAACAGGATCTCGAGTCCGTCGCCTACGGGCTCGAAGTCCTTCATGGTGGCCGGTGAAGTCGAAAGCGCCGAAGAGGAGGTGACTCTCCGTCGCCGCAGAGTTGTAGATCGCTCGGGTTGGGACCGTCACGATCGCACAATCAGCGTCCCCAGTTCCCACAGACGGCGCCAATTGACGAGGTTTGATCTCGTCAATGCCCATTGTTATGGACTTGGGTTTTGGAGAAGATGGGGATGCTGGAGATCGCGGAACGGTTAGCAAACAAGCAACACGGGGACACGAGGTTTACCCAGGTTCAGGCCCCAGGAGGGAAAACCCTACTCCTGCTTGTCTGCTCTTGATTACGGCGGAACCGGTGATTACAGGGGTCCGCAGATGCAATCTGGCGTGGAGGTGTGTATGCGAAAGTATGAGAGAGAGATCTAGGTCGTGCCCTCCTGGCCTTTATATAGACTTAGGCAGGTCCCAGGCACAGATCTAGTCGGTTACAGGTTCTAGGGTTTATCCCTTTGAATTTCCTATCTATTCTAGTCTTGCTCTCCAAGGATCCGAAGGTGTCATGAGCCTCGGCCACCCGAAAGTCTTCATGGGCCGGCGTATATTTGCCGTGGGCCTTCCTTGGGCTGGACCAGGTATGCTGAGATCGTGTACCCGCGGGGTAAAACCATGTCATTTTTTACACCCAGATGGGATCTACCCCAGTCACAAATAGGTGGGGCTTAGGGCCACGTCATAAGCCACATCAGCAAAGACCAGTCAAAGGCTGACCAGGTCAAGGGTGACCTCACCCTGATGTCACGATGACATCAGCAATGGCATTGCTCATAGGTGATGCTCGAATCCGGCGATAGGATGCACGCGCGCTTGCGGGGTTAGGAGATTTGGACGCGGGAGACTGAGGCGAATCGATTGGTGGCCGTGCCGCCTGTATTTGGTCACCGGAGCACTAGCTCCGACGAACATCTGCAGCGACGGACAAAGGTGCACAACACAGACGCGATAGAGGAAGAGACGAAGACAAAGGAGCGGTGACTGAGCATCGCAAGCTCACCAGCATGCCGTTGATGGTCTTTAGAAGACTCGGGGTAGCCGAAATTGCAGTGGACAACGGCGGCCGAACTTCAGGAAGACGAGGTCGCCGCGTCGACTCGAGGCGTCCTACTTCAATTCCTTCAACAAGGAGGCTCAGGGGAGCACGGTGAAGCCGTGTGCTTGATCAACGGAGCACAGCAGAGCATAGAACGGTGGGGACTCGAAGCTAGGGTTTCGATCAGAGAGGAATTTTGAGAGGAAGAAGGGGAATTGGGCCTAGGGTTTCTTCTTGACGACGGCGCTGAAGCTTTTATAGGCATTGATCAATGGCAGCGCGAATCTGGACGAAGGCGGATGATCGGGCAGTCGCCGGAGCTCCACCGAGCTGCTTCCCCGGTGATGCCCACTGTCACGAGGAAGAAGAAATGAAAAAAGGTCGAAGGGGTACACGGGCTGCTGTTGGGCTGGAGTGGGCTGCTGCGGAGCGAGCGAAGGGGTTTGGCTGCTACTTGCGGGCGACATATAGAAAGAAAAGGAAATGGGCCGTGGGCCAGATTTGGTGTTTCCTCTGTTTTTTCCTGGTTTTATTCCTTTTTAATTTTCTGTTTTGTTTTCAGGTTTGTATTTTATATTTGGTTTGAACTTTTATTTTTGGAATTTTATTTGCTGAATACTTGCAGCAACAATAAAGTTATTAAGAATCCATTTGTGAACTTTTATTATGTATTGTGATATTTTCTTTATATATATTCTTTTCTATAACATTGTTTTCACTTTTATTTGGAGTAATTAAGTTTTAAAATGTTTAATAATATTCATAGGGTTTATTTATATGAATTTAATCACATAGTATAGGGTAGGATGATTTATAATATTTGATCCCCACTAATTCCATGCTCATATGGGATGAGTGGTTAGAGAAATGAATTAAAGACTTTGTCTTATGATTATAGATAGAATATTTATGATATGTTGATGAGAAAACTTATTAATAAGTTTAGATTCTGAATTGTAATTACTCACCCTAGGGTTTAAGGTACTTACTATACTCATTTTCTTTTGTTGATGTGAATAAAGATTAATGGTTAATCATATTGTCTTTATGTTTGCGATCTTTAATAACATCACGATTCAAAGTAAAATAGTGGAATTGTTTTCTAGGATAACTTATGAGAAACAATTAATATAGTTCCATAAGCACCTATGATAATGATGATTGAAAATGACAAAGATGTGCTCAGGTGATTTGATATAGTAAATATTTCTATGAATCTTTGTGTAAATAAGATGATAGATCAATTAGATGAAACAGATATTGTGTTTGGTTAAAGATTTAGGGTTTAATGTTTATCAAGAATTCCTATCTTACATATTTTATAATTCTGATTTATACTTAAAGAATTCATTTCCTAGATATACTACTTCTTCCTATCCATCATCATGTGTTAACATGATGAACTTTTCTTTACAGAATATTCTTATCCACCTTTTATTCTTCTAAATTCATTTGTAAATCCAATGAGCTTGAAACTAAAGCTCTTCATAATCTTTTCATATCCATACTTGGTGATATCCACTACTCTACTGTTGATAATTACCAATCCAACAAGTGGTTACTTCTAACTTCAATCATATTCTTCCTTAATCATCCTTCACTAATATCACTTCAATAGATGTATACATCAAATCCTACTTCACCTCAAGTGCTTAGTATTTCCAAAGAGGAAAATACTACTTCTTTAATCCAATGTTGCTCTAATATTATTTTAATCATACTATCTTGTCTCTACTTGACTCCAATATCTAACATTCCAACCTGACATTATATTAATGTGACTTTTAATGACTAATCTAGGATAATATATCTATACTATGGTTCAATCATGTTTTATCCACTAATGTCACTTATACATGGTATAAGCATTCAGTATTGGTGAATAAGGCATGATCATTATAATCCTTTGATCCTTCATGGCTTAGGCTTTTAGTTGGCTAATCAAGGCCTCATCAATACAACATTACAATTGTATTATAGTTATCTTCTTAGTATCTCTATCTAACTATGAGACATTACTCATTGACTATACCTACTTGATCCAATAGGATTACTCCTTGGTAACTATCTTCAGAATTCATCCTTATAATCTTCTTTGTTACCACATATAATTATGTCTTCCAGATAACTCTTCTATCCATTTAGGAGTGAGTTAACTCCATCAATTATCATAATAATTTCATTCTCTTCAAACTCTTCCATCCTATAGATGATATTCAATTCTAGCATTACTACTTATCCCTTTCTTACTTATTTATTTATAGGTCTTAAGTGAATGCTATAATAAGGACAAGATTTGATAGGTCAAGAATTGATGAATCAATAGTTGATTACTCAATATTGATGAACAACAAATATAAGGATAGGATTTAATAGAGATGATAAGGATTGATATGGAAAGAAATATATATGGTGAATGATCTTGACTTTGGTTTCTTTCCTACTCAATCTCACTAGAGAGTTAAAGTTAGGTATTTCCATGATACTCATGGTCTAAGTAGATGAGATTAAGATATAGTTGTTACATTCTTATTATTTGTGTTATATTTATAATTTGGTATTCATGAGTGATTATAATGAATACTATGATATGATCACTAAGTAATGTATTAAGGTTTAATTTTATTCCATTTGATCTACCCTTAGATCAAATCATGTTTACCCAAAATAAGGTTTTAGCAAAGGTCATATTGAAACTTATCGCAGTCAACTTGATGATCTACTTCAATTCCATCAAGTTAATAGAAGCTTCAATCACCTTGACAAGTTTTTATTTAAAAGCGCGAAAATTATTCAGATTTTCTATGCATGAATGCAATGCACATATCTATGTTCAGCTTATTTCTAAGCTCTAATGCTGGGATGTTATAGCCGGCGAGGGATGTCGAGATCTGCTTCAGTCTCCCTCCGCTCATGGCCTCGGTATGGTGCGGTGCCGATGACGAGGTGCCCCGATTGCCCCCGTACCGCGCCCCTGAAGCGGCTTGTCACAACCACTGATAAGAACGACAACATTGGCTGGGAATTTGTGAAGTGTGAGAGCAAGCCCGAGTCAGGGACGGTAAGATCGGAGTGTTTCGAGCGCCAATTTCTCGCTTTTCTTTCGAAATTTCATGCATTTCATCGAATTTGGGATTTAGGGTTCATCTCTGCAATTTCAGGAACTGGCAAAATCTGGGCATTTTGAGTGGCTTGATAAGTACATCGAGCGAATTAGGGTGGAGGTAGCATCCTGGGAGCTCGAAAACCCGTCCGTGGTGGAGCAATTGGGATCTGGCAACCCCACTTCCACTGGTACTATGGTGGATGTGGAATTGAAGGCCGAGCTAAAGAAGATGAACAAGCATCTACGGAAAATCATTGAATTGAAGAAGTAGGACAATCTTATGGCCGTTTTTTTATTTTTGTGTAATTTCTCTCGGATTTGTTTATCTCCTGATCATTAGTCATTAGACAGCGCAATCAGTGTTCGAGTGATGCTTTGTTATCGTAGAACCTGCGGAGATGGATGTAATGGTCTATGTCTTTAGCTTGAATAAAATGCAACACAAATTCGGGCAAATTTTGAGCTACTCTGTTTTCGAAATCAGTGTTCCTTCAGTTTCGTCAGTGTTCCTTCAGTTTCATCAATGCAGGGGAGGGGGAGGGGTTGAAAAGTTAAAAAACAATTGACGAGGAGTGATTGAAAAAGTCCAGGCCCAAATAGAACTTAGCCATGCCAAAATGATCGTATCGAGGCCCAATAGTAACTACTTGTAGATTGGGCAAACAAAATAGCACTCACGTTACAATCTAACTAGGGACGTGTGGATCTATAGATACTCATGCTCAGGTCGCAATCTCTTATTTTTTGCGAAAGTAAATATATAAATGAAGGCCAAGGGCATCCATTTAACTAACAAGCCGAGCACTTTAACTTGGGCGCGCCTTTAAATTATGTAAATATGTAAATGTGTTGTTTGAAAATGAACCATGTGTTGCATGTGTTGTTTGAAAATAATCAACCATCACAACATTAACTTATTCTTCCTTTTGAGCTTTTATAATTTCACTCATTTTATAAATATTGCACGAGTATTATATTAGAATTTCTTTTTGTGTTTTTTGTTTTATGCACTTGTTGTTTTGGGTGTTTTGACAAATGACAATACAATAAAACACACGTCGGTCACATAGATAATATATTAGATAATATAAGGGTGTACAATATAGAGAGGGGCCCCACATTACATAGAGGGCCCCACATTACATAAACCCTAAGGGAAACTAATCTTAAGGGCTCGGCGCCTAAACCCTAACCCTAGCTACTACATGGCTTTAGGGCTGCCGGCCAACCTCGCCGCCGGGAGGCTGCCCTACTCCATCGACGGTGGGGGTGGTGTCGTCACCCGCTAAGCCGTCGCTGCCTTCCAAGCCGCTGCCCTCTCCCGTGTCTCCCGCCGTCTCTGCTCCTCCTCGAAGGCCCAGTGAGCTGCCTCCCGCCGGTCCTCCTCCTCCCGTTGCTTCCTTTTATTCCGGGCGCGCGCTTCCTCCTTCTCCTCCTACTTCGCGGCAGCAGCCAGCTCCTTCGCCTCCTCCTCCTCCGCCTCCTTGAGGGCCTCGTCGGAGGGGACGGAGTCGGAGAGGTTGCCGCCGCAGCTGGGGAGGGGGTTGTGGATGAAGTGGCCTTGGGCCTAGAGGTAGGCCGGGGCTTTGCGTCGCCCTCCTTGTTGCCACGCCTCGGGCGCGTGGGCGCCTCCTTCTCCTAGACCTGCCTGTGGTCCGGGTGGTTGTCCTCGTCGCTGACCTCAGATTCCGAAGGCAAGCGGAGGGGGGAGGTCGTCATGGTCGCCTGGGGGGAGGCAAAGGGACTCGGGGAGGTTGAAGATGAGGAGGCAAAGGTGTTTTGCAACTATTTATTGAGGGCTCAACGTGAAGGGCGGCGTGGGAATCCTTCGTTGCGCAGCCGCGTGCGCTGCGTTGCGTGTAGGCAGCGGGCGTAGCCGCGTGCGTATCCGCGTGCATGATCAATGCGGTCAGTTCAAAAAATTGCTAGGATGCGACGTGACTCTGCCCTGCACCGTCTCCCCCCTACATGCATGCATGCATTAATGGGAAAGAGAGAAAAAACGTCCAAGGTAGTTGTTCATTGGCGGTGAAAAATAAAAGAGAAAATAGAATTTGGCCTTGATTTATTCGATAATAAATGCAGGAATCTAGGACCAAGGTAGTTGTCACACGACATGCAGCAAACTCGTTCGTTTTTACACACCGCATGCAACAAACTCACACATGGAAACTCAACGGGTGAGAAGAAAAAATCGGTGGGATTAATCAGAGGGATGTCAATTGGAGCAATCAATGCATATATAAGCCTATAATCCGGAATAGAGGGAGTATGAAACTAAGTTTAAAAACAAAATACTAGCATTTATAATATCAATTTTATATAATATAAAAGTATGTGTTATGGTGAATCTAATTATATTTATTACATATTTTAGATTTTGATATTTTTTTCTTATATACGTAGTCAAAGTTTATAAATATTGACTTTTACTAAACCCAAAACGCAGAGTAATTTGGGACAGACGGAGTAGAATGGAGGCAATTAATGCATAAATCAGGGAGTGATTTTTTGGAATTGCATGTTTTTCTATGGCGCATGAACCGGAGAGGAGTAAGTTTGACTGAAGAAAGTTGTTAGACTTACACTTATTTAATGTGACGGAGTGAGTAAATACGCTGCAGCGCTGCTGCGTCGGTTGGCTGCACGCAAAATAGCTAGATTGCGACGCGAGAGGTAGTTGCATGGCATGCATGCATGGTGCAGCCCGCCCCGCCCAGCGCCCTCGCATGCGACGCTCGGTCCAACGGTCAATGGAGTGTGCCACGCTGTACCTTATCTGTTCATGGAAAAACGATGCGAGCTAATCATATTCTAGAATCATCCATCCCACGGATCGCCAAGAGCTAGCCGCGGAATCCTTCTAAGAACGTCAACCAATCAGGTGGCAAAACAAGCCCTCCCACAGATCGCCCAGAGCTACCCGCAGAATCCTTATAGAAGACGCGATCGGACGGCCACAGTGTCGCGCTAGGGTTAGATCTACGGTCCTCATTCGGCCATAGGGTTAGCTAGGTTTAGGATGCAGTCAACAGGGTTTTCACAAGTTTGACCAGGCATTCAAATGTGCATAACTAATTCAAAAAAAATCAAAAAAATACAAAACCTTTGCATGCTGTCAAGTTATGTGACATAGTTGTGAGGAAAAATATCAAACTTGGTATATTGATCATATTTCAAAAAACCATTCACAAAATGACCTATCTCCTCCGAGGTTTTCTGGCTTTCGGGTCAAATGACCAATGATATGGCTAGAATCAAGGCATATTTTGCGATAATGTGCCCATATTGGGCATGCATGTGTATAATGGGATGACTAACAATGTTGTAGTAAAAAGTTTTCCTTTTCGACGCACAAAAAATCCATTTTTTATTTTCTGAGTGCAGAAAGAGGGGGGATTTGTGAAGCAACCACCAAATTGAAGTTTCAAAATGGTAACATACTATTTTTCAAAAATACTAGACCACCTAGCATGTACAATGTCCCAACTTGAGTATCTCAAAATTTTTATTCCATCCCTGGTGAAAAAGACAAATCCTGTCGAATCGGCTGGAAGTGGGTAAGATACAGGTACATGATTTCATGCTGATGATTTTTTGTAATAATCATTTTTAGGTTCACAACATGCTATTTCATCAGAGATACAATGCTAGTTTTGTGATCCTCAGCCCCTAGCTAAGAATATTTATGAAAACCCTTCAAAAAGGTTAACCACACAATCAAATGTGCATAACTAATTCAAAAAGAATCAAAAAAATACAAAACCTTCGCATGGTGTCATGTTATGTGACATAGTTGTGAGGAAAAATATCAAACTTGGTTTTAGAAATGGTCAAAAAAACTTGCTTAGAAATGGGGTGGTTTACCCTAGCTTTGGAGCCCATTTCTACCATATTTTGGGTGAGGGTGAGTTGTACTTCACAAAAGGGATCAGGGTGATGATGAGTTGTACTCTACATATGATAAAAACATTGGAAGCTCATACAAACATAGAAAAGTACACATAGCTACATTGGTTGAAATTCAAATTTACCATCATATTTGAATTTCGGCCAAATTATCAACAACAAGTGCCAAATTATTACAATAACAAATGTTTACAATAACAACAACTGCCAAATTATTACAATAACAAATTTTTACAAAAACAACAAGTGCCAAATTATTACAAGAACAAGTGCCAAATTATTACAATAACAAATGTTTACAACAACAAGTGCCAAATTCAAAGTCTATTTTTTTGGCTCTTCTTACCCCTCGTTTTCTTTTCCTTCATAAGTTTCACACCACACAATAGGTTTATGCTCTTCTTTTTCTTACCATAACCATTTGGCCTCCCCACATCACGTCCAAGAGTATCCTTCACCTCCTGGACCTCCTCAACAACACAATCTAGCACCAGAGCCTCATCAACATGGTCACTTTGCACCACAACCTCATCAACATGGTCAGTTTGCACCAGAGCCTCATCAACATGCTCATTTTGCACCAGAGCCTCAACAACATGCTCATTTTGCACTAGAGCCTCAACAACATGCTCATTTTGCCCCTCATTTTGCACTAGAGTTTCCAAATCAGAAACAGTGTGCCCTAAAGCCTCAATAGTTTGCACATCATCCTCCAAAACAAATTCAAATTGCACCTCAGCAGCACCAAACATGATCTAGTTAGTTCTCTTCTTTCTTTGGCCATTGATTCTTGCCCTTTTCACTGGCCAGCATTCTTCAACAAGAAGAGGTGGGCATTTTTCTCCACGCTTTCTCCTGAAAACAAGCAAGTTAGCTGGGGGAGAAAAATCATCAACAAGAAAAACATAGATTTTGGATGAAAATACTTTGGCTTTTCAGTAGTGTATCTGCACTTGGTAGAGCCAGCTCGGTGTCCAAGTTCTTCATAGAGTTTGCATCTATTCTTGTTACCTTTTTGGGCCCTTTTTGGCTTGGCATCTTTCTTTTCATCTTTCTTTCCCTTCTTGGTGCTCCCATCTTTCTCAAACCAAGCCTTGAATCTACTATGCTTGGGCCTGCCAGCCTTTTTTCATCAAAGGAGGGCACAAGGAGAACTGAATGTCCACTTCAGGCCACTGAGACTGATATGCAAGTTCTGGAATTGGTGTTCCATATGCAGCCTTGAATTTTGCTACAGAATAATACTCATGCAAATATGGGTGCATATTTAGCTTGTGTTTGGAGGCCAAGAAAAGTATGGCATGCTCACAAGGCTTCCCAGTGTGTTGCCACACAAGGCATGTGCATTCATGCAATTGAGTGTCAACAACATGCCTCTTGCCAGTCTTTGTATCTCTGACTTCAGCACCCCACAATGAGGATTTCTCAACACGCAAATGTGCAAGATTTTTGGTCCCGTTGACCACCTATTGCACACCATCAGGAAGATTATTTCCTTGAAGAACATCTTCTTCTCAATTTCCACAACCTCATGATCATGATCCTGATCTGGTCAACCATGTCATGGACAGGCAAGTCTTTTAACTCCTTCACTTTGTTGTTAAAACTTTCTGCCAAATTATTGTTGATATGATCACATTTGATGGCAGTGTTAAAATCTGACCTGTACCATAAAAGAGAATGGTAGGTTTCCAACCATGTACAAAACTTGACCCTATCCTCCTTAGAGCATGCCGCCTTAATCTTGTCAAGGTGATATGAATGTGTCTGTCTGGTGTAAGATATTGCTGCTGGCCACATGCGTCCAAAATCATCTCCTCTGAATTTTTTGATCAAATTCATCCACATATGGCCGAAGCACTCCCTCTACTCAGCATGAGGGAAAACAATCTTCACTGCATTTTCTAAACCTTTACATACATCTGTGTGCACTGCCAATGGAGAGACTGGCCCTATGCATCTTTTCAACTGCATCATGAACCATGTCCATGATGCCTCTGTCTCAGACTAAAACATGCCAATAGCTACAGGGAACATACAATTGTGTACATCTAAAGCATTGCATGCTGCTAGTTGACCATTCCACTTTCTAGTCAAGAAAGATGAGTCTATACTCAAATATGGACGGCACCCTGCTTTGAAGCCATCGATGCAAGGCTTTAAAGCCATGAAAAATTTAGAGAAGAAGACTTTCCCATCAGCTGTTACCTCAGTATCTATCTCCACAACACCAAACAATTATGGGTTGCTAAAATAGGCTTGATCTTTTCTGCAACCCATAATTGTGATGTCATCTTTATAACTGTTTGAGAACTTGTAATGCAAGTATGAGGTTTTGGAATTTGATTCACTCTTATTGTCCTTCCATCAGGTTGGCGTCTAGCAGATATATACCACTTGCAAGGCCTGACATTTTGCATAGAACTTCTTTTTATCAGCCCACATAGTCTTGGTAGCAAACTCACGTTTGGCTGCATATGTCCTGAAACACATCCTGAATTCATCCATGCTTGGAAACGATCTCCCTACTTCAATAACTGGGTCGTCTTTGTCATAAACTGTTACTAGCTCATCATCATGTGCATCATCTACATGAACTGCATCATTTTCCAACAACTCTAGATCTATATCTGCCTCTTCATCTCTTAAATGGTTGTCACCATCATTTGTAGCTTCATCCCTCTTCTTCTCCTTGTCTCTGTCATCTATAGGAATGCCAAAAAGCTTTGCCATTTCAATGTCATCTATTGGTGCAATGACCAAATCAGTCTGGTCATGTATCTCAACTGAATTCCAATCAACAGTTACAATCCTTTGTGCATTAGCATCTGCAGCCTCCCCTTGTGTATTAGCATTATCCTCCATTGTTAACACTTCCAACTCAGTAAGTATAGGCATTACTTGCCTTTGTGCAGCCCAATCATCCTCGACCATCTGAGCAGCCAGCTTCGAGGCCACATATCCAACCCTCGAATCAGGTTCTAGATTAATGAGCTCTGCTAAAAACAGAACAATTTTGCTTGTCCAACCGTTTCGCTCATCGATTTTATCAACTATATGTTCCCATGTCTCAACCCTAACAGTCACATTTGCAATCATCAAATCGTAACAAAGAAACTTCTTGCTCTGGCCCCCAAACCACACTATCCCCAATTTTTTCCACCATTTTCCTCACCGCCTCCTCTCCCATGTTTATTAGCTCTTGGGGATCAACATGTTCTAATTCCACCTCCCATTTAACAACCGTGTATCTCTCAATGATCTGCGTGCTTCCATCAACTGAAATAGCCCTAGAGGGAAAGAAATTGATACGAAATTTTAAGGTTTGGCGCGCAACATCGTCTCCCCTGTTTTTAGCGGGCACTGTGAGCTAGCGGAAGCGAACAAAGAGCTCAACCTTAGAGAAATTAAGTGCAGAGATGAGGGATATACCGATTAGAAGTCCCCTCCCCATGCTCCATTTCATTCCCCCTCGCCCCGTTCAGCACACCCCGGCCTCCACAATCTAGCATCAATGGGCATGCTTAGATCTCGAATTGAGAAGAATGGGGGAGGAATTAGCTTTCAAATGGCACTCACCACCTTCGCCGTCGAACGAAAGCGCTGCCGCCTAAAATAATTGCCCTGCCGCTGCCGTCGCCGAGAACGATGGGTGAGGTCCGCCGCCGTCGTCGGGGAAGCTACAGTCAGTGTGACGCGCGCTCTCGGTCGGAAGCGGTTGGTTTGACTGGCTTGATTGGGTGTCCCAACCGACCGGTTTGGCTTAACCCACTGGTAGAAAAGGGCCCATGCGTCCCGGTTGGTAAGGGCCATTAGTCCCGGTTGCCCAACCGGGACGGGGCAATCGGGACTAAAGCTCTAACCATTAGTCCCGATTGCCCCACCAACCGGGACAAATGGGGCACACGTGGCGGCATCAGAGCGCGAGGGGGGGGGGGGGTGGAGCATTAGTCCCGGTTCGTAACACGAACCGGGACTAATAACCTGCTGCCGCGGCAGAGATTTGGCCCATTTCTCTGCCGCGGCAGAGAATTCATTTTGGCACATTTTGTTGCCGCGGCAGCATTTTCGCCACTTTTTGTGCCGCGGCAGAGAATTCATTTAGGTTGTTTTATTGTTTATTTAGTGTTTTGCACTTATCAACGAAGGAACCTTATATTACACAAGATCATCATGACAACATTACATTCAATACACGGATCGAGTTCATGCACTACATACAAAAGTTGCTATTCGATGCTACCGGCCAATTTCTTGAAAGTTGCTATTTTTACAATTCCTATTGTCTATACACAGCCGAGTAGTATTCCCCTTGTGTGTTTAGGACTTATGCATCCAAGAATCCCGCCAATTCCTCCTGAATTGCTCGTATGCGATCCTTTGGCAGAAGACCGTCCCGTAGACGTTCGATCTGATTTAAAAAAGGAGTCAGCCTATATGAATATGAAACTAAACACAATTTGATTGTAATTAAAAACTATAGAAATTGTTTACGTACGTGGAGTTGCTCTAAATTTCTGCCCTTCTCATCGCACGTCTGCCGGATGAACTCGCATACATAGTATCCACATAGATTGTTACCTGGTCCCTGCGTCAGGCACTTTACGAGAACAGAGTTCAATCAAAATAATAATCAAGCATGATAATAACTGTATCAAAACTAGAATCAAAGAGATGCGTGGATATAGCTAGTGGTGCTTACATCTAGTGGTTGAAATGTAAGCTCCTCTTTCCAAACACCCCTAGCCTTCTTGGTGAACCGTTTCCAAGCGCTGCCCGGCGTAGAAAACGAATAAAATAAGTTATTAAGTACTTGATATCATAAAATTCACGAACGTTGCCGATATAGTGTCGTAATGATTAGAATTACCGCTGGAGAAGTATCTGCATGTCCTTCCACGTCTCAAGGGGTTTATGTTTCGAGTCCATGACTAGTACACGCCCTTTGTCAAGTTGAATGATTAACAGAATATAGTGGTACCTGCGAATGCAGAACTAATCAATTATATACTTAACATCGATTAAGCGAAATAGAAAGTGTATACAAGACAATAACACTCACTGGAAGTTGTAAGGAAATAGTATTTCCCTTTTGGTTTCTTGAAACCTTAACGCGTGTACTATATTATCCTCCGTATCCTGGGGGCTTATTTTGAGATTAGCTTCATGAACCCAATATGGGTCAATGAAGCCAATGTCATAGATTTGTCCTCTGCTACATTCGAGAATCTTCATTCTGCATATTACAGTATGATTATATACATGCAATAAACAAAATAATATAGCTGGAGACTAAATTAATTACAGAATTAGTACTTACAGACAATAGGCACTCATGATCGATTTGTCCAAGGCGTCTTGATTGAATAATTGAAATAGTTCATCAAATTCAATGGATATCATGTCATCCTTATCTTTCCCATGATGCTTTTTTGTAACCCTCAGCACTATCCAGTTAGCCCCGGCCCTTGTGGCATGCATGTACCAGTTATGCAATCTTCGCATTTTTGTTGGAAGATTGTTTACCTCCTCAGGTTTGACGAGAGGTTTTCCGTACTGGTATTGGTATGCTACTTCACTCACGGGGAAGAACTCTAACTGGGATAAGTACTGGGCAATACTCATACCTTGAGCAGCGGCAGCTTCTCCGTATTGTGCAACTACCTCTGGATCATACTGCTCTTCGGCCCCATATTTGCTCGACCCCACATTGGTTTGAGAAATCACCTTGAGAGGGGCGCAAGTCTGTTTTGCTTGTTCTCCGAGCTGGGCAACAGATTTCCCGCTTGCATCAGTACTGCTCTTCGAGGCTTTTTGTGCCGCATGTGACTTGAGAATAGAACGCTCATAGTCTGATGACATCTTTGGCTCGGGTTGATGAAGATTCTTTAGCATTTTAAACACTTTGGCTTTTTTCTTCTTTGGTGCTGGGGAACTCTGGCTCTTTCGGCCGCCTCAGCTTAGCGAAAAACGCTGTCGTTTCTGCATCAACGATCGCCGCAGTCTCCTCTTCAGTATAGTCATAAGCTCTCTTGGGAGGAACCGTTGGTACTTTTGGAAGAGGCTCTTGTTTACGTTTCGGTGATCGCTTACGACGCACAGTAGCGGTACGCTTACGCTTTTTATCCTGAGGCGCCGGCGATGGCTCCCGCGGCGATGGCTGCACCGGAGATTGGTGAGGCGACGGAGCCGGGTGAGGCGACGAAGACGGCTGCCGCGGCGGCGACGACCTCGCTGGAGACGGGTGAGGCGGCGGCGAAGATGGCCTTGGCGTGTGATTTCGAAGCACGATACAATCCTTCGGCCATAGAATGGTGACGTTTTTTGCGTCACCCAACACAGTCACATCCCCTTCACCAGAGGGTAGTGAAGATCCAAAACCTCAAAGGTGGGCATGATTTCATCCACGCCGACAACAGCGTAGCCCTCTGGAACCGGACGACAGTGGTAAGTTGGTGTGGGTCCAATTGGTAAGGCATAGCCGACCGCCACCATCATTGATATGTTCACAACTTTGACATGTAGCTCGCAGTGTGTCATCTCTGTGATATCATCCACTGGGTAGCCAACAGGAGCCATCGTCGGTGCATCATCGGCATCGCCATTGTCATCACCCGGGACCTCGGTGGAAGCCACACTGCTTTTTCGATTATTCGATAGGCCGGTAGCATCGAATGCAGTGTGCTGCTGAGATGGGCCGGTAGTACTTTGCTCTTTAAGTGTGTTAATTTCATCTTGTTGTTGCTTTAATCGTTCTTCAATTAAACGCATTCGCTCTTTCTGACTTTCTGCTTCAACTGCCGCCCTGTCCTTTCTCCTCTGACGGCTTCTATCAGGATATTTCTTCCTCTCTTCGGGAAACCCAGTCCTCCATGATTGGGAGCCTCTTGTGCCTCGTGTTCGTCCATCATGTTCCTTATTTCCAAGGGCGAGGGTGAGCTCATCATTCTCTCTATCGGGAATGAAGTCCCCATCTTTAACAGCATTTACTGCTTTTCTGATCCTCTCGATTGGCAAGGGGTCTTCTTTATGTCGTATGTTATATATACACCTCCCTTCCGAGTCCAACGTGCCCCCATGCCCGTAAAACCAATTCCTTGCACGTTCTACCCAATCGTCTGTCTCTGGGGTGATATTTTTATCACGCAGTTCCTGCTCAAGTTTCTCCCACTTAGGAATGCCAACCCTGTAGCCACCTTGCCCCATAGTATGGTGATACTTCTTCTTAGCAGCATTCAGCTTATTCGTTTCAGACATTTTCTTAGATTTTTCTGATTTCTTGTATTCCACAAACTCATCCCAAAATGGTTTTATCTTCTCAAATTGAATATTCTTGAAATCGGGAGTCTTCTTTTTCACGACATAGTCAAGGTGCAATCTTTTCTTCCAGTTGGTGAAACACTGGGCCATCTTCTTCAAAGCCCACTCCCTGACCTTAGCCTCCATGGCTCTCCCATGTTGTAAGGCGTCCTCAACTGGATCCTCCGCATTTGGATCCAGCTCTATCTTCGGTAGTTTGAAATTAACCATGAGCCTCTTCCACAGTAAATCTTTGGCGTGGTTAGGGACAAATAAACATGTTCCCTCTTCATCCGCATTAGCAGGCCTATTCCAATTTCTAATGGTGATCGGGATTAAGTCCCTAACGATTACTCCGCATTGTGCCACAAATTTGGTTGCGACAACTTCGGGAGCTGTCGGTCTGCCGTCTTCAGCGATATCTTCGATCCTGAACCTCTCATGGTCTTGCAACTTTTTGGTTGGGCCTCGTCTGCTCTTTTCAGTAGATTCCTTCGATCCGGAGGGCTAAAAGAAGAAAGATCGTCGTTACTATTTCTATATAGATAGTAGATGATTAATTAATGAATTGATTTATATTACATGCACCTCGCCGGAGCGGTCGTCTTCTCGATTACACAAGGCATCGCCTTCTCCCTCGCGGAAGGCAACACCTTCAACCTCAAACAAGTTGTCTACTCCGGTAAAAAGAGGATCACCCTCACCGGAGTTGTTCAGAAACGGTGATACGTCCAAATTATCTTCCCCACGGATCACACCTTGGATCAACTCTTCCTTTTCTTCGTCTCTGACGTGTGGGTCCATATTTTCTGCATAGGTGGAAAAACGAATAAGTCAAAGCGGCTAAAGGAGAAAGTTAAGTACGGTGTTGAGAGATATAAACCCTAATTCAGAGAAACCCTAATATATACATACACAATAATAAAAATTAAGAGAAAGGGAAACCGTGTAGTAGATAGGCACATCGTCGAACCCACATGCACCTAAGTTGCTTGAAAATGTGAATCGGGTCTGGGGCTACCCACAGTGACTGACCAGTGGGGCCGAAGACCAATAATACCAAACTAATTAATAAACCTAATAATACCTAACTAATAATAAACCTAATAATCCAAACACCAAAAAGAAAGGGAAACAGTCAACACATGGCATCGATGCAATGCTCAAGCAAGTATGATGATATGACAAGTTAATTTGCATTGGAATGTAACCCTAAGAAATGCTCGACGATTTAATCGGGGTTCCGAGGGGTGAAAACCCTAACTCGAAGAAACTCCGGAACACATGAGAGGGGTGGATTTGTTCTTCTAATTAAACTTGTAATTTAAGTTGTTGAACAATGCATGATTATAGCTTAGATAGCTAGGTTTCACTTTTCTGAACATTTTGATATATTATTCATATTTTTATGACTTATAGATTAAAAGTTATTGAATTTATAAGATTATAATTATTTCTGAAATTATTAAAAGCTGGTTAAACTTTTTACACCGCAGGCAAACCTACCCACAGTGACTGACAGAGGGGCCCGGAGCCACCTCAGCAGCCACACAAGCAAAAGTGGTTCAGGGGGGCATTTTTCACTCGGGCTGGGGCTAGCCAGAGACGCTGACCTGTGGGCCAGAGGCCACATAGGAAAGCCATGCAGGCAAAGTGGCTCCCTGGCTGGGTCGCGCTGATGCACGGGTGACGTCACGCCGGCGGTGGCTTGCAGGACGGTGATCGGGAACGGCGTTAGGGGGCGATCTAGGGCGCGTGCGTGCGCGCGTTAGAGAGAGGAGGTTGAGGCGAGCCAAAGAGTAGCGGCGCCGCCTCCAAAAGGTCACCGGAGAGAGAGCACGACGACGGTGAGCGGCGGTGGTGGCAGGTGGTCGACGGGGAGGATGAACCAGAGTGAGAGGGGGCGAGAGAGAGGGTCCACGAGGACCAGCAGCATACCAGGTGTGCGGTGGTGGTGTCGGGGAGGCGAGGCGAGGTCGGGAGCCGACGAATCGACGGCGGCGATCGTCGGGCTCGAGGGTCGTTGGCGATGATTGGGAGCGAGCGGGGCCGATTCCTTCAGGGAGAAGCCTCGGGGCGACGAGGCGAAGCTTCCTGCACGCTTGGCTGGGCGAGGGGCGGCCGGTAGGGCGTGCACGGCGGCGGGGCAGCCTGACGACGTCGTGCGCGAGAAGAGAAGAGGAGGGGAGATGGGGAAGAAGAAGAGGAGGGGCACCCAGTTATAACCAAAGGACCTTTAGTCCCGGTTGGTGGCTCCAACCGGGACTAAAGGGTTATACGTCCCGGTTGGAGCCACCAACCGGGACCTATACTCCAATATTTTCAGCAGACCAAGGGTTGGCGCGCAGGGGGTCTTTAGTCCCGGTTGGTGGCTCCAACCGGGACATATTCCCCTGTTTTCAAAAAATTTCAGGTATTTTCTCTCTGTTCCCGCCTTATTTTTTATTTTGGGGTTTAAATTTGTATTGTTTTTTAAATGATAATTAATTTGGAATTTAGAAAAACTTTAAACATAAAAAGTGTTTCGATTTGAATAAATAATTCAAAACCATTTTCTGTTTTAAAAAATAATTAATGTAACCATTTAAAATATGAACCATTTACAATTAAAAATGAATTAACTTATAATTTTTAATATCAATTTGGAATTTAGAAAAACTTTAAACATAAGAAGTGTATGGATTTGAATAATAATTCAAAAATATATTCTATTTTTAAAAAATAATTAATGTAACCTTTTAAAATGAATTAACTTATATTTTGAATATTAATTTGGAATTTAGAAAAACTTTAAACATAAAAAGTGTTTGGATTTGAATAAATAATTCAAAACCATTTTCTGTTTTAAAAAATAATTAATGTAACCATTTAAAATATGAACCATTTACAATTAAAAATGAATTAACTTATATTTTTTTAATATCAATTTGGAATTTAGAAAAACTTTAAACATAAGAAGTGTATGGATTTGAATAAATAATTCAAAAACATATTCTATTTTTAAAAAATAATTAATGTAACCTTTTAAAATGAATTAACTTATATTTTTGAATATTAATTTGGAATTTAGAAAAAATTTAAACATAAAAAGTGTTTGGATTTAAATAAATAATTCAAAAACATTTTCTGTTTTAAAAAATAATTAATGTAACCATTTAAAATATGAACCATTTACAATTAAAAATGAATTAACTTATATTTTTTAATATCAATTTGGAATTTAGAAAAAACTTTAAACATAAGAAGTGTATGGATTTGAATAAATAATTCAAAAACATATTCTATTTTTAAAAAATAATTAATGTAACCTTTTAAAATGAATTAACTTATATTTTTGAATATTAATTTGGAATTTAGAAAAAAATTAAACATAAAAAGTGTTTGGATTTAAATAAATAATTCAAAAACATTTTCTGTTTTAAAAAATAATTAATGTAACCATTTAAACTATGAACCATTTACAATTAAAAATGAATTAACTTATATATTTTTAATATTAATTTGGAATTTAGAAAAACTTTAAACATCGTTAGAACTTGCATTGGATCTCTGAAGAAACCACATATTGCGAGTCTAAAAATGATTTTTTCAAAAAATCACGGGCGATAGATCATGTACGTGTAGTACAAACCGGAGCCACTTCCTGCCGATTCGGCAGACATTTGTCATTTTTACCCGGGATGGACGAAAAGGTTTGAGATGTACCGGTTGGGAGATAGTCCATGTAAGGTGGTCTAGTATTTTAGGAAAATAGGACGGTAGCATTCTGAAACGGCATTTTGGTGGTTACTTCACAAAACGACCCGTTTTTTGCGCTCGAAAAATGGAAAAGGGCTTTTCCGTGCGACAAAAAGGAAAACTTCCTCCTGCAACATTGTTCTCCATACCAATGTCCACACACATGCATAATATGGGCACAACATCACAAACTATGCCGTGATTCAGCATATAACATCGGTCATTTGGACCGAAAGCCATGAAACCTCGAACATGATAGGTCATTTTGTGAAGGTTTTTTCGAAACATGATCAATATACCAAGTCTTGTATTTTTCCTTTCAACTATGTAACATAATATGACACCACGCGAAGGATTTTTATTGTTCGTTTTTTTTTTTGAATTTATTATGCCCGTTTTGAATTACCTGAATTTCTAACTATGGTCGAACCGGTGTGCATGAAGATAGGGGACGAGCGTCGTTAGAACTTGCATTGGATCTCTGAAGAAACCACATATTGCGAGTCTAAAAATGATTTTTTCAAAAAATCACGGGCGATAGATCATGTACCTATAGTACAAACCGGACCCACTTCCTGCCGATTCGGCAGACATTTGTCCTTTTTACCCGGGATGGACGAAAAGGTTTGAGATGTACCGGTTGGGAGATAGTAAATGTAAGGTGGTCTAGTATTGTAGGAAAATGGGACGGTAGCATTGTGAAACGGCATTTTGGTGGTTACTTCACAAAACGACCCGTTTTTTGCGCTCGGAAAATGGAAAAGGGCTTTTCTGTGCGACAAAAAGGAAAACTTCCTCCTGCAACATTGTTCTCCATACCAATGTCCACACACATGCATAATATGGGCACAACATCACAAACTATGCCGTGATTCAGCACATAACATCGGTCATTTGGACCGAAAAAGCCATGAAACCTCGAACATGATAGGTCATTTTGTGAAGGTTTTTTCGAAACATGATCATTGTTTGGCACACATTTAGTCCCGGATGTAGTCACAAACCGGGACTAAAAATATTTTCCGCCATTTGCCACCTCTTCCCGCCAAGTTTTCCCGCCCTTTCCTTTCTACTAGAGCTTTTAGTCCCGGATGTAGTCACTAACCGGGACTAAAGATATTTCCCGCCATTTCCCAAAGCTTCACGCCAAGTTTTCCCGCCCTTTCCCTCTATATTTTGGGTGATCGTGTCATGGCTATCCACACATCCACACCTTCCTCTCTTAGAACAATGGACAACGCCTACTGGGCCATTCTGACTCTCGAGGAGACCGAGGCGTTGTGCGCCTCCAACTACCCTTGTCCACCGAGGTACCGGCCGCCCGTCGGCTGGATGCTGAGCGCTGGAGGGGTTCCTGTCCCTCAAGGTTCCGCACGCCAGGCGGCCATCACAAACCACTTCTACCACGAGCTCACGCCGGAGCAGCGGATGGATCCCCAGTGGGATCCCGACAACTACGACACCTGGAATGCCTTCTTCGCTAATAGGCGGGAAAGGGAGCTCGCCAGGTACGAGGGTGATGGCCCGCCACCGGTGAACCACAATGAAGTCGGCCGTCGTCTGTGGTGGGCGAACCGTACTATCATAAAAGTGATGCGCTACATCGCCGGGGGAGACCATCCTCGCCTACGGTGCCCACGAGTCCACCCGCCACAGGCCCCACACTGTCCCGGCGGTAGCGGCATCGTCTTCCAGGAGACCCCTCTCCCACCCGTCGTGAATCCGAGGCTGAAATGGCCCCTGGTATATGCCATGGATGGGCTGAGGATCCCCGGAGTGGCAGGTGACGATGACGATGATGATGACGACGACGATGAAGACCCTGAAGCTGCGTACTATAGGACTAGGCATGATTATGACTAAAGGGGGCGGCTTTAGGCCTGAGTGTTAGCTAGTCCCGGTTTGTCCCGGTTTTTAATATTAATAAATGTCTTAAGTGTTACCTAATAAATAGAGGGAAATGCCTATATAAAGAGAGGGTTCATATTTAGTCCCGGTTGGAGAAACCAACCGCGACTGAAGGGATTGCGGCAGAGTGGGCCAGGCAACACTAATAATAGGGGTGAGTGTCGATATTATGTCGTGCGGCTTGTACCTTGTCCCGGATGGTGTCACCAACCGGGACTAAAGATGAACCTTTAGTCCCGGTTGGAGACACCAACCGGGACTAAAGATGAGTCAGCACTAATAATAGGGGTGAGTGTCGACATTATGTCGTGAGTGTCGACATTATTCTGAGCTGCTTGTACTATAAATATCCATCCTTGTGAGTCCAGTCCTCCAGCCAGTTTGAGGCATCTCCAAGATGGTTTTAGAGAGCAGGGACACCACTACGGCCAGTTTCAGGGAGATGCCGACGGAGCCCAGTCCTCCGGCATCTCCGAGAAACTGGTCATAGAGGCACTCCCTAATATGTGAAATTAGTTAGCTCCGAGGTGTATTGATCTAGTTAGTGAAGTTACAAGCTGCAAGATGGTTTTCGAGAGCAGGGACACCACTGCGGCCAGTTTCAGGGAGATGCCGACGGAGCCCAGTCCTCCGGCATCTCCGAGAAACTGGTCATAGAGGCACTCCCTAATATGTGAAATTAGTTAGCTCCGAGGCGTATTGATCTAGTTAGTGAAGTTACAAGCTGCAAGATGGTTTTCGAGAGCAGGGACACCACTACGACCAGTTTCAGGGAGATGCCGACGGAGCCCAGTCCTCCGGCATCTCCAAGAAACTGGTCATAGAGGCACTCCCGGTCCAGCCACAAAACGGGACTAACACTCAAGACATTTATTAATATTAAAAACTGAGACTACAAAACCGGGACTAAAGGCCACAAACCGCGAAAGATATCCTTCGGTCAAGCCACAAACCGCGAAAGACATGAACTAGAGTTACATAATATGAGCATGAACTTCTTGGCATATGTCATTCCTTATGACCGCTTCAGACGTAACCATGGAGCATCTTCTTTACTTAACGGAATGCTTGGGTCAGTTTTCACTGTGAAGGGCGAAATTTCATCAAACTTATTATAATCTTCTGGCATGTCTGTCTTGTCCTCGATTCCCACGATGTTTCTTTTCCCTGGAAGAACTATGTGACGCTTTGGCTCATCATATGATGTATTCGTTTGCATATTTTTTCTTTTTTTCGGTCTGGAGGACATGTCCTTCACATAGAAAACCTGAGACACATCATTGGCTAGGAAGAATGGTTCATCTCTATAACCAAGATTATTGAGATCCACTGTTGTCATTCCGTACAACTGGTCTATCTTTACCCCTTCCCCATTCAGGTTGACCCATTTGCAGCGAAACAAAGGGACCTTAAAAGAGACTCCATAGTCTAGTTCCCATATCTCCTCTATGTAACCATAATATGTGTCCTTTTGTCCATTCTCGTCTATTGCATCAAAGCGGACACCACTATTTTGGTTGGTGCTCTTTTTATCTTGGGCGATCGTGTAGAATGTATTCCCATTTATTTCGTACCCTTGGAAATTCAATACAGTAGAAGATGGTGACGCGGCCAACAAGTATAGCTGATCTCCAACAGTGGTGTCATTCAAGAGATGTGTCCGCATCCAACCACCGAAAGACTTCATGTGTTCATCTGTAATCCATGATTCAGGCTTCCCCGGGTTTTTGGAGCGTACAATATTCTTGTGTTCCTCGATATACGGAGCTGCCAAGGTGGAATTATGTAAAACTGTGTAGTGTGCTTTAGTGAAAGAATCCCCGTCCCTACATATCATTGCTTTCTTTCCCAGCGTGCCTTTTCCACTTAGTCTTCCCTCATGCCGCGAGTCAGAAACACCAATCGGCTTAAGGTCAGGAATAAAGTCAACACAAAACTCATTGACCTCCTCTGTTCCATATCCCTTGGAGATGCTTCCTTCTGGTCTAGCACGGTTATGAACATATTTCTTTAAGACTCCCATGAACCTCTCAAAGGGGAACATATTGTGCAGAAATACCGGACCGAGAATGGCAATCTCTTCCACTAGATGAACCAGGAGATGCGTCATAATATTGAAGAAGGATGGTGGGAACACCAATTCAAAACTAACAAGACATTGTACCACATCCTTCTGTAACCTTGGCAGAATATCTGGATTGATTACCTTCTGAGATATTGCATTGAGGAATGCACACAGCTTCACAATGGGTACTCGAACATTTTCCGGTAGAAGCCCCCTTAATGCAATCGGAAGCAACTGCGTCATAATCACGTGACAGTCATGAGACTTTAGGTTTTGGAACTTTTTCTCTGCCATATTTATTATCCCCTTTATATTAGATGAGAAGCCCGACGGCACCTTGATACTGTAAAGGACTTCAAAAAAGATTTCCTTCTCTGCTTTGCTAAGAGCATAGCTGGCACGACTTAAGTGACGTTCTTTATCCGTCTTGTTATCTGTATGCATGTTCTTTGGGTCTTTCATAATTTGTTGGTCCTCCCGTGCTTCAGGTGTATCTTTTGTCTTCCCATACACGCCTAGGAATCCTAGCAGGTTCACGCAGAGATTATTCGTCACGTGCATCACGTCGATTGAAGAGCGGACACGCAGGACTTTCCAATATGGCAGCTCCCAAAATATAGATTTCTTCTTCCACATGGGTGTGTGTCCTGTAGCGACGTCGTTCGGAACTGATTGACCGCCGGGACCCTTTCCAAAGATTACTTCTATGTCCTTGACCATACCAAATACATCATCACCAGCAGGGAGTTTAGGCTTCTTCCGGTGATCTGCCTCACCTTTGAAATGCTTGCCTTTCTTTCTTACGGGATGATTGGTCGGAAGAAATCGTCGATTCGCCAGGTACACAACCTTCTTGCATTTATGCAAATATGTACCTTCGGTCTTATCTAAACAATGGGTGCATGCCTTATATCCTTTGTTTGTCTGTCCTGAAAGGTTACTAAGAGCAGGCCAATCATTGATGGTTACGAATAACAACCCTCGTAGATTAAATGACTCCCGTTTTTTCTCATCCCACGCACGTACACCTGGTTTGCCCCACAACTGTAAGAGTTCTTCAACTAATGGCCTAAGGTACACATCAATGTCGTTGCCCGGTTGCTTCGGGCCTTGGATGAGCACTGGCACCATAATGAACTTACGCTTCATGCACAACCAAGGAGGCAGGTTGTAGATACATAGAGTCACGGGCCAGGTGATGTGACTGCAGCTCTGCTCCCCAAAAGAATTCATGCCATCCGTACTTAGACCAAACCATAAGTTCCTTGCGTCACCTGTAAAGTCTGGAAAGTCTCTCTCGATTTTTCTCCACTGTGACCCATCAGCAGGGTGTCTCAACTTCCCGTCTTTCTTACGGTCTTCTTTGTGCCATCGCAACAACCTGACATGCTCTTTGTTTCTGAACATGCGTTTCAACCTTGGTATTATAGGAGCATACCACATAACCTTAGCAGGAACCCTCTTCCGGAGGGGCTCTCCCTCAACATCACCAGGGTCATCTCGTCTGATCTTATACCGCAACGCGTTGCATAACGGGCATTTATCTAAATTCTCATACTCCTTACCGCGGTAGAGGATGCAGTCATTAATGCATGCATGTATCTTTTGCACATCTAATCCCAGAGGACAGAGAGTCTTCTTTGCTTCGTAGGTACTCTCGGGAAGTTCGTTATGTTTTGGAAACTTCGGCTTCATTATTTTCAGCATCTTTTCAAATGAGGAGTCAGTTAGACCACACTCTGCCTTCCATCGCAACAATTCCAGTGTGGTACCGAGCTTTGTGCTGCCATCTTCACAATTTGGGTACAACAATTTCTTGTGATCTTCTAACATGTCCTCTAACTTCAACTTCTCATTTTCTGTTTCACAGTCTCGCTTTGCATCAGAAATGACCCTACCAAGTTCATCAGCCGGCTCATCTGATGCCCGTTCTTCACCTTTTTCCTCTCCATTGTCTTCCATTGCAGTATCACTGTATTCAGGAAACATATGATGATAGTTGTTATCATCATCTTCTTCTTCACCATCTTCCATCATAACCCCTCTTTCCCCGTGCTTGGTCCAGCAATTATAGTTGGGCATGAAACCTTTCATAATCAGGTGGCCGCGAATGATTTTCGAGGAAGAGTACTCCTTGTTGTTCCGACATTGAACACATGGACAACGTATAAATCCATTCTCTTTGTTTGTCGTAGCCACATCGATAAATTTATCCACGCCTTTGATATACCCGGCTACCCGCCGGTCACCGTACATCCATTCCCGACCGTTCATCTGCATCATATAAGTAAGTTTATCAAAAAACAGGACATCATAAATAGTGAAATAACCAATTCACACCGACACATGAATTGTATCAATGACCTAGAAAAGATAAGATTGCTAACCTCGATCGAGGGAAATAAAGAGGAGAAAGCTCAAGTGCGTCTCGGACACCTTCTATATTTTTTTTCTATGAGAAATTCAACGGGATTTTTCACTCAAACATTTCAACAAACACCTTCAATGCATGCATGAGAAAAAACTAGCACACCCCCTCACACCTTACACCATTCGAAAAAACAGAGTGGAGGCAGAGGGGGCTGGGGCGTTGCATTTATAGAGGGCAGGGGTCTTTAGTCCCGGTTGGAGCTAGCAACCGGGACTAAAGGTGCGTGCCACGCCACGTGGATGTGGCCAAACCTTTAGTCCCGGTTGGTGGCGCCAACCGGGACGCATGCCCCCTTACCAACCGGGACGCATGCCCCCTGGCCCCGTGCCCGCTCCAACCGGGACGCGTGCCAGCATTAGTCCCGGTTGGTGGCGCAACCGGGACTAATGCTCCGAGGGGTCGCGAACGGATAGCCCTTTTTCCTCCAGTGACCCTAATCTTGAAACAAAGTTAAATGTGTCCTTAACGACCGTTTTATGGCCCGTGTGGCCCTGGGCTATTAGCTGCCTCACAAGCGTCGCATGCGAGCTATTCTTTGCAAGGATGTCGTGTTCCTTCCAATTCCGTGTAAAGACATCGCATGGGAGCTATAAGCCCGTTTATAGTTAGCAGTTAGGTAGGTTAAAGGCTTGCCCGATGTTTGAAGCCATTGACTTGTCCCAACAAAAGAAGGAAAACTCGAAGGTACGATCGATGTGAGTGATGGGCAGTGATGATCATTGGGTTATTCTAATCAATTAGACCCGTCATCTTCCCTTTGTGTGGTTTCAATGGGTATCGACATATTAGCATTTTTGTAAGCAGAAGATAAAACGAACTCGTGTTGACTTTTGCTGCTCGTGCCAAGTTAACTAGTTTTGATCAACGGGATATAATTAAGGTGAACCTAAACCATATCCAGGCAAGTACTCCGTTTATAAAATCCAGACCACGCAGCCTCCCACGGGTAGTGTGTTTGTGTGCAAGAAATACATAGGTGTATCTCGGCACGGCCCGTACATATTCAGGAGGAGACACTGTAGGTATTCACTAATAATCACTACTGTCCCTGACTCCTTGGGGAAGAAGAGATTGCGGTAGGTACATCCATGGTCTGCACAAATGATGGCGATATTACATGGCCTCGATGAAAATGATGGATGACATTACGACGACGGCGACGCTTGACGACGTACGGGAGACACAGGACCGATCCCACCCCGACCGTGAAATACCGTTGTCGCTGGCGATGTTTCACTTACCCATGCACGAAACCGCCACAGGAACCGGTAAATGCGTGTGAACGCGGGCAATCGGGTTAGATTCTACCCCAAGCTACCCTGCCCTGCTTCCGCCGGATCAATCGTCTCGCCATTTCGCCGGGCAAAACATCAGCATTTAACTGATGGCGAGTTCTCTCACGAGTGACGCGACGACGTACGTCTCGCCGGCGAGAAAGAAGATTTCAGGCACGCCGCGTTTACCGAAGCGGCGAAGCGACGAGACCGACGTGCGAACCAAACCACTATGCAGGCTACACGTACGTTACCGGAAGGGATCGAGGAGAAATGCGTGCGTTTTTCTCATGTGTTGGTCCTAGGGGATGACTATTTGTCCCTGCAGCATGTGAGGCCGGCCGTGATGATGGTACGGTATGCTTTTGATCTTTAACCTGGACTCTGGAGGATTTGGGCAGCCGCGCTAGCTACCCTGTCCGAAAGAAAGTGATGCTGACGGTGGGAGACCTGTTTTCTCATGGCACGCAGTAGTAGAAAAAAGGGCTTCGATTTGGTCAAGAGTCTCACACTAGTCTTGATTTGTTATAGTTCTGATTCGTATCGTTTTTAGCAGCTAGGAGCGTTAGAAAACTCTAGTCCGGGTCGTTCCGGGAAAAAGAATGTACATAGACTTGTTTCAGTGTGTATATTCACTCCAAATATGAATAAACCTACATACTAAAAAAAATACATTTGCTTTACAAAACTAAAACATCTTATACTTTGAAAGGAGGAGTGCTAGCTAGCCAGTGGGTTACGAATTGTGTAAGATTTTAGTCCTTTGTCTCGAGGAGTAGCCCAAAACACATAAGTAATCCGGAACTATCAGCAGTGAGATCACTGGATCGATCAGCACCCGACACCGTTTTGTTAGATCTAATCTATCATTGGTAGATGTACTGTAAGTTAGAGCTCGTAGATCTGAGAGGGGAAGAGAGGGGGGGTGAGACTACCTGCGCCCTGGCTCGACAAGCACGAGCCAGAGGGGATGCCGGAGCTCGTGCCGGAGTTGGAGCCGCCGTCGTTAGCCATGGGAAAAGGGGGCGACGGCGTGAGCGTGGGTGGTAGAGAGTGGTGGCGGCGGAGCTTCCCGTCGGCCTAGCGCGAACCCTAATCGGTGGGTGTGTAGGTGGGGGCTGCGGCGCACGGTGAACCTTATACCGTGTGCGTCCGGCCCCCCACCTCTTTATATACGCGCTGGCGATAGGGGCCCACCAACCATGGATAGGGTTGGGCGCCCCCGATTAGGGCGCGATGAGGGACTCCGTTTGGGCCGTTGTGCTCGAACGTGGGAGAGATCTATCTAACATTCTCCCCCTAGATCTCGACTTTACTTTTAACTTTGTACTTTACTTATTTCATCACAGAACGATACATAGAGCATGTTTCATCGTCTCAGCTCAATTGCCGATAGAATCGGACATCCACTATATACCTTCATGTTTTGAAACAAATCCTGTTACTTTTGGGCCTCTGTAGTCGAGGTATCATAGGCTTTCCATTAAACCCATGCTGGCTATGTGTTCCTTGAACACATTGGGTGGTAAGCCTTTCGTTAGCGGATCCGCAAGCATATCCTTTGTCCTTATATGCTCGAGCCTTATAGTTTGATCCTGGACTTTGTCCTTCACAACATAATACTTTATATCTATAGACTTTGTAGCATTACTCGACTTGTTATTGTGAGCATATAATACTGCGGGCTCGTTGTCACAGTACATCTTTTGTGGCCTGCTGATGCAGTCAACCACTTTCAAGTCGGGTAAAAATTTCTTTAACCATAACGCCTGTCCCATGGCCTCATAACATGCTATAAATTCTGCATACATCGTAGATGATGCAACTATCGACTGTTTGGCTCTTCTCCACGAAATAGCACCTTCTGCGAGAGTAAAGACATACCCTGTCGTGGACTTTCTGTCGTCTTTATCTCCTGCAAAATCCGCATCTGAATACCCTTTTATCTCTAGGGAATCAGATCTCTTATATGTTAGCATGAGGCCTTTTGTGCCTTGCACATAACACAAAGCTTTGTTTACCATCTTCCAGTGCTCTATGCCTGGATTCTCTTGATATCTACCGAGTACCCCGGTGATAAAAGCTAAGTCAGGGCGAGTGCACACTTGTGCATACTGTAAGCTTCCAATAACCGAAGCGTATGGTACTGACTTCATTTGATCGATCTCATATTGATTCTTTGGACATTGAGATTTCCCAAAACTATCGCCCTTGACTATGGGAGCAGGTGTTGCATTACTCGCATGCATATTGTATTTCTTTAAAATCTTTTCACAATACGCTTTCTGCGACAGTCCTAACACTCCATTCTTTCTATCTCGGTGAATTTCTATGCCCAAAACATAAGAGGCTTCACCAAGATCTTTCATGTCAAAATTTGATGACAAGAACTTCTTTGTCTCTAGTAGTAGACTAACATCACTGCTGGCAAGCAGGATGTCATCCACATACAGAATTAGAAAAAATATATTTCTCACTTTTGAACTTTGCATAAATGCAGTTGTCCTCAACATTTTCCTTGAATCCAAAACTTTTAATTGTATCATTAAACTTTAAATACCATTGCCTAGAGGCTTGCTTTAACCCATAAATGGATTTCTTTAGGCGGCATCCCATATGTTCCTTCCCCTCCATGAAAAAACCCTTGGGTTGTTTCATGTAAACATTTTCTTCTAAATCTCCATCTAGAAATGCAGTCTTAACATCCATTTGATGCAACTCTAAATCAAAATGTGTAACTAGTGCCATGATGATTCTGAAGGAGTCCTTACACGAGACCGGAGAAAAAGTCTCATTGTAATCTACGCCTTCTCTTTGCGTAAAACCTTTTGCCACAAGTCTTGATTTGTACTTTTCTACATTCCCATTGGAGTCATACTTTGTTTTGTAGACCCATTTGCATCCTACTGTTTTGGCTCCTTTAGGAATTTCCTCTAAGTCCCAAACATTGTTGGAACTCATTGATTTCATTTCATCTTGCATTGCCTCCACCCACTTGGCTGAGTGAGGGCTACTCATGGCTTCTTCATATGAGGTAGGATCGCCCTCCATATGAACTACGTTGTAGACTTTGTAAATTTCTTTGAAAATGGCTGGTCTTCGTTCTCTTTTAGACCTTCTGAGTTCATCAGACTCTTGCTCATTTCTTGCCTCGGGTTCAGGCACATTTACAGTATGAGGCTGTTCTGGCTCCCTTTCGTGCTCAACAGTGGGTTCAGGTGGCTCCTGATGGACAGGTTCTGAACTTTCGCCCATTGTTGTCACGTGTGGAGTCACAACAGGTGCCGACACCACAACCTCGGGGTTTGTAGATGGTAGTACAACAGGTAGCGAGAAAAATGGCTCCCGAGTCATCGGATTGGGTGCATGCACCCTCTTCTCCTCAAGATAAATTTCCCGAGCTACCGTGCTCCCCCTCATCAGTTCGTCCTCCAAGAAGACTGCATTTCTCGTTTCTACAAACTTTGTGTATTTGTCAGGACAGTAGAAACGATAGCCTTTTGACTTATCTGGATAGCCAATAAAGTGGCAAGATACTGTTTTTGGGTCTAACTTTGCAATGTTTGGATTGAAAACTTTTGCCTCAGCTGGGCTCCCCCAGACCCTCAAGTGGTGCAGAGAGGGGACTCTGCCTGTCCACAATTCATACGGTGTTTTGGGCACCGACTTACTTGGTACTCTGTTGAGAATGTGAATGGCGGTTTTAAGTGTCTCCATCCACAATCCCAATGGGAGGGTAGAATAGCTCATCATGCCGCGCACCATATCCATAAGGGTACGGTTACGCCTTTCATCTACTCCGTTTTGCTGAGGTTCGCCCGGCATAGAATACTGGGCGACTATTCCATTTTCTTGCAGGAACCTTGCAAAAGGTCCTGGTACTTGACCATATGGAGTATGCCGACCGTAGTACTCCCCCCCCCCCCCCCCCCCACGATCGGACCGAACTATCTTAATTCTTTTATCATGTTGATTTTCTACTTCAGCTTTGAAAATCTTAAATTTATCCATGCTTCAGATCTTTCTTTAATTAGATAAATATAACAATACCGGGAGTGATCATCCGTGAATGTTATGAATGAATCATATCCATCCACACTTTTCACCCGAAACAGTCCACAAATATCCGTGTGAATTATTTCTAGTGTAGCTATACTTCGGTTTGCACCCTTTTTAATTTGTTTTACATACTTTCCTTTAATGCAATCTATGCATTGTTCTATGTCTGAGAACTCTAGCGGGGGAAGAATGTCATTTTTAACGAGGCTTTCTATTCTTTCCCTCGAAATATGGCCTAATCTGCAGTGCCATAATTTCGATGAGTCAAGAGTTCGCTTTCTTTTCTTTTGTTCTTTGTTCGACAAGGGAACTTGTTCATTCACATCACACATAGAAAATACTTTCTCATGCAAAGATAATAAATATAGCTCGTCATGTAGGGTAGCAACACCCACACAAATATCTTTTAACCAAATGGTACATTTTCCATGTCTAAAATAGCACTCATACGAATCTTTGTCCAAGCACGACACACTTATTAAATTTCTATGAATGGAAGGAACAAAAAGAGCATCCTTAAGCAAAAGAGAAGAGCCATCAGCCAGCTCGAGAGGTATGTCGCCAATAGCCTGCACTTCTGCTTCAATCCCATTCGTCACTTCAATGAGTCTTTCTCTTTTTGGCAAAATCCTTGTCGAATGGAACCCCTATAAAGAGTTGGCAACATGAACAATTGCACCAGAGTCAATCCACCAAGTAGATCTAGAAAACTTTTTATACAGAGATTCATTAACAAAAGAGACTATATCTTTACCTTTTTTGGCCATTATGGACTTCAGCCATACTGGACAATCCTTCTTGTAGTGGCCAACCTTTTTGCGGTGGTGGCACTGGTCTTTTCCCCAGGGGAGGACTGCTGGTACTGGTGCTGGTGCTGCTGTGGGCCCTTACCATGTGGCTTGGAAGGTGAGCCACCATGGTTACTATTGGTGAAGTTCCTCTTCCTATTGTCCTTCACGAAGTTCAAGGAACCACCGTGAAGAGCCTTCAGCCTTTCCTCCTCTTGGGAACATATCCCAACGGTCTTTTCAATGTCCCACTTTTTAGGGGACATGTTATAGTTGATTACAAAATTCTCGAATGGATGTGGAAGAGAGGCCATCACCAGGTGCACCAGAAGTGCAGGCTTTAGCTCGAGGTCCTCATCCATGGGCTTCAGCTTAGCCGCCATGTTTGACATCCTCAAGATGTGTTCTCTTATGCCATGTGGCCCTCCCGTGTACTTTTCTGTCACCAGCTGTTTTAACAGCCGGGTTGCATACATCTTTGAAGAGCCAGTAAACTGGCTCTTTATCTTTGCAAGGTATTCGTCCACGGAGGCACACTCTCCAATTGAGCCCACTATAGCGTTCTCAATTGTGTTCTTTACAAAAGCCAAACATTTCTTATTGACGTTCACCCACTTTTGATTGTCTATCGAGTAGGCCAGCTCCAAAGGAGCGTGACCCCTCTTTCTTTTTTCAAACGCAGCACTTTCCTCAGCATCGCCCCTCACAGGGTCAGCAGGCTTGACTGGTTGCTTGGTGTCAACCACCCAGTCCACTTCGGCGCATACAAACGCCAGATCAACCTTTTTCCTCCATTCGGAGTAGTTGTCCCCCCTTAGCAGCGGGATGTCCTTCAAACAGCTCATGAGGTTGAGACCTCTTGAAAACCACAAAAGATGTCCTTCAAACAGCTAGTTGTCCCCCCTCTTGAAAACCGCCGCCTGCGCGCGCGCCAGGCTCTGCTAGCGCGTCCTTCGACGGCCCAAGGCCCAGAGCGTGGCCCGCTCGCTCGCTGGCGGCCCAGCCGCAGCCCGCCAGCGCGGCGGCCGCCCGCCCCGCGTCGATCCACGTCGTCCAACCCTCTACCCTATATCGGACGGCTGTCCGCGCCCCTCGGAGGGATAAAAGCGCCCCGCGCCGCAGCCCCCCCGTGAAACCCTAGCTCACTCGACCCCTCCTCCCTTTCCTTTCTCGTTTGAGCAGAGCTCACTGGCGGCTGCCCCCGCTAGGGTTGAGGCGAGGCGGCGCCGCCCGGCGCAGCCGGCGGCCCCCTCCTTCTCCCAGCGTGGCTAGCCCCTTCTCCCCTGCCCGCTCCACCCTCTCTGGCGGCAAGAGGCGAGGTGGCCGGCGCTCCGGCGAGCCCCTCCCTCTCTGGCGTCGCTCGCTGCACGGCTCGAGGTGAGGCGGCACCGCCCGGTACTACCGGCGGCCCCCTCCCTCTCCGAGGTCGCGAGCCCCTCCCCCCACCTTGCTCTCTCCTTCCTCCCGCTCCCTCCCTTACTACCCCATGGTGGGGCGAGGCAGAGAGTAAAAGAGGAGGATGGACGGAGCCATGGCACCCCCTTCCCTCCTTGCCGGCGGTGCGTCCACCCAAGGGTGGGCGCACTACCGTCAAGAGGAGTGGCGGTGGTGCCCTTTGCCGGCGGTGGCCGGTGGGTTCCCCCTTTTTTTGAATCGGATTTTGGGAAGAATCAAGGGGTTTGTTTGCCTTTTCTTGCGGGATCTGGGGAAAGTTTTGATTCGGGAGATCTAGGGACTTTGGGGTTTCTTTTGGGGCTTTAGATCTAGGGTTTTGCTTTGCCCCGAAGGGGTTTGTTCTTCGTCTAGATGCCTCATAGTGATGCTCATCTAGATCGAGAGGAACGGCGCGACCCTAGGGCAGGCACACTTTAGATCTAGGTTTTCTTTTCTTTTGCTTTTCTACCGTGAAAGCTAGATCTAGCTCACTCTGATACCATTGTTAGATCTAATCTATCATTGGTAGATGTACTGTAAAGTAGAGCTCGTAGATCTGAGAGGGTAAGAGAGGGAGGGTGAGACTACCTGCGCCCTGGCTCGAAAAGCACGAGCCAGAGGGGATGCCGGAGCTCGTGCCGGAGCTGGAGCCACCGTCGTTAGCCATGGGAAAAGGGGGCGACGGCATGAGCGTGGGTGGTAGAGAGTGGTGGCGGCGGAGCTTCCCGTCGGCCTAGCGCGAACCCTAATCGGTGGGTGTGTAGGTGGGGGCTGCGGCGCACGGTGAACCCCGTACCGTGTGCGTCCGGCCCCCCACCTCTTTATATACGCGCTGGCGATAGAGGTCCACCAACCATGGATAGGGTTGGGCGCCCCCGATTAGGGCGCGATGAGGGACTCCGTTCGGGCCGTTGGACCCGAACGTGGGAGAGATCTATCTAACACGTTTACCTCGTTCCTTGGCCGTACTAGTTACGTACCCCTGCAGGATTAAGGAACAGAGTAGCGTATACTTAACCTCCAAATCCTGAATTACAGATGCTAAGCTACACTAAATATATAGATCACGTGGAAGCCTTCCAATGAATCTTCCAAGACCGCTTACTACATGCAATTTGAAAATCTCACCATATCCTCTTTTCCCACTATTGTTTGGAAGCCGTGGACACTGTCAAAAGTGTAAATTTTATTTCTTGGTTGATCCTACAAAATAGGGTGGGTGGATATTCTTCAAAAAAGAGGTTGGCCTAATTGTGGGCTATGCTTTGTAATTAAGTGCAAGAGTCGGCCGACCACCTTCTCTTCAAGTGTCGGTTCACGTTAGAGTTTGGTCATCGTTGAAAGCTTGGTTTGTCCTACATGACGTTGAAACAAGGGATTGGCAAGTAATGAGCACGGTGAAAGAACAGTGGCTTCAAAGCGTCAATGTGAAAATTAAAAACGAGGCGGCAATGTGATGCCTAGCCAGAGCAAAAGCGTTGAGTAGCGTTATGCCGCGAGAGTAGACTTTTATGTTTTTGCTTGGTAAGACCTCTAAAGAAAACCTTCTCCTTAATTAATGAAAGTAGCAAATAACTTCTAATATGCTAGATATGAAAATTAAAAACGAGGCGGCAATGTGATGCCTAGCCAGAGCAAAAGCGTTGAGTAGCGTTATGCCGCGAGAGTAGACTTTTATGTTTTTGCTTGGTAAGACCTCTAAAGAAAACCTTCTCCTTAATTAATGAAAGTAGCAAATATTTTGTCTTGTTTAAAAAAAATAGATCATTGCATTTTCTACCGAAAGACTGCCGCCACTTGTTGGCAGCCACTTTTCTCCTTGTTGGCTTGTTGCCTGCGTGGAGACATGCATGCACATGGACATGGTGATGGAAAGAGTGTGAACTGCAACGTGCATAATATATCTGGTCTTACGTGGCCAGAGATCTCACGAGCAACTGCCCCCTCTTTGACTTACATCGTACACGCTCACTTTTTTTTAGTACGTACCCGACACACAGAAACTGCTCCAAAATAGACACGACAGCAGAATGGAAGGAAAATTCGCAGCTTCCACTGCACCCATCATGGGGTACGACGGAATGGCTGCTCTGCAGTCTGCACCGCGACCTCTATATATACCAGCCCGGCCGGAGAAGAAAAGAACACAGTCGCATCCCTAGCTAGCTTCTGAGTTCTGACTGGTCGACCGATCCTAGGAGCTATCTAGCAGATCGAGAGCGTGACTGTATCCGTACGTGTGTATCCATCCGTCTAGGAAGATAATCAGTTTGTGATGGGGAGGTCGCCGTGCTGCTGCCACGACGTCGGTGTGAAGAAAGGGCCGTGGACGGAGGAGGAGGACAGGGCGTTGGTGGAGCACATCCAGCGGCGCGGCGGGAACGTCGGCAGCTGGCGCGGCCTGCCCAAGGCCTCCGGACTCAACCGCTGCGGCAAGAGCTGCCGCCTCCGGTGGACCAACTACCTCCGCCCCGACATCAAGCGCGGCAACTTCACCGACGACGAGGAACGCCTCATCATCAGCCTCCACGCCGCCCTCGGCAACAAGTACGTCGCCGTCCTCCTCGTCCAACCTTTACCTGCTCCACACACGATGCCACCAATCACAGAGAGTAGCTTAATTAGCCGCCATGCATGCATGCATTGTCAATTTAGTTGTTATTCTCTGATGAAGTGACTGACGTGGATACATGAACTTTGTTGGGGTTAGGTGGTCGACGATCGCGACGCACCTGGATGGCCGGACGGACAACGAGATCAAGAACTACTGGAACACGCACATCCGGAAGAAGCTCCTGCGCGCGGGAGTCGACCCCGTCACCCACCAGCAGCTACCGCCCGACCAAGGCACCTCCGCCCTCCTCCCGGAGTCTCTCCTCTGGGCCGCAGCGGCCGCGACCCTCGGCGGCGGCCTGGACACGGGCGCCGTCATACAGGCGCAGCTGCTGCAGCAGCTTCTCCACGCCATCGGCTCCAACAACGACACCGCTAACCTCATCGCGAATCTTGCTGCAGCAGCAAGCGCAATAATGCCGAACCTTGTGCTCCAGGATCAGATGAACATGTTGTCGACTGGCGCGAACTACCTGCAGCCGAGCTACCTCTGCAACATATCGAACTTTGCGCAGCAGCAGCTGATCAGCAGCACTACGGCGTGTCCGGGAACAAGCTCCTCCGCCGGACCTGAACAGGCTGCAGCGCTTGTGTCACGTGATGTTTCACCGGCGGCAGTTGACCAGACGCCGGTGGGGGAGTTCGCCGACTTGCTGGAGCCAATGATGGAGATGCCTAATCTGTATTCTCTCGAGAGTAGTGATTCTTTCTGGAAGGAGATACTCGAGGACAGCTACCATTTGTAGCTCTATCCATCCTTCCTCCCGGCTGAATGACAGTTTTGTACAGCATGCGCTTGATTTGTTTGTGTGTTCGCTGTGATCCTTGCAATAGATTCGGTTGTTGTCAGTGAAGTTCAAGCCTCTAAGTTGCTGATTTGATGTGACTCGTCGAACTTTCCACTGTCAGTTTAACATACATGTTGCCAATCGGCCGTACGCGAGGACCCGGCTACTGACTAAAGTCAGATTGCAGAAAACTCGAACACATTTGAGATTCGAGGGCTTAATTATTACTCCCTCCGTTTGGAAATATAAGACGTTTTAGGTTTGTGAAGGAGATGTATCTAGACATCTTTTGGTGTATAGGTTTAAATGAATCTAGACACTAAAAGGTGTCTAGATACATCTCCTTCACAAACCTAAAACGTCTTATATTTCCAAACGGAGGGAGTAGGTGGCATTTGGTCAGTCACAGCTTTGTGGAAAAGATACTTCGGTAGATAATATTGGAAAGATGATACCGTCCCCCCGGTGGATGGATCGAACTGATCCCCGGGTGGGTCGCTAGCTCGGGTGCGTTGTATAAGTTGGGCCCGAAAAAAAATTTAGTTACTACATCCGTTTTGCTGGAGGTTTCAATCTCGCACGCGTGAGGCTCCTCTTGCGCCACCGCACCGCCAGTCCGGGCAGCCACGCCGCCCCCACTGCCCCCACCCGCTCCGGGAGGAAGACGCCACCATGCCGCCTAGGCGCAAGCTCCTTCCGTCGGCTCACCCGAGGCAGATGCCTCCACCGGAGATGGAGGCCACAACCATGGTCTCCGTCAGCGCCGGCTAGAGCATGTCGTCACCCTCCCCTGAATCTCGCCCCTAAATCTCGCTGGAGGTCGTTGTCATCCTCTAAAGCTCGCCGGGAAGCCACAACCGATCTCCACCCGGCAAGCACGACCGCACAACCGCGCCGCCATAGCCTAGACGGCATGGCCCCTGCGTGATAGACGGTGTTTTGTAGCCACGACACGGTGCTACACAGACAGGACGACGATGCTACTGAAAGTGGTGGTCATCGTTGCTATAGATGAAGGGTCGCAATGCCACTGGCGAATGGATGTGTTTTGATATTTTGCTGCAGGACGATGCTATAATAGTAGCAAGTTTTTGGAAAATTCACTTTGGCTCCTAGGTGTAGATGCACCCACCGCAGAAATGACGTACTTCAAAATATTTAAAAATTCAGAAAAAATATCCGGATGTACATGTCAATATTCTAGGTTCGTACACAAAATTTCATAAAGAAAAGACATTTTATGTGACTTCTATAAAAAAGAAAAATTATGTGCTGTAAAATAGCTTTTCATAAGATATATTTTTGTCTTTTTTACACAGACCACAAAAAATGTCTATTCGCCGCAAAAACTTTGTGTCAGGACACAACATGTCTAGATGTACACCCAGAATTTTATTTCAGATTTTTCAACATTTTAAAATTCATATAATATATATTTTATTCATGTAGACCTGGGAGTCATAACACCATGTCCCAAGTTTTTGCTATTTCTCTTCTATGTTTTTGCTACAATAGCACACAGTATTTGCTACGACATTCTCGGCGAAAGTCATCAGCAAAGTCAGTTTTGCTACGGAAGCCATCGGTAATGTCTCTGATGAGGTCGTTCTTTTTGCTATATTAGCATTTTTTTACTACCATCATTTTGCGGTTTTGCTACAATAGCATAACGTTTTTGCTACACGGTCTCCGGTGAGGCCTACCGGGAGTCCCGGCAAAGATCAGATATGCTACGTTAGCCCAACTTTCTTGCTACACGGTCGCCGACGAGGTCCAGTCTGTTTTTCTATTTCTAAACCGAACTATTTTCTGCTATATATAACAAGCAGTACTATTTGTAGCAAATACGAGTATATTTATAGCAAAAACGGGATTTTAGGGCTTTTTTCGGACACGTGTCTACAAAGGATCCGGAGGATTTGGGAAAATTATCCCGGGGGACGTGTAGTACGGCTCATAATATTGTTTTTTTGCATGGTAATACGTGTCTCATTTATATATCATAAAGATCATAAACAAGTCACGTAAACACCGACCTGGCAAACCTGAAAAGACAGCATAACGCAAGCCTTTGCACAAAGAATCACTAGCCAAGAAAAAAAAGCAATCTAAGCCGAAGAAGCCTCTGATCTTGACGCCAACGCCTATCACGTGTCTCTAGCACCATCACAGGAGCCACCAAACAAAAGAATGACAGATCATTTTCTCACCGGAGCTCAAAACGGCTCCATCGCTGACATGCATCTTTGCAAACCTCTAAGATGGCTCACCTATAATATTGTTCCTGGTTTACAACTTCATACCACCAGCGACGGCGCACGACCAGTAAAATGGCTAGCAACGTGCACTGTTCTACACGCCGCTAACACTTCCGGGCGTAGTGGCATGTAGCGTTGTATGCCCTGGAACTATTTGGTCGATGGAATTCCAGCTGTGACGCCGCCATAAACAAACGTTATCATGTTGTGTAGCATTTTTCTAGATGCGTTCCAAATACTAATAGATATATATGCATAACTATAGGTTTAAACTTGCACTAGTTCAAACATAGATAGAAACCACATGTTCATCACCAGCAACACACAACAGGACAAAGCACACTCGGCAAAGCTATGATACTCATCAAGAAAAAATAAAAAACACTCGACAAAGTTTTAGTACCTGGAAAATTTACAATAATACACTCGGTAAAGTTTTAATACACTGCAAACAACAAAAATACACTCACACGAACCATTTTCCTCCCTCTCATCCTCCATGCCAAGGCGGCTAGGTTTCGTCGCCTCTCATCGACACCGTCGCCGATCTGCCTCGCTTCTGTGGCCTTCGGGCCATGGAGGTAGGGTGGGTCTAGGCCCCCACGGGTGGGAGGGCTCCCTTTTCCTGTTTTAAGGGTTCAAGTTTTGTGGAGCGGCGCTCAGGTGGTGGCGGCGACATCTCTTCCAATAAGGTCTTCCCGGCTTTGGCCCCATCTTGGCGGTGATGTCGAGGAGCTTGTGGGACCGGTGTGGTCCTCGAGGACTTTTACTGGATGTGGGGATCTTCGGATCATCAAGAAGTTTTGTTGGCACTTTATCCTTCTTCTTCATCTCCGGGACGGATGTGGTATTTTTGTCCCGTTTAACGACTTTCCTTCCGCAACCAACAACGACAGGCCGGCTCGGGGAGGAACCGCAGCGGCAGTGCGCTATTGACATGGTCCAGAGATTGAAGATGAATGGCTTCTCAAAATTTCTATGTATGTTTTGTTTTTGTTGAGATGCTTTGTACTGTTAGATGGTTCTTTTAATGTTAGAGTCCTACTCCCTCCGTTTCAAAATATAAGATGTTTTAGGTTAGTGAAGAAAATGTAGATTCACTATAAACCTGAGTGAACCTATATACTAAAATAAGTCAAGATATATTTGCTTCACAAAGCTAAAACATCTTATATTTTAAAACGGAGGGAGTATTTGCAAAAGAAATACACTCCACAATCCAAAATACACTAGAATAAGTATTCAACCATCATAGATTTCCTTGATCTTTTTTTCCTCGCTAGCTTTGAGCATATCAAAGATCATGTATTCGAGCGTCTTCTTTTCCTCCTTCAAACTTTGCATTTTCTTATCCCATTTCTTCTGTTTGAATTTCATCATCTCTGCTTGGGTTATTTGCACATGCTTCAGCATATCCATTCTTCAACGCTTCTGTATACTTGAAATTCATCTCCTTGTTCTTCTCCATTAATTCCTCCTCCCCTTATCCTGGTCAAGTTCTCCTCCACCACTCTTTTTTTGAGTTTCATCCATAAATTTCCACACATCATCTAACATACTTGAGTATTTTTTTTCTCAATCTTGTCCTTCTCATGAGTCAGCTCCTCCACCAACTTTGCATTCAGAATCCTCTCATTGATTCTTGCACGGTTGTTGTCATGATACAAGGCTCAGAGTCGTGCTAATACATTTTTCGCTTGTTCTGGCCACTCCTTATCTTACCAATCCACAAATCCACGGTTCGATAGTTCCTACAAAGCAGAACTACATGCTCAAATCTAGTGGATGAGCTAATAACGGACATATCAAAGGCTAAGAACTCACATTCTTCACTTGACATAGATAGAATATGCGGCCAGTGTTGCTTCCTTCAAATGCAACACGTTTGACAGGACCAAGCTTGTGGAGGTGACTCAGCTGGGGACATTGCAATCTAGAGTATAGTCCATTTCTTTGAGGTCCTAATAACCATGACATTGCAACACAATCGAGGCCAAACTAGAAATTCACAAATTGACAACAAATCCTGATCCCTTGAAGGAATTGGGGAAATTGTGTTGGAGATATGCCCAAGAGGCAATAATAAAGTGGTTATTATCATATCTTCACACTTATGATAAATGTTTACATACCATGCTATAATTGTATTAACCGGAAACATTAATACTTGTGTGATTTGTAAACTAAAATAAGAGTCCCTAGTGAAGCCTCTTGTTAAACTAGCTTGTTGGTTAATATATGATCATGGTTTCCTGATCATGAACATAGAGATGTTATTAACAACAGGATCATATCATTAGGAGAATGATGTGATAGACATACTCCTATAAGATAAGCGTAGCATAAAGATCAAGTCATTCCAATAGTTCAATTGCTATATGCTTTCTGATACATAGTAACCTAATTCCTTCGACCATGAGATCATGCATATCACCTTTGCCGGATGGATGCTTTGATGACATCAAACACCACACCGTAACTGGGTGGCTATAAAGGTGGCATTGAGTGTTCGGGAAGTATTGGTTGAAACACATGGATCAAGAGTGGGATTTGTCCATCCATATGACGGATAGATATACTCTGGGCCCTCTCGGTGTAATGTCATCCAATTAGCTTGCAAGCATGTGACTGGCTCACAAGGGATCACATATCACGGGAACTAGAAAAGAGTACTTATCGGTAACGAGGTTGAACTAGGTATGCAGAGATACCGACGATCATAACCTCGGATAAGTAAACTATCGTGAGACAAAGGGAAATTGGTATCGTATGTAAGTGGTTCATTCGATCGCAAAGTAATCGTAGAAATATGTGGGAGCCATATGAATTTCCAGATTCCTCTATTGGTTATTGTTCGAAGAAGTGTCTCGATCATGTCCGCATAATTCACGAACCGTAGGGAGACACACTTAAGGATTCGATGTTGTTTGATTAGTTATGGTATTATGAGAAAGAGACCGAATTTTGTTCGGAGTCTCGGATGGGATCCGGGATATCACGAGGTGATCCGGAATGGTCCGGAGAATAAGATTCATATAAGGAAAGTCCCGTTTCGGAGTTCGGGAATGATTCCGGTGTTTTCATCGGGAATGTTCTAGAAGGTTCCGGAATGTCGGGCACTCCGGGGGGGAGGGGTACATGAATGTGTCATTACATATTGGAATGATTGCATCATGTACTAAGTGTTCTTGCTGTTCCAAATAAAGGATTAAATTGAATCCTAAAACAGAAAAGTCAAATGTCCAGTTTGAAAGTCAAACGGCTAAAACAAGAAACTGTGGGAAACAAGCAAGAGGAGGTTGAAACCAACTTGGAGGAGTCCCTCTCCTCCAAGCCAGCGGCCAGCCTAGGCCGAGTTGGGGAGGGACTCCCCTCCCCTTCCCTGGCGCGCCAGCCCCTCCACCTATAAAAGGAGGGGCAGGGCCTCCTCCTCTACACACAAGTTCCTATCTTCTACCTCCGGTTTAGAGCCGTTTGGGTTTAGAGCTTCTAATTGCTTTAGCCTTCGGTTTAGAGCCTTCTAATTGGTTTAGAGCCTTCTAATTGGTGTGTCTAATTACTAGACCACTAATAGCCTCTCTCATACTCCACCATACTCGCACCGGCTTAAGGCGAAGCCCTGCGGGATTTCCCCTCTACTTCCGGTACCACGCCGTTGTGCTGCCGGAATCGCGAGGAGAGTGCTACAACCTCCGCTGCCTGCTGGAACAAGGGAGAGGAAGGTCTTCGTCGAGTACCGAACGTGTGACCGACTGCGGGAGCGCTGCCGGAACGCAGCGCCAGAAGGATCGTCTACGCGATCTTGAGATCGGAAAGAGTACGACTACATCACCCACGAGAATCTGCTCTCGTTAACCGCTTTGGAATCTTCGAGGGTAAGTTATTCCATCGACTCGTTGCTACAATATAGTAGATAGATCTTGGCTTGTTTGTTTGTATGCGATAGAAAAATTTTGTTTTCCATGCTACGAACCCCTACAGTGGTATCAGAGCCGTGTCTATATGTAGATCTGTTGCACGAGTAGAACACAATGGTCATTGTGGGCGTTGATGCTTTTATTGTTGATTGCTTCTTGTGTACTTTGCATCTTGCGGTATGTTGGGATGAAGCGGCCCAGGCTAACCTTACATGACATCGTTCATGAGACTTGCTCCACGCTCGACATGCAACTTGTATTGCATAAGTGGCTTTGCGGGTGCCTGTTTCTCCTAGCATAGTTAAGATCCAATTTACAACGGGTGATTAACAATACTAGTATCAATGTTGTGGTTCATGTTCGTAAGTTAGAACGACACTTATTAACAGCCCCAAACCACGTAAAACATGCAAAGAAAGTAGAGGCGTCTAACTTTGTTTTGCAGGGGTGTGCAGTGATGTGATATGGCCATGATTGTGATTATATATGATGTATGCAATGTTCCTTATTGTAAGTCGGCAACCGGCAGGAGCCATATGGTTGTCTTTAATTTCTGTTAAGACCCGCGTGTCTATTCAAAGTAGTTGTAATAGTTGAAGCCGGTGGACGACAACCATGGAGAGGCGTCATTGACCTTGATGCAATGCCGGTGATGATGAAGATCATGTTCGTGCTGGAAGATGGAGATCGGAAGCACAAAGAAGAAAGGCCATATCATATCACATATTATGAATTGCATGTGATGTTAATCCTTTATGCATCTTGTATTGCTTAGTAGACGACGGTAGCATTATAAGATGATCCCTCATGCACATGAATTTCAAGTCATAAAGTGTTCACCCTTAGTTAGCACCGTTGCTAAAGCTTGTTGTTTCGAAGCACCACGTGATGATCGGGTGTGTTAGATTCTGCAAGTGTATACAACGTGAGCAAGCCAGATTTGCTCATGCGGAAACTAAGGTTTGATCTTGACGAGCCTAGCATGTACAGACATGGCCTCAGGAACACGGATTACCGAAAGGTAGAGCATGAGTCATATAGTAGATATGATGAACATGTTGATTGTTCGCCATTGAAGCTATATCAACTCTCGTGATGATCGGTTTTGATGTGGTGGATTTGGTTCGTGTGATCACTAAAACAATGTGAGGGATATTGTTTTGAGTGGGAGTTCACCTAGATTAATTTAATTATTAATTAGAACTCAATTTATCATAAACTAAATCAAAGTGAATTTGCATAGTTGTTGTAGTCATTGGCATCCGTTTACCACCTTGCGCTTAGTTATAATTGAGATGATAGAACTATAGAATTCTGGTTAGTTACTTTACGAACTAGTATCGTATTGTTTTGAAGTGTTAATCTAAAGTTTAAAAGTCCTATTGCAAACTTTCAGTAAGTTCCGGTTACTCCATGAAGTTTAATAATTGGTATTAAAACAAGAGTGACAATTCCAAGTGTTAGTATATAAGTATCATGTTTGTCTCCATGATTCTTGATATTCAAAGGATTCTCTTAATATCAAGGTTATCTAGGATCTGAAAGAGTTGTTTCAGAAACCATGATGTGTGGAAGATATTGTGATATCTGAAACGAAGTTTTGGTTGCAACATGATAGAGTATAATATGGCAAAAGTCATGTTCTCATATTTGATGAGAATTTTCAAAAGGTTGGAGACACTAGTTGTCCTAATCCTCCAAAAGGTTTTGGAGAGCAACATTATACTCGCGTTTCACCGTTACAAGCTAAAAGTAGCTTGATCATGGATAAATCCATGATGAGGGTGAATATTTGATGTAGGTAAAATGTTTACTACACCAAGAGATTACTAAAGAAAGGAATTTGAAAGAACACCAAACATTTGATAATGGTGATCTACTTCAAAGTGCAAGTCCAAAGACATTGGTATTTAACTATACACGCTTTGGACTATGTGTCATATGTATGACTCCACTATTGATGTTGATAGATTCTTTCAAACAGAAATACTAAATGAGAATCTCATAAATATGTGGCAGAAAAGAAAAGACTAGAATTGTTCAGCTTAAGTATATAGATGATATACATGTTATGGCTATATTCTTTGCTTATTAAACAATGTGGTTCTTAAGTATTTGATACTGAATTTGTTGGTGTGAATCGTCATACGAAACAACACAATTCATGAACTACAATGGCCTAAGCAACTAGCAAAAGAATATGTGATGATGTTCATCGAGAACAAATAAAGGGTTATTGTGTTGCTCATTAAACATCAAAGTTTGCCTTCAAGATTTGTTTTATCAGGTATTATGAGAACAAAATGGGTTGTTCAAATAATTGTCGTAATCCATAAAAGATGGATGATTCACAAATCTCGTTGGAGAAATCACATCCATAAAACTAGTGCTAAAAATGTCGAAAGACAAATTGATTGAAAGATCACTTAGGAAGTGACATCACCGTTTAAATACATTTGAAAGAAAACATGAAGAAACTCCATGTGTATGGAATTTTGGAGTCTTTTGATTTTGATCAAATGACGCTTGTGAAGCTTTCCTAGAGATAATTAAAACTTCGTTCATAGGCCAAAAGGGAACGAAAGACTAGCTTATTGGAATTTGTACATATTGTTGTACGAAGTCCATTATGTGTAGTCGAGAGCGATGGATTTCAACTTCATATGCTTTCTCCGAAAATTTGAGTGGATATATGAATATTTACTTAATAAGTATGAAGTGTGAAATATTTGAAAAAGTTCAAAGACTTTCAACATGAAGTGCAAAATAATTGTAACAAGAATATAAATAGTTTATGATAAGATCATAAAGGAAGATATTTGAGTTACAAGTTTAGCATAATACCTAAGATTTAAAGGAATCGTTCCGTGGATTTGCATTTCCCGAAACACCATAAGAGTATGGAGCGTTCGAGATATGTAATTAAACCTTGTTTGACATGGTAAGAACAAAAGGTATAATTCATAAAACTGCCATTGTATTTTAAAGATTAAAAGCTTTAGAGATTACCGTTTTCCACTGAAAAGAGCTCCATCATAATCCGTTGAAATGACACCATATAAAGTTATGGTTTGGGATAAAACCCAAGTAGTCCTTTCTTAAACATTGGTATGCTATGCATAAGAAAGATGTTTGCAACCAAAGTCGGATAAAACTGTCTTTGTTAAAATATTCCTCCATAACACCGGAGACAAAATTGTTTGTCACTTAGAACGTCAAGTTTCTTTGAGAAGGAATTTTTTCGTGAAAAGTTAAGTGGGAGGACAATAGAACTTTGATAAGGTTAAAAGAACCTTAGCTATATGTGCAGAGTTGCGCAGCACCGAAAAGTGTTCCGGAGGCAGCAACAATGCTCATGGCTCACGTGCCTCAAAGGTTGTGGTCACGGAGATCTAAGTTCCTATTGAAACAAGTAGGTCAAGTAAACAATCAAATACCAAGATTTGAGGGTTGAATCATTATTTGAGAATAATGAACGTACTACATGCAAAGAAGCGATGATGATCCCTGACTCCGTAAAATGGCTTGAAGCCATAAAATCCGTGATAGTTCCATACATGAGAAATCAAGTTTTGAACTTGAAGGACCCTCGAGAAAGGTGTAAGACCTTACAGTTGTGTTTGGATCTATAAAGAAATAGACATGGATGTTTCGCATCTATGAAATGGTCGACATGTTGGGAAAGAGTTCACAACAATGTTCAAAGGTTGACTATGACAGGATTGGATCTTTCATAGTGATATTTAGTCTAGATGGATTAATGTAGCAACCACTACATATAAATTTGTTATGTGGTAGTTGAATAAACAAAACAAGTTCTTCTAATAGAATCGTTACCTAGGACATGTGCATAACACGGTCCATAGGGTTTTGTTAATTCAAAGGATGCTAAAAGCGTATGCAAACTTCAATGGTTAAAGTGAGCATCGCGGAGTTGGAATCTTCACTGTGATGAAACTGTTAAAGGAGTTTAAAAGTTCATTAGAGACGATGAAGATGCTTGCATTTGCAAGAAATTAAGTGGGAGCGCTAAGACATGTTTCTAATACATTATGTGGAAGACATATTGTTGATTGGAAATGATGTATCTTTTATTAACACATATTAAGAATTTCATCCCGATGAAAGACTTAGGCAAAACCCAAATATTTGGCATCATTAGACGCTAATATGGTTGTGCCAGAAGTACATAGACGAGATATTGAATGAGTTCAATATAGAAACTACAAGAAAGGTTCTTGTCGCACAGAAAGGATTGAATGAGTTCAATATTGATGATATATTCAAGTGTATTGACATTTGGTAAGTGAAACAAAGATTCAAGTATAGATTGATACTTGATGTATGAAATCACAAAGAATATTTATATCAATCATACTGTGATATGTACAAATCCAGATATGTCCTATGCTCTAAATGTTATGAGCATATACCAGAATAATTCATAAGATGATCGTTGGACAATAGTAAGGATATTCTTATGATCTTTTGGAAGAACTAAGAGTATATTATTTGTAGAAGTGACAAATAGATGGTTAGTTCATTGTAAAAGTACTACATTGATACTAGCTTTGTCACAAAGTACAAATTAAGTTTATCTCAATCTAAACTAAGGGTGGCACAATATAATGGAAAGTGAGTTCCATAATGGATTTGGATGAGTTCCAAAGTTAAGACATTGTGACAGATACTACAACAAAAGGCTAAGTATATGACTGCTACTATAGCAGCAAAAGAGGGCATTTGTGTCAAGTAGTTTGTTATCAAACTAGGTGTAGTTCACAATGGGATAATACTATGAAGATATATTGTACGACAATATTATCAACATGTTTTAACCCCAAAGAACTAAAGGTCTCACCAAAGGACCAAATTTATACAAAGCCATCTCATTAGAGAATGAGTGATGCGTAGAGACGCAAATACATGCAATTACACACGGACCTGGAAGTGTCAGATCCGGAGATCAGTTGACCACTAGCGAACGTGTACTTACAACACCAGAAAGCCATAGGTGTTGAATACACAAAAGTTTGAAACTAGATTATTGACTCTAGTGCAAGTGGGAGACTGTTGGAGATATGCCCAAGAGGCAATAATAAAGTGGTTATTATCATATATTCACACTTATGATAAATGTTTACATACCATGCTATAATTGTATTAACCGGAAACATTAATACTTGTGTGATTTGTAAACTAAAATAAGAGTCCCTAGTGAAGCCTCTTGTTAAACTAGCTTGCTGGTTAATATATGATCATGGTTTCCTGATCATGAACATAGAGATGTTATTAACAACAGGATCATATCATTAGGAGAATGATGTGATAGACATACTCCTATAAGATAAGCGTAGCATAAAGATCAAGTCATTTCAATAGTTCAATTGCTATATGCTTTCTGATACATAGTAACCTAATTCCTTCGACCATGAGATCATGCATATCACCTTTGCCGGATGGATGCTTTGATGACATCAAACACCACACCGTAACTGGGTGGCTATAAAGGTGGCATTGAGTGTTCGGAAAGTATTGGTTGAAACACATGGATCAAGAGTGGGATTTGTCCATCCATATGACGGATAGATATACTCTGGGCCCTCTCGGTGTAATGTCATCCAATTAGCTTGCAAGCATGTGACTGGCTCACAAGGGATCACATATCACGGGAACGAGAAAAGAGTACTTATCGGTAACGAGGTTGAACTAGGTATGCAGAGATACCGACGATCATAACCTCGGATAAGTAAACTATCGTGAGACAAAGGGAAATTGGTATCGTATGTAAGTGGTTCATTCGATCGCAAAGTAATCGTAGAAATATGTGGGAGCCATATGAATTTCCAGATTCCTCTATTGGTTATTGTTCGGAGAAGTGTCTCGATCATGTCCGCATAATTCACGAACCGTAGGGAGACACACTTAAGGATTCGATGTTGTTTGAGTAATTATGGTATTATGAGAAAGATACCGAATGTTGTTCGGAGTCTCGGATGGGATCCGGGATATCACGAGGTGATCCGGAATGGTCCGGAGAATAAGATTCATATAAGGAAAGTCCCGTTTCGGAGTTCGGGAATGATTCCGGTGTTTTCATCGGGAATGTTCTAGAAGGTTCCGGAATGTCCGGCACTCCGGGGGGAGGGGTACATGAATGTGTCATTACATATTGGAATGATTGCATCATGTACTAAGTGTTCTTGCTGTTCCAAATAAAGGATTAAATTGAATCCTAAAACAGAAAAGTCAAATGTCCAGTTTGAAAGTCAAACGGCTAAAACAAGAAACTGTGGGAAACAAGCAAGAGGAGGTTGAAACCAACTTGGAGGAGGAGTCCCTCTCCTCCAAGCCGGCGGCCAGCCTAGGCCGAGTTGGGGAGGGATTCCCCTCCCCTTCCCTGGCGCGTCAGCCCCTCCACCTATAAAAGGAGGGAAAAGGCCTCCTCCTCTACACACAAGTTCCTATCTTCTACCTCCGGTTTAGAGCCGTTTGGGTTTAGAGCTTCTAATTGCTTTAGCCTTCGGTTTAGAGCCTTCTAATTGGTTTAGAGCCTTCTAATTGGTGTGTCTAATTACTAGACCACTAATAGCCTCTCTCATACTCCACCATACTCGCACCGGCTTAAGGCGAAGCCCTGCGGGATTTCCCCTCTACTTCCGGTACCACGCCGTTGTGCTGTCGGAATCGCGAGGAGAGTGCTACAACCTCCGCTGCCTGCTGGAACAAGGGAGAGGAAGGTCTTCGTCGAGTACCGAACGTGTGACCGACTGCGGGAGCGCTGCCGGAACGCAGCGCCGGAAGGATCGTCTACGCGATCTTGAGATCGGAAAGAGTACGACTACATCACCCACGAGAATCTGCTCTCGTTAACCGCTTTGGAATCTTCGAGGGTAAGTTATTCCATCGACTCTTTGCTACAATCTAGTAGATAGATCTTGGCTTGTTTGTTTGTATGCGATAGAAAAATTTTGTTTTCCATGCTACGAACCCCTACAAATTGAACTGAACCCTAGATACAACTGGGTCGAGTTCTCGCCATCATTCCAGTTGGACATGGCCAGTTTTTAGGACTCAATCCTGAGAGATTTCCATCGGCGATTTCCCGCCGGTGAGACCGTGGTGGACGAGATTGGCAAGAGGGAGAGTGAGCAGCGATGGGATTATGTCACGTGTCGGGAACCTGTCGGGTGTCTTTCCTTCCCGGCGCGTGCATGGGGAAGCCCTTTCTACTCTCTTCCGGGCCTAACTCCACGAAAACTGCCGATTCGGCAGTTCCTAGTGGGACTGGCTAAAGAGTGCTTTGTGCGGCGCGCTGGCCACAACATGGAGGGGACCTAGTCATCCAATCAGCCTGTTTTCTTCTCTCCAGGGGCTGGCTAGACTTTGTACAACCTACCAAACGCGTCTCTAACATCACGAGTCTAAGTTCTATGGACTGACGTGGTGGACTAGTATATGGGGCCGTGACGTGAGGTCCTAGCCATTCATTTAATGTGTTTGGATATGAAAATAAATATGCTAAATGCAGTTCAAAATGTCATGAAAAATAAAATGTCATTCAACCCTTCAGTTTGTGGCAAATGCCTGGTATAAGGTAGAATTAACTCTTAAAATGTGTTAAACAATATTGTCATTGTAGGAAAAAAACTAAAATGCCAAAAAAATGAATATCAAAATATAATTAATGGGGTAAAACTTTACAAAGTAAGCGAGCATTATAGTTCCAGCCCATATAATTAACAGGAAGCTTGAGCTATCAATGTTGCTTTCTCAGACTTTACCTTTTATGGACGTAATCCAATATACTGTAGATCCTGTCTCAAACATATACCTCATTAGTTGGGGTAGGAATTTGCTTTTGCAAGTTTGAAGAGCTCGAGGGCCTCCTTGAGAGTGACGTACGGCCTTCTAGAGCCGAGATTGAAGTCCGCATAAACAGTTTGCAATCATGTTATACTTAATGGCTCTCTCTGTTGTAAGTCCACACAAGTGATGCTGACCTCCTTCATGACTTGGTGCGCCCTTGCCCTACCTGATCCCTATATAGCAGCAACCATCCCAGTTTATAGTTAGCAATTAGGTAGGTTAAAGGCTTGCCCGATGTTTGAAGCCATTGACTTGTCCTAACAAAAGAAGGAGAACACGAAAGATCGATGTGAGTGATCGATGATGATCATTGCGTTATTCTTATCTTAGATCCGTCATCCTCCCTTTTGTGGTTTCAATGGATAACGACTGTAAATATATTTGTAAGCAGAAGGTTAAACGAACTATGTTGACTTTTGCTGCTCGTGCCAAGTTAAAGCTACCCCTATATCTGCTGGTTTCTAATAAAGTAATAAAAAGATCGCATACATCAGTTGATGCAGAGTCTAGGGATATGTCTCCATTTTAAAAAAAAAAGAATCAGTTGGTTTCTTGGTTTGAAATAGGAAAAAGTTGAACTTCGTGAAGAGATTTTTAAGTATGAATGATCGAACTGGCATGTATCAGTAGTATAGGAACGCATCGTGTCCCTATAGGGGTGGCATGGTTGATCTGACCTAGCCGTCGTTGTCACCCCCTCCGCCTCCGCCTCCACCCCCCGCCAGCGCCGGAGGGAGCCCCCGGGCAAAGCTTGCGCGGCTGATGGTGGCAGCGGGCATTCATCTCCTCACGCGGAGGGTAGCGGCATGGGCCTTTCAACCCCACACGGTGGGATCTCCGGCTTACTGCAGATCGGCGGCCCTAGACGGCGATATGCACGTGGCGAACACGGACGCCGAGACGGCAGCCTTGAACTTCTTCAACAACCGTGGTGACCATTGTGGCTGAGAGGGCGGCATGGCGCTAGTTTATGGGACTTGGTGCGGCAAAGCTCCTCATCTCTGTGTGGTGCAAGTGGTGGTGGCAGTGCCCATTGATATCGTTGGCTTCCTGTTGGGAGCCGGTGGGCGGCAGTGTGGGGGCGTCATTCTTTCTAATAAAGGAGGCGGTCCTAGGGTTCTTCTAGCGCTAAGACATTGGTATGTTGGGTGCCTTCCCTCATGGATCTGGCTGGTGACGAGTTCCGGAAGGCTTCGGCCGGCGATCTCCCTTGGGCGTCTCATGCATGGAGTTTGCTGGATCGGATGGGATTCGGTCATGCGCGCCCTTGTTTTTATGACCGTTCGATTTCAGGAGGGAGCAACGAAGATTCGTTGTATGTTTCCATCAATGGACATATATTTAGAGTTCCATGGTGAAGTCAAAGACGGCGAATTCATGGGGGCTGAGATACGAGGACTAGCAATGGTGGTTCGACTTTTCGTGACGATGAGAAATTTGCTTGATGAATCATGAATAGTAGCAGCGGCATCGGCAAGTGGGGATGGCAACACAGGAAAAGTACCAAGAGTCTTATTTCTCGTGAAAATCCAAGGTATGGCCTTAATTTGTTGTGCCTGATAATGATTTTGTTGAAGGTATTGAGCGTGGACTTTTTTCTAGAGTGAAAGCCTATGATCAACTCGTGCGACGATGACTATGACTGTTTTCTTCTTGGAGGTGTCACTTTTGGATTATTTAAACACCTGGTGCTGTCTTGGTGGTGTTTGTAATGTTGTTATAAGGAATAGATCATTGTAGCATGAATTTTCTTTTTGTAATTCTTTTTGTTTTTAGCTGCGTGTATCCGCAATGTCATTAGGACACTGTATTGTTGGAGGAGGCTGGGTACTTCACGATATTAATATATCCATTTTATAAAAAAATTCAGGAGTATATATATAACCGAGCTTTATGTGTATACTTAGTACGACTACTGCTACAAATTAAGTAATTTTGATCAATGGGATATAGGTGAACCTAAACCATATCCAGGCAAGTATATATAAAATCCAGACCGCTTCATCTCTCGCACGGTTGTGTTTGTGTGCAAGAAATGTATCGGTACGGCCCATACATTCATGAAGACATCCTCGTGGAAGAAGAAATTTCGGTACTAGGTGCATGCATGGTCTTCACAAATGATGGCGATATTACATGGTCTTGATGAAAATGATGGATGTCATTACGCCGACGGCGACGCTTGACGACGTACGGGAGGCAGGACCGAGTTCCCACCCCGACGTAGGGTGAAATACCGTTGGCGATGTTCTACTTACCCACGCACAAAACCGCAACACGAACAGCTAAATGCTTGTGAACGCAGCCTATCAGAGAAGATTCTACCCCCAAGCTAACTGATGCCGATCGGACGCTTCTTCACGCTTAAAGGGAAACGTATTTGACTGTCGTTTGTCCGTGGTTGCTGACACATGCAGACGGAAAACGCTGGTCCTCGCGCGCGAGCGACGCCGACGAACGCCTCGCCGGCGAGAAAGAAGATTAGTGGCACGCCGGCCGCGTTTACCGAAGCGACGAGGCCGACGTGCGAACTGAATGAACCACTATATATGCAGGCTAGCTACACGTAGGTACATAATAACCGGCTGCACGGGGAATGTTTAAGAAAAGAAGATCCGAGAGGTGAAATAATGCGTGCGTTTTTCATGTGTTAGTCATCGGGGATGACTTTGTCCCTGCAGCTCGTAATGATGGTAGTAGTAGTATGCTTTTGATTTTTAACGGATACGACAAGTGATGCTGACAGTGGTACTCCCGACTTGCACAAGATCTTCTTTCTTTTGCTTGGTTAAAAAAAGTATATACGGTACGTGTATATCCATATCCGTCGCGTGTCACTGTCCTTAATTAGGCGAGTAAGGAGGATTCATATGCTGATCGGCTTTATAGTTTTTATTATGGTCGTATGTGTTCAGCTTTCGAGCAAATCTACCTCGTAAAGTTGGAGCATCGGTCGTCGTACGTCGTCCGTGCGAGAGGCGGAGGGACAGCGAACCAGCGGTCTTAGCTAGCTCCATTGCAACATGTACTCTCTTAGACTTTTCTTTTTAGTGTCTAGATTCATTTTAAATCTGAGTGAATCTAGCCGATAAAAAAAGTTTAGATATATTTTCTTTACAAACCTTAAAACATCTTATATTTTAAAACGAAGAGAGTATGTTATAATTCATGTACCTGACTAAGCTTTATTAAATAAATGAAAGAAAAATAAAAAAACTAGACAAAGCGGTTTATTAAGTAAATGAGCTTTTTGTTGGCAAACGACTGAAATTTATTTTCCGCATTGATGCCCAAACTAGACACAGCGATACACACAGCTGAAAAGAGAAAAAAAGAAAAAACTCGTCATATCATCACACTTAACAAAGACCTAGACCGCCAAAAAAAAGTCCTCCAAAGGCGACGCCTCCAAGAAGGGAGCATACCACAAGCATTGTCATCGCCCAATCAGTGGTTTTAGGTTTTCATCTTAAAGAAAGTCCAAGTTCTGAAAATAATGCCTTTAACAAGGTCATTACCAGCCGATGAAGGTCAAACCTTAGGTTTTCACCCTCAGAATTGAGAACTAGTACTCGAGGAGCACCACGAGAACTTAAGCCCTTCGATGCTGCCGTCCCTACTTGATGAGGCCGCTGCTACAACTCACCAAACACTAAGCTCAGTCTGCATCGCATCTAAGGAACATTTCTGCCATTTCTTCACATCCTCTAATCATAGCTGCCATGAGATTCTCCACCTCTCTAAATACCATGGAAATCTAGAAGTAGAAATGTCCCATGATATCGATGAAAAGTGGAGCTTCGCGTCATGCCCACTTGAAGTTACACGGGCATATGCACGGACGCACACGACCGAATCTCATGGGACTCCAAAAACCAGGAGTGTCCTGCGCTAGTCCTTAGATTTCTGGCAGAGCATTCCGAAACTCATCATCGGCCAGTTCTCGGAGGATCAAAAACATGTAGATTGGTAGTTTGGCGCTAGAAGACCAGAAGGATAACTACCTTTATTGACTCAGATCATCCACCCCCACGTGACCAATCCACGAGACCAAGCCGCCCTGACCCCCCCCCCCCCCATCGTCAAGCGGAACACTAAGCTCGAGCTGGGGCAGTAGGATAGGACAACACACGCCGCTCGAGATCCGCATCAGACGCCAACACCTCGAGCATGCGTAGAAGCGAGGCTACCCAGCGCCATCCATGTGAGGCTGCACTCGAATGCCACCATAGGAGACCATGTTTTCGTGCCGCCCGCATAGCGTCGCGTCCTCGCTGAATGTCACATCCCACATTGTATCCGCCATGCAAGTAGGAGGGAGATCCCGCCAAACGAACTTTTCTCGGTGGCGCTCTCCGGCGGCGACAAGGAGGAGGGGGTGGGGAGGGGCGAACTGGGATGTGGCGGATGGAGGGCCTCTATGTTGCTCACAGGAGCAACACAGAGGCTGGTCCTACTTTCTTGGCAAATCGGCCAATGCTATTGTTGTGGCAGATCCATATTTCCTTGGTACCTACAATATTTAAGTGGATTATTCCCCAAATTCACAACCAAAACATTTAGCAAAACCTCAAGCCACTAGTATGGTTAGTTAAGAAACATATTAGTACTAGATAGTAGGTTATGGATTCCTCCTAAGTTCTGATGTGAGTATGGGTCAGGTGCTTGTTTCCTCTCCACCAAGACTTGGGAGCTGGACAACTGTGTGTAGCTCTAGGAAAAAGAAAAACCATATTATCCATGATAGGAGCAACCTGGAACATTAGGATCCCGGGTTGCCCATGCCGCAAACAAGATATTGCTGATTTTATTTCTGAACATAAAATTGAGTTTATAGGGTTTCAGGAAACCAAGAAGAGAAGATTGATCCTAGTTACCTCAAACTTATTTCTGGCAATCATGATTTTAACTGGATTGATCTTGCTAGTAAGAAAACCGTTGGTGGAATCTTGGCGGGATTTAGATATGATCTTTTTTGAAATTCTTAGTTCCTATACCAAAGAATACCGTTTAGTTTCGCTAGTTAGGTCTAAGAATGATAATTTCATATGACAATACATTGTTGTATATGGTTCTTCCTAGAATGAACATAAATTGGAGTCCATTGTTGAGCTCCATGATGTTCTTGAGGCAGCTACTGTTGAAGGGTTTCGCGGCATAGTAAATCAAAATTTTCTACGGAGCGAACAGAGGGAAAACCAAGATCTAATCTAGGAGATGCAAACAACGAGAGAGATTGGATTAGATCTTCATACCCTTGAAGATTCGCACAGCGGAACGTTCGTCGGAACGTGGGTGATGTAGTCGTACTCGCTTCTCCTCCTCGCGATCCGATCCGATCTAGCACCACAAGTGGCGGTGCCTCCGTGAGATGCACACGTGCAGCACCTCGACGTCTCCTCCTTCCTCGGACCAGCGAGTATGGTGGAGAGATAGATTGGATCTACAGCACGACGGCGTGGTGTATATGGTGGAGAATTTCTGCTGCAGGGCTTCGCCTACAAACAGTCGGGAGGGAGAGAGGAAGGTAGCAAGGCTGCTAGGGCTTGGAGGAAGGTGTGTGGGGGAGGGGGCGCACCACCCCTCTATATATAGAGGGGGGGCGGCCAGCCCTTGCCCCTCCTCCAAGCCTATCTCTAGTTTAAACAATTTAAACTCTCCCTTATCTAGAAATCCTATCTCTAGTTTAAACGATTTAAACTCTCCCTTATCTAGAAATTCTATCCCGAGATTTAAACGAGTCAAATCTCTCTAGAATCGGCTGGGCCCTATGGGGCCTTGTGCCCCTGGCCCAATGCGGCCAGGACACTCCCTCATAGGCCCATGCCCCCTCCCGGAAGGTGGGGCCACGTTGGTCCCCTTCCGGAAGGTTCTAGAAGCTTCCGGTACAATACCGATTAACCCGGAACAATTCCGAACTCCAAAAACTGCACTGCCTTATATGAATCTTATTCTCCGGACCATTCCGGAACCTCTCGTGATATCCCGGATCCCATCCGAGACTCCGAACAAAAATTCATAAACCAATTATCCAATCTATCCTAGCGTCGAGACACGTTAAGTGTGTGACCCTGCGGGTTCGAGAATATGCAGACATGATCTTCTATCAATAATCAACAGCGGGGTCTGGGCACCCATATTGACTCCCACACATTCATCGATGATCATATCGGATGAACCACGATGCCAGGATTCAATCAATCCCATATATATATTCCCTTCGTCTCGCGATATTTTACTTGCCCGAGATTCGATCGTCGGTACCGTCATACCTAGTTCAATCTCGTTCACAGCAAGTACTTTACTCGTTCCGTAATCCGATATCACTTTGTGATTAACTCCTTAACCACATGCTTGCAAGCGGTGTTGATATCGATTACCGAGTGGGCCCGAAGTATATCTCTCTGACTTGGGAGCGACAAATTCCATCTCGATACATACACCCCAACAGATACTTTCCGATCACCTGAGAGACACCTTTATGATCACCCTCTCATAGGATGACGTTTGATGACCTCAAAGATTTCTTCCGATACCAGGGAGTTGCATTATCTCATGGTCTAAGGAATACAATATTTGACATAGGAAAAGCTTCGCAAAGACGAACACGATGACACGATCTAATTGCTCTGCTTTGTTTGGGTCTATCCACCATATCATTCTCCCAATGATATGATCTCATTATCAATTGACAACTCATGTCTATGGTTAGGAAACCTTAACCATCATTGACCAATGAGCTAGTCCATAGAGGCGTACTAGGGACACGGTGTTGTTTACAAACCACACAAGTATTAAAGTTTCCGCTTAATACAATTCTAGCATGGAACATAAACTTTATCATGAACAAGAATTATAATAATAACATCTTTATTATTGCCTCTAGGGCATAATTCCAACAATCTCCCACTTGCACTAGAGTCAATAATCTAGTTTACATTTGGCAACAATCTCACACCCATGGCACTGAGGTGTTGATCATGTTTTACACGTGGAAGAGGTTTAGTCAATGGATCTGCGACATTCAGATCCGTATGTACTTTGCTAATCTTCAGATCTCCATCTGCTATATAATCTCGGATTATATGAAACTTGCGGTTGATATGCTTGGTCTTTGGATGATATCTTGGTTCCTTAGCGAGTGCTATGGCGCCAGTGTTGTCACACAATATCTCCAGTGGGTCCAATGCACTTGGAACCACGCCAAGCTCAGTGATGAAGTTTCTGATCCAAACTCCTTCACTTGACGCTTCTGCAGCAGCCATGTATTCCGCTTCTACTGTAGATCCCGCAATCACGCTTTGCTTGCAGCTTCTCCAGCTCACAGCTCCTCCATTCAAAATATAAACGTATCCTGTCTGAGATTTAGAATCATCCTTGTCGGTGTCGAAACTAGCATCGACGTAACCTTTTACGACAAGCTGTTCATCACCCCCATAGACTAAGAACATTTCTTTAGTTCTATTTAGGTACTTTAGGATGTTCTTCACGGCTGTCCAGTGTTCCACTCCTGGATCACTTTGATATCTGCTCGTCAAACTAAGAGCATTGGACACATCCGGTCTAGTACACAGCATGGCATACATGATGGAACCTATGGCCGAGGCATAAGGCACTTTGCTCATAGCTTCCCTATCATTTACCGTAGCTGGAAACTGAGCCTTGCTCAATATCTTACCTGACAACATAGGCACTGAACCTTTCTTTGCCTTATCCATTCTGAACCTTTTCAGAACTTTGTCTAGGTATGTACTCTGGATTAAAGCTATCAGGCGTCTTTGTCTATCTCTATAGATCTTGATGCCCAATATATAAGCAGCTTCACCTAGGTCTTTCATTGAAAAACACTTGTTCAAATAACTCTTCACATCGTTAAGCATGTTGATGTCATTTCCGATAATCCATATGTCATCCACATACAGTACCAGAAACGTCACCGAGCTCCCACTCACTTTCTTGTAGATGCAAGCTTCGTAGCAATTTGGAACAAATCCAAAGCTCTTGATCACTTGATCAAAACGAAGGTTCCAACTCCGAGATGCTTGCTTCAGTCCATAAATGGAACGCTGAAGTTTGCATACTTTACTAGCATCCTTAGGATCGACAAAACCCTCGGGTTGCATCATATACAACTCTTCATCAATGTTGCCATTGAGGAAAGCAGTCTTGACATCCATCTGCCATATTTCATAATCATGAAACGCAGCAATTGCTAATAAAATCCGAATGGACTTAAACATCGCTACGGGAGAGAAAGTCTCATCGTAGTCAACACCTTGAACTTGTCGAAAACCTTTTGCGACAAGCCGTGCTTTATAGACGGTAACATTACCATCCGCGTCCGTTTTCTTCTTGAATATCCATTTGCACTCAACGGCCTTTCGGTCGCTAGGAGGATCCACCAAAGTCCATACTTGGTTTTCGCTCATGGATCCCAATTCGGATTTCATGGCTTCCAGCCATTTCTCAGAGTCTGGGCTCATCATCGCTTCCTCATAGTTCGTAGGTTCACTGTCTTCTACCAACAAGACAGTCAAGACAGGGTTGCCGTACCACTCAGGAGGGGCACGCGACCTTGTCGACCTGCGACGTTCAGTAGCAGCATCGTCCGAAGCTTCATGATCCTTGTCATTAGCTTCCTCTATTGTTGGTGCAGGCGGCACTGGAACAATTTCAGGTGTTGCGCTACTTTCCAATTCAAGAGAAGGTTCAATAACCTCGTCTAGCTCTACTTTCCTCCCACTCACTTCTTTCGAGAGAAACTCCTTCTCAAGAAAGGAACCGTTCTTTGCGACAAACACTTTGCCTTCGGTTCTGTGATAGAAGGTATACCCAATAGTTTCCTTAGGGTATCCTATGAAGACGCATTTCTCCGCTTTGGGTTCGAGCTTGTCCGGCATCAACTTCTTGACGTAAGCTTCGCATCCCCAAACTTTAAGAAACGATAACTTAGGTTTAGCACCAAACCACAGTTCATACGGTGTCGTCTCAACGGATTTAGATGGAGCCCTATTTAAAGTGAATGCAGCGGTTTCTAATGCATAACCCCAAAATGATAACGGCAAATCAGTAAGAGACATCATCGATCGGACCATATCTAATAGGGTTCGATTCTGGCGTTCAGACACACCATTGCGCTGTGGTGTTCCGGGTGGCGTGAGTTGCGAAACAATTCCGCTTGCTTTAAGATGCGTGAGAAAATCATAACTCAAATATTCGCCCCCACGATCGGATCGTAGAAACTTAATCTTTCTGTTATGATGGTTCTCCACTTCATTCTGAAATTCTTTGAACTTTTCAAACGTTTCAGATTTATGTTTCATTAAATAGATATACCCATATCTACTTAAGTCATCGGTAAAAGTGAGGAAATAGCGATATCCACCGCGCGTCGAAACACTCATCGGTCCGCATACATCGGTATGTATGATTTCCAACAAGTCCGTTGCTCGCTCCATCATACCAGAGAACGGGGTTTTGATCATCTTGCCCATGAGGCATGGTTCGCATGTGTCAAATGATTCAAAATCAAGAGACTCCAAAAGTCCATCAGAATGGAGTTTCTTCATGCGCTTTACTCCAATATGACCTAGACGACAGTGCCACAAATAAGTAGTATTATCACTATCTACTTTGCATCTCTTAGCCTCAATGTTATGGATGTGTGTTTCATCCCTTTCGAGATTTAGAAGAAATAAACCATTCACAAGAGGTGCATGACCATAAAAGATGTTACTCATATAAATAGAACAACCATTATTCTCTGATTTAAATGAATAACCGTCTTGCAATAAACACGATCCGGAAATGATGTTCATGCTCAACGCAGGCACATAATAACATTTATTAAGGTTTAAAACTAATCCCGAAGGTAAAACTAAGGAGAGCGTGCCGACGGCCATCACATCAACTCTTGATCCGTTGCCAACGCGCATCGTCACCTCATCCCTCGCAAGCCGCCGTCTATTCCGTAGCTCCTGTTTCGAGTTAAAAATATTAGCAACTGAACCGGTATCAAATACCCAGGCACTACAACGAGGGCTAGTAAGGAAAACATCAATAACATGTATATCAAATATACCTTTGATGGTGCCAGCCTTCTTGTCCGCTAAGTACTTCGGACAGTTGCGCTTCCAGTGACCCTTGTCCTTGCAATAGAAGCACTCAGTGTCCGGCTTGGGACCAGACCTGAGCTTCTTCTCAGCAGGGGCATTGCGCTTGCCGCCGCCCTTCTTGAAGGGCTTCTTTGCTCCCTTACCTTTCTTAAAGGAGGGCTTGTTGACCATCAACACATGATTATCCTTCTTGATGTCCACTTCCGCAGCCTTCAGCTTTGCGAAGATCTCGGTGATCGTATCAGTGGAACCAATCTGATTATGAGTCACTACAAAACTTTTGTAGCTGGGAGGGAGTGATTGCAGAACCCTGTCAATCTTGAGCTCCTCTGGAATCGTGCATTCCAGTTGCTCAAGGCGTTGAGTGTAGCCCGACATCTTTATGGCGTGCTCACTAACGGAACTCCCTTCCTCCATCTTGCAGTTAAAGAACTTCTCAGAGATCTCATATCTCTCAGAACGGGCTTGAGTCTGAAACATGGTTTTCAGCTCCTCGAGAATCTCAAAGGGCCCGGGATAGGTTTCAAAACGATTGTGAAGCTCCGGTTCCATAGCAAACAACATGGTGCTCTTAATCACACCATAATCATCTTTGCGCGACTGATAGACAGCTTTCTCATCAGCCGGCGCAGTTGCAGCAGGGGGGTTACCTAACGCTTTCTCAAGGACATAGTCCTTTTGTCCGCCAGACAGAATGATTCTTAGATTGCGGAACCAGTTGGTGAAGTTAGACCCATTGTTTCTAAGCTTTTCTTTCTCAGCAAAAACGTTGAAGTTGAAGTTGGAATTGGCCATTGGATCTACAGTATTTGCAAGTACAATTTAGACTATGTTCATGATAAATAGTTCAACTTAATCAAATTACTAGATGAACTCCCACTAAATTCAACATCCCTCAATTTGTTTAGTGAACACGATCCAAATTCACCACACCTAATCCGATCATCACGAGAAGAGATGTGGTTTCAAAGGTGGATAACGAAGTGTCGATCATATCATTCATATGACTCATGCTTAACCTTTCGGTTCTTGTGTTCCGAGGCCATGTCTGTACATGCTAGGCTCATCAAGTTAGACCCAAGTATTTCCGCGTGTGCAAAAACTGGCTTGCACCCGTTGTATGTGAGCGTAGAGTCTATAGCACCCGATCATCACGTGATGCTTGGACACGACGAACTTTCGCAATGGTGCATACTTGAGGAGAACACAGTTTTTATCTTGATCTTTAAGTGAGGAATCATCTTATAATGCTACCGTCGCGATCTAAGCATGATAAGATACATAAAAGGATAAACATCACATGCATATAACTTTATGTGACATGGTATAGCCAATCTTCGCGCAATGATCTCCATCTTGTGCGTTCCGGCATGATCTCCATCACTCCACCATGATTGCCTCCACCACGAATAGCAACTACAACTATTGCTAACTACTTAGCGATAAAGTAAAGCTATTACATGGCGTATAAGAAGTTGACTCGCAGGTCATACACAATTATAAAAACAACCATATAGCTCCTGCCGGTTGTGTACTCATCGACATGCAAGTCGTGAAACATTACAAAACATGATCATCGCATACAATATACACATCACATCTTGGGCCATACCATATCACAGAAAACACTCCCTGCAAAAACAAGTTAGACGCCTCTACTTTGTTGTTGCATGTTTTACGTGGCTTTATGGGAGTAGATGCTAAGAACGATTCTTACCTACGGAAAGCCACAACGGTGATATTATGGTTGCCAAACTCCGGTGTTAATCCCATGACAACTATAGTGAGAGAAACTGACATCCACCAGCCGCATGTGTGGAACAAGCCACACGTCAAGTGCGGAGCCGGTCTCGCGAACGACGTCGCGTAAGGTTGGCCTGGACCGCTTCAATCTCACTATCCCACGTCATAAGAAGAACACAAACAAGAGGCTTGCAACAGAAAACATCAACGCCCGCAACAACCATGTTGCGTTCTACTCGTGAAACACATCTACGCATAGATCTAGCTCTGATACCACTTAAGGGTTTCGCGGCATAGTAAATCAAAATTTTCTACGGAGCGAACAGAGGGAAAGCCAAGATCTAATCTAGGAGATGCAAACAACGAGAGAGATTGGATTAGATCTTCATACCCTTGAAGATTCGCACAGCGGAACGTTCGTCGGAACGTGGGTGATGTAGTCGTACTCGCTTCTCCTCCTCGCGATCCGATCCGATCTAGCACCACAAGTGGCGGTGCCTCCGTGAGATGCACACGTGCAGCACCTCGACGTCTCCTCCTTCCTCGGACCAGCGAGTATGGTGGAGAGATAGATTGGATCTACAGCACGACGGCGTGGTGTATATGGTGGAGAATTTCTGCTGCAGGGCTTCGCCTACAAACAGTCGGGAGGGAGAGAGGAAGGTAGCAAGGCTGCTAGGGCTTGGAGGAAGGTGTGTGGGGGAGGGGGCGCACCACCCCTCTATATATAGAGGGGGGCGGCCAGCCCTTGCCCCTCCTCCAATCCTATCTCTAGTTTAAACAATTTAAACTCTCCCTTATCTAGAAATCCTATCTCTAGTTTAAACGATTTAAACTCTCCCTTATCTAGAAATTCTATCCCGAGATTTAAACGAGTCAAATCTCTCTAGAATCGGCTGGGCCCTATGGGGCCTTGTGCCCCTGGCCCAATGCGGCCAGGACACTCCCTCATAGGCCCATGCCCCCTCCCGGAAGGTGGGGCCACGTTGGTCCCCTTCCGGAAGGTTCTAGAAGCTTCCGGTACAATACCGATTAACCCGGAACAATTCCGAACTCCAAAAACTGCACTGCCTTATATGAATCTTATTCTCCGGACCATTCCGGAACCTCTCGTGATATCCCGGATCCCATCCGAGACTCCAAACAAAAATTCATAAACCAATTATCCAATCTATCCTAGCGTCGAGACACGTTAAGTGTGTGACCCTGCGGGTTCGAGAATATGCAGACATGATCTTCTATCAATAATCAACAGCGGGGTCTGGGCACCCATATTGACTCCCACACATTCATCGATGATCATATCGGATGAACCACGATGCCAGGATTCAATTAATCCCATATATATATTCCCTTCGTCTCGCGATATTTTACTTGCCCGAGATTCGATCGTCGGTACCGTCATACCTAGTTCAATCTCGTTCACAGCAAGTACTTTACTCGTTCCGTAATCCGATATCACTTTGTGATTAACTCCTTAACCACATGCTTGCAAGCGGTGTTGATATCGATTACCGAGTGGGCCCGAAGTATATCTCTCCGACTTGGGAGGGACAAATTCCATCTCGATACATACAACCCAACAGATACTTTCCGATCACCTGAGAGACACCTTTATGATCACCCTCTCATAGGATGACGTTTGATGACCTCAAAGCTTTCTTCCGATACCAGGGAGTTGCATTATCTCATGGTCTAAGGAATACAATATTTGACATAGGAAAAGCTTCGCAAAGACGAACACGATGACACGATCTAATTGCTCTGCTTTGTTTGGGTCTATCCACCATATCATTCTCCCAATGATATGATCTCATTATCAATTGACAACTCATGTCTATGGTTAGGAAACCTTAACCATCATTGATCAATGAGCTAGTCCATAGAGGCGTACTAGGGACACGGTGTTATTTACAAACCACACAAGTATTAAAGTTTTCGCTTAATACAATTCTAGCATGGAACATAAACTTTATCATGAACAAGAATTATAATAATAACATCTTTATTATTGCCTCTAGGACATAATTCCAACAACTGTTCCTACTCTTGTTGGAGGGGATTTTAACCTTGTCAGGTCTGCTATAAAAAGTAATAAGAGGATTAATTTTCAGCTTACGTATCTATTTAATGATTGGGTTAATAAATGGGCGCTCATTGATTTAAACCTTCCAATAGGCTTTTTTACTTGAACAAAAAATCAATCTAATCCTATTCTGGCTTTCCTAGATAATGTGTTTGCTTCTACTGACTGGGAACATCATTTTCCTCTCACTACTGCCCAAGCTTTGTCTAGAGCAGTTTCTCACCATACCTTCTCATTATTTATACTAGGAACAATTGCCAATCTCTTCCCAAACTCTTTAGATTTTAGAAGTGTGGCTATCCCAACCTGATTTTCATGACTTAGTTTTTCCTATTTTGTCTGACTGTTGTCCTTGCAGTAATGGTCTGGATATTTGGCAGCTCAAATTAAGACAATTAAGGAAGAAAAACAAAGGTTGGAGCATTAAATTTGACTCTGCTGCCAAAAAAACTTAAAAGTGATTTAGTCTAGGAGTATGACATCTTGGATGTCTTCTCTGAACAAAACAGACTTTCCTCTTTGGAAATCAATAGGATGACTAAGATTAAAACTCAACTTAATGATATTTGGTAACTAGAAAAAACCAAAGCTTAGCATAGATCTAGAGAGAGACATATCCTAGAGGGTGACATAAATACTGCTTATTTACATGCACTGGCTAACCAACATAAAAGGAAAAAAAGACTTCTTGTCCTAAATGGTCCTAATAGCCCGGTTAGTGATACTAAGATTATGCTTAAAATTGCCAGTGACTTTAATAAGTTGCTCTCTGGCCATAAAGACAGACCTAATACTTATATTGGGGAGGGATTTTGGAATGAGCAAGACATCCTTAATGCCGAGGAATGCCTTGACCTTGAAAAACCCTTCTCTAAATAGGAAATTCGGAATACTATTTCTGGATCGTATGCTTGGGGTGCTCTTGGTCCTGGTGGCTTTTCTTTTCACCTTTTACCAAAAAAATTGGCATATCATTAAGGATGATTTCATGGCATTGGTGAAAGATTTTGAATGTGGCTCCTTGGATGTGCCCAGACTTAATTACTCTATTATTGTTTTAATTCCTAAAGAACCTGATGCTAAAGACATGAAACATTTCAGGCCTATCAGTCCCGTTAGTCTTGGAAACTATAGCGTGAAAATTAGCTCAAAAGATATTACCAACATGCTTGCTCCAATTGGTGATAGGATTATTTCTCCCAACCAGACTGCATTTATTAAGGAGAGATACATTCTTGAGAGTGTAGTATCTTCACACGAAGTGATTCATGCAGTTCATTCTCAAAACCAAAGTGGTCTAGTCCTTAAACTAGATTATGAGAAAGCTTATGACAAGATTATCTGGGATTTTTTGGATTCCATATTGCTTTCTAGATGGTTTGGTCCCATTATTAGAAGGTGGATAAAATTTACCTTGTTGGGGGGACTTTATGTGTTAGAATTAATGAAATTAACAGTCCATATTTTGTGGCTGGTAAAGGTTTGAAAAATGGAGATCCTTCTTCACCAATCCTTTTCAACTTAGTTGTTGATGTGTTTTCCAAAATGCGTTTTAAAGCCTCCTAGAATAATTTTATTAGGGGATTACCCCCCCCCCCCCCCCCCCCTCAAAACATTCCTGGGGGTGTCATCATCTTGCAATATGATGATACCATTCTCTTTTTGGAAAACAATCATGAGATGGCTAAAATTATTAAATGCAACAGATGTTAGGCATGATAATTAATTACCACAAAAGTGATTTATTGCCTATTCACATTCCTGAGGAACAAGCTAACTTGTTTGATCAGATATTTGGCGGTCTAATCAGTCAGTTTCTCATTAAATACCTTTGAGTTTCCCTTCATTATACAAAACTTCGAAATGAGGATCTCCAACCTATTATTGACAAAATAATGAAAGGGATTTCTGGGTGGAGAGGTAGGCTTATTCTGCTTCAAACTTGCATTGTTAGTATTCCTCTCTATGTCTTTTTCCATCATTAAGTTCCCAAAATGGGCCATTAAAATGATTAACTCCCAAATGGGACACTTCTTTTGGGGAGATACTGATGATACACACAAATACCACTTGTTTAACTAGGGTTTTGTTTCTTAGAAACAGTAATTTGGTGGTCTAGGAATTCAAATTCTTACGGATTACAATCTCTGCCTCCTTGCTTCCTGGGTTAAGATATATCATCTTGATTCTCACAAAGTTTGGTGCCAAATTGTGGATTCTAAATATGATTTGTCCCCAAATATTTTTGGGCTAACCCTTCCTACTGCTCCCCTTTTTGGAAAGGTGTAACGTGGGCATCCCATGCTGCTAAGATGGGCTATAAATGGAAGGTGGGTAAAGGAGACAGAGTCATGTTTTAGGAATATATTTGGTTTGGGCACGGTTTTCAGAGCCTTTACATTATTTCCAATGAACATAATTGCACTATTGCTAGTGTTTGGGATGGCACTGACCTAAAAATTACTTTTAGAAGGACAATTTCCCCAAGGCTTTTTAATAGGTGGCTAGAACTGGTGGGGTTAATCTCCTCCATTGGGTTTTTTCTGATGCAGAAGATTCCCCACTTTAGATGTTCCACCCTTCTAGGGTGTATTCTATTAAATCTTTTTACGCTGTGATTAAAACTGGAGGGGTTGTTCCTACTCATACTCCTGCTATCTGGAAACTTTCCATTCCTCCCAAGATCCATGTCTTTTTATGGTTGCTAGCCTATAATAAAACCCTTACAAGGGATAATTTACATAAACGACGACATCTGGAGGATAGGACTTGTGTGTTTTGTTATGAACTTGAGTCAGTGCGTCATCTATTTTTTTCATTGCTTTCTAGCTGGATAAATTTGAAAGGTGATCTATGATGTTTTCAATGTTTTGATTGGGTCTAATTTATTATTTGTTGCCAGATGGTGGTTAAGTAATAATAGGAATTCTGTCCAAAACATATTTAGCTTAGTTGTGCTTTGGGCTATTTGGTCGGTGAGTAATGAATTTTTCTTTCTGGGAAAAAACTGGCTAGGCATGGAGATGATATGGGACAAGGTGATCGCAAACATTCGAAGGTGGGAGGTGCTCTGCAGCGATGCTCATTTGGATTTGCTGCATCGGAATTTGCAACTGCTAGTGAAGACGCGAGGCGAACTGCTAAGGATCGCGTGGGAATGATCACCTTGGAGAGCATCAGGGAAGCACTGAAGCGGCCTATCTGATCTTTTTCTCATCCCTTGTTGCTCTGAAAAAGAACACCTTTTAGTCGTTGTTAGTTAGCTTTCTTTTGCCTGCTATAGCTTGGCAATGTTACCTTGTCCGTAAAGAACCGGGATGAAGAGTAGAGACCAAAACACGGATGTAATATGGAACAATCGGCAGTGAGATCACTGGATCGATCAGCTCAACAACACCCGACACCATTTACCTCGTTCCTTCGTATAGGGCTGGCCCATAGGGCCGGGCAAAGGGGCGCTCGCCCCGGGGCCCCATGGTCTAGGGGCCTCTGCCCATGACGTATTTGTTATTAATTTACTAATTTTGGCATCCAACATTGTAAAAAAAAATTAGAGAATATAAACAATTGCCTAAAAAAATCTTGATGGTTCCGACTATACCTAACATGACTACTCTTCTACAAAGAATATGCTCTAACATTTTCAATATTTTTTCTCAATGCCACAATTTCGCTGGCCTCTCCAAATGTCCAAAATAACACCGGTCCTCATGTCATTTATAAGGTTATGTGTATTTATTAGTGGAGACTAAGGACGCAGTCATATAACTATACCATTCTATAAGCAGCTCTCCTCATTCCTAATGATTCTACTTGTCCCTATCATACATGTTTGAAAGACTATTCCATCCTTTTATTAATTTAGTGCCTAATATGTTTACCCATCTCCTCATTTTTTGCACAAGCCTATGTACAGAAGCAACAACTGGTAAAATAAGTTTCATGGTATATAGTTCTCTTTATAAATATAAACAAGTGGTTTTGAATGTATTTACCGTGATTTCAGAGAAATGGATCTATTAAATATATGGATTATTCAATTTTCTATTGCATTACATTAATATTTTTTTATGGAATACTAATATTTTTCAGCCTTTTCTGTGTAAACAAGTGGCAAAGCTTGACATGCACAGTTGAGACTCCCTAACAACGCTAAACATATATAAATTTTGAGTGATATTAAATTTTTAGCATAAATACCAAATATATCTCTAATATGTTTTCTGAAGTAAGGGAGGCCATTGCCCCCTTGATCCTAGGGAAGCTCTGACACTTTAAACGAGGAGCTCTTAATTTTATGTTGTCCCAGGGCCTCCAAAATCATTGATCCGGCCTTGCCTTCGTAGCACTAGCTACGTACCCCAGGATTAAGGAACATGGTAGCGTGTACACTTAACCTGCAGATCCTGAATTAAAGGTGCTATCTACACTACTTAGATCATTGCATTTTCTACATAGCAGCCTGCTGCCACTTGTTGGCAGCCACTTTTCTCCTTGTTGGGTTGTTGCCTGCGTGGGGACATGCATGCACATGGATAGAGTGATGGAAAGAGTATGAACTGCAACATGCAGAATATATCTGGTCTTAGCCAGAGATCTCCGGAGCAACTGCCCCCTTTGTCCTACATGAAACACACGCCTCTCTTTTCCAGAGTACGTACCCGACAGACAGAAACTGTTCCATAATAGACACGACAGCAGAATGGAAGGAAAATTCGCAGCTTCTGCAGCATCTATCTCGTCACGGGGTACGACGGAATGGCTGCTCTTCCGCGACCTCTATATATACCAGCCCAGAGGAAGAAAAGAACATATAGTCAGCATACTACCTAGCTTCTGCGTTTTGAGCTCCGACCTCTGCATCTATCGATCGATCCTACTTAGCTAGCTGAAGAAATCGGTTTGTGATGGGGAGGTCGCCGTGCTGCTGCCACGACGCCGGAGTTAAGAAAGGACCGTGGACTGAGGAGGAGGACAGGGCGCTGGTGGATCATATCCAGAGGCGGGGCGGGCACGTCGGCAGCTGGCGCGGCCTGCCCAAGGCCTCGGGGCTCAACCGCTGCGGCAAGAGCTGCCGTCTCCGGTGGACCAACTACCTCCGCCCGGACATCAAGCGCGGCAACTTCACCGACGACGAGGAACGCCTCATCATCAGCCTCCACGCCGCCCTCGGCAACAAGTACGTCGCCGTCCTCCTCGTCCAACCTTTACCTGCTCCACCTCCACACACGATAGCCGCCATGCATGCATGCGCTGTCAATTTAGTTGTTATTCTCTGATGAAGTGACTGACGTGGATATATGCATGAACTTTGTTGGGGTTAGGTGGTCGACGATCGCGACTCACCTGGATGGCCGAACGGACAACGAGATCAAGAACTACTGGAACACGCACATCCGGAAGAAGCTCCTGCGTGCCGGCGTCGACCCCATCACCCACCAGCAGCTGCCGCCCGACCACGGCCACCTCGACGGCACCTCCTCCTCCGCCGCCGCCCTCCTCCCCGAGTCTCTCCTCTGGGCCGCGGCGGCCGCGACCCTCGGCGTCGGCCTGGACGCCGGCGCCCTCATGCAGGCGCAGCTGCTGCAGCAGCTTCTCCATGCCATCGGCTCCAACAACGACACCGCTAACCTCATCGCAAACCTGGCCGCAGCTAACGCAATGCTGAACTCAACTAGCAGCACCGTTCCAAACCTCCTACTGCTCCAGCAGGGCCAGATGAACATGCTGCCTGGCGTCAACTACCTGCAGCCAGGCTACCTCTGCAACATCTCCAGTTTTGCAGAGCAAGACGTTTTGCAGCAGCGGCTAAACAACAGCAACACCACGGCAGCTTGTCCGGGAACGAGCTCTTCTTCAGCAGCTGAACAGGCTGGCCCATTCAGTGACGTTGCACCGGCGGCTGACGGGGCGCCGGTAGAGAAGTTCGCCGGCTTGCTGGAGCCCACGATGGAGCTTCCCGGTCTGTGCTCTCTGGAGAGTAGTGATTCTTTCTGGCAGGACATTCTCGAGGACAGCTACCGTTTCTAGCTAGAACCCTTCTCCTTGCGGCAGGCAGAGACATTTTGTATGTACATAATCTGTAAACCTGCGTCTTGGTACAGTGTTAGATCGAACAGAGCTAACACTGCATTATATTGGTTTTTGTGTGTTCGTTGTGAAACTTGCGATAGATTCGTTTTTTGTTTTTATTTTATCAGTGAAGTTGAAGGTTGTCAGTTGCTAATTTGATGTCACTCGTCCTACTTTCCATCTGATCAAAGTGAGATGGCAGATAACTCGAAACACATATGAGATTTGACGGCTAGCTCCTCTGCAGGATATGGTGTGGACATAAAGGCCTTTGTCACAATGACACTTCGGTGTTTACTGAGTATATATATTGGCAGCATTTGGTTAGTCAGAGCTTAGTGAAGAATACTTCTGTGGATTGTTATACAGATTTGACGTGCACACCCAATATTATCTAATCCGTGAATAATGGATTTGCCACACATACATTTCTTATTCTCTTTTTTTACAAAGATTTTATGTGCATCGGACTACATATCGATGTGTGTAGTATATGGCCGGATCGGACGCTCCAAATTAATTGGGCTAGTTTTGGGGTATTAGTTAATTTGGTAACTTTAGTCATCAAAATTTTCAAAGGTAAAATTGTAGTTTTACTTAGAGGTATATACGTTTTTAGTCCCGCAACTTGCATCGCGGGAGCATTTTAGTCTCACATCTTGCAAAGTGAGCAAGATTAGTCCCACAACTTGCAATGTATGAGCATTTTAGTCCAATTCGATTGAATTTATGTGATTTTAACCAAATTTGTCCACATATATGTCAAATGTGGCATCAAACTTTTGCAAAATAATCCCTATGTATTTTTTCTCTCTGCGCTTACGACTTTCGCACAGTCTGACAAGCGGTCCCATGTGTCAGTGGTTATACAAATAAGAAAAGAAATATAAAATATTTACCTATAATAGTGGGAATTTATCTCATGACCTACTACTAAAGAAATTCAAGCTTCACCACTACAGCATAGAAGAGGATGATGTAATTTTTGGATCGCTTCTTTATTATATATTCTTTTTAGGCGGAGTTCGGTATCACCACACAACAGCTAGCTTTTATTGGCTCACACGTGCAAAAAAAAGTTACTTATACTAGCGCATGCACACATAGTGAAGTATAGCTTGATTGATTGAGTGTACACACATGTTACATCTAGACTTACTTTTGGACATTAAGAAATATGTGTTTTAAAGCCATGAAAAATTCTGAAAAAAGATGCAAATTTTTAAATCCAAAATAATTTGTGCACACGCGAGTAATTTTTTTTGTGCGTGTATGCTGATAAAAGGATTAAAAAAATTCAATCCAAAATAATTTTGCAAAAATATTATGCTGACAGTTGACGTGAGCACTTATTACACGCATATGTGGTTATAAGTTGCATAAAGAGAATTACGTCCTATTAAGTAACAAATGGCATGTTTGGCCTAGTGGCTTGTGCGGTTTGTAGGTACTCATTGGTGTTGAGTTTGAATCTTGTTTTTATACATTTAACTATTTTATTTGTACAGGTGGACCTGCTTGTCATTCAACAACAAGGACACAAATACTAGAGAAAAATACATAAGGGTTATTTTAAAAAATTGTAGAGAAATTTCCAAACTTGCTAAAGTTTGGTCAAATTGGACCAAAATGCTCTCGGCATACAAGTTGTGGGACTAGTGTTGATCAGTTTCCAAGATGTGGGACTAAAACGTTTTACCATGCAAGTTATGGGACTAAAAGTGTATATAGCTCTTTTACTTATATAAGTAAAAAATATGACCTTACATTTCGACAGACTGGATGCGCGATTTAAATAGTGTTATACCAAAAATACCCCTTAGGATGAAATATACTACCAAAAAATTGAAGTAGTATATTGACCGTAGGATCGAGTTCGATTGGACGGTCCAAGTTACATTGATGTCATGTCAAACATCCCTTTGTCTATTACTCTACTTTAGATAATTTAGCATTCACCTTCTCTCGTAATTAAACAGGAAGATAAGATGTCGTGTTTCAAATAAAAAAACTATGAACCAGATTTGGCACAAATAAGTCAAGTTTAAACCACATCTGACAACTGAAGTGGTTTTGACATGTTGTCCCCACTCGTCAGTGACACCACATGTAAAGTTGAACACGTCGCATACCAAGACAAAGGTGTATTATGTGGGTCATGTTTGAGTGAATGACAAAAAAACTCATAAAATTTAGTTGGCTCAACAATCTTCGCGATAACACTTTGGAAGCCATAAATCACCTTCAAATATGGTGGCATTAGATCACAATCTATTTTGGATGGATCCTTGGCTTAGGGAACACTCATGTGGGAAATATCCTAGGCTCTTTGTTGTTTGCTCAGAACCATCGCTTAGGGTTGCCTCTGTGGCGCGGGAAGGAACATGGAACATTTCATTCCGTAGAAACCTCTGCCCAAAGGAAGCCAAGCGGTGCGAAGAGCTTAGATCCAGCTTACCATACTCCCTCTCAACCATAGACGATATGGTTTTGTGGAGGTTGACCTTGTCAGGGGCCTTCACGAATAGCTTCATGTATCGGGCCCTATTTAGAGGGCATGTACTGTCCCGGACCAAATCGTTGTAGAAAGCACCTCTACCCCTAAAGATGAAGATCTTCACGTGGCAACTTTTACGAGATCGACTTCCCTCAGGGATAGAAGTGGCGAAGCGACATGGGTCGTGGGTTCAAATGGGAATCTAGTCCTAGGAGCTCCTTGACTCAAGATCTTGACCACTTGCTCAATCCCTTTTTGGATCTATATATGCCATAAAAAAAGATAGCTCACAGTGCACACATATTCTTTGAGAAAAAATTTATAAGTTTTGTAAATCCTGAAGATCACACACATAGATATTGAATTGAAACTCTGCACATGAAAGATTTCGTCAACTAACGTGACTATTTGCTAAGTTTTAATTTTTTTTAAATAAGAATACTATAGTTTAAGTTTCAAAATTTGCACTTATTTTTCTCAGTTTTAAGATAATAAGTTTTAGAGTGGGGCTTGGTGTGGCGGTGTGACGCCAATTTACCGAGAGTTTGGCGTACATCGCAAGCATCCCTAGTCTCAATCCAATATAACATGAAAGGTTGAGTTTTCATCAGACTTTGCATTCTTATATGGACGAACATCCAATAAACTATGCTCATCCTGTCTCTAACATATATATTCCTTGTTAGTTGGGGTAGGAATTTGCCTTTGCAATGTTGAAGAAGACGGAACTCAAGGCCGGGCCTCCTTGAGACTGACGTACGTACGGCCGAGATGGAAGTCTACAGAAACAGTTTAGGACCTCCGAATATGTAACGGCATAGGCTTTATTTAATCATCTGCTATTTGTGCAAAGTCCACATTAGTGGTGACTTCACGGACGACTTGCGCTCTCATCCCTACAAGAGCAGGGAAAGGCTGGTTTATAGTTAGCAGTTAGGTAGGCTAAAGGCTTGCCTGATGTTTGAAGCCATTGACTTGTCCCAGCAAAAGAAGGAAAACAACATGCTTAAGGGATAGATCGATGTGAGTGATGGATGATGATCATTTGGTTTATTCTCTGAATCTCAGACCCGTTGTACTTTAAGAAGGTCCTTTGTGCCGTTTCAATGGATAATGACCGATAGCATTTTTTCTAAGAGGGAGGTAAAACGAACTCTGTTGACTTTTGCAGCTCGTGCCAAGTTAAAGGAAACCTATCTAAAGTTAATTTGGCTAGTTCATCATTTATGGAAGGCAAATTAGGTAATTCCATATCAATGGGATATATGTGAACCTAAACCATATCTGGATAAGTATAACAACAATATACTGAGATAGGTGTATTTTTAAATTTGAACAAAATTTATTAAAAAAAAACTAGCAATAAACTTCCTCCTTCTACAAATAAGTGTTAATTTTAGCCTTTGTTCTAAATCAAACTTTTGAAATAATTAACAACGTTTATAGAAAAATATAGCAACATAAGTGACATCAAATCGGTAATATTATGAATCTGTATTTCAAAACGGATCATGGAGTACTAATTTAGTGTCATAAATGTTGCTGCTTTATCCTATAAAATTGGTCAAAGTTTATGAAGTTTGGTTTAAGACAAAGGGTAGACGTATACTTATTTGTGTATGGAGGGAGTATATATCAAATTGGTATACTATAAAACTACTAATACATAGTATTATATCATAAATGTTACTATTGCATTTTTTGACAAAATGGGTCAAGTCTTATTTTATTTCTTTACTTAAGATAATGCTAAAACTACACCCCGTCGACAACAATTATGTCTTTGTGCAAGAAATACATGCAGGCTCGGCTGGTCCATTGAGTCAATTTATTCACTATTCACTACCGTCGTCCCGGGGGAAGAGGAAAAACTGACATGTACCGTACCTCTGTACGACACGTGTACTAGTTTTGTACACGCAGAGGCACCAGAATGATTGCTTTCTCGATGAATACGATGGATGGCATCGCGGCGACGGTGACGCTTCGCGACGGGAGACAGGACTCGAGACAGCGAAATATCATCGTTTGTGATGTTTTACCTGCCATGCACGAAACCGCAAAAATGCTTGGTGTGTGAACGCGGGCAGTACCGGAGAAGATTCTACGTGAAGCTGCCCCCTGTGGCCCTTTCTAACTCTAACTTTAACCGGACCAATAATCTCGATCGCCTTTCCACCGTGTGTAATATTAACCGAGAGATGTCGATCGGATCCTTCGTTCGCGCTTAGAGCAAGTATAATAAGCCTAGTCAGCAGGCTATAGTACTTGCCACATCATCAAAAGTACTAGTTGGAGGAGAGAGAAAGGAGGAAAGAAAGAAGAGCCGGCTCTTATGTTGTAGCTCGGCTATAGCACAAGAATCAAGAAAAGTAGGCTTGCATGTAGCCTAAAGCCAATAGCATACATGCATTAAATAATTAAATATTAATTAATGTCTAGTTAAGAGCCAACTAATAGCTCATCTATTATATGGGTTGGCTATACGATGACTCTTAGATGACATGGCATGTCTTTGTAGTCAGCCGCTGGCTATATTATTAACCTTGCTCTTAAAGGTAATCGTGTTTGACTGCCGTTAATTTGTCCGGTCGCTAGCTGCCACATGCGCAGATCGATGGAAAACACTGGTCCTCGCCGGCGACCGATCGAGAGATAGAGATTTTCACGTACGTAGGCACGCACCCCGCGTTTACCGAAGCGAGGTCGACGACGCGCGCGCGAACCGAACCACTATTCTATGCAGGCTACCACGTAGGTTACCGGCTGAACAGGGAATGTTTAAAGAAAGGAAGAAGCGAGGAGAAATGCGTGCGTTTTCCATGTGCAAGTCATCGGGAAAGACCTGCGAGACCAGCAGGCCGTGATGATGATATGCTTTTGATTTTTAACCTGGACCGGAGGATCCGGCGGCCGCGCTACCTGCCGGAGAGAAACGCCGGGAGGGGGCTCATGACATTACAAGCAACGGTGACAGTCGGAGACGTGTTTTTCGTCGGACAGCGACAGTGTATCCGTAATTAACGGCTCCCTCCTCCCCGTTCTGCCCGGCCGTCGCGCGTCACGGCCAGAAATTAGAGCAGGTCTGACGTACGTACTCCTTTGTTTAAAAATATAGGATGTTTTAGGTTTATGAATAAGATGTATTTAGACATATTTTAGTTTTTAAATTTATTTGAAACTATATCCTAAAAGGTGTCTAGATACATCTTCTTCACAAACCTAAAACATCTTATATTTCTAAACGGAGGGAGTATGCACGAGGCGCGGCCTGCTTTATGTACTCGTTTAGTTTAAATTTGATATAATCCGTCTATATTCGCCCAACTTAATGAAATTCGTCATCTTTAATGAAAATTTTGGCCGAACTTGAAAACTCGGCCCGGGTACGCGGGTGGAAAACTGGGCGTACCCACGCCGAAAACTCGTTTCGTCCGGCCGAAAAACCGACCAAATTTTAGTCCGGATACGCACAACGAGTGGAGATGCTCTAACTCTAACCGACCAATCATCTCGATCGCATTTTAACTGAGATGTCAATCTATCGGTGCGTGGCGCTTAAAGGGAGACGTGTTTGACTGCCGCCGTTAATTTGTCCGGTCGCTAGCTGCCCCATGCAGATCGATTGAAAGCAGGGAACACGCTGGTCCTCGCGAGTGACGCGACGCACGTCACGTCTCGCCGGCGACGGCGACCGATCGAGAGAGAGATTTTCACGTACGTAGGCAAGACACGCACACCGCGTTTACCTAAGCGATCGACGAGGCCGACGCGCGAACCAAACAACTATGCAGGCTACACGTACATTACCGGCCGAATAGGGAATGTTTAAACAAAGGAAGAAGAGAGGAGGAGAAATGCGTCCGTCTTTCATGTGCAAGTCATCGATCGGGAAAGACCTGCGAAACCAGGCCGTGATGATGATCTGCTTTTGATTTTTAACCTGGACCGGAGGATCCGGCGGCCGCGCTACCTGCCGGAGAGAAACGCCGGGAGGGGGCTCGGTATGGGACAGGACAAGCGAAGGTGACGGTCGTCGGAGACGTGCTGGTTTTTCCTCGGACAGGTTACGGGACAGGGACGGCGTATCCGTAATTAACGGCTCCCTCCTCTCTATTCTGGTCGGCCGTCGCGCGTCACCGCCAGAAATTAGAGCAGGTCTGACGTACGTACGAGGGGCCTGCTAACCGCGCAAAGTTTAGCTTTCGTGCAAATCTACCGCGCGCGCAAAGTTGCATGCATGGGGCCGGCCTCAGCCGTACGTCGTCGTCCGCGGCGACGGACGCGCCGTGTTGCGCGCGCACAGCTAGCTAGTCTGTCCAACGGATGATGATTATGATATGCCATTTCCTATTACTAATCTTCAGAGTAATATCTACTATCTAAAAAAGACAAAGTGGTTCCATATTCTGCCACTACGATCGTTGGCTTCGTCGTGCATAGCTCCATCATCGCAGCGATTCGTCTGTCCACGTACTTGGGCCAGGCCCAACTAAATCCCGCACAAACTCTTCGTTCCCGAGCTAGGAGGCAGCCTCTCGATCCAAAATCCCGAGCGATTCCTCGTGCCCCCGAGAGCTAGGGTTCCACACCAGTCGCCGCTCCCTCAGGCTGAGACGCAACGCCTCCCTCTGGTCTCCGCCGCCGTCCACAACCTCCGCCAGTTCAGCAATTGGGGCCTCTGGTGTGTGCTGGTCACGACACCTCACAAAACCGAGGAGCAGAAGGGCGGGCGCATCCTCGGCGCTAGCAGCTAGCGTGACGATGACGAGTGGGCGGGCTGCCCACGCCCACCCTAACACTGCATCCGGAGGAGAACGACGGGCTATAGTGTACGGATCCAAATGGCGCCTCCAAGGCATCCACGCAGGTCTGAGTGAGGCCGTGGAGCTCGTGGCCCAGCTTGAGGCCGTCAATCTCACCAACACGCCTGTCCAGGCCACCGACCTCCTCGACTTAAATTGAATCATCCGGTAAGCCTTCTCACTTCCTGGCTTCATGCTTAAGATCTTCCTGCACATGAGGAATTTTCTTCTATACGTCATTTTTCCAATCAGGTTGCTGCATCTAGGCAGATTGTGCACAAAGGTGATCCTGATATTGATACGCAAGGAAGCGAGGAGCGATAGTATTGCTGATCTATGCCTCATCATGGGTCTGTTTAATACACGGAATAACATTATGATCTTTAAGATTGGAGTTTCAGTAGATGTTCAGATATATAGTCTGAATTAGGCGCCTAATATCCTTCTGGCAGGAAGATACTGCAAAAGGTAATGAACACAACTCTGACTTATATCTTCAGGTGTCCGTGTATCTAAGCATTCTTTGTTATTTTCTATGTATTTTTTCATAGACTTTCTTATTTACGCAGAACTGTTATAATTTAGTTTATTATGACATGTTGTTAACTCATCTTCTTGCATTCCTAGGTACAAGTTAATAAATAGGACAAGGCAGATTTGGTTTCTTTTGGATAATCAAGATCGGCACAAGGTAAACTCTGCCTACCATACAACTATTTGTACCTGATTCCGGAATGTTCAAAGGGCCATGTTAAAATTAGGTGATGTTTTATAATGCAATTGTCATGGTATTCGCAACATATTTTGTGTTTTATGCCTAGAGACAGACGAGATGATGAGTCTGTGATGTTGTTTGATTTGATCTTCCTTTGATCATTGAATTCCCCTATCCCATATGACTCCTCTTATAGCTCATGTGTTTTGAAGCCCATGGTCGTACTCATGCAAGAGAATATCCCCATGGGCATCTTTCTTCGGTGCCTCGATTACTGCTGCTAGGCTGCTCCATCGGCACTTCACTGTTTGATTCATGGGGATAGTTCTCTAATCCAGAAGAGTATCCTTCCAATCCATATAGGCGTGTTGTAGAGTTTGCGTCCACTCTACTGTGGTTGCTGCGGATCTTCTTGCCCTATCCCATCTGACTCCTCTTATAGGTCATGTGTTTTGAAGCCAATGGTCGTACTCATGCAAGAGAATATCCCCATGGGCATCTTTCTTTTCATCACATCAATTATATAATGTATTAATATGAAAACACACAATGGGATGTCATCATTACCATGTGGTAGGGATTCTTACGTGATCGCAAGAATTTATTGAAGTGAAGGCTTAGGATGGTTCACATGAAATGGATTTCACAAGAACAGGAAGAAAAAGAGATTTGGTGAAAGGAATTCCTAAGTGTCCTCCAACTTACGAAATTTTGCAATCCAAAGAGGTTTAATTATTTTGCTTATCTTTGGTGCTTACGAACATGAAGAAAGGTCCAGAGATCTCCAATATGTTACAACAACAATAATTAGCATGTATTATTCTTAGATGAATTTTCAAGGTATTTCATCGTATCTCGCAAGTTACTCAAATTTATTGTGTTGTGTTTTCGTTTCACCATTTTTTCCAATTGGTTCATAATTCATGTAGACAATGTATTAGAAGTGAAATCAAAATTTTGTTGACAAACTCAGCGTCCGTGCATAGTGTTTTAATTCCTAACTGTTGATCTACTCACGGAATTATTTAGCAACTTTTTGAAAAATCAGCATTAAGGGGTTTTATTATTTGTGTGTTTCAAAAAGTAACTAATGAGATCTTACTCTATGTGTCCATGCTTACATGCTCTGCTGTTGTTGTTTTGTTAGTTGTTTTGCTAGGCGGGAATGAGTTGGAGTTACGTCGCCATGGTTGGTCGATACATTGATGTCGAGCTTGGCCGAGTTTGCAGGCTTGCAGCAGATGCTTAAAGCAAGGTAGTTCAGTCATGATGACATGCAACAAAGCATGCTTACGTGTTTCTCTACTGATACTACAAGATTATACCGATTCTATTCCTGAAGTTTGGATGGGTTCTCGATGTTGGCTCTGAATCCATTAAGACTTTCAGTGAGTACATCCACTATTTACAAGAATCTGAGTATCACAAGGCCCAATAGTGCTTCATGGGAAATACCAGAAAACTATTGTGTTAGTTCTTGATAATAGATTCGTTACCCAATAGTGCTTCATGGGAAAGGCCTGAAAACAATTGTGTTAGTTCTTGATAATAGATTAGTTACCCAATAGTGCTTCATGGGAAAGGCCAGAAAACTATTGTGTTAGTTCTTGATAATAGATTAGTTAAGTTCATATTAGCACGACCATTCCAGATGCATTAGGTATACAAATGGGACACAAATGGGCGCACTGTTTGATATCATTATAATCGGCCTCAACGCTACAGCGGAAATAATCAACAATATCAGTTGTGGCCATTATTTTTTTGGACAGTCACTTGAGTATTTAGATGGAAAACATGCACTACTTATGTATCTGTGTGCATGTTATCGTCACTAAACAAGGAGCCTAGAGGAGTAGCAGGATACTATGTCTCTTCTAAGCACAAACATAAGGACCTGATTATATGTTTTATTGGTGACGCTTTGTATGAGTTGTTTCTCCTTTGGAGGAAAGGAGTTGGATATAATCGTATTTGGTTGATTTTTACCTTATTGTAGGACGAAGGAGAGGAGGATTTGGTGTGTCGTTTGGGCAATGTGACGGTGACATGATAAGCTAAGCACTAGCCCATTCCTATCAGATCCGGTACCAAACTATTTCGCGAGGTAAGCTAAGCACTAGCCTATTCCTATCAGATCTAGAAGTATTTTGCATTGGTTTGCATTGGTTGTTGCTGGTGTCCTTTTGGGTAATATTAGCATGCATCCATCATCCCTATAAACCAAATATAGAAAAATGAGTAATACACCATGTATGGCTAGGGTCGCTAGAGAGAACATTTGTTATGATATTGTACTTTCAAACGTTCAGTTATTTTTGTGCCTTTCCTTTTTTCCTTTTAAAAAAGAAACAGATGTGTTATCAAGTCAGACTAGATTCAACTCTACTCTAGTCTTTTTTTCACTATCTTATATTGCACGTGAACAATATATATATACTACCGAATTAGTTTTGAACACATCATTTACTTACTAACAACATGTCTGGTCTTTCAAAACCAAAATGAACCGATACAAGAATGGTTGCGGGCAAGGACAAATAACTAGGTTGGTTTGCATTGGTGTCCTTTTGGGTGATATCAGCATGCATTATTGGCTTGATATTTGCATGGAATTAACCAGAGATGTTCACAGATGGAATTAGTATTCTGATTGAAGGATCATTGGCTTGAGCTTTGCATGGATAACCAATTGGGGAGCCCAACTCATCCTGGCAATAACTATAGATTATGTGACCAACTCGACAAGAACAAAATTTAGGTTCTTGAAGGTAAGCGTACAAATTCTAGCTCGAGTATACCTCAATAGGACATATCTCAAACAAGATCCTGCTTTTTTCACACCTTGGCATGAAACAAATGGATTTAGTTTATCCTTGTTTTTAAACCATCCGATTGAACTGTCCTGACCAAAACAAAAAATTCTTCATCAGATTCAAAGCAGCAAATTTTGTGTTACTTATAAGTTTATGGTCGCAACTCTTATCACTCCAGGATATTTTAGGATGTTGCAGAAAGCTAAAGCAACATCTCCTGAAGAGGCTTGAAGTGAGAAGTTTGGAATAGAGTGATGTTGTAGCAAGATCGGAAATGGTTGATCACAAGGAACAAACTCCACATTTCACTACAAGGACTATGCTGATGCGAGTTTCCTACCCAATAGGAAAAAACATACCATGCTATAAGTTATTATATCATTTTGACTAATACAGAATGTTGATTCTCTTTGCCTTACACTAGGTGATGGTAGGGGATCACTACAATTAGATAAGAGGGAGTAGAATAGCAGATTATATTTTAGCTTGGTATTTTGTAAAAGAATGTTGTGTTTGGAAATTAAGTTTGGGATGTTTGATATGGCATTGGTCTTAAACTAGCTATCTTTTCTAACCTTCCTTACATGTTCATTTTGAGGAGACAAAAGATTATCAAAATAATATGAGGTACTATGTAAAGAAGTTTTGCCCAATTTCAGTTTGCTTGTCAACTGTTTTTTGAGATTTTGGCCTTGATATTTTGTTTGATCCATATTGCTTCTATATTTTTTTATTTTATCATATAGCCACTCCAAAATCATGCCATAAGGAACGACTACAAGAATTTTGAAAAAACACTAGCCCACAATGGTGAATGGCATGTTGAGAGGTGGACTAGGGAATACACTGGTGATATTATTGGAGTGGGGTGAGTTGAAAGAAAAAATACAGGGAGGAAACAACTTAAGATCCCGTAGCAACGCACGAGCACTTACCTAGTAACAAAAATAAACCATCAGTTGTTACATACTAATGTTTCACTCCATCCTCTAACTGACGTATCCTCTTTGGGAAATCTTCCGCAACCATGACACTGAAATACATGCGATGGATGTTTGATGCCAGCTGATACCTTAGTAGACAGTGCAGTAGAACTATAGAAGAACCAGAATTTGAATTCTTCTAAAAAAAGTTACCAATATTTACTCATGGTTTATTGGTTCCGTTGAAGCAAGAAGCTTCCTTATCTGCTGAGGATATAAAATTATACATATCATATTCATTTAGTTGGGAGAAGAAATTGATAAAGGAAGCAGCTTAGACATAATACGAAGTTCGCTACATAGGAAGTAGTGGTCTAATTCTCATATCACGCAAATAGTTTGCTATTGATTTTCTTTGCACGCATCACATGCTCCGCTTTGCTCTTCTTTTTGCATGAATTTTTTCAAAAGAAGATTCAGTGAGATTTTTTCATAATGTATGGCTCCTCAAGTTGGTTCAGGGATATATTTGGTAATGGTGCGGACTACCCAATAATTTGAGATATGAAATGTTTCAATGGTAAAGTGATTCTCAAATTCTATACCATCCATGCTTGTGTCAAGTGCATACGATGAGCTCTTGACCCAGTGCAATGCTCAATGGCAATAGGTTCTGTTCTATGTGAAAAGGCTACAAATTGTCAAGCTTCATGCACTAGCAACGCAACCAAAAGTCCGAACTGATGGAAAGGGCTAGTGCAATCCACTTATACACTTCAACACCCCCTCTCACGTGTGACGGGAAGAAGTCAGCACGTGCAACCGGAAGAGAGCGACGGCGCGTGAAACTCATGTATGACTCAAGAGGCCTATACGTGGACACAGAGGGGTCAACAACAATTTTAGGATAAATTGCGAAAGCCAGGACTCGAACTCGAGACCTTAGGCTCTGATACCATGTCAAGAATATGCAACTTGTATTTCTCTGGGGGCCAAAGGCCACAATATATAATACAGGTACAAGAAAAATATTCAGGAAGCTCCCTAACATATGGGGAAACTACAATATATAAACATATACATCTAACACAAATAACAATATTATGTGCCCTACAACTTAGCAAGATTTCAAGTGTTATTTATACCGGACACATGACATATTTATACGTTGTGTTTTTATTTGTTGTTTGCATGCATGTGATGTTTGAGGTCAATTTAGGTGAACTAACAACTATTCAAATGCTATTCTCTTGTCACAATCCTACATAGTTAATCAATATTTTAACTTGACTTTCAATGCAGAGAGCAAAACCAAAAAATACTTACACTAGCTGAAAGCCTGAAAAGATCACTAACTGAAGAGGACGAAGCCATGTTTCAGAACAAGTGTGGTTATTGCTTTAGCTGTCCTAACGAATGAATTGCATTTTCATTGTTTTCTTCGTCCTCGGTCTCTACTCATTTTCAGACTTATTTTATTTTCTTGTCGTTTGCAAGAACCTGTATAGAGGTTTCTTTAATGAAAATTGATGATGCTCGTTATCTCAAATTTGTTTTCATTGAGTAGACCTTTTTATGTTATTTTTTCCTAGGCTCACCGGTCTGACTTGATATGACCTTGCCGCATTTGATAATAATTTAGGTATAGTACAATTCATAGAGATTTGAGATTGTTTGTTTTAATAAGTTTCTTTGTGTCATAATATGGAGACATGTGTATGGAGTGCCACGGGCAGTTGAGGTAAACTCCCAATGGAGGGGCAAAGGCGGATCTAGATTATGATGATGAACGACGCTAACAAATGAAGGATAACCAGATTGCAGGGATGAACGAGGCTAACCAACAAACAAAGGATAATCAGTGTTGTAATCTTATACTATTCCGCAATCCACACTGCCAACTCTGAATCTACCGCGGCCTGGCAAATGTGAGGGGTTGACGACAATGGTGATTCTGCGTTGTTGTGGTTCGACAGCCTGCACGATTGGGGTCCTCTGTTCGCCTGCATGCCTGCCCTGCTCTCAGACTACACCGAGTAGTGTCTGTCGGTGGGGTGGCATATGCATGGCGCGCGGGCCGGTTCCGTCCTCGCCACCCATGCATGGTGCCTACGCGAGTTAAATCCATCCTTAGTCATCGAACTTGCTTAGAAGTCAATACGATCATTGTACAATGAAAATACAAATTTACAGTCACTAAAGACGCGTCAGAGCGTCACTTGCGGTCACCACTCGCGGTGTAGCAATGTATTCGAGGACGTGGCGTTGAGTGGACCCACTGTCAGCCCCTATATATGTATCATTTGCAGAAAAGCCCCTCAAATTTACTTTTCTATCCCATGCAATTGCTTAACTATTGCCCCAAAAAAGCTCAGTCAGACTGACCGGTGGGACCCACTTGTCAGTCCCACCCAAGCCCTCTCGTCCTCCCCTCTCTCTCCTCTCTTCCCCATCCCAACCCGATGCGCCCCTACTTCCTTGTGACACATGGCATTTCTAATCTAAAAGCAGTTAAGCTAAACTTTTTTTTAGATCGCAGTTAAGCTAAACTGATCCCCTAATTTCCGGTTACCAAATCTGATTCCCTCGTGTTTCAGTCTATTCTTGATTTTTTTCCTTCCCGAACGACTGTTCTTCCTGCAGTTCATCTTCCGGCCACAGCTGCAAGACGGAGTGTCAGTGATATGAGCTGGAACCAACAGGCCTAGGATTGACCTCTGCATGACGATGGAGCGGTAGTAGTTTAGAAGTATTCTGCCGCTGTGTGCCACGAGCGACGGCACCTAGAGGATGGCCATGGCGGAGGGACGAAGCGGGCACGAGAGCTGCGTCACCAGGACACGGAGGAGCTTGGCCATGGAAGACTGGCAGGAGCGACCCAGCGGGCAGGAGAATTGCGGCGACGGCGAGGCAGCAGACACGACCAGAGCGTGCGGTGCCGGAGAAAGGGAGAAGCACAAAATGGATCGGGAATTAGGAAATCCGTTTAGCTTGAATGCTTTGAGTTCGAAATGCCACATGTCACAAGCAGGATGTGGTCCAGCCATCAGGGTTGTACAACCAGGTCGTATAGGATTTTTCTCCATGGATGTGCCTCTCGATTCCCATGCCCCTTCTGATCGTGCGCCGCCGGCGTGGAAAAGCGGGGAAACTCAAGACGGTAGGGGAGATGCAGACCAGATTTTTGTATGGGTTGGGGATAGGTCGAGGTGGGTGAGGAATTAGCGGAGAGATAGGCAGGAAGGGAGCTTGCGCCGGCGTGGGAAGATGGGGGAGCGTGCCTGCAGAGGGAAGGGGAGCCCGCCGGTGTGCTCCATCAGCGGCGGTGTCGACGGATTAATTTGGGGTCGGGGACATGTCAGGGGAGGACAGAGAAGAGACACGGACGAGAAGGGGATGACATTTTTGCAAAAAAGCCCTCACATACCTGTTTATTCTTTATGTATATGTTAAGTCACCTGATGGTGGGCCTCGTGGTTTGCCACGTCGTCAAATACATCGCTACGCCGCGAGCGGTGACCGCGAGTGACGCTCCGACGCGTCTTCGATGACCGTAAATTTGTATTTTCATTGTACAATGATCGTATTAACTTTGCTAAGCAAGTTCGATGACTAACGATGGATTTAACTCTGCCTACGCTGCTGATACCGAGAAGGGCAGTTATTATGCTCCAAAAGCCACCTCCGGCGCCATGAAGGCAGGCGGGCCGCAGGTTATCTTCCCACCGGCGAAGTACTTCCACGCACACCCGAAGTCTCCGAGCTTGGCACGCCCGTCAGTGCCGATCACGACGTTCCTCGCCTTGATATCCCCGTGCACCATGGAATCCTTGTAGAGGTACGCGAGTCCTACCGCCACATCGGATGCATACACGCAGACCGCGCGCTCGTCGAGCCGCCGGCCTAGGTCACCTCGTCAGCGAGCGACCTGGCGGGCACGAACTATTCATGACGTCTTCTTTCCTCTCCGTTGTTTGTTCCCAACTGTGATGTGGTGGTTTCTGTTGCATTGGTTTGTATTATGATCCGAAAAGATCATGGCTAACCATGCTGGAGCAGATGGTCAATGCAGGGTGGCTTAGCCAAAGTGTGCGCGGGAACAAGTTATGGGCTTTGAAAATGACGACCTCGATTTGCCAAAGCCTGAGAAAACATTGGCGTGCAACAACCAGCTTCTGTGTTGGATTAGGATGACTATGGAATTCACTGGTTTCATTTTTTTTATACAGTGGGGTGACTAAAAATTTTGGAACCTGTGGCAGCGCATGGGCATTTAATAACTAGTAACAGATAAAAACACAAATAAGAAAGTTATCAACATTTGAAGAATGGAATTTCAACCAGGCATGTCATAGCTAAGTCTCAACAAAATTTGCAAGTCTTAACTCAAGTCGCCATAAAGATGATTCTAAAAAAGCACCACGGAGGGCAATCCAGTGCAAATAACACAAAAATTGCAAGTCAACATACTAAATGGAGTGTCTTTTTTGTATTGTAATAGTGACACAAATCTGACACCTATCTCCTCGACTTTTTATTCCGGGACTTGTTGGACTTCGGTGGTTCTGGAGCCTTTGCTGTGGTTGTGGATTGGCTTACTTTCGAAGAGGTAGCAGATGCATCATGCTTATCTTTACTCACAGAACCTTGGGCGCCTCTGACCTGAGCCCTCTTATCCTTCCTCTTCGGACGGTAACTCGACCTCTCCCTCTTGGGCAGCCATCTCTCAGGATCTGGGGGTGGCCCTGGGTTCGCTGGATCAAAGTTCTTTGGATATTTAGGCTTCCTCTTCCTCTTCTTAGCCTTTTGCTTCTTCACTTCCTCAGGAACATCCGCCTTCATGGCTTGGTCTACATGCCTTGCACCTGATGTCTTCTCCAGGCTCTCTACATTAATTCCCTTGAGACCAGGCAATGGTTTCAGCTTCTTCTCATATTGCTCAGCTTTCTCAAGGTCTGTGCGTGCTGAAGTTGCCACTAAACCAGCCAACGCCTCCGTGCTCCCACAGCTCTTCACAAGTTGCTCGTACAGTTGACAGGCCTCTTCGTCACGTCCATGATTGAGCTTAAATGAAGCAGCCTCCCGCATGAACACATCTAACTTGTTATCCTCTGTCATGGCATTCTTCCACCACTGGATAGCAGAATCAAGCACAGAAGCAGCACCATTAGAGTCACTTATACGCTCTTTTAGAGCTACTAGTGTAGCAACTGTGGCTGGCATGTGCTGGATGTCAGATATTTTAGACAGTGAGTCGGCAGCAATCTGAAAATGGTTGGCATTGGCAGCAATCTGGGCAAGGGCGAGGAGGACTCCTTTAGAATCATCAGGATGCTTCTCAGCATAGCGGCTAAGAACTTCTTCAGCTTTCGGGACCTTCTTTTCTCTCACATGAACTGCAGCTTGAAGTAAAACAGGGAATATACTGTCTCGGAACATACCAAGCAGTCCACTGACCAACTCTTGTGCCTGAAATAGAAATATACAATGCAGATTCACTATATGTTAGTTTTGAGTTAAGCGAAAAAAGAGCAATAGAACATGGCTAAGCTAGGAAATAGTAGTGACTAAAGCATAAAACTGTCAATGAAATTATATTTAATGCCAAATGGCTTATGTGGCCAAACTGCCCAAGTATGAGTGAGTGAAAAGGATCATAGTGGTCACATTTTTCCTACAAAATGGACGGATTATTTTTTAGCGGAATTTAATGGCCCTTGCAAGGAAATCACGCAAATAAAAATAACATATGAAATATTAAGCACACTGAAACACTGTAGGGTGTATTATTGCAAACACTTAGTGAGGTATCAGCAGATTGTTTTTACTATCAGTTTTCAGTCAAATGATTATTACGCATTGAGTGACCAACTGCCAACTGATGCGACTCTTACTCATGCCAGTGCCACTAGTAACTAATTTTTTTAACATAATCTCCACTACTATTAAACAGTTAAACATTATATTTCTTAAGTACACCCCGCTGATCTACATAGCCAAATCAGAACCGCACAATATGGCCAATAAATCTCAATCTAACTGCCATCATTAATCTAATTGGGCCGGTGTGCACTTAGCAATTTTATTCGACTGACCATCCGCCACCGGCAGAGAAAAACGTCCGCCGGCGCAGTATGTCCACGGAGTGGAAAAAAGAGGCTTGCAAGTTCCGAATCAGACGTCCAATCACGGTTGTCCCGCCCCTGACCCGCCGCCGCCGCCACCGCGCCTCCCATCAACTCCGTGTGGTCTTGTTTAGGTTGCTGCCGACGACCGCCTCGCACGCCTGCCGCATCCGGCGGTCCGGCCCTGCCCCACAGCCAGCAGGCAGCGTTCCTGCGACAGCGGCGCCTCCCTCTCAATCGGAGTCCCACGACCAGGCGTCGTTTATGTCCTCATATGGGTTTCAGTTCACATAGGGGATCATGGACGAGGAAGCGCTATTATTCAGCGGCGCCTCCCACTCAATCGTTTGTTACTTGTACCCTTACGAAACTGTAATTGAGGCCGAAGGAGGTGTAGATGTAGAAAGCAAGGACTGTAGTGGAGCCTTGATGGTCATGAACTCCATTCTGCAGCTGGGTTATCCTGCTGCCTTCCTGGCTTCCCCACGATTGGTAGTAATTCAGCTGATAGGATTGTGCTTTATGTGCGGTTGTTTCGCAATACTGGTGGTGATGTGAAGAAGATTTGGCTGCAGTCATGTAGATAGAGTTTTGCCAAGATGCTTGTTCAGAAGAAATTCACATAGAAGGAGATGAAGGCCAAGGCACAGATCTTTCATGCCCAGCCAGACGACCTTATTAATTTCTACCACCTGAAGAGAAGGGTAAGAAAAACTTGCTTACAAATTGTTGCTTTTGCATTATGTAACAATATTTTCTTTATCTAATGTTTATTGGCATATTTTGACCTCAGATGTTATTAAATAGAATATTCACGTAGTATGGATGTTTGCAAAAAAGATGGGACATCTCGAATATTGTTATACATGCACTGTATTAGGATGCTTCAGTGCAGGTTTATCCGCGCATTTCTAACTGGCCTTAATCGATGTGAAAGTGTGGCTAACACATTTCAAATGGCATTCACAGGTCCGGATATCATGACCTGAAGCTCTGATTTTTAAAATAATGAATATCTGATATATTTTCTGCTATCTAAAATTACAGCTATCTAATTTGGAGTCCTAAAAAACCTTTTGGGTATATTTATGTAATCAAGGATTTGTATCGAGAAGAACATCATATGTTCTTTGCTAAGAAGCTAACTGATGTTGTCTCGCATCTATTGGAATCCAGTCAAAATATTTTCTCATATCTGAGTTATACGCAACAATATACACTGTTCTTAGAGCTGCATATCTGAACTAAATATTCCAGATCCCAGGTTGAGCCTTTTCTGCATACTTCTGATCCTGGAACAAGTTTCATATGAAGCACTTGAGACTTCATATGTTATGGAAAGTCTGGCATGCATGAAAATATAGTCCTAAAGGTGAGTAGCATGTAGCACAAAATTTAATTTTGGTGATAAAATTAATTTTTAGTTGCATATCAAGTACTGTGACCATCCATGCTGGTGATGTCTTAGGCTTGAACAATCAACTCAAGAGGTCTTACTGTGAATCAGTATTTGTACTTAAAACTTAATCAGTTTTTCCTGTAGGCTGCAACCAGCTATAAGAACATGTCGATGGCCTTCTCTTCAGTTATTTTAAATGCGACTACAAAACCTTGAACGAGATGTTCTCGATGCATGAGCCAACTATCACTCACTGAATTTTTGTTAATGGCTCAGAAGTTTTAGATGGACGAGGGAAGGAAAAGATCATCTCTACAAGAAGATGCCTTAGTCGCGCCACATGGTTGAAATCTTGTATTATTGTAGAACTTTTCTATGTTGCTGCAATATTGAACTCTTTTACTTTTGTTGCATCAGGTATAACCACGAAATAAGTGATTAAAGCGGTTCAGTGTGACATCCAATGAAGTATAACATACTAACAACCGAGTTACCATAAGATTGCACACAGCTTGGTCTTCGTGGCATAAAGATCACAGAAAAAAAAAGGAAATGCATTCAGAAAAAAGCATAAATTTGATTGCACACAACATACATTTCATCATAAACATGGATTCTAATTCTAATGTCAAAATTAATGCATTTCATGGTAAACTTTTTTTGTTGGTTCAAATGGAGATTGCATTGTAATACTTTGTAGCTTAAAATATAAATACTTTTGTGGGTGCTTCAAATATAATGGTGTGATTTGATCGTGCGTTGCGCGCTAGTAAGCTTACTAAAAGACGATACAAAAGTGTCACAAATAAGACAAACAAAAGTTCAACAGCAGATGGTGCCATATGGAGGAAATTGCACAAACCACCAACTATTGCTATCGTTGTTGCGCAAAACACCAGCTTTACATGTTTTTTGCCCAAACCACCAACTATTGGTGTAACGTGTTGCACACAAGTCCAAATATCATATTAAGTGAATTAACTATAAACCTAACGACCGGGCCCCATGGTGTGAGGATGTCAGTGGCGGATGTAGGACTAAATTAGAGGGGGTGCCAAGTTCAGTATTAGTAGCTTAAATATCATGTATAAGTATTTTAAACACATATAATAGGTATAAAATTAGACTAAATCTCTATAAGTCAAAAGAATCTGCATTTTTTAGGGGGTGCCATGGCACCTATGGCACCCCCACTAGATACGCCCCTGGAGGATGTGGCATCCATGTGCCATTATCTAGTATGTTTTTCAAACTTTATACAAAAAATATAAAAACTTGCAACAATTAAAAAAAATTCTTTCAAAGATTTCTAGATTAGTTAGTTTATAGGGTAGTTTATACTGTCTTAATTACTAAAAGTTATTTATTTTTCTAATTTTTTGAAACGACACAATGGAGAAAGACACGGTGACCGCCACATCATCACTACCTCGTGGACCCCGGTCGTTAGATTTGCAATTAATCAATCTAATATGTGATTTGGACCTATGTGCAACATATTACATCAATAGTTGGTGGTCTGTGCAAAAAACATGTAAAGTTGGTGTTTTGCGCAACGACGATAGCAATAGTTGGTGGTTTGTGTAATTTCCTCTGCCATATGAGTAATAGATTAAAACAAAATATGTTTATATATAAAATTAGGTAAACAGGAGATGGATCAATAATGCAAGGCAAACCTGGTCAATTTTATTTGCATGGAGGAGTAAAAGAACACGAGCAGAATACAGGGCTTCTTTTTGCCTCGGAGATAGCTTAAATTCAAGGGTCTCAATAAGTTGCAACTGGTTTGGAGCTGTAGACTTCTCAACAAGCCGGTCAAGCTTCCTCAAGCCATCAGCAGCATCCTTTGTACCTTTTAATGAAACAAGGTTAGTTGTTGCTACAGCCAGTGATGAGGGATCTCCTGATTTCTTGTTTATCATATTAACATAGGTTTCAATAGCTTCTTGAGTCTGTCCTTGTAACTGAAAATGAAGAAACAGAAGTTAATTGCTTGTAGCTAAAGACATATATAAAGAAGTTAATAGGGTCCAATAAATATGGGGATACAAGAAAATCAGCCAGGATTACGTACCTGCTGTACATAAGCAAGTTGAGCAGATACAGGAGCCAATTCATATTCAATCTCATCTTCTGCATAATCTTCCACCATAAGCTCCTCCTTGCCAATTCTGCAAACAAAATAAGAAATTGAAGCCTAGCAAACTGTAGGAGCTTAATAGACCGGTCAATGGCATGACTTATCCAAAATGAGATACTCCCTCTGGTCCATATTAATGGCCTCAACTTTATCTAGATACGAATCTAGATAAAATTGAGGCCATTAATATGGACCGGAGGGAGTACCTAGAATTACAGGAAAGAGTGGAAGTGTGAAACTACTGTACCAATGAACTAATCAAATTTTTAGTGATTACCAGGCCTCTAATCTTACAAGAAATAGGGTACTGATTGCAATGTTGTTCAATAAGCCAGGAGTATGCATTAGTTTAGTTCACCAGAAAAATCACCTTTTCGCCAAGTCCAGCTGCTCTTTAGCTTCTGAATACTTCTTATTTTCTATCAAGGCACAAGCAGAATTATATGCAAGCTCAAAGCTCCTTGCATCTCTGAGCGCTCTAGTGGTAAGATCAACCTTTTGCGCCTTCATGGCTGCATGTACTTCAGAAGCCCTTCCAGCAGCAACCAGAGCAGCCATGGTATTTATCTTTAGATCCATTGAGTCAATCTTAAATTTTTGAAGCTTCTCATAGCTATTCAAGCAATCATTCATTCTTGCTAGACGGTAATAGATCTGGGATTCTAGCTGGAGAACATCAGTTGTTTCTTCTTGACCATTCAATATCTCCAGAGCTTCTTGCAGTTTGTTTTGCCTGTAGTAGCAGTATGCCTGAATATAGATAATATTCATATTTTAGCAAAATTGTATATATTATTTTTTATTACCAGTAAGTAAATTGTCCTAGTCTTCAAGATTTATAAAAGCAATTCAAAGAAGAAGAAAACTTCGGTCTATGGGAAAGTAGAGATCCTAATAAATGTCAAAGATCAGCACTTAAGTGAGACTGAAATCAAATCTTAGTTCATCACCCGTTTTACTGCTATCTGACATGATAGTGAATCCTCGTTATGCTTCAGTATTAGCTACTGCATATCAAATAGGCTGTCTGCATTGCTGAACAAAACCTTGTTCACCTAATGGTTCTTATAAGTACAGTAGATCAAGCTGACAGCCAACGAATCAAAAGAGATCACTGTATTAAGATTTTTGAACTGGATTCAAGTATCAATAAGGAGTAAAAAGACTGTGTTCACCCATAACAGTCTGATCTAAAAAAAGTTACAGCTACTCAGTATCGGGACAGACAACGAATATAAAATTAAAATGTAAAAAATCTCAAACAATTATGGACTCTTTGCACTCATTGGAACCTCAAATTCTAAATTTAAGTTAAATGAGCATAGTAAAAAATGTTTCATCACAAGTATTCAACTTGCAGGGCCATAGGTTCTTGCCAGACAGGAAATAACTCTTCACAAAGCTTTGCCTTCCCTCCCCTGGATATATTTCAACTTGTAGGGTCATAGGTTCATCACAAGGTTTACCTTCCAATGCTTCATCTAAGTGCATTGCAAGTTTATGAGTGCACATGGATTTTGTAAGTACACAGCAGACTAACAATTAGCTGGATAACGAATCTCAATAGCAAACTTTGCTATCCAATGTTGTTCTCTAAGATAATACTTTATATGCTGCGTTGCCAACATATTACCTTGCAATCTAGCTAAGATTAAACTACTTTTGATATTGGAAGCTTCAAAGGTGCTTCGCAAACTCTCTGCTTCGCCATCACCCAGATCGCCAAATTACCGAGGGCTATAAGCACAACCAGATCTGACTACTCCTAGATCCTAAAACCGCAGCCAACTGATCTACGCAGTCACGGAAACATGTGACATAGAAAGATCCAGCGCGCTGCCAACGCTGGAAGGATTAACGTACGTCACCTTATAGTAGCTGAGATCGATGGGGAGACGCTCGGCGGCGCGGATGGCCGCGAGCGCCTTGTCTGTCGCGTCGGACTTGATGTGCGCCACCACCTTGCATCGCACCGCATCCTCGTCGCCCGGCGCCGCCGCGAGAACTGCAGGATTAGCCGCGTGGCGGTTAGGGCTTGGCATCGGAAGCGCGTACGGGAGAGAGGAGGGAGGATGTGTGGTGCTTAACCTTGGTCGGCGACCTTGACGGCCTGGGCGTACTCGCCGGCCTCGATGTGACGGTGGAGAGCAGAGAAGAGGTCCTCCAAGGAGACCGGCTCCGCGGCGGCCGCCGTCGCGGCCTTCGATTTGGGCGGCATCGGGATGTCGGGGAGAGATAGCTCACAAGACGACGGCGGAGGCTGCGATGAAAAACCCCGGTTCGCTACGCTGTTTCTTTTTTGTGCAAATCCGTCCCTTTTGTTTCTTTTCTTACTCCATCCGGCCCCCAGCCGTATTAGAGCATCTCCACTCGGCTTCCATGACTGCGACCTCGGTGTAAATTTTAGTTCTGGACGCCGAAAATAGGTTCAGTCGTATTTTTAGGAACCCGGTTTTGTCTGGATTTATACGAACTTTGGTCCGGACTTCTCAGGTCACCCAGAAATGCCCTAGGAATGCCGGTCCAAGCGAAAACGGACGTGGGCCAGCTCTATCGGCGAGACAGTCTCATCCCCCTCTACGGGCCACATCCACTCACCCAACTGCGGCGAAGAGCTCCCCCGGCTGCCTCCGTAGCCATTTTTTTTGGAAAAGAGTATATATTAATATCACAAGGACACCAATTACACCCAGCCTCTGCAACAACGCATGCCCTAGCGGCTCTACGGATGCACACAGCTCAGAAAAAAGAAAGAGAAATTATAAAAAAAAGTCCCGCTACAGAGAACTAATCCTCAAAGAAATGACAGTGACACCATCAGAACAACACCAGTAGTCCTCCACTCCAATAACAACGCCTTCAAGAAGAAAACAGTGTCCAAGCGTCGTCGTTGCCCGACCAAAGCTCATAGGTTTTCACCCTGGAGAAAGTCCTTGCTCACAAAACAATGCCTTCAATAAGTCCAGTGCCAGGCACAACCAGCTAAGGCCAGACATTAGATTTTCACCCTGCAAGATAAGACTGGAAACTCACATGTGTTGTCTTCCCACACCAACAACCGCTGCAACGAGTCTTAGATCACGCAGCCAGATCTCTGTCGCCACAGGAACAAAAATCACCATCGCTACCCTCAAATTTTAAAAATGGAGGGAGGATTTCACTTCCCCGGCCTCTGCACCAACTAGGGATGCACACAGCCATTAAGCAAGAGTACCAGGATTTTTAAACTTGGTTAAGTACCAAGCCTGGTCCTCGGGATAAATTGCATGAGTAGCAGGAGAGCCTGGTCGCCATGCCTTCGCCGGCGGAGCTCCTCCACGCCGAGACATATCCACGCCTCTAGATAGGCTCGTCGTAGTCGCCGCCCCTTTTGCTGCCACTTTCGACGCCCAAACTTTGTAGTAGCTCGGCTTCGCTGCGAGCTCCCACCACTTCGCCCGCCAAGTGTTCGGCGTTTTGCCATGGACTCCGACGACGAGGAGATGCTCGCCGTGTTGCTAGAAGAGGAGAACGCCATTGTCGCCGAAGATGCAAAGCACATGCAGATCCTCTCCTCCCTCGCCCAATTGTACCTGCAGACGACGAAGCCGGAGCATGGACGTTCGGCGAAGGGTCGCGGGAAGTGCAAGGCAAGGCAAAGAATAGAGGGCTACTGCATGTTGTACGCCGACTACTTCGGCGACGAGCCGCTGCACGAAGCGGTCGTGTTTCGGCGCCATTTCAGGATGAGCCGGAAGCTCTTCCTCAAGATCGTGCATGTCATCCGTGAATTTGACCCCTATTTTGTGTGCAAGAAGGACTGCACCGGCATGGTTGGTGATGGGGATATGCCTACCGGGGTATACCCAGCAGGACGTTTCCGACTGGCCCAGGAACTGGCGAGTGGGCCTGCAAGACAACGACTGGATTGAAGCCCAGCGAGGAACCGAGCGACTGGAAGCTGAAGGCCCAGGCGAGTAGATAGGCCCAGTCGGATTAGGTTAAACGAGTACCGAAGCTTTAACTGAATCGGTTGAGATATGTAAACCCTAGGGGAGGTGGGCCTATATAAACCTCCCTATAGGGTGAGTAGAGATACGTTCCATCATACACCCAAGCGACTCGCCGCCTAGCCGCCGAGCTCGCCCATTGTACCACCTCCATAATACAATCTAGCAGGAGTAGGTCTTTACCCTCCGGGGGGCTGAACCTGGGTAAAACCCTGTGTCTTTGCCCTCATCTCGCACCGCAGATGGCTGGCCGTCCTTGCCCCTCGTTCTACTACTCGCTGCCGATTGCAGCATCTGCCGTGACCATTCCCACGACAGTGGCGCCCACCATGGGGCCTGGCCGGTCTGGCCGGTGTTCTGCGGCGAGATCCAATCTGCCCATCAACGAGACGGTCGCCACCGGCCGCATGATAGCGATCGGTGAGATGCTCCAAATCTTGCCGAGCAGCTACGTCCCGGCGGCGCGACCCGTCACGCACAGCGTGATCCTGCCGATCGGCACGATCAGCCTCTTCGTCGGCCTCACCGACATCATCGTCTTGGAGGATTCGGCTCGCATCCGCGAGTCGCCGCCACGCGGTCGGCTCTCCGAGAGCCAGATCCGCACGATCCATCGCCTCGCCTCCGAGTACAATTCGGCCCACAGCGACGTGGCCGAAAACTCAGCGGCCGCAGAAGACGCGGCCCTCAAAGACGACGCCGACTCGGCGTCACTCGTCGGGTCCATCACCGCGGCTTCACCCGCGGGCTCCATCACCCAGGTCTCCAACGTGGGAGACTTCGAGGACCCCTCCATCCTCGGGATCTTCGAATTCGACTCCGGGTCGGAGAACTCCGCCGACCTCCGCGACGGAACCGGTCGCCACGCCGCGACCTACATGGCGACCGGCACCGATCCGCCGGAGGATCTATTCTCCACCCCAGTCCCTCCTAACGCCACGGCAACGAAGGTCGAGGAACTCCGCCTGAAACTGGCGGAGGCGGTGCACAAGGAGCAAGCCGAGCGCGAAAAATTTCGCCTCGAGCAGGTGACGGCGCAGGAACTATCGCGCTACCACCAGCAGCGGATCAGGTCGCGCCTGAACCCCACCGTTCAGGGGCGCGCCCTGAACTTCGACGACGAAAACCACCCGGCCCCGTGTGGCCGAGCGCGCGATCTGCGAGAACGCGCCACCAGGAGGAAGCGCCCGGCCCCTGCCAGGATCAACGGCGATGGGCGCCCCACCTCCACCCAACCGCACACCTCCCAGGGACCAGCCGCGGATAGTAGTCTCTTCACGGGAGAGAGACGCAAACGGCCTCCCACTGTTCTCCACCCCGATGGACAACCTCGTGGCGGGCCGAGCAGCAGCCGACAACATCACGGCCACGGGCGACGGCGCCCTACAGATCCAGTACGTCAGAGCCCTGCTCGCAAAGGCCGTCGAGCAGCAAAACGCGGGCGCCGACTCGCAGGGTCGAGTATACTCGCGTTCGTCGGGAAGCAGAGCGGCCTCCAGCGGCCGCCCAGCGGCGGCAAACACCCTCAACTGCCCGCCACCAGAGCCACTGCAGCTCCAACACCGACCCGCGAATGCGGCACTCTCCACCAACGACCCCAGGCTGGCGACCAACTTCGTCACCTCCAACGGGCAACCCATCGACGCCCGCACCCACATCATCAACAACCAAAGCTGGCGCGCACGCCAGCCTGACGACCTGCGACATACCCTAACCAATCGTCGCGACGGTGAGCCCATGGGGTCGCTCAGTCGACTCGGCCCCAAGTGCTTCGGACCAATGATCCGAGGCGAGAAGTACCCGCCAAACTTCAAGGCGCCGAAGGAGATAGAAAAGTATGACTCCTCGTACGACCCCGCCGTCTGGCTCGACACATACCTCATGGCGATGGGGATCGCAGGCTACACCGACCTGCTAGTCGCCCGTTACCTCCCCCTGATGATGGAGGGGACGTGTAGGCAGTGGATCAACACCCTCCCCCAGGACAGTATCGACTCCTGGGAGGAGATGCGCGACGCCTTCGTTAGGCACTTCGAGTGCTCCTACACCCGCGCCACCACCATCGAGGACCTGGAGCGATGCGTCCAGGGACCCCGCGAGTCGACCCGCAACTGGGTCCAACGGTGGCAAGAACTCTGGTACAACGCGGTCGGCATCCACCCGGACACCGCGATCCATTGCTTCAAGACCTCGTGCCGCTACGAGCCCCTGGTCGCCAAGCTCAAGCGACACTCTCGCACACTCGACAACATCCCCGACCTCCTCGAGATCGCCAAACGGTACGCGGAGGAAGACCCAAACCAGGAAAATGACGAATCAGGAGGTCAACGCCGCACGAGCGGCAACGACAGTGGACGACGGTCCGACCTACGCTACAGCAACACTCGCCTCACCGGCAAGCGCTATAGTGACGGGCGAGTCGACTTCGTCGCCAACGCCGGGCACGCGCAACGCGAGCCCAAGAGCTTCCGCCGCGACGGAGGACAACGCCGCGACGGCGGCAACTACAAGGCCAAGCCAAGGTTCGACCCCGCGGCTCTCCTTAACCAACCATGTGCGTTTCATAGCAGGGAAGGGAAGCCCGCAACGCACACCACCGCCGACTGCCACACCCTCAGGGAGATCGAGAAGGCACGACGAGCACGGGAGGACCCCGACAACGACCCGCCAAACGGCGGAAAATTCGGCAAAGTGGTCGGCTCGCTCCATACCTTCACGGGTTTCAACACGAAGCGCGAGAAGAAGGTCATCGCCCGCGCCGTCGCCGTCAACGCGGTGGCCCAAGTGGACATTCCCCAGTTCCTCAACTGGTCGGAGCAGCCCATCACCTGGAGCCGACAAGACCACTCGCCACGCATCGAGTATTTAGGTCGAGTCGCCCTGGTGGTCAAGCCTAAGGTCGGCGACTACTGGCTCCCCAAGACATTGATGGACGGCGGCAGCTCCATCAACATCCTGTACCTGGACACCTTCAGGCGGCTGCGGCTCCCGCAGTCGATGATCGAGACGACCCACACCACGTTCCACGGCATCGTCCCCAGTCGGAAGGCGTACCCGATCGGTAAGGTCACGCTTCCAGTCACCTTCGGCACACCAGCAAACTTTCGCACCGAGCGGATCGTCTTCGAGCTGGTGCCCTTCGACAGCCCCTACCATTGCGTCCTGGGGCGCCAGGCGTTCGCCAAGTTCATGGCAGCGCCCCACTACGCGTACAACGCGATGAAGCTCCCCGGGCCGTGCGGCGTCATCACCATCAACGACGACCCCGACATGGCCGTCGAGTGCGAGGCCAAAGGAGTCGAGCTCGCTGACGCCGTCATCGCGGCGGAGACCAACCACGCTGATGAGCTCGCCAAGTACGCAAGCGGGGTCAACAAAGACGACCCCACCATACTCAAGAAGCCCAACTCAGAGGGCGCAAACACCTCAACCTTTGAGGCCACGATGCACACCCGCACCGTCGAGCTGGTCCCAGGCGACTCCAGCCAGACGGTGACGATCGGGACGGGCATGAGCCCAGCATAGGAAGGCGCGCTCATCGAGTTCCTCCGTGAGAACAGGGACATCTTCGCATGGAAGCCCTCTGACATGCCCGGTGTCCCTAGGGAGCTCGCTGAGCACAAGCCAAACGCCGACCCCAAAGTGCGACCTGTCAAGCAGTCGTTGCGGCCCTTCAATGAAGAGCGCCGCCGAGCAATCGCTGAGGAGGTGCAGCGTCTACTCGCTGCAGGCTTCATCCGGCCAATCAAATACTCCAAGTGGCTGGCAAACCCAGTCCTGGTCGAGAAGAAGAACGGGACCTGGAGGATGTGTATCGACTACACAAACCTGAACAGCGCCTGCCCAAAGGAGCAGTTCGTCCTCCCACGGATCGACCAGATAATCGATTCAACCGCGGGCTCGGAGTCGCTATGTTTCCTCGACGCCTACTCTGGGTACAACCAGATCAAAATGGCTGTCGAAGACGAGGAGAAGACGGCGTTCATCACGCCATTCGGAGCCTTCTGCTACACCGCCATGACCTTCGGCCTCAAGAACGCCGGGGCGACCTACCAGCGGTGCATGCAAGAATGCCTCGCGAGCCAAATTGGCCGCAACATCCACGTCTACATCGACGATGTGGTCGTAAAGTCCGCTCGCCAGGGCGACCTACTCGCCGACCTGGCGGAAACATTCGCCAACCTGCGAAAATACAAGATAAAGCTCAACCCAGGCAAATGCACCTTCGGTGTACCTGCAGGACAACTACTGGGGTACGTCGTCTCCAAACGAGGGATCGAGGCGAACCCCATGAAGATCGACACAATCGCCCGGCTCGGCAAACCCGAGTGCCTGCGCGACGTCCAGAAACTGGCCGGGCGAGTAGCGGCTCTCGGTCGCTTCATCCCCCGCCTGGGCAAAAAGGCGATGCCCCTATACCGCCTGATGCGCAAGAACCCCACCTTCCAGTGGGACAAGGAGGCGGACGACGCGCTCCGCGATCTCAAAAAGGTGCTACTCGCCGCCCCCGCCGACAAAGAACCCATGCTGGTTTACGTCGCGACTTTCGAGCGCGTCGTCAGTGCCGTGATGGTCGTCGAGCGACCGGAGGAAGGAAAGGAGCGCCCAGTACAGCGGCCGGTGTACTACATCAGCGAGGTCCTCACCGAGTCGCGCCAGCGGTACCCACAGTACCAAAAGCTGGTATACGCAGTCTTCTGAGCTCAGCGGCGCCTGCCGCACTACTTCCAGGAGCACCCGATCACGGTCGTCTCCTCAGCACCACTGCAAGATATAAACCGCAACCGCGAGGCGACCGGGCGGGTCGCCAAGTGAGCCATCGAGATCGTCGTCCACAACATCAAATACGAGCCACGAAAAGCAATCAAGTCGCAGGCACTAGCAGACTTCATCGCCGACTGGGAAGAGGCCCAGCAGCCAGAGAAGTTGCCATACCTCCATTACTGGAGCCTGCACTTCGACGGCTCCAAGAACGCAGACGGCATAGGCGCAGGGATCGTGCTAACTTCACCAAAGGGCGACAAGCTCCGCTACATCCTCTGCCTCGACTTCACACCCTGCACCAACAACATGGACGAGTACGAGGCCCTACTCCATGGCATGCGAGCTGCCAAGGAGATGAATGTCAACCGCCTACGCTGCTACGGAGATTCCGACCTCGTCGCGGGGCAAGTCGCTGGCACCTGCGACGCCGTCTCCCCCACCATGGCGGCGTACCGCCAAGCAGTGGACAAGTTGGGCGGACACTTCACCGTCTACTCCGTCGAGTGGATCGACAGGCGGAAGAACGACGAGGCCGACGCACTCTCTCGCATCGGGTCGGCTCGACTCGCACCACCTGCCGGCGTCTTCCTCGACATGATCACCAAGCCATCAGTCTCTCCCCCGAGGGAGATCGACATCGGAGTCCCGCTCCAACCAGAGGCAGCCCTGGTCGCACTCGTCAACGAGCCAAACGACTGGACCAAGCCCTACATCGCCTACCTGGAAGCCGACACCTTGCCGGCAGACGAGACGGAAGCTCGGATGATCGCTCGTCGATGCAAGTCTTACGCCATCATCGACGGCGAGCTCCACAAGCGCAGTGTCACCGGCGTGTTCCAACGTTGCGTCCAACCCGCCGAAGGACGCAAGATCCTCCACGACATCCACTCCGGTGACTGCGGCCACCATGCCGGCGCCCGCTCTCTCGTCTCCAAGGCTATGCGACATGGCTTCTATTGGCCCACCGCACACGCCGACGCTGTCGACATTGTCCAGCGGTGCGCCGGGTGCCAGAAGTACGCCAACCAGACGCACGTGCCGAGCTCAGCGCTCAAAACAATCCCCATCACCTGGCCATTCGCCGTGTGGGGCATGGTTATGGTAGGCCCCTTCAAGAAGGCCCCCTCCGGCTACACCCACCTGCTAGTCGCGTTCGACAAATTCACAAAGTGGGTGGAGGCCAAGCCAGTTCGGAAATGCGACGGGAAGACCGCCACCAAATTCCTACGCGAGCTCATATATCGCTACGGGTTCACAAACAGCATCATCACGGACAATGGCACCAACTTCGCCAAAGGAGCCATGGCTGAATTCTGCGAAGAGCACCACATCCAGCTCGACCTCGCGTCGGTCGCCCACCCGGAATCCAATGGCCAGGCAGGACGGGCCAACCAAAGCATCCTCCACGGCCTGAAGCCGCGACTCCAAGTACCACTCGAGCGCACCGCCGGGTGCTGGGTCGAGGAGCTGCCCTCTGTCATCTGGGGGATCCGCACCTCAGTCAACAGGTCGACAGGGTTCACCCCCTTCTTCATGGTCTACGACGCCGAGGCAGTCATGCCCACCGACCTCGAGCACGACTCGCCGTGGGTCGTCCACTACACAGAGGCCGCAAACAAGCTCGCCCGCCAATACGGGGTCGATCAACTCGACGAGGCACGTGACCTCGCTCGGTCACGCACCGCTATCTACCAGCAGGGACTCCGCCGCTACCACAGCCGACGGGTGAAGACTCGCACCTTCCAAGAGGGCGACCTGGTGTTACGCCTCATCCAGGACAAGAAGGGCATGCATAAGCTCTCCTCTCCGTGGGAAGGGCCATTCGCCATCGGGCGAGTACTCGGCAACGACGCCTACTACCTCATCGATGTCCGCGGGGACGGCGAACTCGACGTCAAGCGACCATGGAATGTAAACCTCCTACGGAATTTCTACTCCTAGAACCCCACACATGTACTCTCCAGTCGCTATGAAATAAAAAGAAACGGTTACCGCAAATTGCGCCTACTCTCCATGTCTTGTGCCACTCGCACTCGTAATAACAGCGTTACGCTAACCGCAGAAGTCAACCTTTGGTACAGCGATCGGCACGGCTAAGTAGTGCGGTGCAAGAGCACTGAGTCACCTCAGGTCTTGCACCGTCCATGAAAAACGCCTACCCGGAGCCCCATTGGAGTCGCCTAGCCCGACTGGTTCTACGAACCAAGACAACTGCCTTCGCTCCTTACAGCGACCATGGTCCTCCGCATCCTTGACATAGCGACTCGAACGGCTAAGTACCACGCTCGGGGACTGCAGACCAGTTCAACGCGAGCGGTCCGGGAAAAACGCCAAGTAGGAGAGCATGCCCAGGACTCGCCACGCGACTGACCCCACGGGCCAGACAGGAGTGATGCGCTCAAACTAACGCGCCAAGTCCTCACTCACCCTCGAGTCGCGCCTGGAACAGCCAAGTACCACGCTCGGGGACTCGGCCACCCGACCTCGTTCGCGCAAGGGAAAACGGCGAAGTACATAGCATTCAAGGGAGTCGCCTAGCGACTGGCTCTTCGAGTCTGGGCGAGTCGACCACAATAACAAAACACACAAAAACCAACAAACATATCACATACGAGGTAAACCCCACAAAAGGGCGGATGCACTCGGGGACTCGTTCAAACATCAATCACAAACACATGACAAATACCAAAATACACACGATGTCTCATTCGATAGCATGTTGCATTGTCTCATATTACAAAATATGCCCGCATGGCAGACCTGCTGCTAACGCCACAAGGCAAACTATCCTATTCTGCAGGCTTAGACGACGACTCGCCAACACCCCGACGATTGCGGATGAACGGCGTGTACGGATTCGACGGATACGTCGTCAGTTCACCCGCCATCGCCGCGCAGAAGGGCTGTTCGACCTTGAAATCGCGATGCTGCGGCTCGGGGTCGTTCGGCACGACAACCGTTTCCTGGTACGGAAGGAGGTCGCCCATCGCCCATACACGCTCCGAGTACGCGGCGGCGCGATCCTGCAACTTGAGGACCTCGGAAAGCTCCACCGCGCCAGTCGACAATGGGTAACCACTCGTCACATCGTCGATGTCGAAGTCCTCGGGGAAGTGGGCAAGTCCAAGACTAAGTGTCATCGCTGCTCCGCGCCGAAACGCCGACCGCGGGCGCCTTCTCCAAATACCTCCACACCTCAACGAGGTCGCTGGGAATTACTTCCGTGGGTGATATCTCTTGGAGATAGGCACGGATGCACGTCGCCGACAACGTTGCTGAGTTGACAAGCATGCTTGCACACTGCCGCGCGTCGAACGAGCTCGCCTCTTCCGCGCTATCGATGATGCGACCTGCGAGTAGAAGACAATAATGAATACGACGGACACCACAAAAGGCACAACTACTGGAAGAGGCGGACGCACTTACCAATCAACGGGCGGGCAAGATCCATGATGAAGCATTGAAGCGACGTATGGTCGTCCTGAAGCCCAGCAACAAGGGCATCCGACACTTTGCGATCCTCTTCGGCGGCTGCAATGGCGGCCTTGGCTCGCCCATCAGCCGAGCTCGCTTCTTCCTTCGCCTCCCGCAGCTCGCGCTCGAGGTCGGCGATCCTCTGTTTAGCCGCACTCAAAGCCGATTGCGCCGCCGCCAAGTCACCAGCGGGGACAAGCCCCTGGTGAGCTTCCTATGCCTTAGCGGCAACAACCTGAAGCCCTTTGTTCGCCTCCTGGACGATGGCCAGTTCCTTCTCCACGCGCTGCTTCGCGGCCAATCGGTCAGCCGATTCAAGCTGTAGACCCTGCACATCACCAAAAAGGTTAATCAAAGCAAAATTCCTAAGTGCCCACCCGCTGAAATTCAGCGAATGCGCACTCGGGGACTGGCAACCAAAAAATTCCTAAGTGCCCACCCGCTGAAATTCAGCGAGTGCTCACTCGGGGACTGGCAATCAAGAAATTCCTAAGTGCCCACCCGCTAAGATTCAGCGAGTGCGCACTCGGGGACTGGTACTCAAAGAAATTCCTAAGTACCCACCCGCTGAAATTCAGCGCGTGCGCACTCGGGGACTGGATGCGAAAGATAAAGAGAAGACACTAAAAGAATCAGGCCGTTGCAAAGCACCGACCTGATCCTCGTGGACTGGAGGTACCTAGATGGCCGCGCCAAGCATGCCGTGGAGTTGTATCGCGTCCACGGACGCGAGGAGAGCCGGCGTATGCCCACGACATTGGTCGACTTCAGCATCGGCGGTCCCAGGAGCGTGGCTCGAGGGTGAAGTTCCACTCGCCGCGGCCGCCTTGGTGATGAAGCGCGGGAAGGTGGAGATAGAGGCACCCCCCCAAAGGAGGTCGGTTCGGCCGTTCCAGGCAAGGGAGCGCCCTCCTTCGTAGACGCGGTTGCCTCCGTTACGGGTCCAGCTGGCACGACCGCCGTGTCGTCAAAAATCGTGACGACGTCGTCACCCTTGGCCTTCTTGCTGCCATCCGCAGAGACGACGACCTCGTCCGCCTTCCTCTTGCGGGAAGGATCCTCCTCGCTAACGACGGGTGGCACCTTAGCCACGGTTGGGTGGCCCATCCTCTTTACCCCGGTCCTGTTCAACAATTATGTAAGCAATAAAATTCGAGCTGCTATGGAAGACAAAGGAGGGAGAGTGTACTCACTTGGCGACTGGAATGAAGCGCAGTCCCGTACGGAGGCCGGCTGGCTTCTCTAGTTCGGGGCCCAGTCGGCGGCTGAGCCCCATTTCCAGAACATCACGTGCCCAAGAAACGGACGATTTCTTCGTTGTTGAGGCAACAATCGGAGCCTCCGGAACGTCTTCAACAGGAGCTTCCTTGTGAGGCGAAGCCGCTGCGACCGAGGCGTCCCCCAGCCCAGAGACTGGGGCGAATGGCGGAGGCATCGACGCCAGGGGAACCTCGATGGTGGCCGTGTCCAACGCGGCTGTCGTTGGCGGCGCCTCGTCCTTGGCTGGTCTGGGGGCGTCAGAACTGCTCGCTGAATGTGGCGGCGAGGCCGGCCTCGTCGGTTTGGTCTTCGTCTTCCTCGGAGGCGCCTTCACCTCCTTTTCCTTCTTCTTATTTTTCGATGGAGTCGCCTGGCGGCGCGATGTGGTTTCTAGAAGCTCGTCGTCGTCATCGTGACGCTCGAGGCTTTTACTTGCCTCAAGCTCTCGTTGACGCTGCCCACGGGTCTTGCGGAGCAGTGGGGCGACTTCCTCTTCGGATTCGTCGTCGCTGTCGCCCTCGTCGCTCCCGGCATTGCCCTTGGCGGGAGGCGACTCGCCCACGTCCTGGACGGACGAGCTCGAGTTCTCATCGTCCGAAGGTGGGAGCCATCCTTCCACCACTTGGAATAGATGCAATGAATACAAGATGAAATTAGAATTACCGCGACTGCATAAACTGCGACTGCGAGCGAAGTGAAGCGATTACCGTTGGGGCTGGACGCTTTGCGGTATAGGGGTCGACCCCAGCCTGTGCGTCCAGGTACACCGCCTGGGTGATTTTCTTCAGTGCTGGGATGTAGTCCTCCAGCTTCCACTCATCGAGGCAGGCCTTCGTCGAGTCTTCCCGGCCCGTGTACTGGTACATGTAGTGCTCGCGCCGAGCGAGCGGGACAAGCCGCCGCCCGAGCCAGCAGTTGTACAGGTTTATCGTCTGGAGGCCCTTCTTCTTCAGACCGCGGATGGTCTGGAGCATCTCGTCGACGACCATCTGCTGGTCGTTGGGGAGCTTGCCGACTTGGAGACGGCGCGGCTCGGACCGATTGGCGGAGTACCGCGGGATCGCCGCCTCGCCCTCCGGGGTCGCCTCGGCTACGTAAAACCACGATTTCTTCCAGTCGCCCGCTGCCTTGGCGGGCAGCATCAGGTCGAAGAATGAAGCCTTCGACTTGAGCTGGAAGGTTAGGCCGCCCGCGGCTAGCATTGGGCCCGCTTCCTCGCGGCTGATCCGTCCGTGGAACAGATCTTGCCATAGGGGGAAGTAGGGCCGGCAGCCCAAGTAGCACTCGCATAACGCCACAAAGATGGCGAGCTGCTCGATGCTGTGGGGACCCAGATCCGAAGGCTGGATCCCGTAGTAGGCGCAGAAGCGCCGAAAGAATAGGGACGTGGGGAACCCTAGCCCCCGTTCAAGATGGCTGGTGAAGCAGATCCCGGCCTCCTCGAAGGAAGCCAGTTGCGCCCTCGTGCATTTAGATCTACCCCACGGCTCGGTGGAGAGGGCCATGGCAGAGAGATTTGCTGGGGGTCGGGGGATTTCAGGTCGGCTGGATCGCGATACGAAGGGAGGCGAAAGGTGCGCGCAGTCGGAGGAAATGGTGAGAAGGTGGTTCTCTGATCGCCTGCCATTCCTCTTATATAGCGGTTGTTACCCGCCAAATTAGGGAGCCGTTACTACGCGGTGATTATGCCAAAAGTTACCGTTGGATTACCCCAACGGCTAGTTTGACCATGGTTAACGGTCCAACTTCAGCCACTCGACTCGCCGACCCTCTCACTATGACAGTGTTTTGTCGATTCGACACGCCAAAGCTGCGACCTGGATGATTGGTTTCTCCTTTATACGGGAGCCCGCCGACGATTCGACTGGATGTCCACTCTGAAGCCGTATACTCCGACTGCCAACAGCCACCTACGCCTAATCGACGGCAGCCTCGGGGACTACTGATGGGGATATGCCTACCGGGGTATACCCAGCAGGACGTTTCCGACTGGCCCAGGAACTGGCGAGTGGGCCGGCAAGACGGCGACTGGATAAAGCCCAGCGAGGAACCGAGCGACTGGAAGCTGAAGGCCCAGGCGAGTAGATAGGCCCAGTCGGATTAGGTTAAACGAGTATCGAAGCTTTAACTGAATCGGTTGAGATATGTAAACCCTAGGGGAGGTGAGCCTATATAAACCTCCCTATAGGGTGAGTAGAGATACGTTCCATCATACACCCAAGCGACTCGCCGCCTAGCCGCCGAGCTCGCCCATTGTACCACCTCCATAATACAATCTAGCAGGAGTAGGTCTTTACCCTCTGGGGGGGCGAACCTGGGTAAAACCATGTGTCTTTGCCCTCATCTCGCACCGCAGATGGCTGGCCGCCCTTGCCCCTCATTCTACTACTCGCTGCCGATTGCAGCATCTGCCGTGACCATTCCCACGACAGTTGGGTTTTCCTCACTACAGAAGTGCACAGTGGCAATGAGGTTGCTTGCGTCATGAGATCCAAGATCCGGTAGTGCATCAACAGCCGTAGAATGATCTGGTTGAGCACCTATGGATACGCAGGGGCAACACATAAATGTCGAGCATGAACTGGCTGAACTAGGCCAAAATATGTTCTATTTTCATTGTACGCCGAACTATGTTTAAATTTACGTCAACAATGGTTAATTTTATGCCGAACTAGGCCGAACAGTGCTCTGTACTCATATTATGCCAAACTATGCCAAAAATGGACGAATTTGAGCTGAATTTGGACGGAAAAAACGTCCCGAAAACTCGGCCTAAGAATGTGAGTGGGAAACTCAGTGTTCCCAGGCCAAAAATGTGTTTCGTTCGGCCATATTTTGGTTCGGATTTCGGTTTGGGAATGACCAACGAGTGGATGCTCTTAACGGCCACGCCAACCATTTTGTGAAAACCCCCTCCAAGTTTACCCAACAAAACTTGTAGTCCCCATAGGCATTTGACGCATCGTCTCTCTCGTCGACCAACCCGAGCCCATCCCCTATCCCCATCGTCTGCAACGTCGTCCACCACGCCCTTGCCCACGCCGCCTACTCTGCCGCTCCCTCGTCGTCCACCTTCCCCCTTCCTCGTATCGCCGCTTTCCGTACTCCGCCTTACACTAACCAGATCCCAACGTGGATGGGAAATCAAGTTTAAATGGATCCCCTTTTCTCAAAGCCTGCGACTTTCTCGGCTCCGGCGCTACTCCAGGTTCTCGACGACGTGCGTGCTTACTCCTCTACTGCTGCCCGGCCGCAACACACCACCACCACCCGCGTGTTGGAGATATGCCCTAGAGGCAATAATAAATATAGTTATTATTATATCTTTGTGTTTATGATAAATGTTTACATTCATGCTATAATAGTATTAACAAGGAAACATTAATACTTGTGTGATTTGTAAACTTAATTTGAAGTCCCTAGTAAAGCCTCTATATAATACTAGCTTGTTGGTTAATAGATGATTGTGGTTTCCATATCATTGAACATTGAGATGTTATTAACAACAAGATCATATCGTTAGGAGAATGATATGGTGGACATACTCCTATAGATAAGCGTAGCATAAAGATCAAGTCATTTTAATAGTTCAATTGCTATATGCTTTCTGATACATAGTAATCTAATTCCTTCGACCATGAGATCATGCATATCACCTTTACCAGATGGATGCTTTGATGACATCAAACACCGCACCGTAACTGGGTGGCTATAAAGGTGGCATTGAGTGTTCGGAAAGTATTGGTTGAAACACATGGATCAAGAGTGGGATTTGTCCATCCATATGACGGATAGATATACTCTGGTCCCTCTCGGTGAAATGTCGTCCAATTAGCTTGCAAGCATGTGACTGGCTCACAAGGGATCACATATCACGGGAACAAGAAAAGAGTACTTATCAGTAACGAGGTTGAACTAGGTATGTAGAGATACCGACGATCATAACATCGGATAAGTAAACTATCATGAGACAAAGGGAAATTGATATCGTATGTAAGTGGTTCATTCGATCGCAAAGTAATCATAGAAATATGTGGGAGCCATATGCATTTCCAGATTCCTCTATTGGTTATTGTTCGGAGAAGTGTCTCGATCATGTCCGCATAATTCACGAACCATAGGGAGACACACTTAAGGATTCGACGTTGTTTGAGTAGTTATGGAATGATGAGAAAGAGTCCGAATGTTGTTCGGAGTCTCAAATGGGATTCGGGATATAACGAGGAGATCCTGAATGGTCCGAAGAATAAGATTCATATAAGGAAAGTCTTGTTTCGGAGTTGGAGAATGGTTCCGGTGTTTTCATCGGGAATGTTCTAGAAGGTTCCGGAATGTCCGGCACTCCGGAGGGGAAGGGTACATGAATGTGTTATATCAAGTTGATATGATTGCATCATGTACTAGGTGTCATCGCTGAACAAAATAGAGGGTTTATTCAAATCCTAGTTTGAAAAGTCAAACGCCAAGTTTGAAAGTCAAACGGCTAATTTTGGGAAGTGGAGAGGGAGGTGGAAACCGACTTGGGGGAGGAGTTCTCCTCCCACCGCCGGCGCACCACCAAGCCGAATTGGGGAGGGACTCCCCTCCCCTTGGCCGACCCCCTCCACCTATATAAGGAGGGGCAGGGCTCCCCTCCTAGACACTCAAGTTCCTACCTCTAAACCCTAGCCCCAAGCCGCCACCGCCTCCATAGCCGCCGCCGGCCCTAGGGCACTCGCCGCCGCCTAGGTAAAACCCTAGCCGCCGGCCTAGCCCCCTCCTCGGCGTGTCTAAACCCTAGATCGTCGAGGGACTCTCTCATACTCCACCATACTCGCTCCGGCTTAAGGCGAAGCCCTGCGAGATCTCTCTATACTTCCGGTACCACGTCGTTGTGCTGCCGGAATCACGTGGAGAGTGCTACAACCTCCGCTGCCTGCTGGAACAAGGGAGAGGAAGGTCTACGTCGAGTACCGAACGTGTGACCGACTGCGGGAGCGCTACCGGAACGCAGCACCGGAAGGATCGTCTACGCGATCTTGAGATCGGGAAGAGTACGACTACATCACCCACGAGAATCCGCTCTCGTTAAACACTTTGGAATCTTCGAGGGTGAGTTATTCCATCGACTCGTTCCTACAATCTAGTAGATAGATCTTGGCTTGTTTGTTTGTATGCGGTAGAATTTTTTTGTTTTCCATGCTATGAAACCCTATAGTGGTATCAGAGTCGTGTCTATATGTAGACCTGTTGCACGAGTAGAACACAATGGTCATTGTGGGCGTTGATGCTTTTATTCTCGATTGCTTCTTGTGTACTTTGCATCTTGCGGGATGTTGGGATGAAGCGGCCCGGGCTAACCTTACATGACATCGTTCATGAGACTTGCTCCACGCTTGACATGCAACTAGTATTGCATAAGTGTCTTTGCGGGTGCCTGTTCTCCTAGCATAATTAAGATCCAATTTACAACGGGTGATTAACAATACTAGTATCAATGTTGTGGTTCATGTTCGTAAGTTAGAACGACACTTATTGAAAGCCCCAAACCACTTAAAACATGCAAAGAAAGTAGAGGCGTCTAACTTTGTTTTGCAGGGGTGTGCTGTGATGTGATATGGCCATGATTGTGATTATATTTGATGTATGCAATGTTCCTTATTGTAAGTTGGCAACCGGCAAGAGCCATATGGTTGTCTTTAATTTATGTTAAGACCCGCATGTCTATTCAAAGCAGTTGTAATAGTTGAAGCCGGTGGACGACAACCATGGAGAAGCGTCATTGACCTTGATGCAATGCCGGTGATGATGGAGATCATGTTCGTGCTTAAAGATGAAGTTCGGAAGCACAAAGAAGAAAGGCCATATCATATCACATATTATGAATTGCATGTGATGTTAATCCTTTATGCATCTTGTATTGCTTAGTAGACGACGGTAGCATTATAAGATGATCCCTCATGCACATGAATTTCAAGTCATAAAGTGTTCACCCTTAGTTAGCACCGTTGCTAAAGCTTGTTGTTTCGAAGCACCACGTGATGATCGGGTGTGTTAGATTCCGCAAGTGCATACAACGTGAGCAAGCCAGATTTGCTCATGCGGAAACTAAGGTTTGATCTTGACGAGCCTAGCATGTACAGACATGGTCTCGGAACACGAATCGCCGAAAGGTAAAGCATGAATAATATAGTAGATATGATGAACATGTTGATTGTTCGCCATTGAAACTATATCAACTCTCGTGATGATCGATGTTGATGTGGGGGATTTGGTTCGTGTGATCACTAAACAATGTGAGGGATATTGTTTTGAGTGGGAGTTCACCTAGATTAATTTTATTATTAATTTGAACTCAATTTGTCATAAACTTAGTCTAAACTATTGCAAATATGTTGTAGATCAATGGCAGCCCCTACCATCAATTTTAATGCGTTCCTAGAGAAAGAAAAGTTGAAAAACAATGGAAGCAACTTCGCGGATTGGTTACGCAATTTGAGGATTGTCCTCACAGCTAGTAATTTGACCTATGTGATGGATGCACCGCTGGGTGACCCACCTGCAGCTGATGCTGCCGATGAAGTAAAGAATGTTTACCTCACTCGGAAGACTCAGTACTCCACAGTTCATGTAGGGTTCGCAGCATAGAAAACAAAATTTTTCCTACGATGTGAACTATATACCAAGATATATCTACTAGATACAAACAACGGGCAGATGTAAATCCGTAGAGAACACACCCTTGAAGACCGACAAAGCTTAACGAGTTCAACTCGTGGTTGATGTAGACGATCTCTTGCCGATCTCAAGATCGAGAGGAAGTCCTAGCGCCGCAAATCAACAGCGCATCCGTGCTCGCACACACGTTCGAGGCACCGAGCAACCTCCGCCTCCTCGCTCCAGCGATGCAGCGGAAGCACAACTCTTTCTTGCCGAATAGCCACCGGGAACATGTATCTCGCTAGTCCGAGACCATGGGGGATAAATTCTAGAGGGGGAGAGAGATCCTTCACGAGGAGGTGTGAGAGACAAGTGAGGAGGGGGGCTCCTTTTATAGGAGGAGGGGGAACCCCAAGGGGGTGGCCGGCGCATGGGGGCTGCCCCCTTGCCCTCCCCTCTTCATGTGGGTGGACACTCCACTCACAAATCTCCTTTAAATTCCCTCCACTCAAAAGTCCACTCAAATTCCCATTAAATTTCCACCAAATTTAATGCAAACTCTCATTAAATAAAACTCTTTTATTTTATTCAGAATTTTGTCAATTACTTTAATGACAAACATTCACAAATAACCCCTTGCTAGAATTCTATTTCACATGCATAACCACTTTATGCAATTTCACCCGAAAACCTGTTTCGGTATCTAGTGAAATAAATTCCTGTGCTTGTTCATTCTTTCGGCATGAAACATTTGCTCCAATTGGATGTCGGTGTCTCTTAAGTGTGTCACCCTACGGTTCGTGAATAATGCGGACATGATCGAGACCCCTCGCGGATCAATAATCAGAAGTGGGATCTGGAGACCCATACTGACTCCCACACATTCAACGATGACTTTCTTGTGATCGTCGGAACCTTTTACGCTAGTATCTTAATCCCTTTGTTTCACGATATATTACATGTCCGAGATTCGATCATCGGTATCTCCATACCTAGTTTGATCTCGTTACCGACATGCACTCTTTTCTCGTTCCTGTGATATAACATTCTAGTGATCAAATCACTTGCTTGCAAGCTAATCAATGTCATATCACCGAGAGGGCCCAGAGTATATATATCCGTCATCGGGATGAACAAATTCCACTCTCGATCCATGAGCCTCAACATAACACTTTATTAGTTCTGAATCCATCTTTATAATCACCCTATTACGGTGTGACGTTTGATGTTATCAAGAAACTCTTCCGGTGTTAGTGATTGACATGATCTCATGGTCTAAGGATTAGGATCACTTCGTAAGTTGTTATAGCAATATAAACTCAATGACTTTGATCGTAATGCTATACTTCGGATGAATGTTCATCACACCATTACACTAATGTTGTGATCCCGTTATTAACAACATCCAATGTCCATGATCAAGAAACCTTGATCATCTTGTTAATCAACGAGCTAGTTTATGAGAGAGGCATAACTAGGAACTTTCTGTTTGTTTATTAAACACACATGTATTAACGTTTCCGTATTAATACAATTATAGCGTGCAAAATAAACATCTATCATATACTTGGAATACACATAATAAACACTTTATTATTGCCTCTCAGGGCATATTCCCTTCAGTCTCCCACTTGCACTAGAGACAATAATCTAGTTACATAGTGATAAATCTAACACCCATTGAGTTCTGGTGTTGATCATGTTTTGCTCTAGGGAGAGTTTTAGTCAACGGATCTGCTACATTGAGATCCGTATGTACTTTACAAATCTTTATATCTCCATCCTTGACATGCTCGCGGATGGAGTGAAACCGGCGCTTAATATGCTTGGAATGCTTGTGAGACCTTGGCTCTTTGGCATTGGCAATGGCACCATTGTTGTCACAATAGATCACCATTGGGTCCAATGCGTTTACCACCACTCCTAGTTCGGATATGAACTCCTTCATCCAAACTGCTTCCTGAGCCGCTTCTGAAGCAGCAACATATTCGGCCTCCGTTGTTGATCCCACTACCACAGGTTGTTTGGAGCTCCTCCAACTAACCGCTCCGCCATTCATGAGAAATACCTATCCGGATGGAGACTTAGAGTCATCCGGATCGGTGTCAAAGCTAGCGTCGACATAACACTTAGCGACGAGCTCTTCTTCACCTCCGTATACAAGAAACATATCCTTAGTTCTTCGTAAGTACTTAAGGATATTCTTGACCGCTATCCAGTGTTCCGAACCTGGATCCGATTGGTACCTACTAGTCAAACTAATAACATGTGCCATATCCGGTCTTGTACATAGCATGGCGTACATTATAGAGCCTATGGCTGAAGCATAGGGGACTTTGTCCATTATCTCTCTTTCTTCCGCCGAAGCCGGACTTTGAGTCTTACTTAATGTCTTGCCTTGCAACATAGGTAAGAACCCCTTCTTACTTCCGTCCATTTTAAACTTCTTTAAAATCTTATCAAGGTATGTACTTTGCGATAGCCCTATTAGGCGCCTAGATCTATCTCTATAGATCTTTATGCCTAATATGTATGACGCTTCACCTAGGTCCTTCATTGAAAATTTGCTGTTTAGATAACTTTTAACACTGTTTAAAAGATCTATATCAATTCCGATCAATAATATGTCATCCACATATAATATCAGAAATGCCACATTGCTCCCACTCACTTTCTTGTAAATACAAGCTTCTCCATAAGTTTGGACAAATCCAAACTCTTTGATCACCTCATAAAAGCGGAGATTCCAACTTCATGATGCTTGCTTCAATCCATAGATGGATCGCTGAAGCTTGCACACCTTGTTAGCATCCTTAGGATCGACAAAACCCTTTGGTTGTATCATATACAACTCTTCTTCAATATTACCATTGAGAAACGCGGTTTTGACATCCATCTGCCATATCTCATAATCGAAATATGCAGCAATTGCTAACATAATCCTAACTGACTTTAGCATCGCTACGGGAGAGAAAGTCTCATCGTAGTCAACTCCTTGAATTTGTCGAAACCCCTTTGCGACAAGTCGAGCTTTATAGACGGTCACACTACCATCAGCATCAGTTTTCCTTTTGAAAATCCATTTGTTCTCCACGGCCTTTCGGTCGTGAGGTAATTCCACCAAGTTCCAAACTTGATTTTCATACATGGATTCCATCTCGGATTTCATGGCTTCTAACCATTTGTTGGAATCCGGGCTCATCATCGCTTCTTCATATGTCGCAGGGTCATCATTTTCATCAACCATAAAATTCATGACAGGATTTCCGTACAGCTCGGGAGCTGCACGCGTCCTGTTTGACCTGCGAGGTTCGGTAGTCCTCTCTTTCGGAGTTTCATGATCATTATCAGGTGGAGCCAACTCTGGAACAACTTCCGGCGCTGCGCTACTCGCCATACTTTGAAGAGAAGGTTCCACAACCTCTTCGAGTTCTACCTTCCGACTACTCACACCTTTCGCGAGAAACTCTTTCTCTAGAAAGGATCCATTCTTGGCAACAAAAACCTTGCCCTCGGATCTGTGATAGAAGGAATACCCAATAGTTTCTTTAGGGTATCCTATGAAGACGCATTTTTCCGCTTTGGGTTCGAGTTTATCCGGTTGAAGTTTCTTCACATAAACATCGCATCCCCAAACTTTAAGAAATGACAGCTTAGGTTTGTTTCCAAACCACAATTCATACAGTGTCTTTTCAACGGATTTAGATGGTGCCCGATTTAAAGTGAATGCAGCAGTTTCTAGTGCATAACCCCAAAATGACAATGGCAAGTCCGTCAGAGACATCATAGATCGAACCATATCTAATAAAGTACGATTACGACGTTCCGACACACCATTTCGCTGTGGTGTTTCGGCAGGTGTGAGTTGTGAAACAATTCCACACTCTTTCATGTGAGTGCTAAACTCGTAACTTAGATACTCACCTCCAGGGTTAGACCGTAGAAATTTGATCTTTCTATTACGATGATTTTCCACTTCATTCTGAAATTCCTTGAACTTTTCAAAGGTTTCAGACTTGTGTTTCATCAAGTAGATATAACCGTATCTACTCAAATCATCCGTGAAAGTAACAAAATAACGATATCCACCTCGCGCCGACACACTCATTGGACCACATACATCAGAATGTATGATTTCCAATAAATCTGTCGCCCGTTCCATTGAACCGGAAAACGACGTTCTAGTCATCTTGCCCATAAGGCATGGCTCACATGTATCAAATGATTCATAATCAAGTGATTCCAAAAGTCCATCCGAATGGAGCTTCTTCATGCGTTTAACGCCAATATGACCTAGACGGCAGTGCCACATATATGCGGATATATCATCATTAAGTTTAATCCTTTTAGCATCAACATTATGAATATGTGTAACATTATCATCGAGATCTAATAGAAATAAACCATTCATCATCGGTGCATGACCATAAAAGATCTCATTCATATAAATGGAACAACCACTGTTCTCGGATTTAAATGAATAACCACTTCACATCAAACACGATCCAGATACAATGTTCATGCTCAGTGCAGGCACCAGATAACATTTATTCAAGTTTATAACTAATCCCGACGGCAAGTGGAGAGGCAGCGTTTCGACGGCGATCACATCAACGCTTGATCCATTGCCGACACGCATCTTGACCTCACCCCTTTCTAGCGGTCGCTTGTTCCGCAGCCCCTGATTCGAGTTACAAATATTAGCAACTGAACCGGTATCAAATACCCAGGTGCTATTGCGAGCACTAGTCAAGTACACATCAATAACATGTATATCATATATACCTTTGTTTGCCTTGCCGGCCTTCTTGTCTGCCAGATATTTGGGGTAGTTGCGCTTCCAGTGGCCAGTCCCCTTACAATAGTAGCACTCGGAATCAGACTTAGGTCCAACTCGGGGTTTCTTTTCAGGCGCGACAACAGGCTTGCCGCCCTTACTTCCCTTCCGTTTTCCATTCTTGTCTTTCTTGAAACCAGTGTTCCTATTGATCATCAACACTTGATGTTCCTTTTTGATCTCCACTTCTGCAGTTTTAAGCATTGACAGAAGCTCGGGGAGAGACTTCTTCATGCCTTGCATATTATAGTTCATCACGAAGCTCTTATAGCTAGGTGGCAGAGACTGCAGAACACGATGGATGCCTAAGTCAATGGGAATCGATATTCCTAAGGACACAAGCTTATCGGCGTAACCCGACATCTTGAGTACATGCTCACTAACGGAGCTGTGCTCTTCCATCATGCAGCTAAAGAACTTTTCTGAAGCTTTGTAGCTCTCTATAGCAGCATGTGTGTCGAAAATCATTTTCAACTCACCCATTGTATCAAATGCATTGCCATTTTCGAAACGCTTTCGAAGTTCCGGCTCTAGCCCATACAATATGCCGCAATGAACTAAGTTGTGGTCCTCCTGACGAGTCTGATAGACATTCTTCTCCTCGTCAGGGTCATCGTCTAAAGGTGGGGGGCCTAACGGCGCTTCTAGCACATATTGCTTTTGTGCAGCAGAGAGGAGAATCCTCAAATTCATGGCCCATTCGGTAAAGTTGCTACCGTTCGTTGCTAGTTTCTCTTTCTCCATGAACACATTGAAATTAAAAGCAGGTGGTGCCATCTACAACAGAATTTGTAAAGTTTAGACTAAGTGTATGATAGATTGAGTTCAACTAATCGAATGAACTCCCACTCAAAAACGACATCCCTCGTGCCTTTTTGGTGATTACATGAACCAAATCCACTACACCAAGTCCGATCATCACGTGAGTCGGTATAGCTTCAAAGGCGAGCATCAAATGGGCATCATATCAACTATATGACTCATGCTTAACCTTTCGGTCTGTGTTCCGAGGCCATGTCTGTACATGCTAGGCTCGCCAAGTTAGAACCTTAGTATTCGCGTGTGTAACTGTTTTACACCCGAAATATGGTCGTGGATCCAAGAACACCCGATCATCACGTGATGTCTTAGAGCGACGAAAACATAATCGGTGCATACTAAAGGAAGAACACATTCTTATCTTGATATTTAAATGAGGGATCATCTTATTATGCTAACAAAGCGCTAAACAAGCAATATAATATGCTATCAAACATCATATGTTTATTAGTGAAATTATATGGTTCCCGCAGATGATCTCTATCATGTGCATCGTGGTATGATCACTATCATACCTATATGTGTAAATCCAAGGTCTATGGATTTTACACGCTATGTGTGTTGTAAGAGTATCATCTCATACTTCTACTTACAACACTACCATATCATAACACTAGCCCAGCAACAATCTAAACTAGACGCCTCTAATTTATCCATTGCAAGTTTTACGTGGCTTAGGGCTTTCGAGATAGAACCGTTCTTACCTACAAACATGAACCACAACGAGGATAATCAAATTGTTGACAACTCGCTTGCAAAATAGATATTGACTATAGTAAGAGAGACAGACACTCGCTAGCCACTTATGCAAACTAGTTGCATGTCAAGCGTGGAACAGGTCTCATGTGCGAGGACATGTAAAGTTTGTCCGGGCCGCTTCATCCCACTATGACACCAATATCCAAAATTACAACAAAGGAGCAACAACATGATCATCATCGCCCACATACTCATATGTTTACTACCCGTGTAAAGTATCTACGCATAGATCCGGCTCTGATACCACTGTAGGGTTCGCAGCATAGAAAACAAAAATTTTACTACGATGTGAACTATATACCAAGATCTATCTACTAGATACAAACAACGGGCGGATGTAAATCCGTAGAGAACATACCCTTGAAGACCGACAAAGCTTAACGAGTTCAACTCGTGGTTGATGTAGACGATCTCTTGCCGATCTCAAGATCGAGAGGAAGTCCTAGTGCCGCAAATCAGCAGCGCATCCATGCTCGCACACACGTTCGAGGCACCGAGCAACCTCCGCCTCCTCGCTCCAGCGATGCAGCGGAAGCACAACTCTTTCTTGCCGAATAGCCACCGGGAACATGTATCTCGCTAGTCCGAGACCATGGGGGATAAATTCTAGAGGGGTAGAGAGATCCTTCACGAGGAGGTGTGAGAGACAAGTGAGGAGGGGGGCTCCTTTTATAGGAGGAGGGGGGAACCCCAAGGGGGTGGCCGGCGCATGGGGGCTGCCCCCTTGCCCTCCCCTCTTCATGTGGGTGGACACTCCACTCACAAATCTCCTTTAAATTCCCTCCACTCAAAAGTCCACTCAAATTCCCATTAAATTTCCACCAAATTTAATGCAAACTCTCATTAAATAAAACTCTTTTATTTTATTCAGAATTTTGTCAATTACTTTAATGACAAACATTCACAAATAACCCCTTGCTAGAATTCTATTTCACATGCATAACCACTTTATGCAATTTCACCCGAAAACCTGTTTCGGTATCTAGTGAAATAAATTCCTGCGCTTGTTCATTCTTTTGTCATGAAACATTTGCTCCAATTGGATGTCGGTGTCTCTTAAGTGTGTCACCCTACGGTTAGTGAATAATGCGGACATGATCGAGACCCCTCTCGGATCAATAATCAGAAGCGAGATCTGGAGACCCATACTGACTCCCACACATTCAACGATGACTTTCTTGTGATCGTCGGAACCTTTTACGCTAGTATATTAATCCCTTTGTTTCACAATATATTACATGTCCGAGATTCGATCATCGGTATCTCCATACCTAGTTTGATATCATTACCGACATGCACTCTTTTCTCGTTCCTGTGATATAACATTCTAGTGATCAAATTACTTGCTTGCAAGCTAATCAATGTCATATCACCGAGAGGGCCCAGAGTATATCTATCCGTCATCGGGATGAACAAATTCCACTCTCGATCCATGAGCCTCAACATAACACTTTATTAGTTCTGAATCCATCTTTATAATCACCCTGTTACGGTGTGACGTTTGATGTTATCAAGAAACTCTTCCGGTGTTAGTGATTGACATGATCTCATGGTCTAAGGATTAGGATCACTTCGTAAGTTGTTATAGCAATATAAACTCAATGACTTTGATCGTAATGCTATACTTCGGATGAATGTTCATCACACCATTACACTAATGTTGTGATCATGTTATTAACAACATCCAATGTCCATGATCAGGAAACCTTGATCATCTTGTTAATCAACGAGCTAGTTTATGAGAGAGGCATAACTAGGAACTTTCTGTTTGTTTATTAAACACACATGTATTAACGTTTCCGTATTAATACAATTATAGCATGCAAAATAAACATCTATCATATACTTGGAATACACATAATAAACACTTTATTATTGCCTCTCAGGGCATATTCCCTTCAGTTCAGTGTGCTATCTTGTATGGTTTAGAATCGAAGCTTCAGAAAAGGTTTGAGAATTCAGACCCATATGATATTGTCGAGGATCTCAAATTGATCTTTGAGACTCACGCGGCAATTGAAAGCTATGAGGCTTCTGAAAAGTTCTTTAACTGCAAGATGGAAGAGGGCAGCTCCATCAGTGAGCATGTGCTTAAGATGTCTGGGCACGCAAACAAACTTCAAAGCTTGGGTCTAGTGATTCCTAATGCTTTGGGGATTTACCGCGTCCTCCAATCACTACCACCAAGTTACAAGAACTTTGTGATGAACTACAACATGCAAAACATGAACAAGACGTTGCCAGAACTCTTTGCCATGTTAAAATCTGCAGAAGTGGAGATCAAGAAAGAGCACCAAGTGTTGTTGGTCAATAAGACCACCAAATTCAAGAAAGGCAAGTCTAAGCAGAAGGGACACTTCAAGAAGGGTGGTAAGAAAGTTACCACGCCAACGAAGAAGACCAAGGCTGGACCTAAGCCTGATACTGAGTGCTTTTACTGCAAGGGAGAAGGTCACTGGAAGCGGAATTTCCCAAAGTACTTGGCGGATTTGAAGAACGACAACATCAAGAAGAAAGGTATATCTGATATACATGTTATTGATGTGTATCTCACTAGTACTCGTAGTAGTGCCTGGGTATTTGATACTGGTTCGGTTGCTCATATTTGTAACTCGAAACAGGTGCTGCAGAATAAACGGAAGCTAGCGAAGAACGAGGTGACGATGCACGTGGGAAACGAATCAAAGGTTGATGTGATCGCGGTCAGAACGCTACCTCTTCATCTACCATCGGGATTAGTTTTATACTTAAATAATTGTTATTTGGTGCCTGCGTTTAGCATGAACATTATATCGGGATCTTGTTTATTGCGAGACGGTTACTTGTTTAAGTCCGAGAATAATGGTTGTTCGATTTATATGAGTAATATGTTTTATGCACATGCACCTTTGATTGATGGTCTATTCTTGTTGAATCTCGATAGTGGAAATACACATATTAATAACATTGAGGCTAAACATTTGAAATCAAGCGATAACTCGACCTATATGTGGCACTGTCGTCTTGGTCACATTGGAGTGAAGCGTATGAAGAAACTCCATTCCGATGGACTTCTTGAATCACTTGATTTTGAATCACTTGAAAGATGCGAAGCATGTCTGATGGGTAAAATGACTAAGACTCCATTTTCTGGTATGATGGAGCGAGCTACGGACTTATTGGAAATCATACATACCGATGTGTGTGGTCCAATGAGTGTAGCATCGCGCGGTGGTTATCGTTATGTTCTTACCTTCACAGATGACTTGAGTAGATATGGGTATATCTATTTCATGAAACATAAATCCGAAACTTTCGAGAAGTTTAAGGAATTTCAAAGTGAGGTAGAGAATCAACGTAACAAGAAGATTAAATTTCTACGTTCTGATCGTGGAGGTGAATATATGAGTTACGAGTTTGGCGAGCATTTGAAGAAATGCGGAATACTTTCACAATTGACACCGCCGGGAACACCACAGCGTAATGGTGTGTCCGAACGTCGTAATCGAACTCTCTTAGATATGGTTCGTTCTATGATGTCACTTACAGATTTACCGCTATCATTTTGGGGTTATGCATTAGAAACAGCCGCATTCACTTTAAATAGGGCACCATCTAAATCCGTTGAGACGACACCGTCTGAATTATGGTTTGGGAAGAAACCTAGATTGTCGTTCCTTAAAATTTGGGGCTGCGAAGCCTATGTAAAGAAGTTACAGCTGGACAAGCTTGAGCCCAAAGCGGAAAAATGCGTCTTCATAGGATACCCGAAGGAAACTATTGGGTATACCTTCTATCATAGATCCGAAGGCAAAATCTTCGTTGCCAAGAATGGATCCTTTCTAGAGAAGGAATTTCTCTCGAAAGAAGTGACTGGAAGGAAAGTAGAACTCGACGAGGTTGTCGAACCTTCTCTCGAAATTGTGAGTAGCGCAGCACCGGAAGAAGTTCCTGTGGTGCCTGCACCAATAAGAGAGGAAGCTAATGATGATGATCATGAAACTTCGGTTGTAGTTGCTACAGAGCCTCGCAGGTCAACGAGAACTCGTACCACTCCAGATTGGTATGATCCCGTTATGAGTGTCATGTTGGTGGACAACACCGATGACCCTGAGACATATGAGGAAGCAATGATGAGCCCAGATTCCAATAAATGGCAAGAAGCCATGAAATCCGAGATTGGATCCATGTACGAAAACCAAGTATGGACTTTGGTGGACTTACCGGATGGCCGTAAGGCTGTCGAGAACAAATGGATTTTCAAGAAGAAAACAGATGCTGATGGTAATGTTACTGTCTATAAAGCTCGACTTGTCGCAAAGGGGTTTCGACAAATTCAAGGAGTTGACTACGATGAGACTTTCTCACCAGTAGAGAAGCTAAAGTCTGTGAGGATTATGTTAGCAATCGCTGTATATTATGATTATGAGATATGGCAGATGGATGTCAAAACAACATTCCTCAATGGAGACATTGATGAAGAGTTGTATATGATGCAACCCAAAGGTTTTGTCGATCCTAAAGATGCTAACAAGGTATGCAAGCTTCAACGGTCCATCTATGGATTGAAGGAAGCATCTCGAAGTTGGAATCAACGTTTTGATAAGGTAATCAAAAGTTTTGGTTTTGTACAAACTTATGGAGAAGCTTGTATTTACAAGAAAGTGAGTGGGAGCTCTGTAACATTCTTAATACTATATGTAGATGGCATATTGTTGATTGGGAATGATGTAGACATTCTTAATAGTGTCAAGGAATATTTGAATAATAGTTTTTCAATGAAGGATCTTGGCGAAGCAGCTTACATATTAGGCATAAAGATTTATAGAGATAGATCAAGACGCCAAATATCATTGTCACAAAGTACATATTTGGACAAAGTTCTAAAGAGATTTGGAATGGAAGATAGCAAGAAAGGGTTCTTGCCCATGTTGCCCAATACGACCTTGAGTAAAACTCAAAGTCCGACATCGGTAGAAGATAGAGAAAGGATGAGTAAGACTCCCTATGCCTCAGCCATAGGATCTCTAATGTATTCCATGCTATGTACTAGACCCGACATTGCATATGTTGTTAGTTTAACTAGCAGATATCAAAGTGATCCGGGAGTGCATCATTGGACAGCGGTCAAAAACATCCTTAAGTACTTGAGAAGAACTAAGGATATGGTTCTTTCTTATGGAGGTGATGAACAACTCGTTGTTAATGGTTACACCGATGCTAGTTGGAACACCGATCCGGATGATTCTAAATCACAATCTGGATACGTATTTATTTTGAATGGTGCAGCAGTTAGCCGGAGGAGTGCAAAGCAAAGCGTTGTGGCGAGATCTTCAACTGAATCAGAATACATGGCTGCTTCGGAGGCTTCACAAGAAGCGATATGGATGAAAGAGTTCATTACAGAGCTGGGTGTGGTTCCTAGTGCGCTGGACCCAATGTCTATCTACTGTGATAACATGTGTGCCATAGCCAACGCGCAAGAACCAAGGTCACACAAGAAGCTGAAGCACATCAAGCTACGTTTTCACGCTATTCGAGAACATATCCAAGATGGGGATATAAAGATTTGCAAAGTACACACAGATCTGAATGTGGCGGATCCGTTGACTAAACCTCTCCCGAGGGCAAAACATGACCAACACCAAACTGCCATGGGTGTTCGGTATATTACCATGTAATCTAGATTAGATGACTCTAGTGCAAGTGGGAGACTGTTGGAGATATGCCCTAGAGGCAATAATAAATATAGTTATTATTATATCTTTGTGTTTATGATAAATGTTTACATTCATGCTATAATAGTATTAACAAGGAAACATTAATACTTGTGTGATTTGTAAACTTAATTTGAAGTCCCTAGTAAAGCCTCTATATAATACTAGCTTGTTGGTTAATAGATGATTATGGTTTCCATATCATGAACATTGAGATGTTATTAACAACAAGATCATATCGTTAGGAGAATGATATGGTGGACATACTCCTATAGATAAGTGTAGCATAAAGATCAAGTCATTTTAATAGTTCAATTGCTATATGCTTTCTGATACATAGTAATCTAATTCCTTCGACCATGAGATCATGCATATCACCTTTACCGGATGGATGCTTTGATGACATCAAACACCACACCGTAACTGGGTGGCTATAAAGGTGGCATTGAGTGTTCGGAAAGTATTGGTTGAAACACATGGATCAAGAGTGGGATTTGTCCATCCATATGACGGATAGATATACTCTGGGCCCTCTCGGTGAAATGTCATCCAATTAGCTTGCAAGCATGTGACTGGCTCACAAGGGATCACATATCACGGGAACGAGAAAAGAGTACTTATCAGTAACGAGGTTGAACTAGGTATGCAGAGATACCGACGATCATAACCTCGGATAAGTAAACTATCATGAGACAAAGGGAAATTGATATCGTATGTAAGTGGTTCATTCGATCGCAAAGTAATCATAGAAATATGTGGGAGCCATATGAATTTCCAGATTCCTCTATTGGTTATTGTTCGGAGAAGTGTCTCGATCATGTCCGCATAATTCACGAACCGTAGGGAGACACACTTAAGGATTCGACGTTGTTTGAGTAGTTATGGAATGATGAGAAAGAGTCCGAATGTTGTTCGGAGTCTCAAATGGGATTCGGGATATCACGAGGAGATCCAGAATGGTCCGGAGAATAAGATTCATATAAGGTAAGTCCTGTTACGGAGTTGGAGAATGGTTCCGGTGTTTTCATCGGGAATGTTCTAGAAGGTTCCGGAATGTCCGGCACTCCGGAGGGGAAGGGTACATGAATGTGTTATATCAAGTTGATATGATTGCATCATGTACTAGGTGTCATCGCTGAACAAAATAGAGGGTTTATTCAAATCCTAGTTTGAAAAGTCAAACGCCAAGTTTAAAAGTCAAACGGCTAATTTTGGGAAGTGGAGAGGGAGGTGGAAACCGACTTGGGGGAGGAGTTCCTCCTCCCACCGCCGGCGCACCACCAAGCCGAGTTGGGGAGGGACTCCCCTCCCCTTGGCCGCCCCCTCCACCTATATAAGGAGGGGCAGGGCTCCCCTCCTAGACACACAAGTTCCTACCTCTAAACCCTAGCCCCAAGCCGCCGCCGCCTCCATAGCCGCCGCCGGCCCTAGGGCACTCGCCGCCGCCTAGGTAAAACCCTACCCGCCGGCCTAGCCCCCTCCTCGGCGTGTCTAAACCCTAGATCGTCGAGGGACTCTCTCATACTCCACCATACTCGCTCCGGCTTAAGGCGAAGCCCTGCGAGATCTCCCCTCTACTTCCGGTACCACGCCATTTTGCTGCCGGAGTCACGAGGAGAGTGCTACAACCTACGCTGCTTGCTGGAACAAGGGAGAGGAAGGTCTTCGTCAAGTAACGAACGTGTGACCGACTGCGGGAGCGCTGCCGGAACGCAGCACCGGAAGGATCGTCTACGCGATCTTGAGATCGGGAAGAGTACGACTACATCACCCACGAAAATCCGCTCTCGTTAAACACTTTGGAATCTTCGAGGGTGAGTTATTCCATCGACTCGTTGCTACAATCTAGTAGATAGATCTTGGCTTGTTTGTTTGTATGCGGTAGAAATTTTTTGTTTTCCATGCTACGAAACCCTACACCGCGTGTCCCTAGTGTTGACCCGGATGTCCTCACGTGCCTGGCCGCTTCTGCTACCATCGCGCGCCAACCAGGTGCCCCTCCACCCGCTCGACCTGCTCCTCCTCACGAACCGCTCCCTCGCCGGTGATGCGCCCTCCTCCTAGTCACCCGTCGAAGAGAAGAAGGGTGTGCCCAGCAGTGGCGGAGCTTGCCAGCTCTAGTTGGGAGGCAAAATACAATATATGAGTTGTTGGGGGCGGATTACAGAAAAAATTCCAATATATGCCCTCCCAAAAAAATTTCCTTCATGCATGTAGCCAATTATGGGGGGCCATGGCCCCTCCTGGATTCAACATAGCTCCGTCGTTGGTGCCTAGGTCAGCACCTTGACCTACTTTATCTCCAAGCATGCTAATTTCACAATCTAGGGGATGCCTTTTCTGTCCCCAATCAGGTTCTACTAGAGTATATTGTTAGTCCTAGATAGTGCACGATATATACTATAGGGCTAAAACTAGTAGATCTGAGAGAGAGAGAGAGATCGGAGAGGAGGGGTACTACCTGCGCCCTGGCTCGACGAGCAGGAGCCATAGGGGATATCGGAGTTGGCGCTGCTTCTAGCGTCCATGGGGAATAGGGGCAACGGCGTGGGTGTGCAGTGATGGCAAAGCTTCCCGTCGGCTCACGCTAACTGGAACATCCCAGCATTTAGGAACTAACGAAAGGTAGATTTAGAAATATGGAATGTTGCATGCATCCATTTGTGAAAATGTGGGCAAAATTTTCGCCAAATAAAAACCTTAAGTGATCAATGTTTCTTTCATACATTAAGATTAGGTTTAGTCTTAAAGGATGATTGTTATGAACTTTGATATGATCTTTAAGGAATTATGTGTTTCTAAAATGAATTTGAATTTTAAACTTGAGTATTTGAATTATAATTTCAGTTAGTTAGGAATAAGTTTTGAATCTTAATTTAATTAAGAGATGAATATTATAACTTAAATTCTATCCAAAGAAAAACAATAATGAATATGAAACTTATTTCTTATCATCAATATATATAATCAAGTTATAAAATTATAACTTATTGAAATCATCCACACAATTCACAAAGGCAAATATACAAAGAATAAGAATATCCTTTATTAATAATAATGTAATCTTTATTACAGAAGAATAAAATAAAGATTACAAAAATAATAAAAGAAAATTACAAAAGTATGAAGAAGATTACATTGGACTATTTACTAACTATTCTATAACTAAACCTAAACTAAATCTTCATCTTTATATCTGTACCTACAAAAAAACAGAAATATATAGAGAAATAAAATGTTAGAGTTAGTATTATTTTCTCTCAGACATGTCAGTGAAATGCACTTGACAAATCCATCATTGAGAAATTTATAAGGGGCAAGTTTCACCAATATGAAAGAATCCATCTTTCATAAATTTAAAGACAGAAGTCAAATGACAGTCAAGAGGGACAAATCCACCAGCCAGGTGAAAGTAAACAGGTAATAGTAAGTTCCAAAATTCTGAACATATCCACAGGTGCACAGCAAGCACACAGGCAGGACACAAACCAACATGCATGTGGTGTGTTGTCGACCTCACAGCATAGTCCCAATCTCACAAAACCACAAGCACAGCCGTGGAGAGGCACTAGTGCATCACTCCACTGTTTCCACACAAAAACAGCCAGCCTAGACAGCAGCTTACCAAGCACATCAGCCAAACCAAACCACCAAGGATCAACCAAACATCACCAGGATGGTGACATAAGGAGGGGGAAGGATCAGGTGAATAACAAGGACAAGTACAGGATCAAGGAGGAGCAGGCTAGCTCAAGGACAAATCCAGGAGCTAGGAGGAGCAGTCTAGCTCAAGATCAAGCACAAGAGTCTAGCAAAACCAGATCAAGATCATCACCAACTTACTACACAGTCATCATATTTTGTGGTGAGTTTCATAAAACCTTCACATGATCTAATCATCTTATTTAGAGAGAAGCATGTGTTGTTTTATAAAACAAACCCTCATCAAGCACCCAAGTGGGGTGAATCCATCATAGGGATTTTTAAAACTCTAAAGGCAAACAACAAAGTACCTAGATCCAGCCAGAGCTCAGAGCAACATCATTGCTCTGGTCATTGGGCTATATCTTACAATTCAAGCATAAATACATCTATGATCTATTTCTAGGCACATCCCTAAAGAAAGGGTAGCACCTTAGAAACTAATCCTTTGGATCCAGATCAGGATCAAGCTTACTATCAATTTTTTCCAAGCTTTGATTCAAGAAAGAATAGCTGGTACCACTATCAGGACTATTTATATGAATCAACTAGATAAGATCTGAATCCCTAAGCCTCAGACCAACATCATTGGTCTTAGGGAATTCAGAAAAGAACATTTCCAGTTATCTTTTAAAGCCAAGTTGGTCATTAAGCATCAAACAACCCAATCAATGGATTAGAGTCATACTTGTGTGCCATACCATGCTGGTGTCACAAGAACAATCCATTATGGATCAGGATAGACATTTAATCATCACAAATTCAGACAATCAACTTACTAATCATTTTCCTATTAACACATGAATCATAACTAGGATATTCCTATGTTACACTTCACTGTTCTCAAACCACACACTAGTTCTAAGGCAACAACACTAGGACAATGATTGCATCCTATCATAATCATGACCATGAATCAAATAACAATGTAAAGCTATCAAGTCATTGGCTTTACCAAGCATGTTTCCCAAACAACTACATCATCTGAATTAGATGCAATCCAAGCATAAAATCATCTAATAAGCCACCAGGAACATTACAGATCATCTTAAGCAACAAGCCTCAGGCCAATAACCACTTAACATGTTTACAATTCATCCAAACATGATCCAACTCATCCAATATACGATCAACCCCAAGATAAGAACCCTAAATGGATATGTCATCCTAATCAGAATCAGACAGTAGCCGGAGAGGACACTGCCAGTATCTAGCATTAGATCAGCAAGCACAGAGAGCACTAGGGGAGATGAATCGAACTCACCATAGGTACTCGCTGAAGATTAGAAGAGGAAGCAGAGGGGTCGACGACCATGGCGGCACGGGGAGCACCCCAGAGGGGCGCTGCAACCCGCACGGCGCCACGGCAGCGACCCTGATCATGCCTGGAGGTGCAGAGCATCACCTCGACACACGACAGCCACGGCCGTACTTGAATCCATGCCAACCCCCAAACCCTAGGGTTCGGGACGGCATCGATCCATTGCAGGAGAGCCCGAGGCTTGAATCCAATTGGATAGAACGAACGAGCGTCGTCGACAACCCCTATTACACCACGGCGGCGACCAGAACGGCCTACAGCGGTGGGAATCGCCGGTGGCGGCATCGCCAGCCACAGGGTGGAGGTCGGAGGAGGAGAGGATGAGCTCGAGGGAGAGAGAGAGAGAGAGGCAGTGAGGAGTGGGCCGAGTTGGGCCAAACCCTTCGGGGTGGTTCTTTTGTCTTTGACTAATGGGCCACTAGGGCCCAATAAGTATAACTAGCCCAGAAATCTTTTCAGGCCTGTTTTAATAAACAGGAAAAGACCAAAATACCCCTGGACTTAACTAAATTCTAGAAAATGAAATATAAGTCCAAAAATTATAAATAAGATAATTTTGGATTCACAATAATCCATACTATCCAAATTAAATAAAATATAAAATTTTAGACATTTAAATTTTTATAAGAATTTTGTAATTTATATATTCCTTATGGAATTTTACAAAATTATTGAAAGATGATAAAAATAAATAAAAATCACTTTCATTATATATTAATATTATAGTATTTTTGAAAAATACTAAATAAATATTTAATAACAATTTTTAATGTATAATTGATAATTCCTAAAAGAATTATTAAATCAATAAAAGTCAAATAAAAGGAAATAAAATAAAATAATATATGCTATAAATATTAAAAAGTAATATTTATAAATGCTTAATCATCATTTAAGGGCACCTTATTTAGGGTAAATGCATATAGAATTAAATAATGCATTACATTACTTGCATAATCATTTTGCTTCTTTAAATATTGTCCTTATCGGGCAATAATGATGTTTTTGTAGACATAGAAGCTCAAGGTCCAGTGCAAGCATCAGACTTCACTACGTTGCCATCACAAGGCAAGTTCATCACTTGCTCATGTCCTTTGAAGAGTCTTTATCAAAGTATTTGCAAATTGTTTGTTATCTTATATGTTATAAAAGAAAGAAAATATTATTTTCACAAATAAAGAAATCATAGATATCATCCTAAGTGATGATATAATGGAGCAATAGAACTTAGGGTTCTAGTTGCAAATAATTATGATCAAGTAGGGACTTAATAACCACTAACATCAGTGATTCTAGCGTCGTATATTACGCGTTAGCCATGAGATTTGGAATGGGACAGATAAGTCAGCTGTATCTTCTTCCTCTCGCATGAAGCCAGATGTGTAGGTCATGGATGTTATCCTCGTAGCATGCATATTAATTGGTAATTCGTAGAGGATATGCAGCATATGGGTGGGAACCCTCATCGTCCCACGATAGTTCTGGCATCTAACGGCTTGTACAAACCATTGCCGTAATTCATTATGTGGGCATGGTGTACACCAAGGAGGCATGCGGGGTCGCGAAGGGGCAGTGATTGGCTTGGACCAACTACTGGGCCCCACATCATGGAATTGTGGACGGGAAAGTACGCCCGGTTGTGTAACAAAGAGTTGATCTCTCATGGGTAAAGTAACGCACCTCTGCAGAGTGTAAGAACTATAACTTGTTACTCCCTGTTCTGGGAAGGAGCTACGAACGCGGCAGGAAAGGAACTCCATGAAAGTTCTGGTCAACCTGTGAAGGCTGATTGTCATAGTTTTTCAGAATAAAATCAATCTTTGAAGAAAGATTTACAAAAACTGCATAGTGCCAAGGATTTATAATCCGGGGTGGTAGTTAGAGCATCAAACTTACCACCTTGCATAAAATGAACTTGTTGGGTAACTCTGTTACTCATTATTTCCTTTGATCCCTTGCTTAGACTCTGAGGATCCCAAAGACGTGCCAATGTATGCAGCTGAATGTCAAGAAGATGTGTTGTACGAGGAACCTGATCTATCCGGAGGTGTTGAAGGAGTGGATTACGAGATCCGCTATGGTGTCGATGATAACGAGTCCAACTAAGTACTCCTAGTTAGTAGTAACCAATGGAGCCGAGCAGCATGAACTCTATAGAATAAGCTACTGAGCTCAACTCCTAGACGAAGTTGCTACTTTTAAATTCCGCTGAAACACTTTATATTTTGGTTTTAAGTTGGATCTTTTGGAAGTCTTGAACTTCCGGTATTGTGATAATAATAATGTGTGTACTTCTGTAATATGGACCCGCAATGTTTCTGTTGTACCACACTAAGGGATGTGATATTTACGGAACGTTGTTCTGTGGATGTCATGTCAATGACTATAGTGTACTACACATGCAGTGGTATGCTGGGTCACCGCACTAACCCTAAATCGGTAGGGACATCGTTGGGGCGAGCTGCACTGCGATGAACCTCATATCGAGTGCAGCCGGTCCCCCACCTCTTTATATAGCGCGACGATAGGGCCCCACCAACCATGATAAGGTTGGGCGCCCGATCAGGGCGTGGTTAGGGGTGTGGCAGGCCGTTGGGCTCTGTCACGTTAGAGATCAATCTAACATTCTCCCCCTTGATCTCGACTTTACTTTTAACTTTATACTTTACTCGTTTCATCACAGATCGGTACATAGAGCATGTTTCATCGTCTCAGCTCAATTACCGATAGAATCATACAACCACTACATACTTTTCTATTTTGAAACAAAAACGGTTACTTTTGAGCCTCTGTAGTCGAGGAATCATAGGCTTTCCATTAACCCCATGCTGGCTCTGTGCTCCTTGAACACATTGGACGGTAAGCCTTTCGTTAGCGGATCCGCAAGCATATCCTTTGTCTTTATATGCTCGAGACTTAAAGTTTGATCCTGAACTTTGTCCTTCACAGCATAATACTTTATATCTATTGACTTTGTAGCATTACTCGACTTGTTATTGTGAGCATAGAATACTGCGGGCTCGTTGTCACAGTACATCTTCAGTGGCCTGCTGATGCAGTCTACCACTTTCAAGTTGGGTAGAAATTTCTTTAACCATAATGCATGTCCCATGGCCTCATAACATGCTATGAATTCTGCATACATCATAGATGATGTAACTGTTGACTGTTTGGCGCTTCTCCATGAAATAGCACCTCCTGCGAGAGTAAAGACATATCTTGTCGTGGACTTTATGTCATCTTTATCTCCCGCAAAATTTGCATCTGAATACCCTCTTATCTTTAGGGAATCAGCTCTTTTATATGTTAGCATGAGGCCTCTTGTGCCTTACACATAACGCAAATCTTTCTTTACCATCTTCCAGTGCTCTATGCCTGGATTCTCTTGATATCTACCAAGTACCCCGGTGATAAAAGCTAAGTCAGGGCGAGTGCACACTTGTGCATACTGTAAGCTTCCAAAGGCCGAAGCATACTGTACTGACTTCATTTGATCGATCTCATATTGATTCTTTGGACATTGGAATTTTCCAAAACTATCGCCCTTGACTATGGGAGCAGGTGTTGCATTACTCACATGCATATTGTATTTCTTTAGAATCTTTTCACAATATGCTTTCTGTGATAGTACTAACACTCCATTCTTTCTATCTCGGTGAATTTCTATGCCCAGAACATAAGAAGATTCACCAAGATCTTTCATGTCAAAATTTGAGGACAAGAACTTCTTTGTTTCTAGTAGTAGACTGATATCACTGCTAGCAAGCAGGATGTCATCCACATACAAAGTTAGGAAAATATATTTTCCACTTTTAAACTTTGCATGAATGCAGTTGTCCTCAACATTCTCTTTGAATCCAAATCTTTTAATTGTATCATTGAACTTTAAATACCACTGCCTAGAGGCTTGCTTTAACCCATAAATGTATTTCTTTAGGCGGCATCCCATATGTTCCTTCCCCTCCATGAAAAAACCCTTGGGTTGTTTCATGTAAACATTTTCTTCTAAATCTCCATTTAGAAATGCCGTCTTAACATCCATTTGATGCAACTCTAAATCAAAATGTGCAACTAGTGCCATTATGATTCTGAAGGAATCCTTACATGAGATCGGAGAAAAAGTCTCATTGTAATCTACCCCTTCTCTTTGTGTAAAGGCTTTTGCCACAAGTCTAGCTTTGTACTTTTCTACATTCCCATTGGAGTCATACTTTGTTTTGTAGACCCATTTGCATCCTACTGTTTTAGCTCCTTTAGGAATTTCCTCTAAGTCCCAAACATTATTGGAACTCATCGATTTCATTTCATCTTCCATTGCCTCCACCCACTTGGCTGAGTGAGGGCTTCTCATGGATTCTTCATCTGAGGTAGGATCGCCCTCCATATGAATTCTTTCTGTGTTATAAACTTTGTAAATTTCTTTAAAAATGGCTGGTCTTTGTTCTCTTTTAGACCTTCCGAGTTTATCAGACTCTTGCTCATTTTCTGCTTCAGGTTCTGGCACATTTGATGAGTGTGGCTATTCTGGCTCCCTTTCGTGCTCAACAGTGGGTTCAGGCGGCTCCTAACGGATAGGTTCTGAACCTTCCCCCGTTGTTGTCACGTGTGGAGTCACAACAGGTGTCTGTTGGAATTATGCCCTAGAGGCAATAATAATGATGTTATTATTATAATTCTTGTTCATGATAAAGTTTATATTCCATGCTAGAATTGTATTAAGCAGAAACTTTAATACTTGTGTGGTTTGTGAACAACACCGTGTCCCTAGTACGCCTCTGTGGACTAGCTCATTGATTAATGATGGTTAATGTTTCCTAACCATAGACATGGGTTGTCGATTAATAATGAGATCATATCATTGGGAGAATGATATGGTGGACAGACCCAAACTAAGCGGAGCAATTAGATCGTGTCATCGTGTTCATCTTTGCGAAGCTTTTCTTATGTCAAATATTGTATTCCTTAGACCATGAGATAATACAACTCCCTGTTGGAAGAAAGCTTTGAGGTCATCAAACGTCATCCTATGAGAGGGTGATCATAAAGGTGTCTCTCAGGTGATCAGAAAGTACCTGTTGGGTTGTATGTATCGAGATGGGATTTGTCCCTCCCAAGTCGGAGAGATATACTTCGGGCACACTCGGTAATCGATATCAACACCGCTTGCAAGCATGTGGTTAAGGAGTTAATCACAAAATGATATCGGATTACGGAACGAGTAAAGTACTTGCTGTGAACGAGATTAAACTAGGTATGACGGTACCGACGATCAAATCTCGGGCAAGTAAAATATCGCGAGACGAAGGGAATATATATATGGGATTGATTGAATCCTGGCATCGTGGTTCATCCGATATGATCATCGATGAATGTGTGGGAGTCAATATGGGTTTCCAGACCCCGCTATTGATTATTGATATAAGATCATGTCTGCATATTCTCAAACCCGAAGGGTCACACACTTAACGTGTCTCGACGCTAGGATAGATTGGATAATTGGTTTATGAGTTTTTGTTCGGAGTCTCGAATGGTATCCGGGACATCACGAGAGGTTCCAGAATGGTACGGAGAATAAGATTCATATAAGGCAATGCAGTTTTTGGTGTTCGGAATTGTTTCGGGTTAATCGGTATTATACCGGAAGCTTCTAGAACCTTCCGGAGGGGGACCAACGTGGCCCCACCTGCCGGGAGGGGGCATGGGCCTCTGAGGGAGTGCTCTGGCCGCATTGGGCCAGGGGTACAAGGCCCCATAGGGCCCAGCCGGCCATCCTAGGGCAAAACCCTAGGGGAGCTTCTAGAAGGGGGGGGGGAACTTGCCCCCCAATCCTCCCTCCTTGGCCGCCGGCCCTAGGGATTGGGGGAGGGGCAAGGGCTGGCCGCCCACCCCTCTATATAAAGAGGGCTGGGGGCGGACCCCTCCCACACCTCCTCCTCAAGCCCTAGCCGCCCTGCTGCCCTCCTCTCTCTCTCCCTCCCGACTGCACGTAGGCGAAGCCCTGCTGCAGAAACTCTCCACCACTTGCACCGCGCCATCGCGTTGTAGATCCAATCCGTCTCTCCACCATACTTGCTGGACCGAGGAAGGAGGAGACGTCGAGGTGCCGCATGTGTGCATCTCTCGGAGGCATCGCCACTTGTGGTGTTAGATCGGATCGAATCGTGAGGAGGAGAAGCGAGTATGACTACATCACCCATGTTCCGACGAACGTTCCGCTGTGCGAATCTTCAAGGGTATGAAGATATCATCTATTCCCCCTCGTTGTTTGCATCTCCTAGATTAGATCTTGGATTTCCCGTTTGCATCCGTAGAATTTTTTTGATTTACTATGCTGCAAAACCCTTCAGTGGTATCAGAGCTAGATCTATGCGTAGATGTGTTTCACGAGTAGAATGCAACATGGTTGTTGCGGGCGTTGATGTTTTCTGTTGCAAGCCTCTTGTTTGTGTTCTTCTTATGACGCGTGATAGTGAGATCAAAGCGGTCCAGGCCAACCTTACACGACCTCGTTCGCGAGACCGGCTCCCACTTGATGTGTGGCTTGTTCCACACATGCGGCTGGTGGATGACAGTTTCTCTCACTATAGTTGTCATGGGATTTACACCAGAGTTTGGCAACCATAATATCACCGTTGTGGCTTTTCGTAGGTAAGAATCATTTTTAGCTTCCTACTTCCATAAGCCACGTAAAACACGCAACAACAAAGTAGAGGCGTCTAACTTGTTTTTGCAGGGAGTGTTTTCTGTGATATGGTATGGCCCAAGATGTGATGTGTATGTTGTATGCAATGATCATGTTTTGTAATGTTTCACGACTTGCATGTCGATGAGTACACAACCGGCAGGAGCCATATGGTTGTCTTTATAATTGTGTATGACCTGTGTGTCAACTTCTTATACGCCATGTAATAGCTTTACTTTATCTCTAAGTAGTTAACAATAGTTGTAGTTGCTATTTGTGGTGGAGGCAATCATGGTGGAGTGATGGAGATCATGCCGGCACGCACAAGATGGAGATCATTGCGCGAAGATTGGCTATACCATGTCACATAAAGTTATATGCATATGATGTTTATCCTTTTATGTATCTTATTATGCTTAGATAGCGACGGTAGCATTATAAGATGATTCATCACTTAAAGATCAAGATAAAACTGTGTTCTCCCCATGTATGCACCGTTGCAAAAGTTCGTCGTGTCCAAGCATCACGTGATGATCAGGTGCTATAGACTCTACGTTCACATACAACGGGTGCAAGCCAGTTTTGCACACGCAGAAATACTTGGGTTTGACTTGACGAGCCTAGCATGTACAGACATGGCCTCGGAACACATGAACCGAAAGGTTAAGCATGAGTCATATGAATGATATGATCGACACTTCGTTGTCCACCATTGAAACCACATCTCTTCTCGTGAAGATCGGATTAGGTGTGGTGAATTTGGATCATGTTCACTAAACAACTTGAGGGATGTTGAATTTAGTGGGAGTTAATCTAGTAATTTGATTAAAAGTTGAACTAGTTATCATGAACATAGTCTAATTTGTACTTGCAAACATTGTAGATCAAATGGCTAAGTCCAACTTCAACTTCAACGTTTTGCTGAGAAATAAAAGCTTAGAAACAATGGGTCTAACTTCACCAACTGGTTCCGCAATCTGAGAATCATTCTCTCTGGCGGTCAAAAGGACTATGTCCTTCAGAATGCGCTAGGTGACGCCCCTGCTATTGATGCGCCGGCTGATGAGAAAGCTGTCTATCAGTCGCGCAAAGATGATTATGGTGTGATTAAGAGCACCATGTTGTTTGCTATGGAATCGGACCTTCAAAATCGTTTTGAAGACTATCCCGGGCCCTTTGAGATTCTTGAGGAGCTGAAAACTATGTTTCAGACTCAGGCCCGTTCTGAGAGATATGAGATCTCTAAGAAATTCTTTAATTGCAAGATGGAGGAAGGGAGTTCCGTTAGTGAGCACGCCATAAAGATGCCGGGCTACACTCAACGCCTTGAGCAACTGGACTGCAAGATTCCAGAGGAGCTCAAGATTGACAGGGTTCTGCAATCACTCCCTCCCAGCTACAAAAGTTTTGTAGTGACTCATAATCAGATTGGTTCCATTGATACGATCACCGAGCTCTTCGCAAAGCCGAAGGCTGCGGAGGTGGACATCAAAAAGGATAATCATGTGTTGATGGTCAACAAGCCCCCCACCTTCAAGAAAGGTAAGGGTGCAAAGAAGCCCTTCAAGAAAGGTGGCGGCAAGCGTGTTGCCCCTGCTGAGAAGAAGCTCAAGTCTGGACCCAGGCCGGACACTGAGTGCTTCTATTGCAAGGACAAGGGTCACTGGAAGCGCAACTGTCCGAAGTACTTAGCGGACAAGAAGGCTGGCACCATCAAAGGTATATTTGATATACATGTTATTGATGTTTTCCTTACTATCCCTCGTTGTAGTGCCTGGGTATTTGATACTGGCTCAGTTGCTAATATTTGTAACTCGAAATAGGAGCTACGGAATAGACGACGGCTTGCGAGGGATGAGGTGACGATGCGCGTTGGCAACGGATCAAGAGTTGATGTGATGGCCGTCGGCACGCTCTCCTTAGTTTTACCTTCTGTTGCCTGCCAAAACCCACCGACGAGCAGCGACGGGCAACACGGAGAGCCGGGAGGCTCCCAGGACTGCTGGTGGGCCCTGGTCCCTCGGGCAACGGCCCGCAAAACTCCGGCACACGTCCTGGCTTGGTTCGAGGGCGTGCCACCTGACCTATACCTGGTCAGGAAGGTGAAGGATTGCTTCGATTGGTTTCCTGCATGGTAAACAAGTATACGTAAAATTCGAGCCGTGACCGGCTCCCAGGTTTCCCTGTGAATCGGCTCCTGGAGCCGATTATCCCATGGTTCTGTATTAGATCTACGATAACATGGGGTTTTGCTTCATCAATACAAGTTAAATCGATCTACGACAGTTTAACATTTTCACCACATAATTGGAACATCCTACACGTAATTGAGCCTGGTAGATACAAAAGATGATGGAAAACTAACCCTAGAGAAGGCCTAAAAACCAACGTAAAGTCAATTCCCGGAACAACTCCTCTCGGATCGGCAAACCATATCTTGCATATTACTGGATCGTTCAACCCGTTTGCAAGGCCTGATCATGTGGATATCAAACTAAACCTTGGAGAACAAGGCACAACTATAACAGATCAAATCGACTTAAATAAAGATCAAGCAAGATGCCACCCTCACACCCGGGAAAAGGTGAAAAGGCGGCGAGATAACTAGAGGCAGCATAACTACACGATCATAGCAAAAAAGTACCGATGCTAGCCTAAACAAATCTATGATAATAGTGTTACTCGCCATCAACAAGGCTTCAGTACGAGTAACACCAAATAACGCATAAGTAGATACTGCCAGCATGGCACTTACCCGAGAAAAAACCCTAGAAACAAGGGGTGGCGATGCGCCGAGATTGTGTTTGTTGTGAACGTGATTGTCCTCTTTTTCTCAATAACCTTAGGTACATATTTATAGTCCGGAGACTTTCTATCTTTGGAATAACTCTACAACTCTATCTCTTACCTAAATCGAAACGGAACCTATTACAATATAAGATACACGGGCAATTTAGCCCAAATCAACGCACGAGGCCGATTCAACAACACGTTGCATATACGTATCTTCTAAGCCCATCTTGATTACGGCCCAACTCTTCCTTTGGCCAAAATATGGCGATAACACATGCCCCCCTGGTTTTGGCAATGATAATTCCAAAACAACTCTGTTTTTTTCCTTCTCCTCTTTTTTTTCTGTATCGGGTTACGCGTTGCCAGAATGCGTTGCAGAACAGAATCGTCATGCCACCCCCTCATCATGATGCCCTGTCTTCTCCACTTCTCCGCAGTGCATGATTTGACAATTTCAGCAGCACATTCTGGGAAACCGCTATAGCATTGAACCGCCTCCCACTATTCCCCTTATTTAACTTCATCTGAACAGTTTGTACCCCCATCTTCTTCCATCAGCCAAAAAACCCTCTTCCTCCGCCGAGAAAACCCTCTTCCTCCGCCATGGCCTCCTCTTCTTCATCTGGCCTGTCCTCCCAAGCCTCCAACACAATGAGCGACCGGGAGCCGACGCCAGAGCACCCGCCGACGGCGGCGTATAACGCTCTCGCCCCACAATGGTGGGACGAGAGGGATTGGGATTTCGCCACCTGGTCGGAGGACGACGCGTCCCTGACTGACGGCGAGGAGGGCCTGCAGTTCCTCGTCGACGGGGAACTGGAGGCGAAGAGCAGCGACGACGCCTGTTCCTGGGACGGCGTCGAATCCTCCGACGAGGAGGAGGAATCGGAGGAGGACACCTCCTCCGATGAGTATCCACCGGTGAAGCGCTTCCGCGCTGGGTCCAGCGAGGACACCGAAGACGATGACGGGGATGAAGAGGCCCCCGCTGGCATCTTCATCAGCAGCAGCGAAGACGACGCCGGCAGCAGCGCTGATGACAGCGAACAAGACGACGGCGAAGACAGCGGCGACGACCTCGGCCTCTAGATTAGGAACTAGTAGTAGTAGTAGTAGATTTCCTTTTGTAAGCAATCAGCTCCTTTTGTAAGCAATCAGCTCCACTGTAAATAATCGTCTTTTGAATGAATGAAGATTGCTTTTCCAACTCGAAGATTGCTTTTCCGACCCAATTTCGCCGATAGTCAAAATAGGTCGATGCTCCAGAAGCCGATAGTACTGTATCGGCTTTCCCCACACTGCGCTCATACAGTCAAACAAGTCAAATCTCAAAGAGCCGATGGTAAAGCATCGGCTTTCAAAAAACGTTGACAAGGTTAATTTTGGTCGCGTATTTAAACAAATCTGAGCGGCCACTTTCCAGTTTCAAACGGTAACCTGCGACCCTCTTCAAAAAGGGGCGACCCAGATCTCCAATTGCCCACCGACCAGATCGAGCTCACAGTCGACAAGAACTCTCGATCCCCAACTGCATAGATCCATCTCCGCCAGCAACTAGATGGCGGAATCGTCCAACACCAACCCAGAGGTCTCCGGTCTGAAGGTACGCCTACTCCTCGCAGTCTGAAAGCGATGCTAGAATTAATGGCGAACACCTGAGTTAATGCCTTATTCCACCATTAAATTTTCTAGGTTTCAGACATTCTGCTGCCGCATCCTTCTCTCCCAAATTCTCTCTGTCTTGGCCCTCGTACAGAATCTAGTCCTGCCCATCTGATTTCTTGCGAAGCAAACAAAATCCCCTTCGTAAGCCAAGACCTAGATTTAAACTCTTGGGCCGACTGCTTGCGAGCCTGGCCTAATCCTCCTGAACATTGGGTCTCCTGGTTCAGCAGGGTAGCTAGAGCTTACCAATCCCAATGGGAAACCACGAGAATAGCCGATGCCTTGCATTTTTCATTGTCTCCTCTTGAGAAACATGAGAATCTTCTAAAAACCATCGGCTACTTCTGGTCTGACGCTCTGAACTGCTTCATGTTCGGTCATGGCCCTATGTCACCAACTCTGTTAGACGTGGTGATGATTACTGGTCTGGATGTTACATCACCCAGCCCTCTGCTTTTAAACTGACCAAAGTCCCCTACAAACTGTCTTCTAAAACAGACTGCACGAACTGGGGTGCCTACCTCCAACGCCATATGAAAACAAAGGGCCCTGTCACACAGAAAGAACACACAGCCTTTCTCAACCTCTGGCTGGAACATTTCATATTCTGTGGCCCTTCCCTGGCTCCAACCAAGAATTACCTCTCCCTAGCCCACGAACTGGCCAAAGGCACTCAACTTGGCATCGGCAAACTGTTCCTTGGAGAGGTCTATCGATATCTCCAGTTGATGTCTGTCAAGCTGTTCTCTGGCATAGCAGTCAAAACAGGTGGTCCTTGGTGGTTCATTCAGCTATGGGCTCAGCTGTATTTTCAAAACCACGTCCCAAACTTCCCCCTTTTGGCGAGTTGCACCTTTCCATATGTCAAAGGGAAGCAGATCCGATGCACCAGCTATGGCCAAGCTTTGTATAGACTGCCAGGTAGTAAACTGACCCCTCAGGAAGCATCTAAATGGTTCAGCATTTTCTTTCAAGGCCTGGATAATCCTATCTTCTTTCCTTACACGGAAGAATCGAAACATTTTGAAAATCCACTCTCCTTCAGGCTAGACAATTTTGCCGATGACACTAGCACTCGGCAGCTCTTTTCCATCGTGATCCGTCCCTGTTTCCTTCCAGTTGGCATGAGTACATCCAACAGAATAATCAAGCCTGGGTATGAATTCTACCAGCCGGTCGTAGTGGCTCGGCAATTTGGCCTTGGAGAAGTACCTCCCCATCTCTTTCTCCACCATCTTACGGAGAGCAGAGCCGACCTGCCTGATCCTCTCACCAGTCAAAGGTGTTACTCCTTCTTTGATGCTCTGACCATCCCTATTCCTAATGACCTCACCTTCGCCTCATCAACTGATGGCTTTGAAGACTGGTGGTCGATGTGGAAGACTCATGCCTTCAGGAGAGCTCTGGGACCGTTGCTTAAGCAGCTCGATGCTGACTATGACATCCCTGTGGAACAGGTACCACTACTTGTAAATTTTCTTGATGCAGCTCACAAATGATTCTTCTACTAACCCACTCTTTCTCTTTGCAGCAACAAGATGGCCCTGAACCTACGCACAGTGATGGCTCCCCCTTCGAGTTCTTTCCGCCAGCTCCTGTGGTTCTTTTCTGTAAAAACTCGCCACCTCTGAAAAAGGTCATGATGCAGAACCAGCCGATCACACCACAATCGGCTTCCAAGAACCAAGCAACTCCTAAATCAGCTGCTCCTCGAGTTCCAACTAAGACAAGAACGATGGTGAAGAAGGTGGCTGCCAGGAAGACCTTGAGGCGCCGGAGCCCTTCTCCAGAAAGCTCGCATGTAGGCTGATCCATGTCTTGGTCGATCCTTCTCATTCTTCCATTCTTGCAGACATGCTCGTGTTTACTGATTCTCCTTTTTTTTACAGGCTTCCGTCGAAGACACCTCTAGCGAGGACACCCAGACCAATCGAGGAGAACTAGGCCCCACAGATTCTGAGAGGACCATCACACCGAGCCAGCCAGATTCACCACCATCGGCTTCCAGGAAAAGGTCGGTTCCTGAACCTACTGCCCCCCCGAGCACCAGTCGAGGCGGGGCCAACTATGGGTCCCAAGAGAGCTCGCAAAGGACTGCAAGTTTCTTCGTCGAGCCAGGAGGTTTCGAAAATCATCACCCTTCATGCCCTTACCACTTACTTCTTTTTATCTGTCGATTCACCATCATTTACATCGGCTAAACACCTTCAATGCAGACGACTGACGTTTCTAGTGGGAAAGCTGGGGCAGTGCCGATGCCTTTAGCCAAGCCGGATTCAGCAATCCCCGAAGGTGCAGATGAAACGGCTACCACTTTGGCCAAGCCCCCAGCAACCACACACAAACCGATCGTCTCCTCATCTGCTGTCCCCTCGATCTTAGGAGAGGTATGTTAGCTTCTTTCGGCTCATCCTTACACGTTGGACGCGTACTGATGCTTTTTTCGGGCTGCCAGAGTTGTGATATTTTAGACTTGCTGACGTTCGACCCTGAATCCATCGAACCAACTCCCTCTGTTGCCGATGAAGAACCACGAGCCAGGGCTGTTCCACCTCAATTCCAGCGTCTTAAAACCCTGCTGTCCTCCCCGATCGAAGAGTTGATCGAGGGTTCTGAGGAGGTGAAGAGCGTTCTTGCTGAAATAAAAGACCAACTCCCAGTAGCATTGCAGGTGAAGCTTTGACCAGTTGTAACTCTGCCTTTCTTCGGGTCAAGGGTGAAGTTAGCTCGTGAGAGGATCAGTCTGCGCCGTGCCCAACTTCCACTGAAGGCCAATATCGCAGACAGATGTCAGCAGCTCAACGAGAAAAAGGCGTCTCTTGATGCCAAAACTGACACCTCTGTCAGTACCGCCGAGCTCGCATCCTTGAAAAGGGAGCTGGAAGATCTTGAAGAGAAGGTCCGGGCGACTAAACAGCTCATTCGCGGCAAGGAATAATCCATCGCCCGATCCCAAGACGAAGCAGAAAGCCTCAAAGCTCAACCGAAGACCGATCTGGCAGAAATACGTGCCCTGAACAAGCAGCTAGTGACGGGTACGGACGAAGATGACGAAGCCGAGGTCGCCGAGGTGGACCGTGTCCATGCTGACGCCCTCCACGCCTTCGAGGCATTTCTTCAGTAGCTCGTTTATGTAAACTGGCATCTGCTTGTAACAGTTTGAACCTCTAGAGTCGATGACTGTGCATCGGCTGTATATTTTGTTCATTGGCCGATTTCATGTATCGGCCCCCATATCTCACTGTCCATCATCCCAGATGCTTGGGAAATATTATTATTATTATTTTTTTATATTGGCCGATTTTGTGTATCGGCCCCCCACATCTCACTGTCCATCATCCCACATGCTTGGGAAATATTTCTTGAGATGCTGACCGTTGACAGCCACTGGGAACTTCACGCCATCCAGCTCCTCCAGCATGTACGCGTTCCCCCTTAAGACCTGATCGACCCTGTATGGCCCGTGCCAATTTGGAGACCATTTACCGTATGCTGCATCCTTGGTTCCTAATGGTAATACAGCTTCCCATACGAGATCGCCAACGTGGAACTCCTTTGGTCTCACCTTCTTATTATATGCACGAGCTACCTTGGCCTTGTTTTCTTTGATTTTCTCAAGCGACCATAACCTGAGCTCAGTCAGATCTTCAACACTGTCACTCATCAGGGCCGCATATTCTTCGGTTGTTAGATCGTTCTGAAAAGTGACACGTCTCGATCCAGCCGTAATTTCCCAGGGCAATACGGCTTCTTGTCCATAGACTAGATGGTATGGCGAGGTTTTTATCGCTCCATGGCATGACATGCGATAAGCCCATAAAGCTTCTGACAAAACCTCGTGCCAATGCCTAGGGTGCTCATCGATTTTCCTCTTGATCAGCTTGATAAGGCTTTGGTTGGACGCTTCAGCTTGCCCATTTGCTTGAGCATAGTATGGAGATGATCGAATCAGCTTAATCCCTGTGTCCTCACAGAACTTTCTGAACTCGTGAGAAGTGAAGACCGAACCTCCATCAGTCGTGATAGTCTGGGGAATCCCGAACCTATGAATAACGTGTTCTTTCACAAAATCGACAACATCCTTCGAGCTCACTGACTTCATAGGGACGGCTTCCACCCATTTAGTGAAATAATCCGTAATGGCCAAAATCCACATGTGGCCTTTGCTTGACGGAGGATTGATCTTGCCAATCATATCCATGCCCCAACCTCGGAATGGCCAAGGCTTGATGATGGGGTTCATTGCTGACGCGGGTACCGTCTGAATTTTTCCAAATTTCTGACATGCTTGACACCCTTTGTAGTACCTAAAACAGTCCTCAAGCATGGTGGGCCAATAAAACCCTGATCGCCTGATCAACCATTTCATCTTGTGAGCCGATTGGTGAGTTCCACAGGCGCCTTCGTGTACCTCGTGCAGGAGCCGATTGGCTTCGGTTGGCCCCAGACATTTGAGCAGTAACCCTTCCAGAGTCCTGTAGAACATGTCGTCCCCAATAAGCACATATTTCATGGCCTTGTACCTTATCCGTTTAGGTGCCCCCCGAGCCGAATCCTTCAAGTAATTGAAGATATCGGCTCTCCAGTCGTCTGCGTCCAGGAATTGTACCTGAACATCGGCTCCCTCTGCTACGTCCTTGTAGCCTGAAGCCATTTGTGCAAGATCATTCGCCTCGGTATTCTGCGATCGCGGGATCCAGGTGAAGTTTATGTACCGGAACTGTGCCATCAGCTCACGGCATTGCAGCCATAAAGGGAAGAGCGACTCGCTCTCACACTTGTATTCCTCCGTGAGTTGAGAAATCACCAACTTGGAGTCTCCAAAAATTTCCACTGCTTCTGCTCCAGCTTCGATGAGCAACTCCATTCCCTTGCGTATCGCCTCATACTCGGCGACGTTGTTGGTGCGAGGGGCAGATAACCTGATGGAGAAGGAGAATGTTGCCCCCCGGGGCGACACGAGTAGCATGCCGATGCCGCACCCATCATCACAAACCGATCCATCGAAAAACATAGCCCACGCTCTTATAGACAGTGCTGCTATATTAGTGTTGATCCTTTCAGCGATAAGGTCGACCAATGCCTGTCCCTTAACTGCTTTCGCGGGTTGATACCGGATGTCAAACTCCGATAATGCAAACATCCATTTGCCCAGTCGGCCTTTCAACATAGGAGCCGACAGCATGTGCTTTATGACATCTGATTTGCATATGATGACAATCTCCGCTGATAGCAAAATGTGGCGCAGCTTGGTGCAGGTGAAAAACAGGCAGAGGCACAACTTGTCGATCTCAGGATACCTTGTCTCTGCATCCAGCATCCTTCTGCTGATGTAAAATACAACTCGCTCCAGCCCATCATAAACTTGCACCACCACTGAGGCGATGGACGTGTCAGCTACTGATAAGTAAATGTAGAATGGCCTATCCGGCTGGGGCGGAACCAATACTGGCGGCTTCGTCAGATATTCTTTGATCTCGTCGAAGGCTCGTTGTTGTTCTGCCCCCCAGCTGAACTCCTCGTCAGATTTAATCTTCACCAGTCCCATGAACGGCTCTATTCTTCCTGACAGATTGGAGATGAATCTTCTGACGAAGTTGATCTTGCCGATGAGAGACTGCAGTTCTTTCTTCGTGGTAGGTGGCTTCATTGTTCGCACTGCCTCCTGACTTTTCAGGCCGATCTCAATTCCGCGTTCATGGACCAAGAACCCCAAGAACTGACCGGCCGTCACCCCAAAGGCACACTTTTTTGGATTCATCCGTAGCCCGAATTTTCTTGTTCGGTCCAGGACGCGTTGCAGATCGTCCAAGTGTCCTTGTACTGAAGCAGACTTGACCACCACGTCATCGATGTAAATTTCCACCAGCTTGCCGATCAGATCATGGAAAATGTAATTCATGGCTCTCTGGTATGTGGCGCCGACATTCTTCAGTCCAAATGTCATGACTACATATTCAAACAACCCCACCGAACCTGGGACTTTGAACCCAGTCTTGTGTATGTCTTCTGGAGCCATAAAAATTTGGTTGTAACCGGCATTGCCATCCATGAAGCTCAAGATCTTATGACCAGCCGCTGCGTTGATTAACGTTTCTGCCACCGGCATCGGATACTCATCCTTTGGAGTAGCTCTATTGAGATCCCAAAAATATATGGCAACACGCCAGCGATCCTTTTTCTCTACAGGTACGATACTAGAAATCCACTCAGCATACCTGCATGGCCTGATTAACTTGGCTGTCAACATTTTCTCGACCTCTTTCTTGACTTCTGCCAAAATTTCGGCCTTCATCTGTCGTGCTCGCTGCTGGAATGGCCGAAATCCTTTTTTAAGCGGGAGTCGATGCTCAATGATGCTCCTGTCTAATCCAGGCATCTCTGTATAGTCCCAGGCGAAGCAGTCTGTATATTCTTTCAACAGAGCTATCATCGGACCCCGCAGACTCGGATCTAACTTCTTGCTGATAAATGTTGGTCGTGGCTTATCCCCAGGACCGATGTCGATTTCCTCTAGTTCATCAGCGGATGAAAACCCATACCCTAGCTTTCCGTCACCTGTTAAATCGATGCTAAACACAGGGCAAACAGTAGGTGAGGATGACAAAAATAATTTGGGCCGATTGCCTGAATCGGCCCCCTTTTTTATTGCATTAGTCAAGGACGGTTTACACCTTATTTGTGTTTTACAATGGCAGGGAATCTTCCTGCTACGACTACATGATCTGCTTGTCATAAGATTGCTGCTTTTTGTTTTTTGTGGCCGATCGCAGGGATCGGCCGTACCACGTACGATCGTGGACTTTGCTACTCTGTCAGGCCAGTGGATAAGACCAGCCTCACCCCGTTTTTTGTAGCTTCAATGCGCTCACAGCCGTCTAGACTGATTCCAGAGATCGGCTCTTGGTCTTCTGCTTCCCAGATGTTCATGCCAGCTATGGAGATCTCGATAGAATCATCTGCATGAATGACCTCCACCTCATCTCCATCCCACTGTATTAGGCACTGGTGCATCGTGGATGGAATGCAGCAGTTAGCATGAATCCAATCTCTCCCTAGCAAGACATCGTAGGTGCTTTTGCTGTCCACGACGAAGAATGACGTAGGGATGGTTTTTCTGCCCACGGTCAGATCCACGTTCAGTACGCCTTGCGTTTCTGAAGTTTGGCCGTTGAAGTCGCTTAATGTGACGTTGGTTTTGATCAGATCTACAGTGGAGCGTCCCAAACGCCGTAGCATGGAGTATGGCATTATATTGACTGCCGCTCCGGTTTCCACCAACATCTTGCTGACAGGCTGCCCATTGATGTAACCTCGTAGGTACAGGGCTTTCAGATGTTTGTAGCCCTTCTCACGTGGCTTCTCAAAGATAACCGGCCGTGGGCCGCAGTCAAACTGTGCCACTGGTAGCTCGTTGGTTCTTGGCGCGCAGAACTCTGACGGAAGTATGAATACCATGTTTGTGCCAGCCGATGTCTTTGCATCGGCTTTTACCGGTTTGGGGCGCCACTCTTTCCTTTTCAGGCGATCTTCCGTTTCCAAAGTCTGCCGAATCTTAACGGCCAGATCGGGCCGTGCTTTCTTTAAAGCGTGGAGATACTGCGCTTCGGCTTCCTCCAAGTTACGCAGCCGCTGCACTCTACGCTTTTGGGTGTGTCTGAGTCCGTCGGGACACCACCTTGGACGGTGATATCTGTCTTTTTCTTTGTCATCCATTGGCTCCTTGAGATCTTTTGCTCGAGCGGACTCCCTGTATCGGCTCTGAGGTGGGAGAGGCCCTAGACGCTTGAACACTGACACTGGCCCCGTGTCCTCCTTCTGCTGTCCACATTCCGGGCAGTTATCGATTGTAGGTAATTGGCTCATTCCCGCATCCCAGCAATACTTGAAGAAAGGACAATCCCAATGTTTGTCTGCGCCTTCCTTTTCTTTTGACGGTCCCCTAGCGAGGTGCTCATATCCTTCATCGTTCCCATCGCGCCGGCGACGTCGGTCATACTGACGCTCATACTTGTTAAGGAGATGCGTGGAATGTGGCTTCTGATATCGCACGCTCCTCACCTGTTCCTCAGTTAAATACCGCCTGTCATCGTAGCTGGGCCGGTCGCGTGGACCAGCCTCCTCTCTTTCTTTGCCCCGAGAGCGACCGCCTCCCTCCCTGTACGTGCCATGGTGGTACACCGGCCCTGCCATGTTGACATCGAACGAGAAATCCAACTGGCGCCTCGTGGAGTGGCTGTGTTCTACCATGTTGACGCCGGGAAACGGGTTGGTGTCTACTTTCATGGCGAATTGCCCCAGGATCAGACGGCCCTGCTCTATCACCGTTTGGATCTGGCGACGTAGCTCTTTGCAGTCATTGGTGGTGTGGGTGAACGAGTGATGCCACTTGCAGTATGGTCTTCCGTTCATCTCTTGAGCCGTAGGGATTTTGTGTCCTTCGGGTAACTTCAGCTGCTTTTCTTTCAGCAGTAAATCGAATATCTGCTCAGCTTTGCTCACATCGAAGTCGAACCCTTTTGCAGGCCCTTGCTGTTTCACCCATTTGCAGGATACAGGATCTGCCCCCCGAGCCCATTCAGCCACGGCCACCTCCTGGTCTTGCGTAGGATCTTCTTCTTCTGTATCGACCAGGCCTATCGGACGTTTGAACTTGTCTTGGTACAACTCAGGGTGGCGCTGTTCATACATCGTCAGCTTCTGGGCCATGTGCGCCAATGAGTTGTACTCTACTTGGAAAGCCAGATCCTTGATAGGTGCTGAGAGACCCAACACTGCCAGCTCGACTGCTTCTTTTTCAGTTAAACGAGCTGAGTAACATCGGTTCTTGACAGTCCTGAAGCGCTGGATGTACTCGGCTACAGTCTCTCCCCGCTTTTGCCGCACCTATGCCAGGTCTGCAATGCCAGCCTCGGTAGCCTCTGAATGATACTGAATGTGGAACTGCTCTTCCAGTTGCTTCCAGGTCTGGATCGAATCAGGTGGCAGCGAGGTGTACCATCCAAAAGCTGGTCCTGTCAGAGATTGCGCAAAGAACCTTACGCGCAACTGATCCGATGCTGAAATCATGCCTAACTGTGCCAGGTATCGGCTCACGTGCTCGATCGAGCTCGACCCTTCTGACCCGCTAAACCTTGAGAACTCAGGGAGCCGATACTTGGGTGGCAGCGGAATCAGGTCAAACTCGTTGGGGTACGGCTTTGAATTGCCGATTGTCCTTCTCTTCGGCACGAAGCCGAACTGGTCTCTCAAGATGGTACGGATTTGCTCCACTGTTTGGGCTGCAGGGGCTAGATTCTCATGACTTGTTCCGGTGGCATACTTGGCTAGCCATGCCTGTTTATCAGCGTCCATCCCAGAGATTCCTGCTCCAGAAACACCTGCTCCCGAAGCCCCTGCTCCAGAAACTCCTGCCCCAGCAATCCCTGCGGTTGCAATCTGGTTCGTGCGCGTCAAGCTGTTGCAGTCCGGCACGTAGGTGCACACATATCCATGTGGGATTTCTTTAGGTGGTTCACACAGGAATTGGCAATCGCCTGGGTCGCCTCCGACCTTGTAGACGACGTACGCAGCTGCCCCTGGCGGCTCCGGAGCTGCAAGTGTGAATGGCAGCGGTGGCCTGGCCTGGAGCGGTCTTTCTCCCTGGTGAGTCCCCAGAGTAGGCCCCGACGGAGAGTACTGATGTTTCATGATCTCCTGAACTACGCGAACCGCGACACGCTCGAAAGCGTTCACTAAGCTCTCTGAATGGCGGTGAAGAGAATGAGCTACCATGTAATTAACTTCCTGTCGCAGAGCTCTGGTGCGCTCCTCTGAAGGAACGGACAGATCCACCTCATCAAGAGCACCTTCAGGTGAAAACCCTTTCCACCTGATACCATGTTTACGAGTCCTCTCAAAAGAGCCGATGAGGTCGGCTTCGAAGAGAGTTTTGATATCATCATACTTCACCTTGTGCTCCTCAGGCAGATCGTCGTACGTGACCGGTCTGTTCTCCATCGCAGCGTCGGATGTTGATGTAGACGTTGTTGAAGGTCCCACCGGGCGTGCCAGAATGTGTTGCCTGCCAAAACCCACCGGCGAGCAGCGACGGGCAACACGGAGAGCCGGGAGGCTCCCAGGACTGCTGGTGGGCCCTGGTCCCTCGGGCAACGGCCCGCAAAACTCCGGCACACGTCCTGGCTTGGTTCGAGGGCGTGCCACCTGACCTATACCTGGTCAGAAAGGTGAAGGATTGCTTCGATTGGTTTCCTGCATGGTAAACAAGTATACGTAAAATTCGAGCCGTGACCGGCTCCCAGGTTTCCCTGTGAATCGGCTCCTGGAGCCGATTATCCCATGGTTCTGTTGGAGATATGCCCTAGAGGCAATAATAAATGTAGTTATTATTATATCTTTGTGTTTTATGATAAATGTTTACATTCATGCTATAATAGTATTAACAAGGAAACATTGATACTTGTGTGATTTGTAAACTTAATTTGAAGTCCCTAGTATAGCCTCTATACTTCACTAGCTTGTTGGTTGATTAATGATTGTGGTTTCCCTATCATGAACATTGAGATGTTATCAACAACAAGATCATATCGTTAGGAGAATGATATGGTGGACATACTCCTATAGATAAGCGTAGCATAAAGATCAAGTCATTTCATTAGTTCAATTGCTATATGCTTTCTGATACATAGTAACCTAATTCCTTCGACCATGAGATCATGCCTATCACCTTTACCGGATGGATGCTTTGATGACATCAAACACCACACCGTAACTGGGTGGTTATAAAAGTGGCATTGAGTGTTCGGAAAGTATTGGTTGAGACACATGGATCAAGAGTGGGATTTGTCCATCCACATGATGGATAGATATACTCTGGGCCCTCTCGGTGGAATGTCATCCAATTAGCTTGCAAGCATGTGACTTGGTCACAAGGGATCACATATCACGGGAACGAGAAAAGAGTACTTGTCAGTAACGAGGTTGAACTAGGTATGCAGAGATACCGACGATCATAACCTCGGATAAGTAACATATCGTGAGACAAAGGGAAATTGGTATCGTATGTAAGTGGTTCATTCGATCGCAAAGTAATCGTAGAAATATGTGGGAGCCATATGAATTTCCAGATTCCTCTATTGGTTATTGTTCGGAGAAGTGTCTCGATCATGTCCGCATAATTCACGAACCGTAGGGAGACACACTTAAGGATTCGACGTTGTTTGAGTAGTTATGGTATTATGAGAAAGAGACCGAATGTTGTTCGGAGTCTCGGATGGGATCCGGGATATCACGAGGTGATCCGGAATGGTCTGGAGAATAAGATTCATATAAGGAAAGTCCCGTTTCAGAGTTCGGGAATGATTCCGGTGTTTTCATCGGGAATGTTCTAGAAGGTTCCGGATTGTCCGGCACTCCGGGGGGGGGAGGGGTACATGAATGTGTCATTACATATTGGAATGATTGCATCATGTACTAAGTGTTCTTGCTGTCCCAAATAAAGGATTAAATTGAATCCCAAAACAGAAAAGTCAAATGTCCAGTTTGAAAGTCAAACTGCCAAAACAAGAAACTGTGGGAAACAAGCAAGAGGAGTTGGAACCAACTTGGAGGAGGAGTCCCACTCCTCCAAGCCGGCGGCCAGCCCTAGGCCGACTTGGGGAGGGACTCCCCTCCCCTGGCGCGCCAGCCCACCTCCCACCTATATAAGGAGGGGCAGGGCTCCCCTCCTAGACACACAACTTTCACCTCTAGATCTCCGGTTTAGAGCCGTTTTGGTTTAGAGCTTCTAATTGCTTTAGCCAACGGTTTAGAGCCTTCTAATTGGTTTAGAGCCTTCTAATTGGTGTGTCTAATTACTAGACCACTAATAGCCTCTCTCATAAGCTCCACCATACTCGCACCGGCTTAAGGCGAAGCCCTGCGGGATTTCCCCTCTACCTCCGGTACCACGCCGTTGTGCTGCCGGAATCGCGAGGAGAGTGCTACAACCTCCGCTGCCTGCTGGAACAAGGGAGAGGAAGGTCTTCGTCGAGTACCGAACGTGTGACCGACTGCGGGAGCGCTGCCGGAACGTGGCGCCGGAAGGATCGTCTACACGATCTTGAGATCGGAAAGAGTACGACTACATCACCCACGAGAATCCGCTCTCGTTAAACGCTTTGGAATCTTCGAGGGTAAGTTATACCATCGACTCGTTGCTACAATCTAGTAGATAGATCTTGGCTTGTTTGTTTGTATGCGATAGAAAATTTTTGTTTTCCATGCTACGAACCCCAACAGTGGTATCAGATCCGTGTCTATATGTAGATCTGTTGCACGAGTAGAACACAATGGTCATTGTGGGCGTTGATGCTTTTATTGTCGATTGCTTCTTGTGTACTTTGCATCTTGCGGTATGTTGGGATGAAGCGGCCCGGGCTAACCTTACATGACATCGTTCATGAGACTTGCTCCACGCTTGACATGCAACTTGTATTGCATAAGTGGCTTTGCGGGTGCCTGTTTCTCCTAGCATAGTAAAGATCCAATACACAACGGGTGATTAACAATACTTGTGTCAACGTTGTGGTTCATGTTCGTAAGTTAGAACGACACTTATTGAAAGCCCCAAACCACGTAAAATATGCAAAGAAAGTAGAAGCGTCTAACTTTGTTTTGCAGGGGTGTGCAGTGATGTGATATGGCCATGATTGTGATTATATTTGATGTATGCAATGTTCCTTATTGTAAGTCGGCAACCGGCAGGAGCCAAATGGTTGTCTTTAATTTATGTTAAGACCCGCGTGTCTATTCAAAGTAGTTGTAATAGTTGAAGCCGGTGGACGACAACCATGGAGAGGCGTCATTGACCTTGATGCAATGCCGGTGATGATGGAGATCATGTTCGTGCTTGAAGATGGAGATCAAAGCACAAAGAAGAAAGGCCATATCATATCACATATATATTGAATTGCATGTGATGTTAATATTTTATGCATCTTGTATTGCTTAGTAGACGACGGTAGCATTATAAGATGATCCCTCATGCACATGAATATCAAATCATAAAGTGTTCACCCTTAGTCAGCACCGTTGCTAAAGCTTGTTGTTTCGAAGCACCACGTGATGATCGGGTGTGTTAGATTCCGCAAGTGTATACAACGTGAGCAAGCCAGATTTGCTCATGCGGAAACTAAGGTTTGATCTTGACGAGCCTAGCATGTACAGACATGGTCTCGGAACACGGATCACCGAAAGGTAAAGCATGAATCATATAGTAGATATGATGAACATGACGATTGCTCGCCATTGAAACTATATCAACTCTCGTGATGATCGGTGTTGATGTAGTGGATTTGGTTCGTGTGATCACTAAAACAATGTGAGGGATGTTGTTTTGAGTGGGAGTTCACCTAGTTTAATTACATTAATTAATTTGAACTCAATTTATCATAAACTTAGTCTAAACTATTGCAAATATGTTGTAGATCAATGGCAGCCCCTACCATCAATTTTAATGCGTTCCTAGAGAAAGAAAAGTTGAAAAACAATGGAAGCAACTTCGCGGATTGGTTCCGCAATTTGAGGATTGTCCTCACAGCTGGTAATTTGACCTATGTGCTGGATGCACCGCTGGGTGACCCACCTGCAGCTGATGCTCCCGATGAAGTAAAGAATGTTTACCTCGCTCGGAAGAATCAGTACTCCATAGTTCAGTGTGCTATCTTGTATGGTTTGGAATCGGAGCTTCAGAAAAGGTTTGAGGATTCAGACCCATATGATATTGTCGAGGATCTCAAATTGATTTTTGAGACTCATGCGGCAATTGAAAGCTATGAAGCTTCTGAAAAGTTCTTTAACTGCAAGATGGAAGAAGGCAGCTCCGTCAGTGAGCATGTGCTTAAGATGTCAGGGCACGCAAACAACTTCAAAGCTTGGGTATAGTGATTCCTAATGCTTTGGGGATTTACCGTGTCCTCCAATCACTACCACCAAGTTACAAGAACTTTGTGATGAACTACAACATGCAGAACATGAACAAGACGTTGCCAGAACTCTTTGCCATGTTGAAATCTGCAGAAGTGGAGATCAAGAAAGAGCACCAAGTGTTGTTGGTCAATAAGACCACCAAATTCAAGAAAGGCAAGTCTAAGCAAAAGGGACACTTCAAGAAGGGTGGTAAGAAAGCTACCACGCCGACGAAGAAGACCAGGGCTGGACCTAAGCCTGATACTGAGTGCTTTTACTGCAAGGGAGAAGGTCACTGGAAGCGGAATTGCCCAAAGTACTTGGCGGATTTGAAGAACGGCAACATCAAGAAGAAAGGTATATCTGATATACATGTTATTGATGTGTATCTCACTAGTACTCGTAGTAGTGCCTGGGTATTTGATACTGGTTCGGTTGCTCATATTTGTAACTCGAAACAGGTGCTGCAGAATAAACGGAAGCTAGCGAAGAACGAGGTGACGATGCGCGTGGGAAACGGATCAAAGGTTGATGTGATCGCGGTCGGCACGCTACCCCTTCATCTACCATCGGGATTAGTTTTATACTTAAATAATTGTTATTTGGTGCCTGCGTTGAGCATGAACATTATATCGGGATCTTGTTTATTGCAAGACGGTTACTTGTTTAAATCCGAGAATAATGGTTGTTCTATTTATATGAGTAATATGTTTTATGCACATGCACCTTTGATAGATGGTCTATTCTTATTGAATCTCGATAGTGGAAATACACATATCAACAACATTGAGGCTAAACGATTGAAATCAAGCGATAATTCGACCTATATGTGGCACTGTCGTCTTGGTCACATCGGAGTGAAACGTATGAAGAAACTCCATTCCGATGGACTTCTTGAATCACTTGATTTTGAATCACTTGAAAGATGCGAAGCATGTCTGATGGGAAAAAATGACTAAGACTCCATTTTCTGGTATGATGGAGCGAGCTACAGACTTATTGGAAATCATACATACCGATGTGTGTGGTCCAATGAGTGTAGCATCGCGCAGTGGTTATCGTTATGTTCTTACCTTCACGGATGACTTGAGTAGATATGGGTATATCTATTTCATGAAACATAAGTCCGAAACTTTCGAGAAGTTTAAGGAGTTTCAAAGTGAGGTAGAGAATCAACGTAACAAGAAGATTAAATTTCTACGTTCTGATCGTGGAGGTGAATATCTAAGTTACGAGTTTGGCGAGCATTTGAAGAAATGCGGAATACTTTCACAATTGACACCGCCGGGAACACCACAGCGTAATGGTGTGTCCGAACGTCGTAATCGAACTCTCTTAGATATGGTTCGTTCTATGATGTCACTTACAGATTTACCGCTATCATTTTGGGGTTATGCATTAGAAACAGCCGCATTCACTTTAAATAGGGCACCATCTAAATCCGTTGAAACGACATCGTATGAATTATGGTTTGGGAAGAAACCTAAATTGTCGTTCCTTAAAGTTTGGGGATGTGAAGCCTATGTAAAGAAGTTACAGCCGGACAAGCTTGAACCCAAAGCGGAAAAATGCGTCTTCATAGGATACCCGAAGGAAACTATTGGGTATACCTTCTATCATAGATCCGAAGGCAAAATCTTTGTTGCCAAGAATGGATCCTTTCTAGAGAAGGAATTTCTCTCGAAAGAATTGACTGGAAGGAAAGTAGAACTTGACGAGGTTGTCGAACCTTCTCTCGATATTGCGAGTAGCGCAGCACCGGAAGAAGTTCCTGTGGTGCCTGCACCAATAAGAGAGGAAGCTAATGATGGTGATCATGAAACTTCGGTTGAAGTTGCTACAGAGCCTCGGAGATCAACGAGAACTCGTACCACTCCAGATTGGTATGATTCCGTTATAAATGTCATGGTGGTGGACAACACCGATGACCCCGAGACATATGAGGAAGCGATGATGAGCCCAGATTCCAATAAATGGCAAGAAGCCATGAAATCCGAGATTGGATCCATGTACGAAAACCAAGTATGGACTTTGGTGGACTTACCGGATGGCCGAAAGGCTGTCGAGAACAAATGGATTTTCAAGAAGAAAACAGATGCTGATGGTAATGTTACTGTCTATAAAGCTCGACTTGTCGCAAAGGGTTTCGACAAATTCAAGGAGTTGACTACGATGAGACTTTCTCACCGGTAGCGAAGCTAAAGTCTGTGAGGATTATGTTAGCAATCGCTGCATATTATGATTATGAGATATGGCAGATGGATGTCAAAACAGCATTCCTCAATGAAGACATTGATGAAGAGTTGTATATGATGCAACCCAAAGGTTTTGTCGATCCTAAAGATGCTAACAAGGTATGCAAACTTCAACGGTCCATCTATGGATTGAAGCAAGCATCCCGAAGTTGGAATCAATGTTTTGATAAGGTAATCAAAAGTTTTGGTTTTATACAAACTTATGGAGAAGCTTGTATTTACAAGAAAGTGAGTGGGAGCTCTGTAGCATTCTTAATACTATATGTGGATGACATATTATTGATTGGGAATAATGTAGACCTTCTTAATAGTGTCAAGGAATATTTGAATAATAGTTTTTCAATGAAGGATCTTGGCGAAGCAGCTTACATATTAGGCATAAAGATTTATAGAGATAGATCGAAACGCCAAATATCATTGTCACAGAGTACATATTTGGACAAAGTTCTAAAGAGATTTGGAATGGAAGAAAGCAAGAAAGGGTTCTTGCCCATGTTGCCCAATACGACCTTGAGTAAAACTCAAAGTCCGACATCGGCAGAAGATAGAGAAAGGATGAGTAAGACTCCCTATGCCTCAGCCATAGGATCTCTAATGTATGCCATGCTATGTACTAGACCCGACATTGCATATGCTGTTAGTTTAACTAGCAGATATCAAAGTGATCCAGGAGTGGATCATTGGACAGCGGTCAAAAACATCCTTAAGTACTTAAGAAGAACTAAGGATATGGTTCTTTCTTATGGAGGTGATGAACAGCTCGTTGTTAATGGTTACACCGATGCTAGTTGGAACACAGATCCGGATGATTCTAAATCGCAATCCGGATACGTATTTATTTTGAATGGTGCAGCAGTTAGCTGGAGGAGTGCAAAGCAAAGCGTTGTGGCGAGATCTTCAACTGAATCGGAATACATGGCTGCTTCGGAGGCTTCACAAGAAGCGATATGGATGAAAGAGTTCATTACAGAGCTGGGTGTGGTTCCTAGTGCGCTGGACCCAATGTCTATCTACTGTGATAACATGGGCGCCATAGCCAATGCGCAAGAACCAAGGTCACACAAGAAGCTGAAGCATATCAAGCTGCGTTTTCACGCTATTCGAGAGCATATCCAGGATGGGGATATAAAGATTTGCAAAGTACACACAGATCTGAATGTGGCGGATCCGTTGACTAAACCTCTCCCGAGGGCAAAACATGACCAACACCAAACTGCCATGGGTGTTCGGTATATTACCATGTAATCTAGATTAGATGACTCTAGTGCAAGTGGGAGACTGTTGGAGATATGCCCTAGAGGCAATAATAGATGTAGTTATTATTATATCTTTGTGTTTTATGATAAATGTTTACATTCATGCTATAATAGTATTAACAAGGAAACATTGATACTTGTGTGATTTGTAAACTTAATTTGAAGTCCCTAGTATTGCCTCTATACTTCACTAGCTTGTTGGTTGATTAATGATTGTGGTTTCCCTATCATGAACATTGAGATGTTATCAACAACAAGATCATATCGTTAGGAGAATGATATGGTGGACATACTCCTATAGATAAGCGTAGCATAAAGATCAAGTCATTTCATTAGTTCAATTGCTATATGCTTTCTGATACATAGTAACCTAATTCCTTCGACCATGAGATCATGCATATCACCTTTACCGGATGGATGCTTTGATGACATCAAACACCACACCGTAACTGGGTGGTTATAAAAGTGGCATTGAGTGTTCGGAAAGTATTGGTTGAGACACATGGATCAAGAGTGGGATTTGTCCATCCACATGACGGATAGATATACTCTGGGCCCTCTCGGTGGAATGTCATCCAATTAGCTTGCAAGCATGTGACTTGGTCACAAGGGATCACATATCACGGGAACGAGAAAAGAGTACTTGTCAGTAACGAGGTTGAACTAGGTATGCAGAGATACCGACGATCATAACCTCGGATAAGTAACATATCGTGAGACAAAGGGAAATTGGTATCGTATGTAAGTGGTTCATTCGATCGCAAAGTAATCGTAGAAATATGTGGGAGCCATATGAATTTCCAGATTCCTCTATTGGTTATTGTTCGGAGAAGTGTCTCGATCATGTCCGCATAATTCACGAACCGTAGGGAGACACACTTAAGGATTCGACGTTGTTTGAGTAGTTATGGTATTATGAGAAAGAGACCGAATGTTGTTCGGAGTCTCGGATGGGATCCGGGATATCACGAGGTGATCCGGAATGGTCTGGAGAATAAGATTCATATAAGGAAAGTCCCGTTTCAGAGTTCGGGAATGATTCCGGTGTTTTCATCGGGAATGTTCTAGAAGGTTCCGGATTGTCCGGCACTCCGGGGGGGGAGGGGTACATGAATGTGTCATTACATATTGGAATGATTGCATCATGTACTAAGTGTTCTTGCTGTCCCAAATAAAGGATTAAATTGAATCCCAAAACAGAAAAGTCAAATGTCCAGTTTGAAAGTCAAACTGCCAAAACAAGAAACTGTGGGAAACAAGCAAGAGGAGTTGGAACCAACTTGGAGGAGGAGTCCCACTCCTCCAAGCCGGCGGCCAGCCCTAGGCCGACTTGGGGAGGGACTCCCTCCCCTGGCGCGCCAGCCCACCTCCCACCTATATAAGGAGGGGCAGGGCTCCCCTCCTAGACACACAACTTTCACCTCTAGATCTCCGGTTTAGAGCCGTTTTGGTTTAGAGCTTCTAATTGCTTTAGCCAACGGTTTAGAGCCTTCTAATTGGTTTAGAGCCTTCTAATTGGTGTGTCTAATTACTAGACCACTAATAGCCTCTCTCATAAGCTCCACCATACTCGCACCGGCTTAAGGCGAAGCCCTGCGGGATTTCCCCTCTACCTCCGGTACCACGCCGTTGTGCTGCCGGAATCGCGAGGAGAGTGCTACAACCTCCGCTGCCTGCTGGAACAAGGGAGAGGAAGGTCTTCGTCGAGTACCGAAAGTGTGACCGACTGCGGGAGCGCTGCCGGAACGTGGCGCCGGAAGGATCGTCTACACGATCTTGAGATCGGAAAGAGTACGACTACATCACCCACGAGAATCCGCTCTCGTTAAACGCTTTGGAATCTTTGAGGGTAAGTTATACCATCGACTCGTTGCTACAATCTAGTAGATAGATCTTGGCTTGTTTGTTTGTATGCGATAGAAATTTTTTGTTTTCCATGCTACGAACCCCAACAGGTTCTGTATTAGATCTACGATAACATGGGGTTTTGCTTCATCAATACAAGTTAAATCGATCTACGACAATTTAACGTTTTCACCACATAATTGGAACATCCTACACGTAATTGAGCCTGGTAGATACAAAAGATGATGGAAAACTAACCCTAGAGAAGGCCTAAAAACCAACGTAAAGTCAATTCCCGGAACAACTCCTCTCGGATCGGCAAACCATATCTTGCATATTACTGGATCGTTCAACCCGTTTGCAAGGCCTGATCATGTGGATATCAAACTAAACCTTGGAGAACAAGGCACAACTATAACAGATCAAATCGACTTAAATAAAGATCAAGCAAGATGCCACCCTCACACCCGGGAAAAGGTGCAAAGGCGGCGAGATAACTAGAGGCAACATAACTACACGATCATAGCAAAAAAGTACCGATGCTAGCCTAAACAAATCTATGATAATAGTGTTACTCGCCATCAACAAGGCTTCAGTACGAGTAACACCAAATAACGCATAAGTAGATACTGCCTAGATCGCAAGATGCGATCTAGGCAGCATGGCACTTACCCGAGAAAAAACCCTAGAAACAAGGGGTGGCGATGCGCCGAGATTGTGTTTGTTGTGAACGTGATTGTCCTCTTTTTCTCAATAACCTTAGGTACATATTTATAGTCCGGAGACTTTCTATCTTTGGAATAACTCTACAACTCTATCTCTTACCTAAATCGAAACGGAACCTATTACAATATAAGATACACGGGCAATTTAGCCCAAATCAACGCACGAGGCCGATTCAACAACACGTTGCATATACGTATCTTCTAAGCCCATCTTGATTACGGCCCAACTCCTCCTTTGGCCAAAATATGGCGATAACACATGCCCCCCTGGTTTTGGCAATGATAATTCCAAAACCACTCTGTTTTTTCCTTCTCCTCTTTTTTTTTCTGTATCGGGTTACGCGTTGCCAGAATGCGTTGCAGAACAGAATCGTCATGCCACCCCCTCATCATGATGCCCTGTCTTCTCCACTTCTCCGCAGTGCATGATTTGACAATTTCAGCAGCACATTCTGGGAAACCGCTATAGCATTGAACCGCCTCCCACTATTCCCCTTATTTAACTTCATCTGAACAGTTTGTACCCCCATCTTCTTCCATCAGCCAAAAAACCCTCTTCCTCCGCCGAGAAAACCCTCTTCCTCCGCCATGGCCTCCTCTTCTTCATCTGGCCTGTCCTCCCAAGCCTCCAACACAATGAGCGACCGGGAGCCGACGCCAGAGCACCCGCCGACGGCGGCGTATAACGCTCTCGCCCCACAATGGTGGGACGAGAGGGATTGGGATTTCTCCACCTGGTCGGAGGACGACGCGTCCCTGACTGACGGCGAGGAGGGCCTGCAGTTCCTCGTCGACGGGGAACTGGAGGCGAAGAGCAGCGACGACGCCTGGTCCTGGGACGGCGTCGAATCCTCCGACGAGGAGGAGGAATCGGAGGAGGACACCTCCTCCGATGAGTATCCACCGGTGAAGCGCTTCCGATGAGTTGTATATGATGCAACCCGAAGGTTTTGTCGATCCTAAGGATGCTGATAAAGTGTGCAAACTTCAGCGTTCCATTTATGGACTGAAGCAAGCATCTCGGAGTTGGAACTTTCGTTTTGATCAAGTGATCAAGAGCTTTGGATTTGTTCCAAATTGCTACGAAGCTTGTATCTACAAGAAAGTGAGTGGGAGCTCGGTGACATTTCTGGTACTATATGTGGATGACATATTGATTATTGGAAATGACATTAACATGCTTAACGATGTGAAGAGTTATTTGAACAAGTGTTTTTCAATGAAAGACCTAGGTGAAGCTGCTTATATATTGGGCATAAAAATCTATAGAGATAGACAAAGACGCCTGATAGCTTTAAGCTAGAGTACATACCTAGACAAAGTTCTGAAAAGGTTCAGAATGAATAAGGCAAAGGAAGGTTCAGTGCCTATGTTGTCAGGTAAGATATTGAGCAAGGCTCAGTGTCCAGCTATGGTAAATGATAGAGAAGCTATGAGCAAAGTGCCTTATGCCTCGGCCATAGGTTCTATCATGTATGCCATGCTGTGTACTAGACCGGATGTGTCCAATGCTCTTAGTTTGACGAGCAGATACCAAAGTGATCCAGGAGTGGAACACTGGACAGCCGTGAAGTACATCCTAAAGTACCTAAATAGGACTAAAGAAATGTTCTTAGTCTATGGAGGTGATGAACAGCTCGTCGTAAAGGGTTACGTCGACGCTAGTTTCGACACCGACAAGGATGATTATAAATCTCAGACAGGATACGTTTATATTTTGAATGGAGGAGCTGTGAGCTGGAGGAGCTACAAGCAAAGCGTGATCGCGGGATCTACAGTAGAAGCAGAATACATGGCTGCTGCAGAATCGTCAAGTGAAGGAGTTTGGATCAGGAACTTCATCACTGAGCTTGGCATGGTTCCAAGTGCATTGGACCCACTGGAGATATTGTGTGACAACACTGGCGCCATAGCACTCGCTAAGGAACCAAGATATCATCCAAAGACCAAGCATATCAACCGCAAGTTTCATATAATCCGAGATTATATAGCAGATGGAGATCTTAAGATTAGCAAAGTACATACAGATCTGAATGTCGTAGATCCATTGACTAAACCTCTTCCACGTGCATAACATGATAAGCACCTTAGTGCCATGGGTGTGAGATTGTTGCCAAATGTAAACTAGATTATTGACTCTAGTGCAAGTGGGAGACTATTGAAATTATGCCCTAGAGGCAATAATAAAGATGTTATTATTATAATTCTTGTTCATGATAAAGTTTATATTCCATGCTAGAATTGTATTAAGCGGAAACTTTAATACTTGTGTGGTTTGTGAACAACACCGTGTACCTAGTACGCCTCTATGGACTAGCTCCTTGATTAATGATGGTTAAGGTTTCCTAACCATAGACATGGGTTGTCGATTAATAATGAGATCATATCATTGGGAGAATGATATGGTGGACAGACCCAAACTAAGCGGAGCAATTAGATCGTGTCATCGTGTTCATCTTTGCGAAGATTTTCTTATGTCAAATATTGTATTCCTTAGACCATGAGATAATACAACTCCCTGGTATTGGAAGAAAGCTTTGAGGTCATCAAACGTCATCCTATGAGAGGGTGATCATAAAGGTGTCTCTCAGGTGATCAGAAAGTACCTGTTGGGTTGTATGTATCGAGATGGGATTTGTCCCTCCCAAGTCAGAGAGATATACTTCGGGCCCACTCGGTAATCGATATCAACACCGCTTGCAAGCATGTGGTTAAGGAGTTAATCACAAAGTGATATCGGATTACGGAACGAGTAAAGTACTTGCTGTGAACGAGATTGAACTAGGTGTGACGGTACCGACGATCAAATCTCGGGCAAGTAAAATATCGCGAGACGAAGGGAATATATATATGGGATTGATTGAATCCTGGCATCGTGGTTCATCCGATATGATCATCTATGAATGTGTGGGAGTCAATATGGGTTTCCAGACCCCGCTGTTGATTATTGATATAAGATCATGTCTGCATATTCTCAAACCCGAAGGGTCACACACTTAACGTGTCTCGACGCTAGGATAGATTGGATAATTGGTTTATGAGTTTTTGTTCGGAGTCTCGGATGGGATACGGGACATCACGAGAGGTTCCGGAATGGTCCGGAGAATAAGATTCATATAAGACAATGCAGTTTTTGGTGTTCGGAATTGTTTCGGATTAATCGGTATTGTACCGGAAGCTTCTAGAACCTTCCGGAGGGGGACCAACCTGGCCCCACCTGCCGGGAGGGGGCATGGGCCTATGAGGGAGTGACCTGGCCGCATTGGGCCAGGGGCACAAGGCCCCATAGGGCCCAGCCGGCCAGCCTAGGGCAAAACCCTAGGGGAGCTTCTAGAAGGGGGGGGGGGGAAACTTGCCCCCCAATCCTCCCTCCTTGGCCGGCCAGCCCTAGGGATTGGGGGAGGGGCAAGGGCTGGCCGCCCACCCCTCTATATAAAGAGGGCTGGGGGCGCACCCCTCCCACACCTCCTCCTCAAGCCCTAGCCGCCCTGCTGCCCTCCTCTCTCTCTCGCTCCCGACTGCACGTAGGCGAAGCCCTGCTGCAGAAACTCTCCACCACTTGCACCGCGCCATCGCATTGTAGATCCAATCCGTCTCTCCAAAATACTTGCTGGACCGAGGAAGGAGGAGACGTCGAGGTGCCTCATGTGTGCATCTCTCGGAGGCATCGCCACTTGTGGTGTTAGATCGGATCGAATCGTGAGGAGGAGAAGCGAGTATGACTACATCACCCACATTCCGACGAACGTTCCGCTGTGCGAATCTTCAAGGGTATGAATGAAGGGAATATGCCCTAAGAGGCAATAATAAAGTGTTTATTATGTGTATTCCAAGTATATGATAGATGTTTATTTTGCATGCTATAATTGTATTAATACGAAAACGTTAATACATGTGTGTTTAATAAACAAACAGAAAGTTCCTAGTTATGCCTCTCTCATAAACTAGCTCGTTGATTAACAAGATGATCAAGGTTTCCTGATCATGGACATTGGATGTTGTTAATAACGGGATCACAACATTAGTGTAATGGTGTGATGAACATTCATCCGAAGTATAGCATTACGATCAAAGTCATTGAGTTTATATTGCTATAACAACTTACAAAGTGATCCTAATCCTTAGACCATGAGATCATGTCAATCACTAACACCGGAAGAGTTTCTTGATAACATCAAACGTCACACCGTAACAGGGTGATTATAAAGATGGATTCAGAACTAATAAAGTGTTATGTTGAGGCTCATGGATCGAGAGTGGAATTTGTTCATCCCGATGACAGATAGATATACTCTAGGCCCTCTCGATGATATCACATTGATTAGCTTGCAAGCAAGTGATTTAATCACTAGAATGTTATATCACAGGAACGAGAAAAGAGTGCATGTCGGTAACGAGATAAAACTAGGTATGGAGATACCGATGATCGAATATCGGACATGTAATATATCGTGAAACAAAGGGATTAAGATACTAGCATAAAAGGTTCCGACGATCACAAGAAAGTCATCGTTGAATGTGTGGGAGTCAGTATGGGTCTCCAGATCCCGCTTCTGATTATTGATCCGAGAGGGGTCTCGATCATGTCCGCATTATTCACGAACTGTAGGGTGACACACTTAAGAGACACCGACATCCAATTGGAGCAGATGTTTCATGCCGAAAGAATGAACAAGCGCAGGAATTTATTTCACTAGATACCGAAACAAGTTTTCGGGTGAAATTGCATAAAGTGGTTATGCATGTGAAATAGAATTCTAGCAAGGGGTTGTTTGTGAATGTTTGTCATTAAAGTAATTGACAAAATTCTGAATAAAATAAAAGAGTTTTATTTAATGAGAGTTTGCATTAAATTTGGTGGAAATTTAATGGGAATTTGAGTGGACTTTTGAGTGGAGGGAATTTAAAGGAGATTTGTGAGTGGAGTGTCCACCCACATGAAGAGGGGAGGGCAAGGGGGAAGCCCCATGCGCCGGCCACCCCCTTGGGGTTCCCCCCTCCTCCTATAAAAGGAGCCCCCCTCCTCACTTGTCTCTCACACCTCCTCGTGAAGTATCTCTCTCCCCCTCTAGAATTTATCCCCCATGGTCTCGGACTAGCGAGATACATGTTCCCGGTGGCTATTCGGCAAGAAAGATTTGTGCTTCCGCTGCATCGCTGGAGCGAGGAAGCGGAGGTTGCTCGGTGCCTCGAACGTGTGTGCGAGCACGGATGCGCTGCTGATTTGCGGCGCTAGGACTTCCTCTCGATCTTGAGATCGGCAAGAGATCGTCTACATCAACCACGAGTTGAACTCGTTAAGCTTTGTCGGTCTTCAAGGGTATGTTCTCTACGGATATACATCCGCCCGTTGTTTGTATCTAGTAGATATATCTTGGTATATAGTTCACATCGTAGGAAAATTTTTGTTTTCTATGCTGCGAACCCTATAGTGGTATCAGAGCCGGATCTATGCGTAGATACTTTACACGGGTAGTACACATATGAGTATGTGGGCGATGATGATCATGTTGTTGCTCCTTTGTTGTAATTTTGGATATTGGTGGCATAGTGGGATGAAGCGGCCCGGACAAACTTTACATGTCCTCGCACATGAGACCTGTTCCACGCTTGACATGCAACTAGTTTGCATAAGTGGCTAGCGGGTGTCAATCTCTCCTACTATAGTCAATATCTATTTTGCAAGCGAGTTGTCAACAATTTTATTATCCTCGTTGTGGTTCATGTTCGTAGGTAAGAACGGTTCTATCTCGAAAGCCCTAAGCCACGTAAAACTTGCAATGGATAAATTAGAGGCGTCTAGTTTAGATTGTTGCTGGGCTAGTGTTATGATATGATAGTGTTGTAAGTAGAAGTATGAGATGATACTCTTACAACACACATAGCGTGTAAAATCCATAGACCTTGGATTTACACATATAGGTATGATAGTGATCATACCACGATGCACATGATAGAGATCATCTGCAGGAACCATATAATTTCAATAATAAACATATGATGTTTGATAGCATCTTATATTGCTTGTTTAGCGCTTTGTTAGCATAATAAGATGATCCCTCATTTAAATATCAAGATAAGAATGTGTTCTTCCTTTAGTATGCACCAATTATGTTTTCGTCGCTCCAAGACATCACGTGATGATCGAGTGTTCTTGGATCCACGACCATATTTCGGGTGTAAAACAGTTACACACGCGAATACTAAGGTTCTAACTTGGCGAGCCTAGCATGTACAGACATGTCCTCGAAACACGGACCGAAAGGTTAAGCATGAGTCATATAGTTGATATGATGCCCATTTGATGCTCGCCTTTGAAGCTATACCGACTCACGTGATGATCGGACTTGGTGTAGTGGATTTGGTTCATGTAATCACCAAAAAGGCACGAGGGATGTCGTTTTTGAGTGGGAGTTCATTCGATTAGTTGAACTCAATCTATCATACACTCAGTCTAAACTTTACAAATTCTGTTGTAGATGGCACCACCTGCTTTTAATTTCAATGTGTTCATGGAGAAAGAGAAACTAGCAACGAACGGTAGCAACTTTACCGAATGGGCCATGAATTTGAGGATTCTCCTCTCTGCTGCACAAAAGCAATATATGCTAGAAGCGCCGTTAGGCCCCCCACCTTTAGATGATGCCCCTGACGAGGAGAAGAATGTCTATCAGACTCGTCAGGAGGACCACAACTTAGTTCATTGCGGCATATTGTATGGGCTAGAGCCGGAACTTCGAAACCGTTTCGAAAACGGCAATGCATTTGATACAATGGGTGAGTTGAAAATGATTTTCGACACACATGCTGCTGTAGAGAGCTACAACGCTTCAGAAAAGTTCTTTAGCTGCATTATGGAAGAGCACAGCTCCGTTAGTGAGCATGTACTCAAGATGTCGGGTTACGCCGATAAGCTTGTGTCCTTGGGAATATCGATTCCCATTGACTTAGGCATCCATCGTGTTCTGCAGTCTCTGCCACCTAGCTATAAGAGCTTCGTGATGAACTATAATATGCAAGGCATGAAGAAGTCTCTCCCCGAGCTTCTGTCAATGCTTAAAACTGCAGAAGTGGAGATCAAAAAGTAACATCAAGTGTTGATGATCAATAGGAACACTGGTTTCAAGAAAGACAAGAAGGGAAAACGGAAGGGAAGTAAGGGCGGCAAGCCTGTTGTCGCGCCTGAAAAGAAACCCCGAGTTGGACCTAAGTCTGATTCCGAGTGCTACTATTGTAAGGGGACTGGCCACTGGAAGCGCAACTACCCCAAGTATCTGGCAGACAAGAAGGCCGGCAAGGCAAACAATGGTATATATGATATACATGTTATTGATGTGTACTTGACTAGTGCTCGCAGTAGCACCTGGGTATTTGATACCGGTTCAGTTGCTAATATTTGTAACTCGAATCAGGGGCTGCGGAACAAGCGACCGCTAGCAAGGGGTGAGGTCAAGATGCGTGTCGGCAATGGATCAAGCGTTGATGTGATCGCCGTCGGAACGCTGCCTCTCCACTTGCCGTCGGGATTAGTTATAAACTTGAATAAATGTTATCTGGTGCCTGCATTGAGCATGAACATTGTATCTGGATCGTGTTTGATGCGAAGTGGTTATTCATTTAAATCCGAGAACAATGGTTGTTCCATTTATATGAATGAAATCTTTTATGGTCATGCACCAATGATGAATGGTTTATTTCTATTAGATCTCGATGATAATGTTACACATATTCATAATGTTGATGCTAAAAGGATTAAACTTAATGATGATATATCCGCATATATGTGGCACTGCCGTCTAGGTCATATTGGCGTTAAACGCATGAAGAAGCTCCATTCGGATGGACTTTTGGAATCACTTGATTATGAATCATTTGATACATGTGAGCCATGCCTTATGGGCAAGATGACTAGAACGCCGTTTTCCGGTTCAATGGAAAGGGCGACAGAGTTATTGGAAATCATACATTCTGATGTATGTGGTCCAATGAGTGTGTCGGCGCGAGGTGGATATCGTTATTTTGTTACTTTCACGGATGATTTGAGTATATACGGTTATATCTACTTGATGAAACACAAGTCTGAAACCTTTGAAAAGTTCAAGGAATTTCAGAATGAAGTGGAAAATCATCGTAATTGAAAGATCAAATTTCTACGGTCCGACCGTGGAGGTGAGTATCTAAGTTACGAGTTTAGCACTCACATGAAAGAGTGTGGAATTGTTTCACAACTCACACCTGCCGGAACACCACAGCGAAATGGTGTGTTGGAACGTCGTAATCGTACTTTATTAGATATGGTTCGATCTATGATGTCTCTGACGGACTTGCCATTGTCATTTTGGGGTTATGCACTAGAAACGGCTGCATTCACTTTAAATCGGGCACCATCTAAATCCGTTGAAAAGACACCGTATGAATTGTGGTTTGGAAACAAACCTAAGATGTCATTTCTTAAAGTTTGGGGATGCGATGTTTATGTGAAGAAACTTCAACCAGATAAACTCGAACCCAAAGCGGAAAAATGCGTCTTCATAGGATACCCTAAAGAAACTATTGGGTATTCCTTCTATCAAAGATCCGAGGGCAAGGTTTTTGTTGCCAAGAATGGATCCTTTCTAGAGAAAGAGTTTCTCGCGAAAGGTGTGAGTAGTCGGAAGGTAGAACTCGAAGAGGTTGTGGAACCTTCTCTTCAAAGTATGGCGAGTAGCGCAGCGCCGGAAGTTGTTCCGGAGTTGGCTCCACCTGTTGAAGAGGGAACTAATGATAATGATCATGAAACTCCGAAAGAGAGTACTACCGAACCTCGCAGGTCAAACAGGACGCGTGCAGTTCCCGAGCTGTACGAAAATCCTGTCATGAATTTCATGGTTGATGAAAATGATGACCCTGCGACGTATGAAGAAGCAATGATGAGCCCGGATTCCAACAAATGGTTAGAAGCCATGAAATCCGAGATAGAATCCATGTATGAAAATCAAGTTTGGAACTTGGTGGAATTACCTCACGACCGAAAGGCCGTGGAGAACAAATGGATTTTCAAAAGGAAAACTGATGTTGATGGTAATGTGACCGTCTATAAAGCTCGACTTGTCGCAAAGGGGTTTTGACAAATTCAAGGAGTTGACTACGATGAGACTTTCTCTCCCGTAGCGATGCTAAAGTCAGTTAGGATTATGTTAGCAATTGCTGCATATTTCGATTATGAGATATGGCAGATGGATGTCAAAACCGCGTTTCTCAATGGTAATATTGAAGAAGAGTTGTATATGATACAACCAAAGGGTTTTGTCGATCCTAAGGATGCTAACAAGGTGTGCAAGCTTCAGCGATCCATCTATGGATTGAAGCAAGCATCACGAAGTTGGAATCTCCGCTTTGATGAGGTGATCAAAGAGTTTGGATTTGTCCAAACTTATGGAGAAGCTTGTATTTACAAGAAAGTGAGTGGGAGAAATGTGGCATTTCTGATATTATATGTGGATGACATATTATTGATCGGAAATGATATAGATCTTTTAAACAGTGTTAAAAGTTATCTAAACAGCAAATTTTCAATGAAGGACCTAGGTGAAGCGTCATACATATTAGGCATAAAGATCTATAGAGATAGATCTAGGCGCCTAATAGGGCTATCGCAAAGTACATACCTTGATAAGATTTTAAAGAAGTTTAAAATGGACGGAAGTAAGAAGGGGTTCTTACCTATGTTGCAAGGCAAGACATTGAGTAAGACTCAAAGTCCGGCTTCGGCGGAAGAAAGAGAGATAATGTACAAAGTCCCCTATGCTTCAGCCATAGGCTCTATAATGTACGCCATGCTATGTACAAGACCGGATGTGGCACATGCTATTAGTTTGACTAGTAGGTACCAATCGGATCCAGGTTCGGAACACTGGATAGCGGTCAAGAATATCCTTAAATACTTACGAAGAACTAAGGATATGTTTCTTGTATACGGAAGTGAAGAAGAGCTCGTCGCTAAGTGTTATGTCGACGCTAGCTTTGACACCGATCCGGATGACTCTAAGTCTCAATCCGGATACGTATTTCTCATGAATGGCGGAGCGGTTAGTTGGAGGAGCTCCAAACAACCTGTGGTAGCGGGATAAACAACGGAGGCCGAATATGTTGCTGCTTCAGAAGCGGCTCAGGAAGCAGTTTGGATGAAGGAGTTCATATCCGAACTAGGAGTGGTGGCAAACGCGTTGGACCCAATGGTGATCTATTGTGACAACAATGGTGCCATTGCCAATGCCAAAGAGCCAAGGTCTCACAAGCATTCCAAGCATATTAAGCGTCGGTTTCACTCCATCCGCGAGCATGTCAAGGATGGAGATATAAAGATTTGTAAAGTACATACGGATCTCAATGTAGCAGATCCGTTGACTAAAACTCTCCCTAGAGCAAAACATGATCAACACCAGAACTCAATGGGTGTTAGATTTATCACTATGTAACTAGATTATTGTCTCTAGTGCAAGTGGGAGACTGAAGGGAATATGCCCTGAGAGGCAATAATAAAGTGTTTATTATGTGTATTCCAAGTATATGATAGATGTTTATTTTGCATGCTATAATTGTATTAATACGGAAACGTTAATACATGTGTGTTTAATAAACAAATAGAAAGTTCCTAGTTATGCCTCTCTCATAAACTAGCTCGTTGATTAACAAGATGATCAAGGTTTCCTGATCATGGACATTGGATGTTGTTAATAACGGGATCACAACATTAGTGTAATGGTGTGATGAACATTCATCCGAAGTATAGCATTACGATCAAAGTCATTGAGTTTATATTGCTATAACAACTTACGAAGTGATCCTAATCCTTAGACCATGAGATCATGTCAATCACTAACACCGGAAGAGTTTCTTGATAACATCAAACGTCACACCGTAACAGGGTGATTATAAAGATGGATTCAGAACTAATAAAGTGTTATGTTGAGGCTCATGGATCGAGAGTGGAATTTGTTCATCCCGATGACGGATAGATATACTCTGGGCCCTCTCGGTGATATCACATTGATTAGCTTGCAAGCAAGTGATTTGATCACTAGAATGTTATATCACAGGAACGAGAAAAGAGTGCATGTCGGTAACGAGATCAAACTAGGTATGGAGATACCGATGATCGAATCTCGGACATGTAATATATCGTGAAACAAAGGGATTAAGATACTAGCGTAAAAGGTTCCGACGATCACAAGAAAGTCATCGTTGAATGTGTGGGAGTCAGTATGGGTCTCCAGATCCCGCTTCTGATTATTGATCGAGAGGGGTCTCGATCATGTCCGCATTATTCACGAACCGTAGGGTGACACACTTAAGAGACACCGACATCCAATTGGAGCAAATGTTTCATGCCGAAAGAATGAACAAGCGCAGGAATTTATTTCACTAGATACCGAAACAGGTTTTCGGGTGAAATTGCATAAAGTGGTTATGCATGTGAAATAGAATTCTAGCAAGGGGTTAATTGTGAATGTTTGTCATTAAAGTAATTGAAAAAATTCTGAATAAAATAAAAGAGTTTTATTTAATGAGAGTTTGCATTAAATTTGGTGGAAATTTAATGGGAATTTGAGTGGACTTTTGAGTGGAGGGAATTTAAAGGAGATTTGTGAGTGGAGTGTCCACCCACATGAAGAGGGGAGGGCAAGGGGGCAGCCCCATGCGCCGGCCACCCCCTTGGGGTTCCCCCCTCCTCCTATAAAAGGAGCCCCCTCCTCACTTGTCTCTCACACCTCCTCGTGAAGGATCTCTCTCCCCCTCTAGAATTTATCCCCCATGGTCTCGGACTAGCGAGATACATGTTCCCAGTGGCTATTCGGCAAGAAAGAGTTGTGCTTCCGCTGCATCGCTGGAGCGAGGAAGCGGAGGTTGCTCGGTGCCTCGAACGTGTGTGCGAGCGCGGATGCGCTGCTGATTTGCGGCGCTAGGACTTCCTCTCGATCTTGAGATCGGCAAGAGATCATCTACATCAACCACGAGTTGAACTCGGTAAGCTTTGTCGGTCTTCAAGGGTATGTTCTCTACGGATATACATTCGCCCGTTGTTTGTATCTAGTAGATAGATCTTGGTATATAGTTCACATCGTAGGAAAATTTTTGTTTTCTATGCTGCGAACCCTACAATGAAGATCTCATCTATTCCCCCTCATTGTTTGCATCTCCTAGATTAGATCTTGGCTTTCCTGTTCGCATCCATAGAAATTTTTTGATTTACTATGCTGCGAAACCCTTCAGTGGTATCAGAGCTAGATCTATGCGTATATGTGTTTCACGAGTAGAACGCAGCATGGTTGTTGTGGGCGTTGATGTTTTCTATTGCAAGCCTCTTGTTTGTGTTCTTCTTATGACGCGGGATAGTGAGATCGAAGTGGTCCAGGCCAACCTTACGCGACCTCGTTCGCAAGACCGGCTCCCACTTGACGTGTTGCTTGTTCCACACATGCGGCTGGTGGATGCCAGTTTCTCTCACTATAGTTGTCATGGGATTTACACCGGAGTTTGGCAACCATAATAGCACCGTTGTGGCTTTCCATATGTAAGAATCGTTCTTAGCTTCCTACTTCCATAAGCCACGTAAAACATGCAACAACAAAGTAGAGGCGTCTAACTTGTTTTTGCAGGGAGTGTTTTCTGTGATATGGTATGGCCCAAGATGTGATGTGTATGTTGTATGCAATGATCATGTTTTGTAATGTTTCACGACTTGCATGTCGATGAGTACACAACCGGCAGGAGCCATATGGTTGTCTTTATAATTGTGTATGACCTGTGTGTCAACTTCTTATACGCCATGTAATATCTTACTTTATCGCTAAGTAGTTAGCAATAGTTGTAGTTGCTATTCGTGTTGGAGGCAATCATGGTGGAGTGATGGAGAACATGCCGGTACACACAAGATGGAGATCATTGCGTGAAGATTGGCTATACCATGTCACATAAATTTATATGCATATGATGTTTATCCTTTATGTATCTTATTATGCTTAGATCGCGACGGTAGCATTATAAGATGATTCCTCACTTAAAGATCAAGATAAAACGGTGTTCTCCCCATGTATGCACCGTTGCAAAAGTTCGTCGTGTCCAAGCATCACGTGATGATCGGGTTCTATAGACTCTACGTTCACATACAACGGGTGCAAGCCAGTTTTGCACACGCAGAAATACTTGGGTTTGACTTGACGAGCCTAGCATGTACAGACATGGCCTCGGAACACATGAACCGAAAGGTTAAGCATGAGTCATATGAATGATATGATCGACACTTCGTTGTCCACCATTGAAACCACATCTCTTCTCGTGAAGATCGGATTAGGTGTGGTGAATTTGGATCATGTTCACTAAACAACTTGAGGGATGTTGAATTTAGTGGAAGTTCATCTAGTAATTTGATTAAAAGTTGAACTAGTTATCATGAACATAGTCTAATTTGTACTTGCAAACATTGTAGATCAAATGGCTAAGTCCAACTTCACTTCAACGTTTTTGCTGAGAAAGAAAAGCTTAGAAACAATGGGTCTAACTTCACCAACTAGTTCCGCAATCTGAGAATCATTCTCTCTGGCGGTCAAAAGGACTATGTCCTTGAGAATGCGCTAGGTGACGCCCCTGCTATTGATGCGCCGGCTGATGAGAAAGCTGTCTATCAGTCGCGCAAAGATGATTATGGTGTGATTAAGAGCACCATGTTGTTTGCTATGGAATCGGACCTTCAAAATCGTTTTGAAGACTATCCCGGGCCCTTTGAGATTCTTGAGGAGCTGAAAACTATGTTTCAGACTCAGGCCCGTTCTGAGAGATATGAGATATCTGAGAAATTCTTTAACTGCAAGATGGAGGAAGGGAGTTCCGTTAGTGAGCACGCCATAAAGATGTCGGGCTACACTCAACGCCTTGAGCAACTGGACTGCAAGATTCCAGAGGAGCTCAAGATTGACAGGGTTCTGCAATCACTCACTCCCAGCTACAAAAGTTTTGTAGTGACTCATAATCAGATTGGTTCCATTGATACGATCACCGAGCTCTTCGCAAAGCTGAAGGCTGCAGAGGTGGACATCAAAAAGGATAATCGTGTGTTGATGGTCAACAAGCCCCCCACCTTCAAGAAAGGTAAGGGTGCAAAGAAGCCCTTCAAGAAAGGCGGTGGCAAGCGCGTTGCCCCTGCTTAGAAGAAGCTCAAGTCTGGACCCAAGCCGGACACTGAGTGCTTATATTGCAAGGACAAGGGTCACTGGAAGCGCAACTGTCCGAAGTACTTAGCGGACAAGAAGGCTGGCACCATCAAAGGTATATTTGATATACATGTTATTGATGTTTTCCTTACTAGCCCTCATTGTAGTGCCTGGGTATTTGATATTGGTTCAGTTGCTAATATTTGTAACTCGAAATAGGAGCTACGGAATAGACGACGGCTTGCGAGGGATGAGGTGACGATGCGCGTTGGCAACGGATCAAGAGTTGATGTGATGGTCGTCGGCACGCTCTCCTTAGTTTTACCTTCGGGATTAGTTTTAAACCTCAATAAATGTTATTATGTGCCTGCGTTGAGCATGAACATCATTTTTGGATCGTGTTTATTGCAAGAAGGTTATTCATTTAAATCTGAGAATAATGTTTGTTCTATTTATACGAGTAACATCTTTTATGGTCATGCACCTGCTGTGAATGGTTTATTTCTTCTGGATCTCGAAAGGGATGAAACACACATCCATAACATTGAGGCTAAGAGATGCAAAGTAGATAGTGATAATACTACTTATTTGTGGCACTGTCGTCTAGGTCATATTGGCGTAAAGCGCATGAAGAAACTCCATTCTGATGGACTTTTGGAGTCTCTTGATTTTGACTCATTTGACACATGCGAACCATGCCTCATGGGCAAGATGATCAAAACCCCGTTCTCCGGAATAATGGAGCGAGCAATGGACTTGTTGGAAATCATACATACCGATGTATGCGGACTGATGAGTGTTTCGACGCGCGGTGGATATCGCTATTTTCTCACTTTTACCGATGACTTAAGTAGATATGGGTATATCTATTTGATGAAACATAAATCTGAAACATTTGAAATGTTCAAGGAATTTCAGAATGAAGTGGAGAACCATCGTAACAGAAAGATTAAGTTTCTAAGATCCGATCGTGGAGATGAATATTTGAGTTATGATTTTCTCACGTATCTTAAAGCAAGCGGAATCGTTTCGCAACTCACGCCACCCGGAACACCACAGCGCAATGGTGTGTCTGAACGCCGGAATCGAACCCTATTAGATATGGTCCGATCAATGATGTCTCTTACTGATTTGCCGTTATCATTTTGGGGTTATGCATTAGAAACCGCTGCATTCACTTTAAATATGGCACCATCTAAATCCGTTGAGACGACACCGTATGAACTGTGGTTTGGTGCTAAACCTAAGTTGTCGTTTCTTAAAGTTTGGGGATGCAAAGCCTACGTCAAGAAGTTGATGCCGGACAAGTTCGAACCCAAAGCGGAGAAATGCGTCTTCATAGGATACCCTAAGGAAACTATTGGGTATACCTTCTATCACAGAACCGAAGGCAAAGTGTTTGTCGCAAAGAACGGTTCCTTTCTTGAGAAGGAGTTTCTCTCGAAAGAAGTGAGTGGGAGGAAAGTAGAGATAGACGAGGTTGTTGAACCTTCTCTTGAGTTGGAGAGTAGCGCAGCACCTGAAATTGTTCCAGGGCCTCCTGCACCAACAATAGAGGAAGCTAATGACAAGGATCATGAAGCTTCGTACGATGCTGCTACTGAACGTCACAGGTCGACAAGGTCGCGTGCCCCTCCTGAGTGGTACGGCAACCATGTCTTGACTGTCTTGTTGGTAGAAGACAGTGAACCTACGAACTATGAGGAAGCGATGATGAGCCCAGACTCTTGAGAAATGGCTAGAGGCCATGAAATCCGAATTGGGATCCATGAGCGAAAACCAAGTATGGACTTTGGTAGACCCTCCTAGCGACTGAAAGGCCGTTGAGTGCAAATGGATCTTCAAGAGGAAAACGGGCGAGGATGGTAATGTTACCGTCTATAAAGCACGACTTGTCGCGAAAGGTTTTCGACAAGTTCAAGGTGTTGACTACGATGAGACTTTCTCTCCCGTAGCGATGTTTAAGTCCATTCGGATTTTATTAGCAATTGTTGCGTTTCATGATTATGAAATATGGCAGATGGATGTCAAGACTGCTTTCCTCAATGGCAATATTGATGAAGAGTTGTATATGATGCAACCCGAAGGTTTTGTCGATCCTAAGGATGTTGATAAAGTGTGCAAACTTCAGCGTTCCATTTATGGACTAAAGCAAGCATCTCGGAGTTGGAACCTTCGTTTTGATCAAGTGATCAAAAGCTTTGGATTTCTTCCAAATTGCTACGAAGCTTGTATCTACAAGAAAGTGATTGGGAGCTCAGTGACATTTCTGGTACTATATGTGGATGATATATTGATTATTGGAAATGACATTAACATGCTTAACAATGTGAAGAGTTATTTGAACAAGTGTTTTTTAATGAAAGACCTAGGTGAAGCTGCTTATATATTGGGCATCAAAATCTATATAGATAGACAAAGACGCCTGATAGCTTTAAGCCAGAGTACATACCTAGACAAAGTTCTGAAAAGGTTCAGAATGGATAAGGCAAAGAAAGGTTCAGTGCCTATGTTGTCAGGTAAGATATTGAGCAAGGCTCAGTGTCCAACTACGGTAAATGATAGAGAAGCTATGAGCAAAGTGCCTTATGCCTCGGCCATAGGTTTTATCATGTATGCCATGCTGTGTACTAGACCGGATGTGTCCAATGCTCTTAGTTTGACGAGCAGATACCAAAGTGATCCAGGAGTGGAACACTGGACAGCCATGAAGAACATCCTAAAGTACCTAAATAGAACTAAAGAAATGTTCTTAGTCTATGGAGGTGATGAACAACTCGTCGTAAAGGGTTACGTCGACGCTAGTTTCGACACCGACAAGGATGATTCTAAATCTCAGACAGGATACGTTTATATTTTGAATGGAGGAGCTGTGAGCTGGAGGAGCTGCAAGCAAAGCGTGATCGCGGGATCTACAGTAGAAGCGGAATACATCGCTGCTGCAGAAGCGTCAAGTGAAGGAGTTTGGATCAGGAACTTCATCACTGAGCTTGGCATGGTTCCAAGTGCATTGGACCCACTAGAGATATTGTGTGACAACACTGGCGCCATAACACTCGCTAAGGAACCAAGATATCATCCAAAGACCAAGCATATCAATCGCAAGTTTCATATTATCTGAGATTATATAGCAGATGGAGATCTTAAGATTAGCAAAGTACATACAGATCTGAATGTCGCAGATCCATTGACTAAACCTCTTCCACGTGCAAAACCTCTTCATCACTTAGTGCCATGGGTGTGAGATTGTTGCCAAATGTAAACTAGATTATTGACTCTAGTGCAAGTGGGAGACTGTTGGAATTATGCCCTAGAGGCAATAATAAAGATGTTATTATTATAATTCTTGTTCATGATAAAGTTTATATTCCATGCTAGAATTGTATTAAGCGGAAACTTTAATACTTGTGTGGTTTGTGAACAACACCGTGTCCCTAGTACGCCTCTATGGACTAGCTCATTGATTAATGATGGTTAAGGTTTCCTAACCATAGACATGGGTTGTCGATTAATAATGAGATCATATCATTGGGAGAATGATATGGTGGACAGACCCAAACTAAGCGGAGCAATTAGATCGTGTCATCGTGTTCATCTTTGTGAAGCTTTTCTTATGTCAAATATTGTATTCCTTAGACCATGAGATAATACAACTCCCTGGTATTGGAAGAAAGCTTTGAGGTCATCAAACGTCATCCTATGAGAGGGTGATCATAAAGGTGTCTCTCAGGTGATCAGAAAGTACCTGTTGGGTTGTATGTATCGAGATGGGATTTGTCCCTCCCAAGTCGGAGAGATATACTTCGGGCCCACTCGGTAATCGATATCAACACCGCTTGCAAGCATGTGGTTAAGGAGTTAATCACAAAGTGATATCGTATTACGGAACGAGTAAAGTACTTGCTGTGAACGAGATTGAACTAGGTATGACGGTACCGACGATCAAATCTCGGGCAAGTAAAATATCGCGAGACGAAGGGAATATATATATGGGATTGATTGAATCCTGGCATCATGGTTCATCCGATATGATCATCGATGAATGTGTGGGAGTCAATATGGGTTTCCAGACCTCGCTGTTGATTATTGATATAAGATCATGTCTGCATATTCTCGAACCCGAAGGGTCACACACTTAACGTGTCTCGACGCTAGGATAGATTGGATAATCGGTTTATGAGTTTTTGTTCGGAGTCTCGGATGGGATCCGGGACATCACGAGAGGTTCCGGAATGGTCCGGAGAATAAGATTCATATAAGGCAATGCAGTTTTTGGAGTTCGGAATTGTTTCGGGTTAATCGGTATTGTACCGGAAGCTTCTAGAACCTTCCGGAGGGGGGACCAACGTGGCCCCACCTGCCGGGAGGGGGCATGGTCCTATGAGGGAGTGCCCTGGCCGCATTGGGCCAGGGGCACAAGGCCCCATAGGGCCCAGCCGGCCAGCCTAGGGCAAAACCCTAGGGGAGCTTCTAGAAGGGGGGGGGGGAACTTGCCCCCCAATCCTCCCTCCTTGGCCGGCCAGCCCTAGGGCTTGGGGGAGGGGCAAGGGCTGGCCGCCCACCCCTCTATATAAAGAGGGCTGGGGGCGCACCCCTCCCACACCTCCTCCTCAAGCCCTAGCCGCCCTGCTGCCCTCCTCTCTCTCTCCCTCCCGACTGCACGTAGGCGAAGCCCTGCTGCAGAAACTCTCCACCACTTGCACCGCGCCGTCGCGTTGTAGATCCAATCCGTCTCTCCACCATACTTGCTGGACCAAGGAAGGAGGAGACGTCGAGGTGCCGCATGTGTGCATCTCTCGGAGGCATCGCCACTTGCGGTGTTAGATCGGATCGGATCGGATCGCGAGGAGGAGAAGCGAGTGCGACTACATCACCCACGTTCCGACGAACGTTCCGCTGTGCGAATCTTCAAGGGTATGAAGATCTCATCTATTACCCCTCGTTGTTTGCATCTCCTATATTAGATCTTGGCTTTCCCGCCGCATTCGTAGAATTTTTTTGATTTACTATGCTGCGAAACCCTTCAGTGTCAGCACCACAACCTCAGGGGTTGTAGATGGTGGCACAACAGGTAGCGATAAAAATGGGTCCTAAGTCATCGGATTAGGTGCATGCACCCTCTTATTCTCAAAATCAATTTTCCGAGCTACCTTGCTCCCCCTCATAAATTCGTCCTCCAAGAAGACTGCATGTCTCGTTTCTACAAACTTTGTGTATCTTTCAAGACAGTAGAAACGATAACCTTTTGATCCATCTGGATAGCCAATGAAGTGGTAAGACACTGTTTTGGGGTCTAACTTTGCAATGTTTGGATTGAAAACGGTTGCCTTAGCTGGCCTCCCCCAAACCCTCAAGTGGCGCAGAGAGGGGACTCTGCCTGTCCACAACTAGTACGGTGTTTTTGGCACCAACTTACTTGGCACTCTATTTAGAATGTGAATGGCGGTTTTAAGCGCCTCCATCCACAATACCAATGGGAGGGTGGAATAGCTCATCATGTTGCGCACCATATCCATAAGGGTACGGTTACGCCTTTCAGCTACTCCATTTTGCTGAGGTTCGCCCGACATAGAATACTGGGCGACTATTCCATTTTCCTGTAGGAACCTTGCAAAGGGTCCAGGTACTTGACCATATGGAGTATGCCGACCGTAGTACTCCCCCCCACGGTCAGACCAGACTATTTTAATTCTTTTATCATGCTAATTTTCTATTTCAGCTTTGAATATTTTAAATTTATCCAATGCTTCAGATCTTTGTTTAATTGGATAAATGTAACCATGTCGGGAATAATCATCTGTGAATGTTATGAAGGAATCATAACCATCCACACTTTTCACAGGAAACGGTCCACAAATATCAGTGTGGATGATTTCAAGTGTTGTTGTACTTCGGTTTGCACCCTTTTTAATTTTCTTTACATACTTTCCTTTGATGCAATCTATGCATTGTTCGATATCTAAGAACTCTAACGGAGGAAGAATGTCATTTTTAACGAGGATTTCTATTCATCCCCTCGAAATATGGCCTAATCTACAGTGCCATAACTTCGATGAGTCATGAGTTCGCTTTCTTTTCTTTTGTTCTTTGTTCGACGAGGGAACTTGTTCGCTCACATTACACACAGAAAACACTTTCTCATGCAAGGATAATAAATAAATCTTGTCGTGTAGTGAAGCAACACCCACACAAGTATCTTTAAACCAAATGGCACATTTGCCATGTCCAAAATAACATTCATACATGTCTTTATCCAGGCATGACACACTTATTAAGTTTCTATGGATGGAAGGAACAAATAAAACATCTTTAAGCAGAATAGTAAAACCATCAGCTAGCTCCAGAGGAATGTCGCCAACAGCCTCCACTTCTGCTTGAACCCCATTCGCGACCTCAATGTGTCATTCTCTTCTTTGCAAAGTCCTTGTTGAATGGAATCCCTGTAAAGAGTTGGCAACATGAACAGTTGCACCAGAGTCAATCCACCAAGTAGATTTAGGAAACTTTTCATACAAGGATTCATTTACAAAAGAAATTGTGTCTTTAGCGTTCTCTTCCATTATGGACTTGAGACATATTGGGCAATCTTTCTTGAAGTGACCAGGCTTCTTACAATGGTGACACTGGTCCTTGTCCCAGGGAGACTCTGTTGATACTGATGTTGGTGCTGTAGGGGGCCTTTGCCACGTGGCTTGGAAGGGGAACCACCATGGTTGCTGTTGGTGAAGGTCCTCTTCCTGTTTTCCTTCACGTAGTTCAGAGAACCACCGTGAATGGACTTAGCCTTTCTTCCTCTTGAGAACACATCCCTATGGTCTTTTCAATGTCCCATTTTTAGGGGACATGTTGTAGTTGATGACGAAGTTCTCGAATTGTTGGGGGAGAGAGGCCATGATAAGATGCACCAGTAGAGTAGGCTTGAGCTTGAGGTCAGCATCCATGGGCTTTAACTTTGCTGCCATGTTGCTCATTCTCAAGATGTGCTCTCTTATGCCATGTGGCCCTCCAGTATACTTTTCTGTCACCGGCTGTTTGAGCAGCTGGGTTGCATACATCTTTGAAGAGCCAGTTTACTGGCTCTTTATCTTTGCTAGATATTCCCCAACAGAGGCACACTCTTCGATTGAGCCCACTATTGCGTTCTCAATCGTATTCTTGAAAAATGCCAAGCACTTTTTGTTTGCATTGACCCACTTTTGGTTATCTATTGAGTATGCCAGCTCCACTGGAGCATGGTCTCTCTTTCTCTTTTCCCAAGCAGCATTGTCCTCGGTATCATCCATCATTGGGTCCTTAGGCTTGACTGGCTGTTTGGTTTGAACGACCTAGTCCACCTCGGCACAGACAAAGCCCAGGTCTACCTTTTTCCTCCACTCAGAATAGTTATCCCCTCTGAGCAATGGAATGTCCTTCAGGCAGCTCATGAGATTGAAACCTCCTGAAAACCATAAAAGATGTGAGACAACCAAAAACAACTGTATGCATTAATCCAACGTTGGTATAAATTAAGCATGCAATTGTTTGTGCCATTTAAAATTATATCACCGTTGGGTAAAGATAAAATTAAATGCACCTTTAACACATAATAAAAGGATCATGATCATGTTTATTAATAAGGTTGGTCATTTAAAAACATGGAGCATAATCAACTTTAAATCATTTTATCACATCTTTTAAAACAAAATTTTAATAAGCACTTTATTGCATTCAAGCAATTTTAAATCAACTATTTGCAGCGGAAACATTATTACAACATTCATGAACTTCAAACTTTACAAAAAATTCTGTCACTTTCATATTCTCTAATCAAATATTCACTGGAATAAATTGAATAGAGAAAAACTGTGTGAAAAATTGCTTAAAAAACTAAGCAAAACATTAAAAAACAGCTAAAACAGCTCTGTAAATAAAAAACAGAAAAACAACACTCCACGCCCTTCTGGGCCTGTGCTGTGAGCAACGCACAACAGTCTGTCGCCCCAAGCGCTTGCATACAGCCCGTCTGTGCGGCCCAACTGCGTGCTGCCCTCTCGCGCCCTAGCCCACGCGCGGCCTGTTGCTCTGCGCGTCGCCCAGCGGACGGCTAGGGCCTTCTAACGGCCCGCTACGGCCCGTCATACTCCCACCGCCCCGTGTCACTGAATCGCCACCGTCCGATCGAACCCTAGCAATCCGATGGTGGTCCGCTCAGTTCGGCTGAATAAAAGGCCCCCCGCGGCCCCAGACAAAAACCTAGCCCCATTTCTTCCCCTCCCCCCCCCCCGCTCATCTGTCTCTGGCGGCGCTATGGGGATCTGGTGAGGTGGCTGCGCCGCCCGGCAGCAGTTCTGGCGGCAAGCCCCTCCCTCCCTCAGGCGAGCTCCCCTTTATTCTCCTCTATCCCAACCAACCCCTTCACCTCGCTGGGAGACAAGGAGACTGGTGGCCGGAGCCTCGGTGCCTCCCTGCCCCCCTTGCCAGTGGTGCGTCCACCCGTGGGTGGGTGCACGACCGTCAAGAGGCGCAGCGGCGGTGCCACCTTGCCGGTGCTCGGTGACGGCCAGTGGTTATTTTCTTTTGGGGATTTCGAATCGGGGTTTTGGATTTGGGGTTGTTCTTTTCATAGCTTTTGCATGCGGGATCTTTCTTTCTGTTTCGATTTGGGGTATATCTGGGGAATCGCCCGAGGAGGATCTAGGGTTAGGGTTTCGATCTACTTTTCTTGGGGCTTTTGAGATCTGTTTCTTTGCCCCAAGGGGTTGTCCTTCTTCCCTATGCCTCGGCTTGCCGATGCGCATAGGGATCGAGGGGGACGGCGCGGCCATAAGGAAGGGCGCACTTTAGATCTAGGGATCTTTGATTCTTTTGCTTTTCTATCGAAGTACTATGACTATAACAGTTGCTCTGATACCATTGTTAGTCCTAGATAGTGCACGATAGATACTATAGGGCTGAAACTAGTAGATCTGAGAGAGAGAGAGATCGGAGAGGAGGGGTACTACCTGCACCCTGGCTCGACGAGCAGGAGCGGGAGGGGATACCGGAGTTGGCGCTGCTGCTAGCGTCCATGGGGAATAGGGGCAACGGCGTGGGTGTGCGATGTTGGCAAAGCTTCCCGTCGGCTCACGCTAACCCTAGATCGGTAGGGATATCGGTGGGGCGAGCGACACTGCGATGAACCTCGTATTGAGTGCAGACGGTCCCCACCTCTTTATATAGCGCGGCGATAGGGGCCCACCAACCATGGTTGGGCACCCCCAACCAGGGCGCGGTTAGGGGCGTGGTAGGCCGTTGGGCTCTGTCACGTCAGAGATCAATCTAACATATATGATTCAACTTCACCAAGCAGCTAACTCTATGCGATGATCATATTCCAAACTTCCTTGTCGTTCTAGCTAAGGAATCTAGACAAAGTTTGGAAAAAATGACCAAGTTTAAACACTAACAAAACTGAACCTTAAACTGACACTAGCTACTCTGAACTACTGTCGACAGGGTTAACTGTCAACATTCCTTTTGAATAGCATGAGACATGTAAGGTGGTCTAGCGGACTAAGCTGTAGCATCCTCATATGGCTAGTTCACACTACATGTACATCAGATGCATTACTGAACTTCTGCTTTAATTTCTGGAAGCATGCGAGTTGGATAGCCATTTTGAAGATGTCTGCTGGTTGTTTCCTGTAAAATTGATTGCAGCATTATTTTTGTTTGGATACCTTGATATGTTCCGAACTTCCAATACTACGATTGTGGCTTTGGTAACATGAAGATGAGGTCAATAAAGTTTAAGAAAGCACTTGATAACAGTGTGTTTGTCAACTGATTGAAAATCGTTTAATGAGACTATAATTTGTTCAATTACCTAAATGGTTCAAAATTTGTGTCGTTAGTGATCAAATGGTTCAAAATTATTGAACTGATTGCGGGTTACTTTTAAACCTCCAAATAGAAAAGCCACCACCCGATGCGGCTCTTCGTGTGCGCGGTAGATTCCAGACGAGCTGGTGGACTACCTCGGCTGCAGCGGCTTCCACTGCCCCGACTTACTCCTGTGAGTATTCCGTACACCTCCAATTTATCTCTTGAGAAGACTCAAATGTTGAATCGATAGTTAAGCTGAGATCCCTTCGCTGCTCCAGGATCATCTTTAACATATTTTGGCTAACGTGGCGATAATGGAGACATAATTTAGCATATTTTGGCCAATATCGTGCTTTTTAATGAGCTTTATGCTTGAGTAATGGTATTAGTCCTAGTTCACTTGATCCTTAAAGGATAAATTTCAGTCTATATTTTCTTAATGCTATACTACTGCTTCTGTCTATATTTGCTTACTGCTTCTGTCTATATTTGCCTGACCTATAGTAGAGTACTATATTTTCTTACTACTTCTGTCTATATTTGCTTACTGCTATATTACTCACCACACTGCTTATATTAGCATGACAGCATGTACTCATGTGCACTACCATGTTAGCATTTGTTCACTTCACTACTCCCAATTTCATATATGTATTTGTTCTTCTTCTCTACCAATTTCAGATGCGTATTTGTTGTTGCAGATTTGGATCCAGCCAGAACATCCCAAGAAGCTCACTGCTACATTCGGCAAACTAAATGGTCTGGTGCTTTGGTGTTTCTTTCCTGAGTGTGATCTAAACTGGACACTGTTTATCCAGCTGTAACTGCCCTTCAAAATTATGAACCGGATACAACTGATTCTGTTATGTCATGCTTGCAATATTTTTCACACTGGACCATGCATAAATATTGTTTGCCAATGGAATTACTTTCTAGTTGATAATATGGAGTGCATGACTGCCATGTTTAGTTGTTGGTTCCCGTAGAAGGATATCACACTTTAATCCTGGAAACGCCTAGTTTATTGTACTTATTGGTTTGATTGCACTCAAGTCTATCTCCTGTGTACACTGTTCTTTTACTACTCCTTGCATACTGTCATTTTATTAAAATCCAGATATATACTCCAAGCAATCATATGAGAGAGTGAATAGATAAACACAACAATAGGGAAACTGTACTGTTAACTCGTTTCAGCATTAGGGAAATAGATAAACACAACTATGTGCCTTGTTTTTGCAAGGAGTATATGCTTCCAATTGATGAGCTGGGGCAGCCACCTAGATACTGACAGAACTGGGATTTTTGTATATTTGCCATACTTTTTCTCTAAAATTTGCATATTTGTCACGTGACCACCACATGTCAGTGACACACAAAATAGCAAATATGCAAGTTGCAAAGTAAAACATGGCAAATATGCAATCCCCCAGCAGAATTACAGAATGTAGTGTATAGTTTGCCTGTGGAAACAAAGATGTGCATACTGGAAAAGTTCAGAACACAATGTTCTCTGGTTCACGAACACCTTTGCTGTATCAATTGTGTTTGCAATTGTATTTTGGAAATCTGGATCAACCATGTAAGTAGGAATGATGACAATCCTGATGATGTTCATGAAAACTTATCATGCCTAACTAGATCGTTGTATTCCTATGTTGTCCTCATGAATTGCAGCATCTCCCCCCTGGAGCTTGAGTTGGGATGGAACTTGGCGTCGAGGGTGCTGGTCGGCGACAGCGCAACTGCTAGGCGACGGGTTGGCATGCCGGACCTTGAGGCGCAGGGGCTCGGAGATGGCGGCTAGCGGCTAGCGACCTGGCGTACGTGTCGAAATAGGTGGGCGCCTGCTGGAGCGGAACTCACAACGCGAGCTCCAGGGCAGCGCGGGGGCTACAGGAGCAGTCGACCTTGGCGTGTGCGGGGCCGAGTGTGCCCGAGCCCACGGGCGGTGGCGGGCTGGAGATCACCAGCTTGAGAAGGGAGGATCTAGCCCCCATGGAGGACGGCGAGAGAAGTGTCGGCGATGGAGCAGCGTGGAAGCTGCTTGAGTTGAGGGACGAACGGTGGGACATGGCCAGTGGGGGAGCTCACGATTGATCTGCCTCCTCTGCTCCTGGATCGGGGGAGCGAGTCGCGGCCAGCGGGGATGGCGGACGTGGATCCGGAAGATCTGATTTTGAATCTGGCTAAATTTGTAATGATTTGAATCCGGTGAGATTTTAATTGAAATTTGTACTTTGAATAGGTTCTGCGGCCGTTAATACGGGCCGGAGGGAGTAGTATAAACGACTCCTTTTGTTTCTCCTTTGGAAATTCCTTCCTTAGAAAAAATATGTCTTTTTATAATCAAATCACATATGGATACAAACAGAACAATCAAAATACTACAAACAAACGATATTTTGAAGCATGTATGTCCAAGTTTAAATTAATAATTGATCATATCTGATGCCTTGAACATTTGCAAGTGTTTTATATGGAGTTCACACTCTTATTTTCTAATTTTATATTAGCATAAGAGCATGTGAGGGTACCATATTTGTTTCCTCAAGGTGGCAACAGTAGAATATTACATTTATCTAAAAAATTCTACATATTAATAAATATGACATTCAGAGAACCATGAGAAAATCATACAGTGTGTGGCTTTAGTGATAGAAGAAACTGACAAGATGACAACGCTTCCCACCTGTTTGAGAGACATCATTGAAGCTGACTGTAGTGATATAAATGGTTAATTTATAAAGCTCTCTCATCCGCTAATATCACTACAATCGATTGAATGTGTTTTAGAAAAAACTTTTTCAGACAATCGGCTGCGTGCAAGACACATGGAGTGTCTACTTTATATAAACAACCCAACCATATTGATCAACTGAAAAGGGTACATCAAACGGAACAAATACGGACACTAAAGATTCGCGATAAAAAAATAAAGTTACATCAAGAGTCGATAACCATCATAACTAGTTTCACCTTTTGTGCCTCGACTTTCCACCACAACGCAGTTGAGAAAACTCTAAAGATTTATCCAACAAAAGGTCAATTAACCCGAATGAATTCAAAAAATTGGTTAGGTTGTGGACCCAATAGGTGGCTACATTATATTGTTGAGTGCATCATGGTCATGACCACACTCATTGCGTGGCATGTCGTCAAACCGACATTGTCAATGACGAAAACTCGGAGCATAATGACTAAAATAGAAGACACCTGACCAAAACTTACTCGTAACTTACTCCTGTCAAAAAGGGCCGAAACTTACTTAACACCATAGTTCTCGCCACCACCTCGAAGAACGGTCGAACCGCCAAACGATAATCCACGGTATCCGAGGTCATTGACATATGAGACTAAAGCATGAGAGGCTCTCCTGTTTCAACCACATGGCTTTCATACCATGTGTTATTCAAATATTTTCCTTAGAGTGAGACTTCCTTTCCAATTTATTTAACTATGTATTTGCTTGTCCTAGCCTAGAATTATTATTTTAGATAATTGAAGATTAATCTCATGGATCACGCATGAAATATGCACATAACCAATTGAGAATCTTTAAATGACATTGCATGTTTGTAAGCAATTTAATTAGTGAAAGTGTGTTCGTTTTAGAGTAATATACTTCTATGTCATGGTAAAATTGAATAGTTTAAATCAACGAATATAGCTAGTTTTCGGTGTAATAGTAAGGATTTTGCTGGATATAATTATCCATGCAGCAACAAATAAATATAATTATTTTGTGTTATTGCTGTAGATGAGAATATAAAATGCTTTCTCACTATTGTTTGTATAATCCGCCCCTCAAAAGTATTTTTGTCCTATCCGATAGATTTCAAGCAATTATTCATTTAAGGGAGTTTCTGTAGATTCTATATCAATATGTGTTCTTGGAGACAATTGATGTCATTGTTTATTGTCATCAGCTAGTATCACCACTTATTCATGAGCAGACGCGTTCATTCTTCTGTTTCACTATGCATAAATTTTCATCCATCTAAGTTGTGTCTTCTCTTAGCAGTTACATGACTGAAATTTTATGGGTTAGTTGTGGCTCATCATTCCTCGGCATGGGGCAAGAATTTCCCATTTCACTTTTTTGACAAACCCAAAAATTGAACACTGGTGCCACAGCTAACCTATTCATCTCGTTCTTCTGTAGACAAAGTCATGCGAGCTCCCGCTAGTTGTTATGTTGCAACATCCCCTTGAGACCATGTGTGAGGGATAGGATGTCCCTTGCGTACATATCATCGTCACCATGGGTGAGAAGCACCCCCTCGCTCCCCCTACACACATCGGTGGAATACCTCTCATTGCCTTGTTCGACCTGTAGAGCCCAAAATCGCTCGTAGCAATCCATCTCCCTCCCCAAGGATATGTATCATCGAGGTAGCATTGAGGTTTGGCTACAGCTTGGCTGGTGCATAAACCTTCTTGATCTCCTTCATCTCACGATAATGCATAAGCACAACTTGGTAAGATTAATTTCTTACTTTATAGTCATCCATGAGAATGTGAAAAAATAACTACCAGAACAAGTGATCATCAGTAGCAAAGATTGTAAAATAGTGAAGAAATAACATAAGTAAGACATAATGCCTAATACATTAAGAGTTGGTTTCATGATAAGCAATGAATTTCTTGCAGCTGGGGATGAGAATAAAGTTGCAAGTATGGTATAATCGTATGAGTGTGTGTGGCTTGTAACAATTAATCATAAACATGATATCTCTAGCTAGTAAGAAAGGAAGTTTGCTTGCCAAGTAATAAAAGTGAAAGATGACTCTTCTTCTTTGCCCTGTCCTTCTTCCACGAGTAACATCAACGATGGTGCATCCAACCCAAACATGCGAGAGAGTTTTAACGAGGTTTGGTTTGCACACTATCATGTCCAAGGGGGCAGTTGCCCTATTGCTTGCATGTAGATCTGCCAATGTGAACATCTATCGGTGGATCTGGTACAACTATTGGACCTACCCACACTGGACCCTCTTGCTCAGCCTGCCAACCAATGGCAAGCTTCTCCAGTCACGCTTCTTCCTATGGCTAGCCGTCAGTGGGGTAGGCATATAAATTGAGAACCGATTTAACCTGAAACAAAACTGAAACAACCAACACCAATTTTTTTGGGTATGACTCTCGGTTAGCATTTCTAGATAACCGAATTACTATCGGTGATTTTAGTAGCAGCCATGGGTCCACCGAAATGACTAAAAACCAAGCACACCCCCACATCCGCATGTTCCTCCTCCCAAGTCAACGGAACACCGCCTCATCCTAGACCTCGTCCCTAAAAATCACGACACTATTTGCCTATTCCAGCAGTGAACGGCAAACAAGTTTCTTCCTTTCCTAGCTGGCCAGTCTTGTCCATGGGCCTTATCGATTGATTGTCGCTAACGTGTTGTTTGATACGTCCAAAACGTATCTACTTTCTCGAACACTTTGCTATTGTTTCTTCCCTAAACTTGTGTGATTTGGATACAACTAACACGGACTGATGTTGTTTTCAGCAGAATTACCTTGGTGTCTTGTTTTTGTGCAGAAAATGAACTATCAGGAAAAATCCCAGAAAATATGCCAAAAATTATATTTCACCAGAAGATCCACGGAGCCAGAAGGGGAGACAGAGGAGAGGCCTGGGGGGCCTAGACCCACCCCAGGAGCGGGCCCACTGACCCCGCGCCTGGGGGAGGTCTGGCCACCCCAGGCATCTACTCGGCCTCCCTCCTCGCCTATAAGTTGCCTTCTGACCAAAAAACAGAGGAGGGTCGATAATTTTCCAAAAATAGTTCGGATCCGCCACAGCCACTAGAAACCAAGATTCGGATCCAGAAACTCCGTTCTGGCACCCTGCCGGGACGGGGAATTTGGAGAGGATCATCGCCATCGTCATCACCAATGCATCTCCATCAACCACCGATGTTTCCCTCATCCATGAGTGAGTAATCCCCCGCTATAGGCTTGGGGATTTGATGAGTTCTATCATGTAATCGAATAAGATCTGTTAGGGCATAGTGCCTAGTATCTCTATTAGTGTTATTTGACTTTGTTGCAACTTGTTATGCTTAATTCTTGTCACTAGGGCCCGAGTGCCATGATCTCAGATCTGAACTTACTATTGAATCATTATGATAGTATTGTTTGTGATCTTATCTGCAAGTTGTGTACATATATCATTGTCCGGATCCAAAGGCCCCAAAGTGACAATAATTGGGACAACCGGAGGGGATGGCTATGGTGTGAGGATCACATGTGTTCACGGAGTGTTAATGCTTTGCTTCGGTACTCTATTAAAAGGAGAACCTTAATTGCCAGTAGTTCCCTAGAGGCCCCGCTACCACGGGCTGGCTGGACAGAAGATGTTGTGCAAGTTCTCATTGCGAGCACGTATGACTATATTTGGAGCACATGCCTAGGATTGTTTAGTACTTGGATGCTTGTTATTATTTATCTGCAATGCCTTAGATCTTGAAGTTACATGTTTAGACTCGTCCATGCAACGCCCGTCCATCCATCCTTATGCCTACCGCACTCGAATCCCACTGTCACCGTTACTGTTACTATTGCTACTATTTCACTGTTGATGTTGCTTTACTGTTGCTACTACCAAACTGTTGCTACTGATAAACTTCTGTGAGCAAGAACTATTTCCAGGTGCAGCTGAACTGAAAACTCAGTTGTTAAGGCTTTCAAATATTATTTGGCCCCCCTTGTGTCGAATCAATAAATTGGGTAATACTACCCGCGAAGACTGTTGCAATACCCTATACTTGTGGGTCATCAAGACTATTTTCTAGCGCTGTTGCCGGGGAGAATAGCTTTATTTATAAGTTCACTTGGATCTATTGTTCACTGCTACTCCTTTCATCATGGGAAAGTCTTGTGATGTAAAGTTCCATATTTTACCATCCACTACAAGAAGAGGTACAGTCATAAACACCTCTGTTGCTCTTGGTTCACCGTCTACTATAAGTAAGCTTGTCACACCACCACCACATGCTCATGCTACACACACTGCTACTACTGCTGAATCTGAAGTTGCTTTTTATACTCATGATGTTACTTCTACTGTGCTTGATGCGAGTGGTTCATTAGGTCCTTTTCTAGATGCTACTATGGCTAGTCTAGGAAATACCAAAACTCCTAGTGAAGACATTGTCACACCTGTTAGCTCACCTGCTAGTGAGAGTTATGATATTAATGATGGTTACATAGAGCTCACTGATGAATTTGTTGAAGAGTGCTGAAACACACATGGTGCTAGTGCTATTAAGAGTCTCCTTGCTAGACGTACTATTATGCCCAAGAAGTCTTATGATCCTAAGTTTGCCACCTCTCCCATAGGTATTAAAGACAAAGATTATGATTTCTCTCTTGATTTAGCTTATTTAGATATTGTTCAGAAAGAACCTTTTTGTGGTACTGAAAATGAGAGTGATGTGGCTCATATGAATGAGATTTCTACTATGAGTGCTTTGTTCTCTGATGATTTTAAAATGCGCAAGTACTTTGTTGCTAAGATCTTCCCTTTTTCACTAAAAGGAGAAGCTAGGGCTTGGTTTAATAGATTACCTCCCGGTTCCATTGATAGCCCTGATTGCTTGATTGCTTCTTTCTTCCATAAATATTTTCCTCCCAGTGCTAGACATGCTGCTTTGCAAAGACTTCTTGATTTTAAACAAGGAGAAGAAGAGAAATTGCCTGGGTCATGGAAAAGATTCTATTCTCTGGTTCATGCATATCCTGGATGTCCATTAGCTAAGAATGAGCTTCTTGATATTTATTATAATGGACTAACTGATGATTCTAGGACCTACCTAGATAGCTTTGCTGATTGTGTTTTCAGTAAAAGGACTCCTACATATGCTGAAGAATTAATGAACAAGATAAGCAAGAATTATGATGATTGGACTTCAACTGAGCTGAATACACCTGAGCCTATTACTCCTGAACCAGTTGTTCCTGAACCAGTCCCAACACCAACTACAAAGAAGAGGGGAGTTATTTCATTAAATGATGAAGTGTAAAGGAAGCTAAAAAGTGTCCAAAGGAGAAAAGTATTGGAGCTGAAGATGTGAAGAATCTACCTCCTATAGAAGAATTATGTAAGCCAATTCCCCACCCATCTACTATTGAGGTACACTCTCTCCAATTTAATGAAGGTGATATTCCTTACGGTAAGCCTCCTGATCAATGCTTAGAGGAACTTGACACATTTATTGTTAAACAAGGTAATTTTAATAAACAAGTTCAAAATCATTTATTGGAAAACTCTAGAGTTATCCATGAGTTGAAATATATTGTGGAAAGAACTTCTAATGATATTAAAATGCTTTGTAAACACTTTCAAATGGTTCAAACCCAACTTGATCAACTTGCTAAAGTACAAAAGGATATGCTAGTTAATGCTTCAGGAGATAAACATGCTTATGGAATTAGAACTGGGAGTGGTGCAGCTACTCAAGATCCTTTATATCCTAAAGGACACCCTAAAAGAATAGAGCAGGATTCCCAATAAGGTGAGGATAGTGGTAGTCCTCATAAGAGGAAGAAAAAGAAACATAAGAAAGTTGATGAACCACTTAAACCTGTCGTAGATCCTAATAGTATATCTGTCTCTGATGCAGAAACTGAGAGTGGTATTGATAAAAATGAATCTCCTGATAAGGAAGAAGTTGAGGAAGAACCTGATAAACACACTAAGAACACTAGGTACACCAAGGAAGATTTTATTGCTAATAAACATGGTAAAGAGAGAGAACCTTGGGTGCAGAAACCTATGCCTTTTTCAGGTAAGAAACACAAGTAAAAGGAGGAAGAACACTACAACAAGTTTTGTGAGTGGATGAAGCCTTTATTTCTGCAAATTCCTTTGACTGATGCTATTAAATTGCCTCCTTATTCAAAGTATATGAAGGATATTGTCTCTAATAAAAGGAAGATTCCTAATGAGGATATTTCTACTTTGCTTGCTAATTAATCCTTCAATAGTAAGGTTCCAAAGAAACTTGGTGATCCAGGTATACCAACTATTCCTTGCTCCATTAAGAATAATTATGTTAGAACTACTTTATGTGATTTGGGAGCTAGAGTTAGTGTTATGCCTTTTTCTCTCTATAAGAGATTCCAGCTAGAAAAGTTGATACCAACTGATATTTCTTTGCAAATGGCTGATAAGTCAACTATTATTCCTGTTGGTATATGTGAGGATGTTCCTGTTCAAGTTGCTCATAATTGCATGGTCTTAACTGATTTTGTTGTGCTTGAAATGGCTGAAGATGATAATATGTCTATTATTCTTGGGAGACCTTTTCTTAATACTACAGGTGCCGTCATCAATTGCAATCAAGGAAAAGTAACATTCAATATTAATGACAAAGAGCACACTGTCTATTTCCCCAAGAAGGTTGTCAGAAGCTATTGCCTGAATTCTATTGAAAATATTGAAGGCATAAATGTTGGAGAAATATATTGTCCCATTCCACAAGAAAATATTGAAACTATTATGATTGGGACCATTGCTATCAAGTATGAGGTAACATAATCATCTTGTGGAATGCAAAGTTTTGTTTCATATAAGATTGTTTTGGTAACAAGACTTGATCAACCTTGTTAACAAAAGGATTTTAATGAACAAAATAATGTTTCCACTTTGGTTATACTTGCTTTCTTTTTTCCTTTCTCCTTCTTAGTCTTTGCTTTAGCTTTAGTTTTGCTAGTTGTTTGCTTGTTTGAGTTTCTTAGAGCTCCTGTAGTTTGGATTTTTGTTTGCTTTTGCTTCTTCTGAAAAACTGTTTCTGCGAGAAAATCAATTTTCATACCCTGAAAATTGGCCAAAAATAAAGTTTCCTGAAAAATCCCAGAAAATTCAAAATAATTTTTTTTTTCAAAAAAAGGGGAGAGTGGCACCTGAGATGACCCAAGGGACCACCCCTAGGCCCCACACCCATGGTAGGCGCGGCCTACCTAGTGGTGGCGCCTAGGGGGGTCTGGCCCACATCGGCCCCTCCAGGCTGCCTCCTCAGATCCACCTTCTTTCTCTCTCCTAAAAAACCCTGGAAAATTTTCTCAAAGCTCGAGTTCTTGCTGTTCTTGCTCGCGATTTTCGATCTCCTTGTTCAACCCATCTCAAGTGCTGATTTTTGGAGGGATTGTTCCTTGGTATGTGCCTCCTCCACTTGTCCAATTAGATTTGTGATTGGTAGATTGTATCTTGAGTATTTTGCTACTATAGGTGACAGGTTGTTTGAGCTTGCATGCTTGTTCCATGTTTAGAAACTTTGTTTTGATGCATGTGTAGTCCTCTAGCAAGTTCCTATAGTAGTTTCTCATCATTTATCAACTTAGAAATCACTTGGTTTGATGGTTGTCTAAAAATTTCAGCAAGGAAGATGAGTGCTTATCCACTGAATCAATATGACTTGATGGTGCATGAGCCAATGAAGGTTCATCGTGAGGAGGCAGGTTTTCCTTCCATATATCCATGCCATGAATTTATGAGAGCTGCGGGGATCCTCCAAGATTTCCAAACTATGGTTACAAATGCAGGGTTGGAGCACTTTGTTGAAGGTGAACCAATCCAATATGTTAAGCTAACCATGGCTTTTGTGCAGGACTTCTGGTTCACTTGGTATACTTCTAATCCCATGGTCCATTACAAAATATATAATATACCTGTTAACCTGCCTTTTGTTGATTTCTGTGCAGCAATTAGAGTACCTCAGTGGGGATCTTATGAGAAGATCAAGGAGAGGCCCAAGTCACTCGTTGATTTGTATGCTGAGATTTGCCAAGGTTTCGACTTCTCAAAGGAAAGTTGTAAAATTCGGAACATCCAGCTCCAAGCTATTAGATACTTTGCCTATTTCATTACCAAGTGCGTTCTTGCTAGAAAGACTGCTAGAAAGTTGTGTTCTTTCGATCTAGCTTTTATTGCAGCTGCTCTTAGTAGGAATAGTTCCTATAGTTTGGGTGCTTTGATAGCTCACCGTCTCACCACCAACCGTGAGAAGGGTGGAATTTGTGGAGGTCTCATTGCTTTCCATGGTTTAGAGCCTCATTATTCATATTTTCAGTTCCCCATAGAGAGGCTTGATATTGAATCCATGATTCAGCATGGTTTTGTTTCTTTGGGTGCTAATGTGAGAAGTTTGCCATATGAACTATCTTTTGCCTAGCAAGGTCGGAGAAAGGGTAGAAGTGAGAAAATAGTTTATTTGCCTGCACCTGCTTTGTTTAACTTTGATAACAGGCAAGGATGGTCACTTACGGAGGAGGAGCTTGACACTTATGTGGGGGAACTCTCCCAGCAAGCGGAGAATGTTGAAGAGGATGCCGAAGACAATTCGGTTCAGCCCTCTAACTTGGGAGAGTCTTCATACCAACAGCCCTTGTTTGATTGGGGCGCGTCTTCTTCTTCATCACAGGTGCCTGACTATGATCATTCCTATGATGACCCACCAGCATGGGGTTACTATCCGCGCTATTGAGCCCCACTTAGGCCAAAAGCCTAAGCTTGTTGAAGGTATACCGACATCACACTCATATATATATCATACTCGGTCGGTTCTTTGTATATCCATTGTTTTTGCTTTCTTTTTGGTTTTTGTTGCTTCTTTCTTAAAACCCAAAAATACCAAAAATATTTTCATTGTTTCTCTTGGTTTGTTTCTTTGTTTCTTTGTTTTGGTTTGCCTTAAAATAAAAATCCAAAAATATTTTGCTTTGTTTGGTTTGCTTTGTTTGGTTTGCTTTGTTTTTGTTTGGTTTTTCTTTGTTTGCTTGTTTCTAAAAAAATCAAAAACACCAAAAATATTTGTTGTTCTTCTTTGGTTTTGTGAGTTCTTTGCAGGGTTCAGACGTCCTCAGTGGATTTTGGTTTCATGTTAATATTCAAGGCACACAAGTGAAGGGCAATAATGAAGATTAAGATAACTTGAGGTGTGGTAAGAGGCTGGTAACGAACTCTATATGTTGTTTCATTTTTGTACATATACTCATCATTGTGAGCATGCTTAGCCTGTTTGTGTAAGGTCATTATGGATGCTTATTAGTTCTTGCTTGTCTATGATTAGCTCCATCTTGCTAATAGTTTGTACCATGTCATATGAATGTTTGCTTGCATTGTTTTATTCATACATTGGTATGATATTGTGGTTGTTGGAGATATGCCCTAGAGGCAATAATAAATGTAGTTATTATTATATCTTTGTGTTTATGATAAATGTTTACATTCATGCTATAATAGTATTAACAAGGAAACATTGATACTTGTGTGATTTGTAAACTTAATTTGAAGTCCCTAGTATAGCCTCTATACTTCACTAGCTTGTTGGTTGATAGATGATTGTGGTTTCCCTATCATGAACATTGAGATGTTATCAACAACAAGATCATATCGTTAGGAGAATGATATGGTGGACATACTCCTATAGATAAGCGTAGCATAAAGATCAAGTCATTTCAATAGTTCAATTGCTATATGCTTTCTGATACATAGTAACCTAATTCCTTCGACCATGAGATCATGCATATCACCTTTACCGGATGGATGCTTTGATGACATCAAACACCACACCGTAACTGGGTGGCTATAAAGGTGGCATTGAGTGTTCGGAAAGTTTTGGTTGAGACACATGGATCAAGAGTGGGATTTGTCCATCCATATGACGGATAGATATACTCTGGGCCCTCTCGGTGGAATGTCATCCAATTAGCTTGCAAGCATGTGACTGGCTCACAAGGGATCACATATCGCGGGAACGAGAAAAGAGTACTTATCGGTAACGAGGTTGAACTAGGTATGCAGAGATACCGACGATCATAACCTCGGATAAGTAAACTATCGTGAGACAAAGGGAAATTGGTATCGTATGTAAGTGGTTCATTCGATCGCAAAGTAATCATCGAAGTATGTGGGAGCCATATGAATTTCCAGATTCCTCTATTGGTTATTGTTCGGAGAAGTGTCTCGATCATGTCCGCATAATTCACGAACCGTAGGGAGACACACTTAAGGATTCAACGTTGTTTGAGTAGTTATGGTATTATGAGAAAGAGACCGAATGTTGTTCGGAGTCTTGGATGGGATCCGGGATATCACGAGGTGATCCGGAATGGTCCGGAGAATAAGATTCATATAAGGAAAGTCCCGTTTCGGAGTTCGGAAATGATTCCGGTGTTTTCATCGGGAATGTTCTAGAAGGTTTCGGAATGTCCGGCACTCCGGGGGGAAGGGGTACATGAATGTGTCATTGCATATTGGAATGATTGCATCATGTACTAAGTGTTCTTTCTGTTCCAAATAAAGGATTAAATTGAATCCTAAAACAGAAAAGTCAAATGGCCAGTTTGAAAGTCAAACGGCTAAAACAAGAAACTGTGGGAAACAAGCAAGAGGAGGCAAAACCGACTTGGGGGAGGAGTCCCTCCTCTCCAAGCCGGCGCGCCACCCAAGGCCGACTTGGGGAGGGACTCCCTCCCCTTGGCCGTCCCCCTCCACCCATAAAAGGAGGGGCAGGGCCTCCTCCTCTAGACACACAAGTTTCCTAGCCTCTAATCTAAATCCTAGCCCTAGACTCCGGTTTAGAGCTGTTTTGGTTTAGAGCTTCTAATTGCCCTAGCCTTCGGATTAGAGCCTTCTAATTGGTGTGTCTAATCCCTAGACCGCTAATAGTTCTCTCTCATACTCCACCATACTCGCTCCGGCTTAAGGCGAAGCCCTGCGGGATCTCCCCTCTACTTCCGGTACCACGCCGTTGTGCTGCAGGAATCGCGAGGAGAGTACTACAACCTCCGCTGCCTGCTGGAACAAGGGAGAGGATGGTCTTCGTCGAGTACCGAACGTGTGACCGACTGCGGGAGCGCTGCCGGAACGCAGCGCCGGAAGGATCGTCTACGCGATCTTGAGATCGGGAAGAGTACGACTACATCACCCACGAGAATCCGCTCTCGTTAAACACTTTGGAATCTTCGAGGGTAAGTTATTCCATCGACTCGTTGCTACAATCTAATAGATAGATCTTGGATTGTTTGTTTGTATGCGATAGAAATTTTTGTTTTCCATGCTATGAAACCCTGCAGTGGTATCAGAGCCGTGTCTATATGTAGATCTGTTGCACGAGTAGAACACAATGGTCATTGTGGGCGTTGATGCTTTTATTGTCGATTACTTCTTGTGTACTTTGCATCTTGCGGTATGTTGGGATGAAGCGGCCCGGGCTAACCTTACATGACATCGTTCATGAGACTTGCTCCACGCTTGACATGCAACTTGTATTGCATAAGTGGCTTTGCGGGTGCCTGTTTCTCCTAGCATAGTTAAGATCCAATTTACAACGGGTGATTAACAATACTAGTATCAATGTTGTGGTTCTTGTTCGTAAGTTAGAACGACACTTATTGAAAGCCCCAAACCACGTAAAATATGCAAAGAAAGTAGAGGCGTCTAACTTTGTTTTGCAGGGGTGTGCAGTGATGTGATATGGCCATGATTGTGATTATATTTGATGTATGCAATGTTCCTTATTGTAAGTTGGCAACCGGCAGGAGCCATATGGTTGTCTTTAATTTATGTTAAGACCCGCGTGTCTATTCAAAGTAGTTGTAATAGTTGAAGCCGGTGGACGACAACCATGGAGAGGCGTCATTGACCTTGATGCAATGCCGGTGATGATGGAGATCATGTTCGTGCTTGAAGATGGAGATCGGAAGCACAAAGAAGAAAGGCCATATCATATCACATATATATTGAATTGCATGTGATGTTAATCCTTTATGCATCTTGTATTGCTTAGTAGACGACGGTAGCATTATAAGATGATCCCTCATGCACATGAATTTCAACTCATAAAGTGTTCACCCTTAGTTAGCACCGTTGCTAAAGCTTGTTGTTTCGAAGCACCACGTGATGATCGGGTGTGTTAGATTCCGCAAGTGTATACAACGTGAGCAAGCCAGATTTGCTCATGCGGAAACTAAGGTTTGATCTTGACGAGCCTAGCATGTACAGACATGGTCCCGAAACACGGATCACCGAAAGGTAAAGCATGAATCATATAGTAGATATGATGAACATGATGATTGTTCGCCATTGAAACTATATCAACTCTCATGATGATCGGTGTTGATGTAGTGGATTTGGTTCGTGTGATCACTAAAACAATGTGAGGGATATTGTTTTGAGTGGGAGTTCACCTAGATTAACTTTATTAATTAATTTGAACTCAATTTGTCATAAACTTAGTCTAAACTATTGCAAATATGTTGTAGATCAATGGCAGCCCCTACCATCAATTTTAATGCGTTCCTAGAGAAAGAAAAGTTGAAAAACAATGGAAGCAACTTTGCGGATTGGTTCCGCAATTTGAGGATTGTCCTCACAGCTGGTAATTTGACCTATGTGCTGGATGCACCGCTGGGTGACCCACCTGCAGATGATTCTCCCGATGAAGTAAAGAATGTTTACCTCGCTCGGAAGAATCAGTACTCCATTAGTGTGCTATCTTGTATGGTTTGGAATCGGAGCTTCAGAGAAGGTTTGAGGATTCAGACCCATATGATATTGTCGAGGATCTCAAATTGATTTTTGAGACTCATGCGGCAATTGAAAGCTATGAGGCTTCTGAAAAGTTCTTTAACTGCAAGATGGAAGAGGGCAGCTCCGTCAGTGAGCATGTGCTTAAGATGTCTGGGCACGCAAACAAACTTCAAAGCTTGGGTATAGTGATTCCTAATGCTTTGGGGATTTACCGTGTCCTCCAATCACTACCACCAAGTTACAAGAACTTTGTGATGAACTACAACATGCAGAACATGAATAAGACGTTGCCAGAACTCTTTGCCATGTTGAAATCTGCAGAAGTGGAGATCAAGAAAGAGCACCAAGTGTTGATGGTCAATAAGACCACCAAATTCAAGAAAGGCAAGTCTAAGCAAAAGGGACACTTCAAGAAGGGTGGTAAGAAAGTTACCACGCCAGCGAAGAAGACCAAGGCTGGACCTAAGCCTGATACTGAGTGCTTTTACTGCAAGGGAGAAGGTCACTGGAAGCGGAATTGCCCAAAGTACTTGGCGGATTTGAAGAACGGCAACATCAAGAAGAAAGGTATATCTGATATACATGTTATTGATGTGTATCTCACTAGTACTCGTAGTAGTGCCTGGGTATTTGATACTGATGGGGATACGCCTACTGGGGTATACTCAGCAGGACGTTTCCGACTGGCCCGGGGGCTGGCGAGTGGGCCTGCAGAACGGCGAGTGGATTGAAGCCCAGCAAGGTACCGAGCGACTGGAAGCTGAAGGCCCAGGCGAGTAGATAGGCCCAGTCGGACTAGGTTAAACGACTACTGAAGCTGTAACCGAATCGGTTGAGATATGTAAACCCTAGGGGAGGTGAGCCTATATAAACCTCCCTATGGGGTGAGTAGAGACACGTTCCCTCATACACCCAAGCGACTCGCCGCCTAGCCGCCGAGCTCGCCCATTGTAACACCTCCCTAATACAATCTAGCAGGAGTAGGTCTTTACCCTCCGGGGGGCCGAACCTGGGTAAACCCTGTGTCTTTGCCCTCATCTCGCACCGCAGATGGCTGGCCGCCCTTGCCCCTCGTTCTACTACTCGCTGCCGATTGCAGCGTCTGCCGTGACCATTCCCACGATAGTGGCGCCCACCGTGGGGCCTGGCCGGTCTGGCCGGTGTTCTGCGGCGAGATCCAATCTGCCCATCAACGAGACGGTCGCCACCGGCCGCATGATAGCGATCGGCGAGATGCTCCAGATCTTGCCGAGCAGCTACGTCCCGGCGGCGCGACCCGTCACGCACAGCGTGATCCTGCCAATCGGCACGATCAGCCTCTTCGTCGGCCTCACCGACGTCATCGTCTCGGAGGACTCGGCTCGCATCCGCGAGTCGCCGCCACGCGATCGGCTCTCCGAGAGCCAGGTTCGCACGATCCACCGCCTTGCCTCCGAGTACAACTCGGCCCACAGCAACGTGGCCGGGAATTCAACGGCCGCAGAAGATGCGGCCCTCACCGACGACGCCGACTCGGCGACCCCGGCGTCACTCGCCGGATCCATCACCACGGCCTCATCCGCGGGCTCCATCGCCCAGGTCTCCAACGCGGGAGACTTCGAGGACCCCTCCATCCTCGGGATCTTCGAATTCGACTCCGGGTCGGAGAACTCCGCCGACCTCCGCGATGGAGCCAGTCGCCACGCCGCGGCTTACATGGCCACCGGCACCGATCCACCGGAGGATCCTTTCTCCACCCCAATCCCTCCTAACGCCATGGCAACGGAGGTCGAGGAACTCCGCTTGAAACTGGCGGAGGCGGTACGCAAGGAGCAGGCCGAGCGCGAAAAATTTCGCCTCGAGCAGGTGACGGCGCAGGAGCTGTCACGCTACCACCAGCAGCGGATCAGGTCACGTTTGAACCCCACCGTTCAAGGGCGTGCCCTGAACTTTGACGACGAAAACGACCCGGCCCGCATAGCCGAGCGCGCGATCTGCGAGAACGCGCCACCAGGAGGAAGCGCCCGGCCCCCGCCAGGATCGACGGCGATGGGTGCCCCACCACCACCCAACCGCACCCCTCCCAGGGACCAGCCGCGGATAGTTGTCTCCTCACGGGAGCGAGACGCAAACGGCCTCCCACTGTTCTCCACCCCGATGGACAACCTCGTGGCAGGCCGAGCAGCAGCCGATAGCATCACGGCCACTGGCGACGGCGCCTTGCAGATCCAGTACGTCAAGGCCTTGCTTGCGAAGGCCGTGGAGCAGCAAAAAGCGGGCGCCGACTCGCAAGGTCGAGTATACTCGCGTTCCTCGGGAAGCAGAGCGGCCTCCAGCGGCCGCCCAGCGGCGGCAAACACCCTTAATTGCCCGCCACCAGAGCCACTGCAGCTCCAACACCGACCCGCGAACGCGGCACTCTCCACCAACGATCCCAGGCCGGCGACCAACTTCGTCGCCGCTAACGGACAACCCATCGACGCCCGCACCCACATCATCAACAACCAAAGCTGGCGCGCACGCCAGCCCGACGACTTGCGGCACACCCTAACTAATCGCCGCGATGGCGAGCCTATGGGGTCGCTCAGTCGACTTGGGCCTAAGTGCTTCAGACCAATGATCCGAGGCAAGAAGTACCCGCCAAACTTCAAGGCGCCAAAGGAGATAGAAAAATACGACTCCTCATACGACCCCGCAGTCTGGCTCGACACATACCTCATGGCAATGGGGATCGCGGGTCACACTGACCTACTCGCCGCCCGTTACCTCCCACTGATGATGGAGGGGACGTGCAGGCAGTGGATCAACACTCTCCCCCAGGACAGTATCGACTCCTGGGAGGAAATGCGCGACGCCTTCGTCAGGCACTTCGAGTGCTCCTACACCCGCGCCACCACCATTGAGGACCTGGAACGATGCATCCAGGGACCCCGTGAGTCGACCCGCAACTGGGTCCAACGGTGGCAAGAGCTTTGGTACAACGCGGTCGGCATCCACCCGGACACCGCGATCCATTGCTTCAAGACCTCGTGCCGCTACGAGCCTCTAGTCGCCAAGCTCAAGCGACACTCCCGCACACTCGACAACATCCCCGACCTCCTCGAGATCGCCAAACGGTACGCCGAGGAAGATCCAAACCAGGAAACTAACGACGAGTCAGGAGGGCAACGCCGCACGGGCGGCAACGACGGCGGACGCCGAACCGACCTACGCTACAGCGGCACCCGCCTCACTGGCAAGCGCCGCAGCGACGGGCGAGTCGACTTCGTCGCCAACGCTGGGCACGCACAGCGCGAGCCCAAGAGCTACCGCCGCGACGGAGGGCAACGGCGCGATGGCGGCAATTACAAGAACAAGCCAAGGTTCGATCCCGCGGCCCTCCTTAACCAACCATGTGCGTTCCATAGCAGGGAAGGGAAGCCCGCAACGCACACCACCGCCGACTGCCACACCCTCAGGGAAATCGAGAAGGCACGGCAAGCGCGGGAGGACACCGACAACGACCCGCCAAATGGCGGAAAATTCGGCAAAGTAGCCGGCTCGCTCCACACCTTCACAGGCTTCAACACGAAGCGCGAGAAGGTCATCGCCCGCGCCGTCGCCGTCAATGCGGTGGCCCAAACAGACGTCCCCCAGTTCCTGAACTGGTCGGAACAGCCCATCACCTGGAGCCGGCAAGACCACTCGCCACGCATCGAGTACCCAGGACGAGTCGCCTTGGTGGTCAAGCCCAAGGTTGGCGACTACTGGCTCCCCAAGACACTGATGGACGGCGGCAGCTCCATCAACATCCTCTACCTCGACACCTTCAGGCGGTTGCGTCTCCCGCAGTCGATGATCGAGACAACCCACACCACGTTCCACGGCATCGTCCCCGGTCGGAAGGCGTATCCGATCGGCAAAGTCACGCTGCCAGTCACTTTCGGTACTCTGGCAAACTTTCGCACCGAGCGGATCGTCTTCGAGCTGGTGCCCTTCGACAGCCCTTACCACTGCGTCCTGGGGCGCCAGACGTTCGCTAAATTCATGGCAGCGCCCCACTACGCGTACAACGCGATGAAGCTCCCCGGGCCGTGTGGTGTCATCACCATCAACGGCGACCCCGACATGGCCGCCGAATGCGAGGCGAAAGGAGCCGAACTCGCCGACGCCGTCATCGCTGCAGAGACTAATCACGCCGACGAGCTCGCCAAATACGCGAGCGGGGTCAACAATGACGACCCCACAATACTCAAGAAGCCCAACTCAGAGGGCGCAAACACCTCAACCTTTGAGGCCACGACGAACACTCTCACCGTCGAGCTGGTCCCAGGCGACTCCAGCCAGACGGTGACGATCGGGACAGGCATGAGCCCAGCATAGGAAGGCGCGCTCATCGAGTTCCTCCGTGAGAACAGGGACATCTTCGCATGGAAACCCTCTGACATGCCCGGTGTCCCTAGGGAGCTCGCTGAGCACAAACTAAACGCCGACCCCAAAGTGCGACCTATCAACCAGTCGCTACGGCCCTTCAATGAAGAACGCCGTCGAGCAATCACCGAGGAAGTGCAGCGTTTACTCGCCGTCGGCTTCATCCGGCCAATCAAATACTCCAAGTGGCTGGCAAACCCAGTCCTGGTCGAGAAGAAAAACGGGACCTGGAGAATGTGTATCGACTACACAAACCTAAACAGCGCCTGCCCAAAGGAGCAGTTCGTCCTCCCGCGGATCGATCAGATAATCGATTCAACCGCGGGTTCGGAGTCGCTATGTTTCCTAGACGCCTACTCCGGGTACAACCAGATCAAAATGGCTGTCGAAGACGAGGAGAAGACGGCGTTCATCACGCCATTCGGAGCCTTCTGCTACACCGCCATGACCTTCGGCCTCAAGAACGCCGGGGCAACCTACCAGCGGTGCATGCAAGAATGCCTCGCGAGCCAAATTGGCCGCAACATCCACGTCTACATCGACGACGTGGTCGTGAAATCCGCTCGCCAAGGCGACCTACTCGCCGACCTGGCGGAAACCTTCGCCAATCTGCGAAGGTACAAGATAAAGCTCAACCCAGGCAAGTGCACCTTCGGTGTACCCGCCGGACAACTACTGGGGTACGTCGTCTCCAAACGAGGGATCGAGGCGAACCCAACAAAGATCGACACGATCGCCCGGCTCGGCAAACCCGAGTGCCTGCGTGACGTCCAGAAGCTGGCCGGGCGAGTAGCGGCTCTCAGTCGCTTCATCCCCCGCCTGGGCGAAAAGGCGATGCCCCTATACCGCCTGATGCGCAAGAACCCCACCTTCCAGTGGGACAAGGAGGCGGACGACGCGCTCCGCGACCTCAAAAAAGTGCTACTCGCCGCACCACTACTCGCCGCCCCCGCCGACAAAGAACCTATGCTGGTTTACGTCGCGGCGTCCGAGCGCGTCGTCAGTGCTGTGATGGTCGTCGAACGACCAGAGGAAGGAAAGGAGCGCCCGGTTCAGCGGCCGGTGTACTACATCAGCGAGGTCCTCACCGAGTCGCGCCAGCGGTACCCACAGTACCAAAAGCTAGTATACGCAGTCTTCAGGGCTCAGCGGCGCCTGCCGCACTACTTCCAGGAGCACCCGGTCACGGTCGTCTCCTCAGCGCCATTGCAAGACATCATCCGCAACCGCGAGGCGACCGGACGGGTCGCCAAGTGGGCCGTCAAGATCGGCGTCCACAACATTAAATACGAGCCACGAAGGGCGATTAAGTCGCAGGCACTGGCAGACTTCATCGCCGACTGGGAGGAGGCCCAGCAGCCAGAGAAGCTGTCGTACCTCCATTACTGGAGCCTGCACTTCGATGGCTCCAAGAACGCGGACGGTGCAGGAGCGGGGATAGTGTTGACTTCACCAAAGGGCGACAATCTCCGCTACATCCTCCGCCTCGAATTCACGCCCTGCACCAATAACATGGCTGAATACGAGGCCCTACTCCACGGCATGCGAGCCGCCAAGGAGATGAACGTCAATCGCCTTCGATGCTACGGAGATTCCGACCTCATCGCAGGGCAAGTCGCCGGCACCTGCGACTCCATCTCCCCTACCATGGCGGCGTATCGCCAAGAGGTGGACAAGTTGGGCGGCCACTTCACCGGCTACTCTGTCGAGTGGATCGACAGGCGAAAAAACGAGGAGGCCGACGCCCTCTCTCGCATCGGGTCAGCTCGACTCGCACCACCCGCCGGCGTGTTCCTCGACACAATCTCCAAACCATCAGTCTCTCCCCCAAGGGATATCGACATCGGAGTCCCACTCCAACCAGAGGCAGCCTTGGTCGCACTCATCACCGAGCCAGACGACTGGACCAAGCCCTACATCGCCTACCTGGAAGCCGGCACCCTGCCAGCAGACGAGACAGACGCTCGAATGATCGCTCGCCGATGCAAGTCTTACACCATCATCGACGGCGAGCTACACAAGCGCAGCGTCACCGGCGTGTTCCAACGTTGCGTCCAACCGGCTGAAGGACGCAAAATCCTCCACGACATTCACTCAGGTGACTGCGGCCACCACGCCGCCGCTCGCTCCCTGGTCGCCAAGGCTATGCGACACGGCTTCTACTGGCCCACCGCACACGCCGACGCTGTCGACATCGTCCAGCGATGCGCCGGGTGCCAGAAGTACGCCAACCAGACGCGCGTACCGAGCTCGGCGCTCAAAACGATCCCCATCACTTGGCCATTCGCCGTATGGGGCATGGACATGGTAGTCCCCTTCAAGAAAGCCCCCTCCGGCTACACCCACTTGCTAGTCGCCGTCGACAAATTCACCAAGTGGGTGGAGGCCAAGCCAGTCCGGAAATGCGACGGGAAGACCGCCACTAAATTCCTACGCGAGCTCATATACCGCTACGGGTTCCCAAATAGTATCATCACGGACAACGGCACAAACTTCGCCAAGGGAGCAATGGCCGAATTCTGCGAAGAGCACCACATCCGGCTCGATCTCGCGTCAGTCGCCCACCCGGAATCCAACGGCCAGGCGGAACGAGCCAACCAAAGCATCCTCCACGGCCTGAAGCCGCGACTCCAAGTACCACTCGAGCGCACCGCTGGGTGCTGGGTCGAAGAGTTGCCCTCCGTCATCTTGGGAATCCGCACCTCGGTTAACAGGTCGACGGGATTTACTCCCTTCTTCATGGTCTACGGCGCCGAAGCAGTCATGCCCACCGACCTCGAACACGACTCGCCGCGGGTCGTCCATTATACGGAGGCCGCAAACGAGCTGGCCCGCCAAGATGGGCTCGACCAGCTCGAAGAAGCACGCGACCTCGCTCGGTCACGCACCGCCATCTACCAGCAAGGACTCCGCCGCTACCACAGCCGACGGGTGAAAACCCGCACCTTCCAGGAAGGCGACCTGGTGTTACGCCTCATCCAGGACAAGAAGGGCATGCACAAGCTCTCCCCTCCGTGGGAGGGCCCGTTCGCTATCGGGCGCGTACTCGGCAACGACGCCTACTACCTCATCGACGTCCGCGGGGACGGCGAGCTCGACGTCAAGCGACCATGGAATATAAACCTCCTCCGGAAGTTCTACTCCTAGAACCCCACACATGTACTCTCCAGTCGCTATGAAATAAAAGAAACGGTTACCGCAAATTGCGCTTACTCTCCATGACTTGTGCCACTCGCACTCGTAATAACAGCGGTACGCTAAAATGCAGAAGTCAACCTTTGGTACAGCGATCGGCACGGCTAAGTAGTGCGGTGTAAGAGCACTGAATCACTTCAGGTCTTGCATCGTCCACGAAAAACGCCAACCCGGAGCCCCATTGTAGTCGCCTAGCTCGACTGGTTTTACGAACCAAGACAACTGCCCTCGCTTCTCACAGCGACCTTGGTCCTCCGCATCCTCGGCATAGCGACTCGAACGGCTAAGTACCACGCTCGGGGACTGAATACCAGTTCGTCGCGATCGGTCAGGGAAAACGCCAAGTAAGAGAGCATGCCCAGGACTCGCCACGCGACTGACCCCACGGGCCAGGCAGGAGTGACGCGCTCACACCAACGCGCTAAGTCCTCAACCACCCTCGAGTCGCGCCTAGAACTACCAAGTACCACGCTCGGGGACTCGGCCACCCGACCCCGTTCGCGTACGGGAAAACGGTAAAGTACAGAGCACTCAAGGGAGTCACCTTGCGACTGGCTCTCCGAGCTCGGGCGAGTCGACCAAATCAACAAAACACATGATAACAACACACATCATATACGAGGTAAACCCCACAAAAGGGCGGACGCGCTCGGGGACTCGTCCAAAATCAATCCAAAGCACACAAACAAATAGCAAAATAGATACGACGTCCCATTCAATCGCATATTGCATTGTATTATGTTACAAAATATGCCCGCGTGGCAGAACTGCTGCTAACACTTCAAGGCAAACTACCCTACTCTGCAGGCTTCGATGACGACTCGCCAGCCTCCCGGCGATTACGGATGAACGCGGTGTACGGGTTTGATGGATTCATTCGTCAGTTCACCCGCCATCGCCGCGCGAAAAGGCTGCTCGACCTTGAAGTCACGATGCGGCGGCTCGGGGTCGTTCGGCGCGACGACCGTTTCCTGGTAGGGAAGGAGGTCGCCATCGCCCAGACACGCTCCGAGTACGTGGCGGCACGTTCCTGCAACTTGAGAACCTCGGACAGATCCACCGCGCCAGTCGACGATGGATACCCACTCGTCACATCGTCAAGGTCGAAATCTTCGGGGAAGTGGGCGAGTCCAAGGCTCAGTGCTGTCGACGCTCCACGCCGAAACGCCGACCGCGTCATGAACTCAACGACCGCGGGCGCCTTCTCCAAATATTCCCACACCTCAACGAGGTCGCTGGGAATAACCTCCGTGGGCGACATTTCTTGAAGGTAGGCGCGGATGCACGTCGCCGACAGCGTCGCCGAGTCGACGAGCATGCTTACGCATTGCCTCGCGTCGAGCGAGCTCGCTTCTTCTTGGCTACCAATAACGCGACCTGCGAGAAGGAGACAATGATGAGTACGACGGACACCACAAAAACCACAACTAACGGAAAGGGAAGATGCACTCACCAAGCAACGGGCGGGCGAGTCCCGTGATGAAGCACTGAAGCGACGTATGGTCGTCCTGAAGCCCAGCAAAAAGGACTTCCGACACCTTGCGATCCTCCTCCGCGGCCACAATGGCGGCCTTAGCTCGCCCGTCCGCCGAGCTCGCTTCTTCTCTCGCCTCCCGCAGTTCGCGCTCGAGGTCGGCGACCCGCTGTTCAGCAGCACCCAGAGCAGATCGCGCCGCCACCAACTCACCAGCAGGGACAAGCTCCTGGCGAGCTTCCTCTGCCTTCGCAGCAACAGCCTGAAGCTCTTTGTTCGCCTCCTGGATGGTGGCCAGCTCCTTCTCAGCACGCTGTTTCGCGGCCAATCGGTCCGCCGACTCAAGCTGCAGACCCTGCATATCATCAAAAAAGTCAGTACAAACGAACTTCCTAAGTGCCCACCCGCTGAAATTTAGCGAGTGCGCACTCGGGGACTGGCGATCAAGAAATTCCTAAGTGCCCACCCGCTAAAATTTAGCGCGTGCGCACTCGGGGACTGGCGATCAAGAAATTCCAAAGTGCCCACCCGCTAAAATTTAGCGGGTGCGCACTCGGGGACTGGCGATCAAGAAATTCCTAAGTACCCACCCGCTAAAATTTAGCGCGTGCGCACTCGGGGACTGGATACGAAAATAAAAGACGAGAAATTATAAGAATCAAGCCGCTGCAAAGCACCGACCTGATCCTCGGGGACTGGATGTACCTGGATGGCTGCACCAAGCATGCCATGGAGTTGTATCGCGTCCACGGACGCGAGCAACGCTGGCGTGTGCCCACGACGCTGGTCGACTTCAGCATCGGCGGTCCCCGGAGCGAGGCTCGGGTGCGCAGCCCCGCTCGCCGTGGCCGCCTTGGTCACGAAGCGGGGGAAGGTAGCGATAGAGGCACCCGCTCCAAAGGAAGTCGCCTCCTCCGTTCCAGGCAAGGAAACACCCTCCTTCGTAGACGCGGCTGCCTCCACCGCGGGTCCGGCCGGCGCGACCGCCGTGTCGTCAGAGACAGTGACGATGTCGTCGCCCTTGGCCTTCTTGCTGCCATCCGCTGAGGCGACGACCTCGTCCGCTTTCCTCTTACGGGAAGGGTCCTCCTCGCTAGCGGCGGAGGGTGCCTGGGCCACGGTCGGGTGGCCCATCCTTTTCACTCCGGTCCTGCACATCAATAGAATCAATAAAGACAATCGAAATAGTTATGGAAAATAGGGAAGGGTGAACGCACTCACTTGGCGACTGGGATGAAACGTAGCCCTGTACGAAGGCCGGCCGGTTTTTCCAGTTCGGGGCCCAGTTGGCGACTGAGCCCCAGTTCTAGGACGTCGCGTGCCCAAGACACGGACGGCTTCTTCGTCATTGAGGCCGCGGCTGGCGCCTCTGGGACACCCTCGGCGGGGCCTTCCTCGCGAATTGGAGCCGCTACAGCCGGAGCCTCCTTGCGGGGCGAAGCCGCCACAATCGGAACATCCTTGCGAGGCGAAGTCGCCGCAGCCGGAGCCTTCCCTAGCCCAGAGACTGGCGCGAATGGCGGAGGCATCGAGGCCAGCGGCACTTCCACGGTCGGCGTGTCTAGCGCGGTTGTCGCTGGGGGCGCGCCGTCACCGGCCGAGCTGGAAGCATCGGAACTGCTCGTCGAGTGCGGCGGTGAGGCCATCCTCGACGGCTTCGTTTTCCTCTTCGGGGGGGGCCCTCGCTTCCTTTTCCTTCTTCTTCTTCTTCGAAGGAGTGGCCTGGCGGCGCGAGGTGGTTTCTGGGAGCTCGTCGTCGTCATGACGCTCGAGGCTTCTGCTCGCTTCGATTTCGCGCTGACGTTGCCCGCGGGTTTTTCGGACCAGCGGGGCGATTTCCTCTTCGGACTCGTCCTCGTCGTCCTCGTTGCCCCTCGCGGGTGGCGATTCGCCTATGTCCTGGGCGGATGGCCCCGGGCTCTCATCATCAGAAGGTGGGAGCCACCCTTCCACCACTTGGAATAGCTGCGATGAATACAAAACAGAATCAGAATTACCGCGACTGCATACGCTGCGACTGCGAACAAGGTAAAGAAATTACCGTTGGAGCCGGACGCTTCGCGGTGTAGGGGGCGACCCCGGACTGTGCATCCAGGTACACCGCCTGGGTGATCTTCTTCAACGCTGGGATATAATCCTCCAGCTTCCACTCGTCGAGGCAGGCCTTCGTCGAGTCTCCCCGGCCCGTGTACTGATACATGTAGTGGTCGCGTTGGGCAAGTGGAACAATCCGTCGCCCAAGCCAGCAATTGTACAAGTTTATCGTCTGGAGGCCCTTCTTTTTCAGACCACAGATGGCCTGGAGCATCTCGTCAACGACCATCCGCCGGTCGTCGGGGAGCTTGCCGACTTGGAGATGGCGCGGCTCGGAACGATTGGCCGAGTACCGCGGGATCGCCACCTCGTCCTCCGGGGTCGCCTCGGCCACGTAGAACCATGACTTCTTCCAGTCGCTCGCTGCCTTGGCGGGTAGCATCAGATCAAAGAAAGAAGCTTTGGACTTGAGCTGGAACGTCAAGCCGCCCGCGGCTAGCATTGGGCCGCCTGCCTCCTCGCGGCTGATCCGTCCATGGAACAGATCCTGCCACAAGGGAAAGTAGGGCCGGCAGCCCAAGTAGCACTCGCAGAACGCCACGAAGATGGCGAGCTGCTCAATGCTGTGGGGACCCAGATCTGAAGTCTGGATCCCGTAGTAGGCGCAAAAACACCGGAAGAACAAAGACGTGGGAAACCCTAGCCCCCGCTCGAGATGACTGGTGAAACAGACGAATTCCCTCTCTCGCGGGTTTGGGGTCGTTTCTCCGGCTGCGGGGATACGCCAATAGCCGGCTCGCAGGATTCCAGCCTCCTCGAAAGAGGCCAGCTGCGCCCTCGTGCACTTGGACCTGCCCCATGGTTCGGTGGGAAGGGCCATAGCCGAGAGGTTGGTTGGAGATCGGAGGATTTCGGGTCGATTGGATCGCGGAGCAAAGGAAGGAAAATGCGCGCACTCGAAAGAAGTGGTGGGCAGTTGGCTCTGCGATTGCCTGCCATTCCTCTTATATAGCGGGAGTTACCCGCCAAATCAGGGGGCCGTTACCGCGCGATGATTACGCCGAAAGTTACCGTTGGATTACCCCAACGGCTAGTTTGACCACGCCTGACGGTCCAACTCCAGCCACTCGGCTCGCTAGGTCAATCACCACGACCGCGTTCCGCCGACTCGACTCGCCCAAGACGCGACTTGGTTCGCCGGATTTTCTTCTTCATACAGGAGCCCGCCGACGATTCGACTGGATGCCTACTCTGAAGCCGTATACTCCGACTGCCAGCAGCCACTTACGCCCAATCGACGACGGCCTCGGGGACTACTGATGGGGATACACCTACTGGGGTATACTCAGCAGGACGTTTCCGACTGGCCCGAGGGCTGGCGAGTGGGCCTGCAGAACGGCGAGTGGATTGAAGTCCAGCAAGGTACCGAGCGACTGGAAGCTGAAGGCCCAGGCGAGTAGATAGGCCCAGTCGGACTAGGTTAAACGACTACTGAAGTTGTAACCTAATCGGTTGAGATATGTAAACCCTAGGGGAGGTGAGCCTATATAAACCTCCCTATGGGTGAGTAGAGACACGTTCCCTCATACACCCAAGCGACTCGCCGCCTAGCCGCCGAGCTCGCCCATTGTAACACCTCCCTAATACAATCTAGCAGGAGTAGGTCTTTACCCTCCGGGGGGCCGAACCTGGGTAAACCCTGTGTCTTTTCCCTCATCTCGCACCGCAGATGGTTGGCCGCCCTTGCCCCTCGTTCTACTACTCGCTGCCGATTGCAGCGTCTGCCGTGACCATTCCCACGACAGATACTGGTTCGGTTGCTCATATTTGTAACTCGAAACAGGTGCTGCAGAATAAACGGAAGCTAGCGAAGAACGAGGTGACGATGCGCGTGGGAAATGGATCAAAGGTTGATGTGATCGCGGTCGGCACGCTACCCCTTCATCTACCATCGGGATTAGTTTTATACTTAAATAATTGTTATTTGGTGCCTGCGTTGAGCATGAACATTATATCGGGATCTTGTTTATTGCGATACGGTTACTTGTTTAAATCCGAGAATAATGGTTGTTCGATTTATATGAGTAATATGTTTTATGCACATGCACTTTTGATAGATGGTCTATTCTTATTGAATCTCGATAGTGGAAATACACATATCAACAACATTGAGGCTAAACGTTTGAAATCAAGCGATAATTCGACCTATATGTGGCACTGTCGTCTTGGTCACATTGGAGTGAAACGTATGAAGAAACTCCATTCCGATGGACTTCTTGAATCACTTGATTTTGAATCACTTGAAAGATGCGAAGCATGTCTGACTAAGACTCCATTTTCTGGTATGATGGAGCGAGCTACGGACTTATTGGAAATCATACATACCGATGTGTGTGGTCCAATGAGTGTAGCATCGCGCGGTGGTTATCGTTATGTTCTTACCTTCACGGATGACTTGAGTAGATATGGGTATATCTATTTCATGAAACATAAGTCCGAAACTTTCAAGAAGTTTAAGGAGTTTCAAAGTGAGGTAGAGAATCAACGTAACAAGAAGATTAAATTTCTACGTTCTGATCGTGGAGGTGAATATCTAAGTTACGAGTTTGGCGAGCATTTGAAGAAATGCGGAATACTTTCACAATTGACACCGCCGGGAACACCACAGCGTAATGGTGTGTCCGAACGTCGTAATCGAACTCTCTTAGATATGGTTCGTTCTATGATGTCACTTACAGATTTACCGCTATCATTTTGGGGTTATGCATTAGAAACAGCCGCATTCACTTTAAATAGGGCACCATCTAAATCCGTTGAAACGACACCATATGAATTATGGTTTGGGAAGAAACCTAAATTGTCGTTCCGTAAAATTTGGGGATGCGAAGCCTATGTAAAGAAGTTACAGCCGGACAAGCTTGAACCCAAAGCGGAAAAATGCGTCTTCATAGGATACCCAAAGGAAACTATTGGGTATACCTTCTATCATAGATCCGAAGGCAAAATCTTCGTTGCCAAGAATGGATCCTTTCTAGAGAAGGAATTTCTCTCGAAAGAAGTGACTGGAAGGAAAGTAGAACTCGACGAGGTTGTCGAACCTTCTCTCGAAATTGCGAGTAGCGCAGCACCGGAAGAAGTTCTTGTGGTGCCTGCACCAATAAGAGAGGAAGCTAGTGATGGTGATCATGAAACTTCGGTTGAAGTTGCTACAGAGCCTCGGAGGTCAACGAGAACTCGTACCACTCCAGATTGGTATGATTCCGTTATGAATGTCATGTTGGTGGACAACACCGATGACCCCGAGACATATGAGGAAGCGATGATGAGCCCAGATTCCAATAAATGGCAAGAAGCCATGAAATCCGAGATTGGATCCATGTACGAAAACCAAGTATGGACTTTGGTGGACTTACCGGATGGCCGGAAGGCTGTCGAGAACAAATGGATTTTCAAGAAGAAAACAGATGCTGATGGTAATGTTACTGTCTATAAAGCTCGACTTGTCGCAAAAGGGTTTCGACAAATTCAAGGAGTTTACTATGATGAGACTTTCTCACCAGTAGCGAAGCTAAAGTCTGTGAGGATTATGTTAGCGATCGCTGCATATTATGATTATGAGATATGGCAGATGGATGTCAAAACAACATTCCTCAATGGAGACATTGATGAAGAGTTGTATATGATGCAACCCAAAGGTTTTGTCGATCCTAAAGATGCTAACAAGGTATGCAAACTTCAACGATCCATCTATGGATTGAAGCAAGCATCCCGAAGTTGGAATCAACGTTTTGATAAGGTAATCAAAAGTTTTGGTTTTATACAAACTTATGGAGAAGCTTGTATTTACAAGAAAGTGAGTGGGAGCTCTGTAGCATTCCTAATACTATATGTGGACGACATATTGTTGATTGGGAATGATGTAGACCTTCTTAATAGTGTCAAAGAATATTTGAATAATAGTTTTTCAATGAAGGATCTTGGTGAAGCAGCTTACATATTAGGCATAAAGATTTATAAAGATAGATCGAAACGCCAAATATCATTGTCACAGAGTACATATTTGGACAAAGTTCCAAAGAGGTTTGGAATGGAAGAAAGCAAGAAAGGGTTCTTGCCCATGTTGCCCAATACGACCTTGAGTAAAACTCAAAGTCCGACATGGCAGAAGATAGAGAAAGGATGAGTAAGACTCCCTATGCCTCAGCCATAGGATCTCTAATGTATGCCATGCTATGTACTAGACCCGACATTGCATATGCTGTTAGTTTAACTAGCAGATATCAAAGTGATCCAGGAGTGGATCATTGGACAGCGGTCAAAAACATCCTTAAGTACTTGAGAAGAACTAAGGATATGGTTCTTTCTTATGGAGGTGATGAACAGCTCGTTGTTAACGGTTACACCGATGCTAGTTGGAACACCGATCCGGATGATTCTAAATCACAATCCGGATACGTATTTATTTTGAATGGTGCAGCAGTTAGCTGGAGGAGTGCAAAGCAAAGCGTTGTGGCGAGATCTTCAACTGAATCGGAATACATGGCTGCTTCGGAGGCTTCACAAGAAGCGATATGGATGAAAGAGTTCATTACAGAGCTGGGTGTGGTTCCTAGTGCGCTGGACCCAATGTCTATCTACTGTAATAACATGGGCGCCATAGCCAATGCGCAAGAACCAAGGTCACACAAGAAGCTGAAGCACATCAAGCTACATTTTCACGCTATTCGAGAACATATCCAGGATGGGGATATAAAGATTTGCAAAGTACACACAGATCTGAATGTGGCGGATCCGTTGACTAAACCTCTCCCGAGGGCAAAACATGACCAACACCAAACTGCCATGGGTGTTTGGTATATTACCATGTAATCTAGATTAGATGACTCTAGTGCAAGTGGGAGACTGTTGGAGATATGCCCTAGAGGCAATAATAAATGTAGTTATTATTATATCTTTGTGTTTATGATAAATGTTTACATTCATGCTATAATAGTATTAACAAGGAAACATTGATACTTGTGTGATTTGTAAACTTAATTTGAAGTCCCTACTATAGCCTCTATACTTCACTAGCTTGTTGGTTGATAGATGATTGTGGTTTCCCTATCATGAACATTGAGATGTTATCAACAACAAGATCATATCGTTAGGAGAATGATATGGTGGACATACTCCTATAGATAAGCGTAGCATAAAGATCAAGTCATTTCAATAGTTCAATTGCTATATGCTTTCTGATACATAGTAACCTAATTCCTTCGACCATGAGATCATGCATATCACCTTTACCGGATGGATGCTTTGATGACATAAAACACCACACCGTAACTGGGTGGCTATAAAGGTGGCATTGAGTGTTCGGAAAGTTTTGGTTGAGACACATGGATCAAGAGTGGGATTTGTCCATCCATATGACGGATAGATATACTCTGGGCCCTCTCGGTGGAATGTCATCCAATTAGCTTGCAAGCATGTGACTGGCTCACAAGGGATCACATATCACGGGAACGAGAAAAGAGAACTTATCGGTAACGAGGTTGAACTAGGTATGCAGAGATACCGACGATCATAACCTCGGATAAGTAAACTATCGTGAGACAAAGGGAAATTGGTATCGTATGTAAGTGGTTCATTCGATCGCAAAGTAATCGTCGAAGTATGTGGGAGCCATATGAATTTCCAGATTCCTCTATTGGTTATTGTTCGGAGAAGTGTCTCGATCATGTCCGCATAATTCACGAACCGTAGGGAGACACACTTAAGGATTCGACGTTGTTTGAGTAGTTATGGTATTATGAGAAAGAGACGGAATGTTGTTCGGAGTCTCGGATGGGATCCGGGATATCACGAGGTGATCCGGAATGGTCCGGAGAATAAGATTCATATAAGGAAAGTCCCGTTTCGGAGTTCGGAAATGATTCCGGTGTTTTCATCGGGAATGTTCTAGAAGGTTCCGGAATGTCCGGCACTCCGGGGGGGAAGGGGTACATGAATGTGTCATTGCATATTAGAATGATTGCATCATGTACTAAGTGTTCTTGCTGTTCCAAATAAAGGATTAAATTGAATCCTAAAGCAGAAAAGTTAAATGGCCAGTTTGAAAGTCAAACGACTAAAACAAGAAACTGTGGGAAACAAGCAAGAGGAGGCAAAACCGACTTGGGGGAGGAGTCCCTCCTCTCCAAGCCGGCGCGCCACCCAAGGCCGACTTGGGGAGGGACTCCCTCCCCTTGGCCGGCCCCCTCCACCCATAAAAGGAGGGGCAGGGCCTCCTCCTCTAGACACACAAGTTTCCTAGCCTCTAATCTAAATCCTAGCCCTAGACTCCGGTTTAGAGCTGTTTTGGTTTAGAGCTTCTAATTGCCCTAGCCTTCGGATTAGAGCCTTCTAATTGGTGTGTCTAATCCCTAGACCGCTAATAGTTCTCTCTCATACTCCACCATACTCGCTCCGGCTTAAGGCGAAGCCCTGCGGGATCTCCCCTCTACTTCCGGTACCACGCCGTTGTGCTGCCGGAATCGCGAGGAGAGTACTACAACCTCCGCTGCCTGCTGGAACAAGGGAGAGGAAGGTCTTCGTCGAGTACCGAACGTGTGACCGACTGCGGGAGCGCTGCCGGAACGCAGCGCCGGAAGGATCGTCTACGCGATCTTGAGATCGGGAAGAGTACGACTACATCACCCACGAGAATCTGCTCTCGTTAAACACTTTGGAATCTTCGAGGGTAAGTTATTCCATCGACTCGTTGCTACAATCTAATAGATAGATCTTGGCTTGTTTGTTTGTATGCGATAGGATTTTTTGTTTTCCATGCTACGAAACCCTGCAGTGGTATCAGAGTCGTGTCTATATGTAGATCTGTTGCACGAGTAGAACACAATGGTCATTGTGGGCATTGATGCTTTTATTGTCGATTGCTTCTTGTGTACTTTGCATCTTGCGGTATGTTGGGATGAAGCGGCCCGGGCTAACCTTACATGACATCGTTCATGAGACTTGCTCCACGCTTGACATGCAACTTGTATTGCATAAGTGGCTTTGCGGGTGCCTGTTTCTCCTAGCATAGTTAAGATCCAATTTACAACGGGTGATTAACAATACTAGTATCAATGTTGTGGTTCTTGTTCTTCCAAAATAAAATGTTTGTCTGTTTTGAGAAAGTTAGCTGGTAAAGCTCTCACGAACTTGATGGCACACTTTATTCCTTGCATTAATAATCTTGAACCATTGTGACTAGTCCATGAAAGTTATATGCTTGCTTATTATATGCTGGGAGTCAGCAGAACCGTGTTGTCACGGGGAACGCTTTCAACACCTGTTGGATATCTCATCCAGTTGATACTTTGCTCTTTTGTTTACGGATGTCGACGATGTGAAATAAAAGGGGAAGTTGTTAGTTCATGGGTTTATACATTGTGTTAGAGAAACGCCTGGGCCGCTAGCCTAAGCCATGCCTAATCATGGTGGAAACGTGCAGCATCACTGTAATGAGAATCTATGAAGCGTCCTCAATAAAAAGCTATGCATATGGTAAATAAAAAGATTGCTGAGATGCTCATTGTGTGCTTGCCTTTTCATTTTGGTTATGGGAAAGCTCATGTACCATATGCAAGGGGTACCCCGTTGGCGGTTCTCGATGATATGCATGTATTTACAATGACAAGAACTTTCAGGTGACCAAAGTTGAGTAGCATGCGGAGCGGCCCTCGTACTCAAGGGACTTGGGATTTCCAGTTTATGGCCTGTCAAGCATATGATTCAGAGTGGACCTCACTTTCACATTAACCACATGAAGATGCCTATAATAGGGGCAATGAGAGCTCAAAGCTAATGAGTACCTTCCTTTCAGCATTAGGAAGCCTTTCAAACCTTCACAAAACTGTTTTCACAACCTAGTTGAGTCACCACTTATTCTATGAGCACCTTCTTGAGAGCATAGTTGTCATTCTTGTGTTTGTTCCAAAACTTGGTTAATTATGTCATGACTTTGATGCTTGTATCTCTGATATCTTTATCTCTAGTCTTCACTTGAACTTCAGAGGTGCCTTGACATTTATATTATGCTCTTCAAACAAAGGCAAGCGAGATACCACTCTATCTTACCTTACTATGAGTTGGTTTCTCTTCATAGCTTGCAATGACTATTGAGTAAACTTAGTTGCATACTTCTTATTATGAACTGTCTAAGCATCTACTCCAGTGCTGAGAATATATACATCATATGAAGCAAAGTGTTCGTGAAAGTTCTTTTATCGCACTCAGTTTTCAATGGAATTGCTTGAGGACAAGCAATAAGCTAAGATTGGGGGAGTTGATACGTCCAAAACGTATCTACTTTCTCGAACACTTTGCTATTGTTTCTTCTCTAAACTTGTGTGATTTGGATACAACTAACACGGACTAATGCTGTTTTCAGCAGAATTACCTTGGTATCTTGTTTTTGTGCAGAAAATGAACTATCAGGAAAAATCCCGGAAAATATGCCAAAAATTATATTTCACCAGAAGATCCACGGAGCCAGAAGGGGAGACAGAGGGGAAGCCTGGGGGGCCACACCCACGCCAGGCGTGGGCCCACTGACCCCGCGCCTGGGGGAGGTCTAGCCACCCCAGGCAGCTCCTCGGCCTCCCTCCGCGCCTATAAGTTGCCTTCTGACCTAAAAAGAGAGGGGGGTCGATAGTTTTCCACAAAGAGTTCGGATCCGCCGCCGCCACTAGAAACCAAGATTCGGATCTAAAAACTCCGTTCTGGCACCCTGGCGGGACGGGGAATTTGGAGAGGATCATCGTCATCACCAACGCATCTCCATTAACCATCGATGTTTCCCTCATCCATGAGTGAGTAATCCCCCGTTGTAGGCTTGGGGATGGTAGGGATTGGATGAGTTCTATCATGTAATCGAATAAGATCTGTTAGAGCATAGTGCCTAGTATCTCTATTAGTGCTATTTGACTTTGTTGCAACTTGTTGTGCTTAATGCTTGTCACTAGGGCCCGAGTGCCATGATCTCAGACCATCCCCAAAAGGGTAATTGCCCCTATGTATGGTTTTGGTGATTAATGACAATCCCTATGGACTAATGTTTTCACTGAGTTTTATATGAAGGAATATTCCATAGGTCATGCTTGTAGTCCATGTGTTGGATTCAAGTATGGATGCCATGAAGATAAAGATATACCTTGAGTATTGGCATCGAAATCATCGAGTTAAAGAGAAGAATATGATATGATCAAGATCTTGAGAGTGTGATCTCAATATAAGAATTCAAGATATGGATCTAAGTCGGTGTCATGATAGACTCATTAGTTGAGCTATGGTTGACTAAGATTTAGAGCATGTAATCAAATGAAGAGTTCCTTATGTACCTCAAGATATTAAGACGGAGCACGAGAAGATACTTGGTTGACCAATACAAAGAGTGATTTCAAGTTGGTCAACACATGAAGCATAAAGAATGTACCACATGGATCTTGTGGTATGGTAAACCTTGTCAATTATGAATCATGAACTAACCCATTATATGTGTGCCTTTGCGTTTTCTATATGGGATAGGTATCTTTTCATGGGCATGCTTGATATGTCGGAAACGTATCTATAATTTTTTATGCTCCATGCTTGTTTTGTATCTACTTTTCTTTGCTTTGTCTACACTTTGAGGTGTTTTTATATATTTTCTGGAACTAACCTTTTAACAAGATGCCATAGTGTCAGTTGCATGTTTTCTTCTGTTTTTGGTTTCCGAAAGGCAGAAAATCAATATTCTCGGAATTGGACGGGACAAAATCCAAAGTCATTATTTTTCCCGGAGCAACACGGAACCTCGAAGCAGAGCCGGAGGGGGGCCACAGGGTGGCCGCACCCCCTAGGCGCGGGCAAGCCCTGGAGGCGCCCACAGGGGGTGTGGGCCCCTGGACCCCCACCATACCTTGATTCCTGCGCCTATAAGAAACCTCCGACCCAAAAACCCTGGGGCATCCAGAAGAAATCCACGAAAACCTCCGTAGTGCCGCCGCCACCGAAAGGGAGATTCAGGGGATAGAAAGTCTTTGTTCCGGCACCCTGCCAGGATGGGTAAGTGCCCCCGGAGCCATATCCATCGATATCCATCGCCATCTTCATCACCGTTGTTGATTCCCATGATGTGGAGGGAGTAGTTCTTGCTCGAGGCTAAGGGCTCTACCGGTAGCTATGTGTTCATCTCTCTCTATGCATGATCTTGTTGTGGTCATGAGCTTTGTAATCAAGCAGATCTACCTTGCTACTCAAGTGCTTCAATAGATCTCTGCTCTCCCCATGTGTGTGAAAGTGACAGCGTGCACGCCATGGTGGCGCTTAGGTTTAAGTCTACATAAATACTCTTTGTGCTTTAATAGATCTATGCTTTTCCCCACATGTGTGAAAGCGACAGCGTGCATACCATGTGTGGCACTTTGGCTAGATCGAATATTTGTTATGAGTTATATTTAGAGTTGGATGTCTTTATGAAATTGTGGTGTTTGTTGGAACCATCTAGCGCTCAAGGTGACAGTGTGGGGTTATCTAGATTGGGGAAGGCAGACTTTGAGGAGTGTTTTTATAGCCCTACCGATGATTAGAGTGTCCAATCGAAGAGTAGTTAAGAGTAGTATCATGAAGAGAGGATATTTATGTGAGAGAGTGTTCACTAGTGAAAGTATGATCCCTAGGCCTTGTTTCTAAGCATTGAAACACCATTTGCTACTAGATCCGTTACATGTTTGCTTGCTTCCTTCTTGTTGCCTTTAGTCTTTACCTCATCGTCAAGCTATTTTCTGGCACCGTTACCACTTGTATTTCACTATCGCTTCACCTAACTAGTGCACCTATACACCTGCCAAGTGTATTGGGTGTGTTGGGGACACAAGAGACTTCTTGTATCTTGATTGCGGGATTGCTTGAGAGGGAATACCTTTGACCACTTCCTCCCTGAGTTCGATAAACCTTGGCTAATCCACTTAAGGGAAACTTGTTGTTGTTCTACAAACCTTTGCACTTGGAGGCCCAACAACTGTCTACAAGAATAGAAGTGCGTAGACATCAGTGCTTCAAAAGTGAAGATCTTATATAGCCCATGAAAGCATGTCATCAAGTGGTGATCGTCATCAAGGTTGAGAAGGGCAAGTTCAAGATAAGCATCTCGAGAAGATCATTTGCTTGAAGCTTGTCGTCCATATTGGTGATAATGGACATGTGAAGACATGTATTAATGAATCTATCCCATAGTGGTGTATGGGGGAGAAAATTAGGAGTCTTCATGAAGCAACAATGATCAAGTGTTGCATTCCGGCTTGGGTGGAGCTTGAAACGTTGTCATCAAGATCAAGCGGGATGCGCAAGGCAAAGGCATGGCCTTGCTAGGTTTTCCTTTTACTGGTCTCAAGGTGGTTGTTGGTAGATCGGGTTATAGGATAGATAGTCGCACTATCAAGAGGGGCTTTCGGTTGTGTAACTTGATCACATCGTCATAGGGAGCTCAATCCGTTGTATACTTTGAATCTTCCTATTTTGTTTCTTCTTGGTGTTTCTCCATGTGAGGTTCTTGAGCTTGTTTCTAGCTCTTCAACAAGCCCAAGTTCATCGAAAACAGAACTCCTATGCATCTTCCATGGCGTTTTCGAGTTTGAAGGTTTTATCAGTTCTTATTTAGGGAGTCTTCTTACCTTTCTTCATTTGGTTCTATCCTCCTTTGTTTGGCAATGATGTTTCTTTGCACAATCTTATAGAGCTTGTTGTCCTCATCAAAACAAGCCCAAGATCATCGAAATCGGAGTCCGGATGCAAAAGATATTGCGTTTTCGTGAAGCATGTTTCATCCCGATTGTGGATTCAGTTCAACTGGCTCCCAGACCGGGTGGTCTGGTGTCAGGACCGGAAAACCGGATCTTAAACCGCCGAGTCTAACCGAGGCTGGGGTCAGTAACCAAACCTGGATGGAGTCCGGTTTTCTGGGCTAAGAATCGGACCATTCGGTTCTAGAGCCGGTCCAACCGAACTTTCAACCGTATTCGCACAGTTTTCTCCTAGCGGCCATATTTGCTTTCCCTTATAAAAGGGGGTTGTAACACCCCCGGTCACTCCAGACCGACGGCTGTCACTTCTGGAAGCTCAATAGGATCTCTAGACTAGCCCCACAGACCAACACTAGTCTTTTCTGCGCACTTTGTCCTCACTCATGCGCACCCGGTTACCCACTTCCCGGTTGGTCACCCATCCTAGAATTGCTCTAGGACAAGCACGCTTAACCTTAGAGTTCTTTTCGAACGAGCTTCCGGAAAAGAAGTTGCAACTTGTTGGTATGGGTTCCCTATCAATCCTATTGAGCCAAGTGACAGGTCTCACATACACACACCCTTAGAAGATCGACGTCCTCGTCGATCAACCACAAGCCAGGAACGGCCCCTCTTGGCACACGTCTGTGCGTCCAGTGTCGGCACATTGCCATGCCGTGTCCACTCCGGGCCACACGCGCCATGCTACACATGTCCGCCACTGACCCGCACACGCCGATGTAACCGCGAGGATCGGCTCTGATACCAATTTGTAACACCCCCGGTCACTCAGGACCGACGGCTGTCACTTCTGGAAGCTCAATAGGATCTCTAGACTAGCCCCACAGACCAACACTAGTCTTTTCTGCGCACTTTGTCCTCACTCATGCGCACCCGGTTACCCACTTCCCGGTCGGTCACCCATCCTAGAATTGCTCTAGGCCAAGCACGCTTAACCTTAGAGTTCTTTTCGAATGAGCTTCCGGAAAAGAAGTTGCAACTTGTTGGTATGGGTTCCCTATCAATCCTATTGAGCCAAGTGCCAGGTCTCACAGGGGTTCTTCCCCCAATGTTTCTAAGTGTTCTTGACCACGAAATTGACCTCCATTGTTGAACCTCTTGAGATTTCTTCCTCCCCCTCCCCTCCTATGATTCTTGCATCTTTTTGAGGGCTTTGGAAGAGGAGATCTAGATCTACAATCCCCACCAACCAATTCCTCTTCTAAGTGAGGGGAACCCATTGGATCTAGATATTGGAGTCATTTGTTGACTTCCACCATTGTTCTTCCTCTCTAATTCCTCCATAGAACTTGTTGATTTGGTGGGATTTGAGAGTGAAGGATTTGAGCACCCTTGGTGGTCTTGCTTTGAATTCTTGCATAAGTGTTGAGCTCTCCATTACTGAAGGGAATATGCCCTGAGAGGCAATAATAAAGTGTTTATTATGTGTATTCCAAGTATATGATAGATGTTTATTTTGCATGCTATAATTGTATTAATACGGAAACGTTAATACATGTGTGTTTAATAAACAAACAGAAAGTTCCTAGTTATGCCTCTCTCATAAACTAGCTCGTTGATTAACAAGATGATCAAGGTTTCCTGATCATGGACATTGGATGTTGTTAATAACGGGATCACAACATTAGTGTAATGATGTGATGAACACTCATCCGAAGTATAGCATTACGATCAAAGTCATTGAGTTTATATTGCTATAACAACTTACGAAGTGATCCTAATCCTTAGACCATGAGATCATGTCAATCACTAACACCGGAAGAGTTTCTTGATAACATCAAACGTCACACCGTAACAGGGTGATTATAAAGATGGATTCAGAACTAATAAAGTGTTATGTTGAGGCTCATGGATCAAAAGTGGAATTTGTTCATCCCGATGACGGATAGATATACTCTGGGCCCTCTCGGTGATATCACATTGATTAGCTTGCAAGCAAGTGATTTGATCACTAGAATGTTATATCACGGGAACGAGAAAAGAGTGCATGTCGGTAACGAGATCAAACTAGGTATGGAGATACCGATGATCGAATCTCGGACATGTAATATATCGTGAAACAAAGGGATTAAGATACTAGCATAAAAGGTTCCGACGATCACAAGAAAGTCATCGTTGAATGTGTGGGAGTCAGTATGGGTCTCCAGATCCCGCTTCTGATTATTGATCCGAGAGGGGTCTCGATCATGTCCGCATTATTCACGAACCATAGGGTGACACACTTAAGAGACACCAACATCCAATTGGAGCAAAAGTTTCATGCCGAAAAGAAAAGGAAAGCGCAGGAATTTATTTCACTAGACACCGAAACTGTTTCGGTTGAAATTGCTGAAACTGGTTCTGCATGTGAAATGGAATACTAGCAAGGGGTTTTATGTGAATGTTTGTTAATTAAAGTAATTAACAAAATTCTGAATAAATAAATAAAAGAGTTTTATTTAAATGAGAGCTTGCATTAAATTTGGTGGAAATTTAATGCATGTGAGTGGATTTTTGAGTGGAGGCTTTTTAATGGGAGTGGATGAAGGGAATATGCCCTGAGAGGCAATAATAAAGTGTTTATTATGTGTATTCCAAGTATATGATAGATGTTTATTTTGCATGCTATAATTGTATTAATACGGAAACGTTAATACATGTGTGTTTAATAAACAAACAGAAAGTTCCTAGTTATGCCTCTCTCATAAACTAGCTCGTTGATTAACAAGATGATCAAGGTTTCCTGATCATGGACATTGGATGTTGTTAATAACGGGATCACAACATTAATGTAATGGTGTGATGAACACTCATCCGAAGTATAGCATTACGATCAAAGTCATTGAGTTTATATTGCTATAACAACTTACGAAGTGATCCTAATCCTTAGACCATGAGATCATGTCAATCACTAACACCGGTAGAGTTTCTTGATAACATCAAACGTCACACCGTAACAGGGTGATTATAAAGATGGATTCAGAACTAATAAAGTGTTATGTTGAGGCTCATGGATCAAGAGTGGAATTTGTTCATCCCGATGACGGATAGATATACCCTGGGCCCTCTCGGTGATATCACATTGATTAGCTTGCAAGCAAGTGATTTGATCACTAGAATGTTATATCACGGGAACGAGAAAAGAGTGCATGTCGGTAACGAGATCAAACTAGGTATGGAGATACCGATGATCGAATCTCGGACATGTAATATATCGTGAAACAAAGGGATTAAGATACTAGCGTAAAAGGTTCCGACGATCACAAGAAAGTCATCGTTGAATGTGTGGGAGTCAGTATGGGTCTCCAGATCCCGCTTCTGATTATTGATCCGAGAGGGGTCTCGATCATGTCCGCATTATTCACGAACCGTAGGGTGACACACTTAAGAGACACCGACATCCAATTGGAGCAAAAGTTTCATGCCGAAAAGAAAAGGAAAGCGCAGGAATTTATTTCACTAGACACCGAAACTGTTTCGGTTGAAATTGCTGAAACTGGTTCTGCATGTGAAATGGAATACTAGCAAGGGGTTTTATGTGAATGTTTGTTAATTAAAGTAATTAACAAAATTCTGAATAAATAAATAAAAGAGTTTTATTTAAATGAGAGCTTGCATTAAATTTGGTGGAAATTTAATGCATGTGAGTGGATTTTTGAGTGGAGGCTTTTTAATGGGAGTGGAGGCTTTTCATTTTGAGTGGGAGCTCCACCCACATGAATGTGGAAGAGGTGGGGGCAGCCCCATGGCTGGGCGCCATGCCCCTTGGGTGCCCCCCTCTCCCCTATAAAAGGCCCCCCTCTCCTCCTCTCACACCACACCTCCTCGTGAAGGATCTCTCTCCCCCTCTAGAATTTATTCCCCATGGTCTCGGACTAGCGAGATACATGTTCCCGGTGGCTATTCGGCAAGAAAGAGTTGTGCTTCCGCTGCATCGCTGGAGCGAGGAGGCGGAGGTTGCTCGGTGCCTCGAACGTGTGTGCGAGCACGGATGCGCTGCTGATTTGCGGCGCTAGGACTTCCTCTCGATCTTGAGATCGGCAAGAGATCGTCTACATCAACCACGAGTTGAACTCGTTAAGCTTTGTCGGTCTTCAAGGGTATGTTCTCTACGGATATACATCTGCCCGTTGTTTGTATCTAGTAGATGGATCTTGGTATATAGTTCACATCGTAGGAAAATTTTTGTTTTCTATGCTGCGAACCCTACAGTGGAGGCTTTTCATTTTGAGTGGGAGCTCCACCCACATGAATGTGGAAGAGGTGGGGGCAGCCCCATGGCTGGGCGCCATGCCCCTTGGGTGCCCCCCCTCTCCCCTATAAAAGGCCCCCCTCTCCTCCTCTCACACCACACCTCCTCGTGAAGGATCTCTCTCCCCCTCTAGAATTTATCCCCCATGGTCTCGGACTAGCGAGATACATGTTCCCGGTGGCTATTCGGCAAGAAAGAGTTGTGCTTCCGCTGCATCGCTGGAGCGAGGAGGCGGAGGTTGCTCGGTGCCTCGAACGTGTGTGCGAGCACGGATGCGCTGCTGATTTGCGGCGCTAGGACTTCCTCTCGATCTTGAGATCGGCAAGAGATCGTCTACATCAACCACGAGTTGAAATCGTTAAGCTTTGTCGGTCTTCAAGGGTATGTTCTCTACGGATATACATCCGCCCATTGTTTGTATCTAGTAGATGGATCTTGGTATATAGTTCACATCGTAGGAAAATTTTGTTTTCTATGCTGCGAACCCTACAGTGGTATCAGAGCCGGATCTATGCGTAGATACTTTACACGGGTAGTACACATATGAGTATGTGGGCGATGATGATCATGTTGTTGCTCCTTTGTTGTAATTTTGGATATTGGTGGCATAGTGGGATGAAGCGGCCCGGACAAACTTTACATGTCCTCGCACATGAGACCTGTTCCACGCTTGACATGCAACTAGTTTGCATAAGTGGCTAGCGGGTGTCTGTCTCTCCTACTATAGTCAATATCTATTTTACAAGCGAGTTGTCAACAATTTGATTATCCTCGTTGTGGTTCATGTTCGTAGGTAAGAACGGTTCTATCTCGAAAGCCCTAAGCCACGTAAAACTTGCAATGGATAAATTAGAGGCGTCTAGTTTAGATTGTTGCTGGGCTAGTGTTATGATATGGTAGTGTTGTAAGTAGAAGTATGAGATGATACTCTTACAACACACATAGCGTGTAAAATCCATAGACCTTGGATTTACACATATAGGTATGATAGTGATCATACCACGATGCACATGATAGAGATCATCTGCGGGAACCATATAATTTCACTAATAAACATATGATGTTTGATTACATCTTATATTGCTTGTTTAGCGCTTTGTTAAGCATAATAAGATGATCCCTCATTTAAATATCAAGATAAGAATGTGTTCTTCCTTTAGTATGCACCGATTATGTTTTCGTCGCTCCAAGACATCACGTGATGATCGGGTGTTCTTGGATCCACGACCATATTTCGGGTGTAAAACAGTTACACACGCAAATAATAAGGTTCTAACTTGGCGAGCCTAGCATGTACAGACATGGCCTCGGAACACAGACCGAAAGGTTAAGCATGAGTCATATAGTTGATATGATGCCCATTTGATGCTCGCCTTTGAAGCTATACCGACTCACGTGATGATCGGACTTGGTGTAGTGGATTTGGTTCATGTAATCACCAAAAGGACACGAGGGATGTCGCTTTTGAGTGGGAGTTCATTCGTAATACAGATTAGTTGAACTCGATCTATCATACACTTAGTCTAAACTTTACAAATTCTGTTGTAGATGGCACCACCTGCTTTTAATTTCAATGCGTTCATGGAGAAAGAGAAACTAGCAACGAACGGTAGCAACTTTACTGAATGGGCCATGAATTTGAGGATTCTCCTCTCTGCTGCACAAAAGCAATATGTGCTAGAAGCGTCGTTAGGCCCCCCACCTTTTGATGATGCCCCTGACGAGGAGAAGAATGTCTATCAGACTCGTCAGGAGGACCACAACTTAGTTCATTGCGGCATATTGTATGGGCTAGAGCCGGAACTTCGAAAGCGTTTCGAAAACGGCAATGCATTTGATACAATGGGTGAGTTGAAAATGATTTTCGACACACATGCTGCTGTAGAGAGCTACAACGCTTCAGAAAAGTTCTTTAGCTGCATGATGGAAGAGCACAGCTCCGTTAGTGAGCATGTACTCAAGATGTCGGGTTACGCCGATAAGCTTGTGTCCTTGGGAATATCGATTCCCATTGACTTAGGCATCCATCGTGTTCTACAGTCTCTGCCACCTAGCTATAAGAGCTTTGTGATGAACTATAATATGCAAGGCATGAAGAAGTCTCTCCCCGAGCTTCTGTCAATGCTTAAAACTGCAGAAGTGGAGATCAAAAAGGAACATCAAGTGTTGATGATCAATAGGAACACTGGTTTCAAGAAAGACAAGAAGGGAAAACGGAAGGGAAGTAAGGGCGGCAAGCCGGTTGCCGCGCCTGAAAAGAAACCCCGAATTGGACCTAAGTCTGATTCCGAGTGCTACTATTGTAAGGGGACTGGCCATTGGAAGCGCAACTGCCCCAAGTATCTGGCAGACAAGAAGGCCGGCAAGGCAAACAAAGGTATATATGATATACATGTTATTGATGTGTACTTGACTAGTGCTCGCAGTAGCACCTGGGTATTTGATACCGGTTCGGTTGCTAATATTTGTAACTCGAATCAGGGGCTGCGGAACAAGCGACCGCTAGCAAGGGGTGAGGTCAAGATGCGTGTCGGCAATGGATCAAGTGTTGATGTGATCGCCGTCGGAACGCTGCCTCTCCACTTACCGTCGGGATTAGTTATAAACTTGAATAAATGTTATCTGGTGCCTGCACTGAGCATGAACATTGTATCTGGATCGTGTTTGATGCGAAGTGGTTATTCATTTAAATCCGAGAACAATGGTTGTTCCATTTATATGAATGAAATCTTTTATGGTCATGCACCGATGATGAATGGTTTATTTCTATTAGATCTCGATGATAATGTTACACATATTCATAATGTTGATGCTAAAAGGATTAAACTTAATGATGATATATCCGCATATATGTGGCACTGCCGTCTAGGTCATATTGGCGTTAAACGCATGAAGAAGCTCCATTCGGATGGACTTTTGGAATCACTTGATTATGAATCATTTGATACATGTGAGCCATGCCTTATGGGCAAGATGACTAGAACGCCGTTTTCCGGTTCAATGGAACGGGCGACAGATTTATTGGAAATCATACATTCTGATGTATGTGGTCCAATGAGTGTGTCGGCGCGAGGTGGATATCGTTATTTTGTTACTTTCACGGATGATTTGAGTAGATACGGTTATATCTACTTGATGAAACACAAGTCTGAAACCTTTGAAAAGTTCAAGGAATTTCAGAATGAAGTGGAAAATCATCGTAATAGAAAGATCAAATTTCTACGGTCCGACCGTGGAGGTGAGTATCTAAGTTACGAGTTTAGCACTCACATGAAAGAGTGTGGAATTGTTTCACAACTCACACCTGCCGGAACACCACAGCGAAATGGTGTGTCGGAACGTCGTAATCGTACTTTATTAGATATGGTTCGATCTATGATGTCTCTGACAGACTTGCCGTTGTCATTTTGGGGTTATGCACTAGAAACTGCTGCATTCACTTTAAATCGGGCACCATCTAAATCCGTTGAAAAGACACCGTATGAATTGTGGTTTGGAAACAAACCTAAGCTGTCATTTCTTAAAGTTTGGGGATGCGATGTTTATGTGAAGAAACTTCAACCGGATAAACTCGTACCCAAAGCGGAAAAATGCGTCTTCATAGGATACCCTAAAGAAACTATTGGGTATTCCTTCTATCACAGATCCGAGGGCAAGGTTTTTGTTGCCAAGAATGGATCCTTTCTAGAGAAAGAGTTTCTCGCGAAAGGTGTGAGTAGTCGGAAGGTAGAACTCGAAGAGGTTGTGGAACCTTCTCTTCAAAGTATGGCGAGTAGCGCAGCGCCGGAAGTTGTTCCGGAGTTGGCTCCACCTGTTGAAGAGGGAACTAATGATAATGATCATGAAACTCCAAAAGAGAGTACTACCGAACCTCGCAGGTCAAACAGGACGCGTGCAGCTCCCGAGCTGTACGGAAATCCTGTCATGAATTTCATGGTTGATGAAAATGATGACCCTGTGACGTATGAAGAAGCGATGATGAGCCCAGATTCCAACAAATGGTTAGAAGCCATGAAATCCGAGATGGAATCCATGTATGAAAATCAAGTTTGGAACTTGGTGGAATTACCTCACGACCGAAAGGCCGTGGAGAACAAATGGATTTTCAAAAGGAAAACTGATGCTGATGGTAATGTGACCATCTATAAAGCTCGACTTGTCGCAAAGGGGTTTCGACAAATTCAAGGAGTTGACTACGATGAGACTTTCTCTCCCGTAGCGATGCTAAAGTCAGTTAGGATTATGTTAGCAATTGCTGCATATTTCGATTATGAGATATGGCAGATGGATGTCAAAACCGCGTTTCTCAATGGGAATATTGAAGAAGAGTTGTATATGATACAACCAAAGGGTTTTGTCGATCCTAAGGATGCTAACAAGGTGTGCAAGCTTCAGCGATCCATCTATGGATTGAAGCAAGCATCACGAAGTTGGAATCTCCGCTTTGATGAGGTGATCAAAGAGTTTGGATTTGTCCAAACTTATGGAGAAGCTTGTATTTACAAGAAAGTGAGTGGGAGCAATGTGGCATTTCTGATATTATATGTGGATGACATATTATTGATCGGAAATGATAAAGAACTTTTAAACAGTGTTAAAAGTTATCTAAACAGCAAATTTTCAATGAAGGACCTAGGTGAAGCGTCATACATATTAGGCATAAAGATCTATAGAGATAGATCTAGGCGCCTAATAGGGCTATCGCAAAGTACATACCTTGATAAGATTTTAAAGAAGTTTAAAATGGACGGAAGTAAGAAGGGGTTCTTACCTATGTTGCAAGGCAAGACATTGAGTAAGACTCAAAGTCCGGCTTCGGCGGAAGAAAGAGAGATAATGGACAAAGTCCCCTATGCTTCAGCCATAGGCTCTATAATGTACGCCATGCTATGTACAAGACCGGATGTGGCACATGCTATTAGTTTGACTAGTAGGTACCAATCGGATCCAGGTTCGGAACACTGGATAGCGGTCAAGAATATCCTTAAGTACTTACGAAGAACTAAGGATATGTTTCTTGTATACGGAGGTGAAGAAGAGCTCGTCGCTAAGTGTTATGTCGATGCTAGCTTTGACACCGATCCGGATGACTCTAAGTCTCAATCCGGATACGTATTTCTCATGAATGGCGGAGCGGTTAGTTGGAGGAGTTCCAAACAACCTGTGGTAGCGGGATCAACAACGGAGGCCGAATATGTTGCTGCTTCAGAAGCGGCTCAGGAAGCAGTTTGGATGAAGGAGTTCATATCCGAACTAGGAGTTGTGGCAAACGCGTTGGACCCAATGGTGATCTATTGTGACAACAATGGTGCCATTGCCAATGCCAAAGAGCCAAGGTCTCACAAGCATTCCAAGCATATTAAGCGCCGGTTTCACTCCATCCGCGAGCATGTCAAGGATGGAGATATAAAGATTTGTAAAGTACATACGGATCTCAATGTAGCAGATCCGTTGACTAAAACTCTCCCTAGAGCAAAACATGATCAACACCAGAACTCAATGGGTGTTAGATTTATCACTATGTAACTAGATTATTGTCTCTAGTGCAAGTGGGAGACTGAAGGGAATATGCCCTGAGAGGCAATAATAAAGTGTTTATTATGTGTATTCCAAGTATATGATAGATGTTTATTTTGCATGCTATAATTGTATTAATACGGAAACGTTAATACATGTGTGTTTAATAAACAAACAGAAAGTTCCTAGTTATGCCTCTCTCATAAACTAGCTCGTTGATTAACAAGATGATCAAGGTTTCCTGATCATGGACATTGGATGATGTTAATAACGGGATCACAACATTAGTGTAATGGTGTGATGAACACTCATCCGAAGTATAGCATTACGATCAAAGTCATTGAGTTTATATTGCTATAACAACTTACGAAGTGATCCTAATCCTTAGACCATGAGATCATGTCAATCACTAACACCGGAAGAGTTTCTTGATAACATCAAACGTCACACCGTAACAGGGTGATTATAAAGATGGATTCAGAACTAATAAAGTGTTATGTTGAGGCTCATGGATCAAGAGTGGAATTTGTTCATCCCGATGACGGATAGATATACTCTGGGCCCTCTCGGTGATATCACATTGATTAGCTTGCAAGCAAGTGATTTGATCACTAGAATGTTATATCACGGGAACGAGAAAAGAGTGCATGTCGGTAACGAGATCAAACTAGGTATGGAGATACCGATGATCGAATCTCGGACATGTAATATATCGTGAAACAAAGGGATTAAGATACTAGCGTAAAAGGTTCCGACGATCACAAGAAAGTCATCGTTGAATGTGTGGGAGTCAGTATGGGTCTCCAGATCCCGCTTCTGATTATTGATCCGAGAGGGGTCTCGATCATGTCCGCATTATTCACGAACCGTAGGGTGACACACTTAAGAGACACCGACATCCAATTGGAGCAAAAGTTTCATGCCGAAAAGAAAAGGAAAGCGCAGGAATTTATTTCACTAGACACCGAAACTGTTTCGGTTGAAATTGCTGAAACTGGTTCTGCATGTGAAATGGAATACTAGCAAGGGGTTTTATGTGAATGTTTGTTAATTAAAGTAATTAACAAAATTCTGAATAAATAAATAAAAGAGTTTTATTTAAATGAGAGCTTGCATTAAATTTGGTGGAAATTTAATGCATGTGAGTGGATTTTTGAGTGGAGGCTTTTTAATGGGAGTGGAGGCTTTTCATTTTGAGTGGGAGCTCCACCCACATGAATGTGGAAGAGGTTGGGGCAGCCCCATGGCTGGGCGCCATGCCCCTTGGGTGCCCCCCCTCTCCCCTATAAAAGGCCCCCCTCTCCTCCTCTCACACCACACCTCCTCGTGAAGGATCTCTCTCCCCCTCTAGAATTTATCCCCCATGGTCTCGGACTAGCGAGATACATGTTCCCGGTGGCTATTCGGCAAGAAAGAGTTGTGCTTCCGCTGCATCGCTGGAGCGAGGAGGCGGAGGTTGCTCGGTGCCTCGAACGTGTGTGCGAGCACGGATGCGCTGCTGATTTGCGGCGCTAGGACTTCCTCTCGATCTTGAGATCGGCAAGAGATCGTCTACATCAACCACGAGTTGAACTCGTTAAGCTTTGTCGGTCTTCAAGGGTATGTTCTCTACGGATATACATCCGCCCGTTGTTTGTATCTAGTAGATGGATCTTGGTATATAGTTCACATCGTAGGAAATTTTTTGTTTTCTATGCTGCGAACCCTACAATTACTATTTGTTCGAGTGAGAGACCGTGAGATTGTTACTCTTGGAGGGTGACCTCCTAGTTGGCTTGGCGGTTGGTGTCGTGGTTTCCTCTTCTTAGAAGATTGTGAAGAGACCCGGGCTTCTCCTTTGTGGAGCTTGTGAAGTGGTTGTGGAGCTTGCCATCTCCGGAGTGGAGGAAAAGCTAGCCATAATGAAAGGGCCTATTCCTTCGTGGGATAGACTCGGAGAAGAAGGTGAGCCTTCGTGGCGTTGGGAAATCCTTCGTGTAATCCCACACCTCTCCAACGTGACGTACCTTACTTGTAAGGGAACACGGGAATACATCTTCGTCTCCGCGTGCCTCGGTTATCTCTATACCCGAGCTTACTTTCCTTGTGATAGCAATCGAGCTTGAAGTACTTATATCTTGCTTATCACTTGTGGTATATTTATCTTGTGCTATCTTGCTTAGCTTAACTTATTGTTGGTGCACTTAGTTGAGCCTAGTGTATTTAGGTTTTGTGCTTGTAAAATAAATGTTAGTTTAATTCCGCATTCTATCAAGCCAAAACCGTAATAGTTTTGAAATTGTCTATTCACCCCCCTCTAGGAGACATCTCTATCCTTTCAATTGGTATCAGAGCAAGGTCTATCCTTGTTTAGGCCTCACCGCCTAGAGTGTAAAGATGTCGGCTAGTAGTATAGTGCATAATGACACAATTATCTTTGATGGCACAAATTATGCTTTGTGGAGAAATTGCTTGCTTTGTAATCTTTGGACCTTGTGTCCAAATATTGAGTGATTTCTAGATGTAGTTTTTTCTCCTCCTACGGATCCTCAAAATCTATCTTTAGAGGATGAGAAAAATTTACATCTCGGAGCTCAAGTATCTAATGAGATTATTTTCTCCTTGAGCCCCACAGTTAATTCGTTCTTAATAATTGTAAAGCGCAAGTCGTCTCATGAGATGTGGACCAAGCTTAAATAAATATTTGGTGGGTCCATTTCTCAAAGGGTCGGTGGTATCTCCAAGGAGCTCTCTTATCCTTCACATCATGAAGAGCTCCAAGTTGCTTCCACCTCCGGCCGTGATGAGATTTCAGTTCTTCCCACTTCACTTACCTGTGACAAGTCACAAGGTAATGTCATGGTGAGTGGAAAAATCATATGTGTTGATGGTAGTGTTTCTCTTTACACCAACTATTCTCGTTCTATAAATGATAATGGTGTAGAGAGTTTGGACTTAAGCACTTTTTGCAAAAATGATGTTATATCCCATTTTGTTGCTAGTCCTTGCATATCTTCTAGAAATTATTTGAGTACTAGTGTAGATGATATGCTTGATTTTCCTTATTCCCATGAACAAAATGCTTCCATTTCCTCTAGTTGTTTATCTAACAATGTAGAGGAAATAAAACATGCTATGGAGCAAGACATGATCATGAATGAAGATTCAAGAATATCCTCATCTTCATCCTCCCGTGCTCACATGTGCCTTATGGCAAGAGGATCAAAGGTATCTCCTACTTTGGATCCCAATATGTCGTCTAAAGATAATAGCAATGATAAGGATGATAGCGATGATGACATTGATGAGGATACTAGTGCTCTCTTGCTTGAGTTGACTTTTTTGTGTACCTCTCTTCGTGGTAATAATAAGGCCGTTACTTGTCTCAAACACATTATGGACACCATAACTAAACAAATGGGAACCATAGAGGAGTTGGATTTCCAACTTGATGATGAGAGTCGGAGATTCAATCTCCTTAAGCAAGAGCTTGACAAGGAGAAGAACACTAATAGTCTCCTCACACAAAAAATTGAATCTTATGAGATTGAAAAGGAAAATTCCATTAATGATGCTTGTGCTACTAACTCTACTTCTTGTGAAGCATCTACCCTAAAGGTGAATGTTGAGCTAAGGGCTCAACTTGAGTTGCTAACTAGCAAGTATAGGAAATTGGAAAAAAAGTCATGAAAAGCTCTCATGCTCTCATAATGATCTTTTAATATCCCATGATGGGCTGAAGTTAGCTTGTGAGGCAAGTATTACTAAGATAACATCTTATGAGCCTCTTTTGGACATTAGCACAACTTCTACTCAAAATGTTATTTTGCCATGTGCTAGTCCTAGTAATCCATCTAACCATACTATTGATAAACCTTGTGTTGGATTAATTGCTTTGCCTTATTGCTTTAATAATGAAGCTTCTACTTCCTCCAGTACTTGTATTTCTACTAACCATATAGAGGAAATAAAAGAGCTCAAGGCCCAAGGCACTTCCTTAAGGAATGACTTGGAAAAGAGTCATGAAAGGAAATCCACACTCGATAATATCTTGAGTGTGCAAAAATCCCCTAATGATAAAAGTGGACTTGGATTCAACTCCAATAAAAAGAACAAGTCCAAGAGCAACAAGAAGAAGGGCCAAGACCAAGTCAATAATTTGGCCAAGATTATTTGCTTCAAGTGCAAGGTTGAAGGACATCATGTAAGATCTTGTCCATTGAAGAAAAATCACTTGAGTGAGAAGCAACAAGGGAAGATGCCACAAGTTCAAGGTCAAGCCCAAGTTGAAGTTAGGCCACTTCCAAAGAAGAATCAATATAATGCTCCCCAAGCCAAGAAGTCAATGAAGAAGAGAAAGGGGAGCACTTGTTGCTACATATGTCGTGTGAAGGGGAATTTTGCTTCTTCATGTTCAAACGGTACCTTATCTAACCCTATCATGATTGATGATGATTATTCTCCTAGGAAGGATAAGGATGGTAATGTGTTTGCCAAGTTTGTTGGAACTCAAAGTGGCGTCAAGAAAAGAACCATTTGGGTTGCCAAGCCTATTGTGACTAACCTCTCAGGACCCAACTTGGTTGGGGACCAACTAGCTCAAACTTGATCAATAGGTGTTTATGGAGGGCATTGGAGACTTGGCTAACTAATGAAGAATTAAGGGATCTTCATATGTTATATTTGATCAAGCCAAGTCCTAAGGATTATTATTTCCCTATCTTATCCAATGTGCCTCTTCGCGGTAACTTGTACCTAACTCATTTATATTGTAAGTTACTTGCCCCTTTACATGTTTTGGTTTTGTACCAAGTATGTGTTTGTATTTGGTGTGCCTCATGCTTGATTATTTTGTGTATTCAAGTATGTCTAGGTGTTTGGAACATCATTTACTCGTGTGTTTTATTTTGAGCCTCTAATGCATATTGATGATATCTTATTTTGCTCTTTTAGAGTGGTTAATGGAACATCCCATTTTTGGGGAGTGACATGTCTTGTGCATCTCTCAAACCTTAAAATATGTGTACATGAGTACTACCACTTAGTATTGATATTGCAAGCTTATATAGTCACTATGTGGTGTATCATACTCATGAGAAATTCAAATTCTAAATGACCATTAATTATCTCTAGTCGAGGTTGTTTTGCCTCTTATAAAAAAATGAATATCACATTATGGGGAGTAATATGCTTCTTTTGCCTATCACAATCCTAGGAAATGTGAACATATGAGGTAGTGCCACTTAGAGTTGATATTGTTGATTATTTTGTTTCTAGGTGGCATGTTGGCTCAAACAAGGTCCTATTTTTGTTAGAAGCTTTTATTGCTCGTTGTTTTGGTCTTTGTTTAAGTAAGAAATTCTTGGTGCAGTCTTTCTCAAATACATATCTCTATATCTTATTTGGGATACCATTTGCTTCAAGTTATTCACATTGCTTTGCATGATTGTGTGACTAGTTGAAGCTATCAAGAATATCTTTGCATAATGCTTAATCTTTTTATTTCTATCCTATGTTTTTTATTGTGAAGATTTATTTTTAATATCCATGCAATATACCACCGGAAATCTATTCCAATACACTCATTGTCTTCGATAATTGATATACTTGTGTGTGGTAGCATTTGTGGATCATCTTCACTTTGGAGTTAACCTCTTATTGCCTTATTTTCTTTCCAGAACTTTGGTGTGGCTCCCATTGTATTCCTTGGCTTTTGAACATCTCTTTGATGATGTTTTTGATTATTATCAAATGTGTTTTAGTGGAAGACAAACCTTTTCTTCTCGGAACCATGTGCCATTGTGAAAAGTGTTAAGGGTTTGGGTTATTTGTTGAAACCTTTATCTTTTGGGAGTTTGTTATCTCATTCTTTATTCTCTATTTTATTTTCTTGAATGAGATAAATCTTTGAGCATTTGTGTTTTTATTTCATCTTTCATGCTTAATAGTTTTTGCTCGGTTCATTTGTTGAACTTTGTTGTACAAATCTTGTGTTGATTTGATTCTTTGATATAGTTTGGACAACAAATGTGTTTTATCACACCTTGTATGTCTTCTAGAATATTTTTGGTGATTTTTCCAAAGTATATCTTCGTTGGATCTTGAAAGTCTCGCGCATGCATGTTTATTAAATGTATATCTTATATCATGTTTTGCTTTCTTTGATCCAATATATAGGGTATACTCCATCAAATCCTTAAACGACTAAGATGTGCATGAAATTCAAATTTCATCTCTAAATATGCACATATTTTTATGGAGTGTATCCTATGTGTTGTGGTTATTCTAACCACTTTGGACCCAATAAGTTTGGGGACCAAGATGTACTTGAATGTTGTTTTAGGTACATTGAAGATGCAATTGATGCTTGTCTCGTCTATAAGGAAAGTGTTGTCACCACATGATAATTGGAGCCAAGCTAGGATGATCTAAAAATTCTTATATACTACATCATACCATTGCTATCTCGGTAACAAGTATCTTATTCATGCATACTATTCTTCCATCCTATCTCTTGTAGGTTGCATCTTGGCATGAATTTATTTGTTTGTAAATGTTCGATTCTTGCAATTATCTTTGAAAGACTTTTGTATCCTTATTGCTTATGTGAGTAATTTGAGATGATGCATATAATGGGGAGTATATAAAATCATGTTCATGATTCACCAATTCCAAATATGCCTTCTAGCAATTTATTGCATATCAACTCATCAAGGTACTCTCATGTGCAATATTGTTGAAATTGCATTGAATCATTCCTTTTGATACTTGTTGCCTTTCTCAAAGTATCCCAACTAGCATTAGTTCCCTTAGTGTTAGTTGTGATGGTTTTGAGATTTTTTGTTTTTCTTTGGTGAAGTTCATTGATATACCATAAGATAAAATAGTGCCATGGGCTATATATGCACTTAAGCAAAATATCCTTTTTGGTATATCTTATGACTTCCGCTTGGATATCATGTATTCTTTTTATTAACCTCTTATGTGTGGATGTTTCTTTGTGGATTATTCTCATGTTTTTCCCCTTAGAAACTTATATACACGAGAGTGTTAATTTCTCGCCTTGATATGCTCGCTCTTTTCCGACCATCACTCTTATCCTCTTGATTTTTAATGGTTTTGGTAAGGTCTAGATTTATGAGTGCTTGGTTTACTTTTATTGCATCTTCACACACTCATATCTCATATTTGGTTTCTTTTGGACTTAATCTTGTCTTGACAAGTGTATTGGTTTATATCTAATCCTTGTATCTTGGTTGTGTTCTAAATAATATAGAGGGAGTGAGTATTCCATGTTTGTGCATATTGTATTCAAATGAAACAACTAATTTATGCACGAACCTTGGGGATCTTCCTTATTTCACTTAGAGCACTATTTGTCCATTTTATTATTTGGATCTTTTGATTGCTTGCTTCATCCGTTGAAGTTCTTTCACCTTGTTATACTTTTAGCAATCCTTGATCCTCAATATAGTTTGATTTCCTCCAAGTGTTCGTCATTGGATATTTGCATGCGATTTCACTCATATTACGAGTAATTCACACCTTGTGTAGGAACTCATACTATATTTTCCTTCTAACCTTGTTATCCATTTTGACACTTGTTGTCAATGGGGGAGAAGTTTAGAGGGTTTTAAGGGAAATGGTTTTCTACTTAAGGTTGGTTTGTTCTTAAGTGTTTGCCTTTCATGCATTTCATCTTTATTATGTTTTGCATGGTTGTATATATAGTGGAAACTCTCCCAAAGGTTATGCTTGACAATGTATGTAATGAAATTCAAGATCATCACACGTGCATATATTGTGGGGGAGTTTGCTCTATATATGTTGGTTCTACTCACATCTCCTGCATTAGTTGTAGTGTATGTGAGTAGAATTGGTTTTGATACGGGCTAGTATCTTTGTGTTACTTGACCATATCAAATACAGCCTCTTGTATACAACTTATTCTCGGATAAGCTGCGTACTTGTTTCTAATATTCATTATATAAACCCTCTTGTTGTGATTGTCATCAATTACCAAAATGGGGGAGATTGAAAGGGTAATTGCCCCTATGTGTGGTTTTGGTGATTAATGACAATCCATATGGACTAATGTTTTCACTGAGTTTTATATGAAGGAATATTCCATAGGTCATGCTTGTAGTCCATGTGTTGGATTCAAGTATGGATGCCATGAAGATAAAGATATACCTTGAGTATTGGCATCAAAATCATCGAGTTGAAGAGAAGAATATGATATGATCAAGATCTTGAGAGTGTGATCTCAATAGAAGAATTCAAGATATAGCTCTAACTCGTTGTCATTATAGCCTCATTACTTGAGCTATGGTTGACTAAGATTTAGATCATGTAATCAAATGAAGAGTTCCTTATGTACCTCAAGATATTAAGATGGAGCATGAGAAGATACTTGGTTGACCAATACAAAGAGTGATTTCAAGTTGGTCAACACATGAAGCATAAAGAATGTACCACATGGATCTTGTGGTATGGTAAGACTTGTAAATTATGAATCATGAACTAACCCATTATATGTGTGCCTTTGCGTTTTCTATATGGGATAGGTATCTTTACATGGGCATGCTTCAAAAGTGAAGATCTTATATAGCCCATGAAAGGATGCCATCAAGTGGTGATCGTCATCAAGGTTGAGAAGGGCAAGTTCAAGATAAGCATCTCGAGAAGATCATTTGCTTGAATATTTCCGTCCATATTGGTGATAATGGACATGTGAAGACATGTATTAATGAAGCTATCCCATAGTGGTGTATGGGGGGCAGATTAGGAGTCTTCATGAAGCAACAATGATCAAGTGTTGCATTCCGGCTTGGGTGGAGCTTGAAGCGATGTCATCAAGATCAAGAGGGATGCGCAAGGCAAAGGTATGGCCTTGCTAGGTTTCCCTTTTACCGGTCTCAAGGTGGTTGTTGGGAGACCGGGTTATAGGATAGATAGCCGCACTATCAAGAGGGGCTTTCGGTTGTCTAACTTGATCACATCGTCATAGGGAGCTCAATCCTTTGCATACTTTGCATCTTTCTATTTTTTTTTCTTCTTGGTGTTTCTCCATGTGAGGTTCTTGAGCTTGTTTCTAGCTCTTCAACAATCCCAAGTTCACCGAAAGCGGAATTCCTATGCATCTTCTATGGCATTTTCGAGTTTGAAGGTCTTATCGGTTCTTATTTAGGGAGTCTTCTTACCTTTCTTAATTTGGTTCTATCCTCCTTTGTTTTTCTATGATGTTTCTCTCCACGATATTGTAGAGCTTGTTGTCCTCGTTAAAACAAGCCCAAGATCATCGAAATCGGAGTCCGAATGCAAAAGTTATTGCGTTTTTCGTGAAGCCTGTTTCATCCCGGTTGTGGATTCTGTTCAACCGGCTCCCAGGCCGGGTGGTCCGGTGCCAGGACCGGAAAACCGGATCTTAAACCGGGATTTTCGGTTTTGTTACTCCGAGTCTAACCGAGGCTGGGGTCAGTAACAAACCTGGTTGGAGTCTGGTTTTCTGGGCTAAGAACCGAACCATCCGGTTATGGAGTCGGTCCAACCGAACTTTCAACCGGATTCACACAGTTTTCTCCTAACGGCCATATTTGCTTTCCCCTATAAAAGGGGGTTCTTCCCCCAATGTTTTTAAGTGTTTGTGACCATGAAATTGACCTCCATTGTTGAACCTCTTAAGCTTGCTTCCTCCCCCTTCCCTCCTATGATTCTTGCATCTTTTTGAGGTCTTTGGAAGAGAAGATCTAGATCTACAATCCCCACTAACCAATTCCTCCTCTAAGTGAGGGGAACTCGTTGGATCTAGATCTTGGAGTCATTTGTTGACTTCCACCATTGTTCTTCCTCTCTAATTCCTCCCTACCACTTGTTGCTTTGGTGGGATTTGAGAGTGAAGGATTTGAGCACCATTGGTGGTCTTGCTTTGCATTCTTGCATAAGTGTTGAGATCTCCATTACGATTTGTTCGAGTGAGAGACCGTGAGCTTGTTACTCTTGGAGGGTGACCTCCTAGTTGGCTTGGCGGTTGGTGCCGCGGTGTCCTCTTCGTAGAAGATTGTGAAAAGACCCGGACTTCTCCTTCGTGGAGCTTGCCATCTCCGGAGTGGAGGAAAAGCTAGCCATAAGGAAAAGGTCTATTCCTTCGTGGGATAGACTCGGAGAAGAAGGTGAGCCTTCGTGGCGTTGGGAAATCCTTCGTAGAATCCCACACCTCTCCAACGTGACGTACCTTACTTGTAAGGGAACACGGGAATACATCTTCGTCTCCGCGTGCCTCGGTTATCTCTATACCCGATCTTACTTTCCTTGTAATAGCCATCGAGCTTGAAGTACTTATATCTTGCTTATTACTTATGGTATATTTATCTTGTGCTATCTTGCTTAGCTTAACTTGTTGTTGGTGCACTTAGTTGAGCCTATTGTATGTAGGTTTTGTGCTTGTAAAATAAATGTTAGTTTAATTCCGCATTCTATCAAGCCAAAACCGTAATAGTTTTGAAATTGCCTATTCACCCCCCTTTAGGCGACATCTCTATCCTTTCAACCCCCAACTTTCACCATTGCTAGCATCACCGTACATGTCGTCCTTGACCTTCTCTTCTATGGAACAAGAACAAAAATTCAAAGATAATAAGGAGATCATTGAAAACATTTATCTTCCAACAATAACACCATCATATTCACATGCTATACATATCAATTATGCCATGAGTAGTTGGTCCAAAATTAATGATCAAAAACTTGATTACGTTGACCATAATTTCATCATTTTATTGAGAGAAAATAAATCACTCCTTCATACTTGACAGTATCCGCCAACAAAAAAAATGAAAAGCATTGTCATACAAGAATTCGAAAGCATCAATGAGAATAAGAAGTGCAATTACCATGCAAAATTTACATCATTAAAGGCATGTCAAAACATGACAACCTTTCTTCTCCCAATTCCACAATATATGAATCAAAAGGTCAATATGATAAGACTTAATTTGTCCATCTTCATAAATTATTCAGACATCACTTCGAGTCAAAAGCAGTTAGTAGAATCAAAGAATTGATACTTTTATGGTGAATTAAATGTGCAAATAACCATGCTTTGACACTAGTTATAAGAAAAATTGGCAGGCGACAACATGAATCCACAATCGTTTATGCACACATTTGATTCAACTCTTTGATCTCTTTGATTCATATACCCTAACACATCCATAAGGACGGCGAACCTCTAGAATCACCGACGCAAGTTCCTGTGGTAGAGTTTGTTCTCTTCTTTCTTCCTCTTCACTTTAAGTGTTCTTTCTCATGGATGAAGAACTAACTTCACGATATGTGTCTTTTTATTCACTCATACGCTCTCATGATGCGGAGTGTCACACAGTATGTATGTGCTTTGAATCATTTATACTACGAGTGCTCGTCACAGTTGAATGGACTTAATATTACCATGAACATCAGAAACAACGAGATGATCCAAATGGCCAAACCTAATTATAGGTCTGGGAGTGTCGCTACTCGCTAGCCATGCACGGACACGTCTCTCGGAGAAACCGCATGTCGCTATGAGCGAACATGTCACCTCCAAGCAAAGACCGTGTCCGGAACAACGACCACCTGCCTCATGTTTGTCGTCGCCTATGATTCTTCACATGGTACAGACACAACCTCCTTTAGTAAGGCATTGTTTTGAAAGGGTGTCTCTAGTTCTCATTGAACTGAGAATTTTCTTAATTCTCGGTCAGGCGATGTTATGCAATCTCAGTTACAAGCCCACTTGTAACTATAAATATTTCTAATTCTAACTTTACTTGCAACTAAAAAGTCTTTGTTGCAACCTCACTTGCAACTGAAAATCTCATTTACAACACCGCTTGCAACTCAACGTGACACGCGAATCGCTATGCAAATACAGCGGATTATGACTTGACTGGTCTCTACCTTAGTTCTCAGTCCAAACTCGTTTTAAAATGCATATAGCTAAATGCGTACGGACACGACAGTGAATGATGCATGCATTCGTCCGCTGAATTACCACAAGACCACAACTAATGTACAATCAATACATGCACTTGACTAATTGCTTGAGTACTTAAGCGTTGCAGCACACGCTAGCCCCATGTACACTCGTAATACATGAATCGGAAATCCGCTTTGACAGATGCTCCTACCGTAGAAAAACTTATTTTAACTATTTTTAAAATTCACGGGTATACATGTGGTACATATTGTATGCAGACATAGAAAAAAGTCATTTTCTACAACCTATGTAAAACACCATAAAAGACTTTCCAAGGATATTCTTTTGTCTTTTTCTAGGCAGCATATAGAATGTTTCAAAATATGAGAAGACAAAAACATGTACTTTCTAAAAAGATGTTTTTGAAAATATTTTAATGAAATATGATTGTGCTTGTACACATGGGTACAAGACCTATATGTCTGTTTAAAAACAGTTAGACGCTTTGAGTTTCAGAAAAGATGTTGTCATTGGCTGTTTTATATTCTATTTCTACAATTTAGCAAAGAAGCTGGATTCCAAGAAAAGCACTGGATTTCAAGAAAAGCACAGTAGAGAACGAGATTCCAGGAGAAAAATGATGTTGCACTAGCCATTTTAGCATTAGACTTTTCAGTTAGTACATAGGCCACATGAGAGGTTATCCCCGGCTATGCTACCGAGCGGCCCATGTGTACATGGACCCGACCGCTTCTCACCCATATCCATGTACAGGCACTCGCGCGGAAAACGATGGCTGAAAACGTCGTGTCGTTCGCACGGGAAACCGCCGACGCTGATAGCCGATGACGGGTCGCTATTAACGTCCCATCGCGAGGGTGTCAAGTGGTAACAACAGGGAAGACAGACAGATGAGTCGGCTGTTGGGCACGGTTGGCCGGACAGGTTTGACCACGATCCAAAAGCGACCGTGGACCTAAACGGACAGAAACAGACTGTTTAGGTCGACCAGTTGGGTCGGCCTGGTGGATATGACCTAACTATTCATCTATTTGGAGTAGAAGAATGGAGCACAGAAAAAATTAGGGCTTGTTTGATTCAAATGATTTTTAAAAGAATTCTATAGGATTCTAATCCATAGGAATTTTTTCAATAGAGTGTGTTTGTTTCAAAAAAATAAATCCTATAAAATTCCTATGCATTGCTTTTTTACACTATAATCCTGTAGGATTTCTAACAAGAGGTGAGACCTCTTGGAAAAAAATTATGTGTCTATGACAACTATGACATGTACGTAAATCCTTCTAAAATTTTCTGTGTTTTTTCTATCGGTGCAATCAAACATCTTATCTTACTGATTTCTGCATTTTTTATTTCCATAGGATTTTAAATGTCATGTCATTCTATTCCTGCACTTTTCCTATTATTATGTTTTACAAATCCTTTGAATCAAATGAGCCCTCAAATTTTTCTTTGATATTAGTATGAAGGGTGATACAAAGGAATTTTATAATCTATTTGGACTTGCTTTTCCAAAATCCTAGGTATGAAGAATGCGACCAATGTCGTAAGTGCCATTATAACATCTTATAGTTTTTTGTGTTCATGTGAATCCTTATAATTTTTTTTGTGTTTTCAATTCTATGTTTCATGCATATACTTCTATCGTATGAATAAATATTAACTCTAGACTTCTTATATTAACGATAAGTAAAACTATTTTTAAAATAAATATACTAGACTTCTTATATTAATGCTAAATAAAACTGTTTTTAAAATAAATATAAGAAGACTAGAGTTAATATATCGTGATATGTCCAACTATAAAAGCAACATCATAGATTTTAAAAATAAAAATAAAAAGTGATGCTATGAGGAGTGAAACTCGTGATCTAGCAATAGCTAACAAAAGGTTCTACCAACTCAACCACTATAGTGTTCAATCAACTATATATAGACATAGTATATATATAGACTAGTGTAGCGTTTTACACATAAACACTACACTACGTGCGTTAACACATGCGCTATCGAAAAGATCCCTAGGATCTGCGTGCCATGCTGGTAAGATGTGTAGCGCTTGTTGAGCATAGCTTTTTTTTCAGGTAAATATAGCGTTTTTGTGTTAAATCGCTACTCAAAAAGATTAGACGGGTGAAATAAGTTTGGTTTATGATTTTTTTTAAACTTGAATCAATTTTATCTATTCTGCCTGGTCTTCAAGGGCTTTTTTACCCATCCCGCATATGAGCCCAACACGTTATTCTAAAAAATAAAAGGAAAACGTGAGCCCAAGAAGCCATGGTCCTCAACGTCGTAACCTGTATCACTGCGTCCTGGTCCCACATGTCGGATTGCACAACGCTTTAGGCTTCTCTCCCTCCCCGAACGCACTGTCGCCGCTTTGAGCTCTTAAACCCTTCCTCCCCTTCTCGCGCCGCCGCCACCGCGGAACCCCAGGCTCCGACGACCCCACCCGCCGGCACGCCATGGCTTTGTCGCAGGGGCCTAAGAAGAACTACCGCTGCGACCGCTCTCTGCAGCAGTTCTACACTGGCGGGCCGTTCGCCGTCGGGAGCGGCGCCCCCGGTCGCGAAGGCGACACCGAGGCAGAGGCGTTCCTCGCGTGCGCTTGCGGCAGCGAGCTTCGCGTGGTGTCCGCTGCCGACGCCTCCGCGATAGGGGACCCAATCGATGGCGATTCCGAGGCCGTCACGGGCCTCGCGCTGTCCCCCGACTCCCGCCTCCTCTTCGCCGCCGGCCACAGCAGGCTCATTAGGGTCTGGGACCTCGCGTCCCGCACTTGCATCCGCAGTTGGAAGGTGTGTTTCTAATCTCCGTGTGTCTTGTGGCCCTTCCGAGTGCTGTATCCTGTTTGGAATGTTGCATCCTAATGCTAATCGTAGAGGGGCAGGTGAACTAGAGCATATGGTATTTTGGAACAGAGGTAGTAGCATTTATCTGTGTGTGGAGTTGAGCATAGTGAATTAATTTATGGACATGTGAAATTGTGTGTAGGGAATTAATTTATGTACTTGTGAAATTGAACATAGGGTTGCAATTTTGTGTGAGTATCTCAGGTGAAGAGCATAGGTTAGGCCAATGCTGTTTTTTTTTGTTTTTCCACGACGTATCAGTATCACTTGATTCATAAGTTGTTCTTGGTCTTGAGAAGGTAATCCGGTATCTACTCATTCACCAGTTTGCACCTGGAACTGTTAAAGGCCGCACTTTCTTATGGCAATACAGAATAGTCTGTTCTAGAATTTTTTCCAAGCTTGTGTTGTTGGAAGTAGTACAAACAATGGTGTAAGCATAGGTGGTAGAATCTCAGGATGCTTCACATCGTGATACCTGGCAGTCTGTTGATTGATGCCTTGATGGTTTTCTGTGCCATCAGAGTTATTACTTGCATGCATTCTTATGACAACTCTAGCATTTGCTACATCTTGCATGAAGAACTGCGCACCGATTCCAGTTTCATGGTGGCGTAAGCAGTGCCAGAATGGAGGATTTACATTTATAAAAGTCGACATCTTCTGCAACTAAAGATGTTCATTTCAGTATATTGGTACTCCATGTTTTTGTTCATCAATATTGGCATCTAAGGTATGTGCTTTTGTTTTGTAATGTTGTATAGGGACATGATGGTCCTGTTATGGCCATGGCGTGCCATGCGTCTGGTGGATTGCTTGCAACCGCTGGAGCAGACAAGAAGGTGTGCGTGTGGGATGTAGATGGTGGATTTTGTACGCATTTTTTTAGGGGTCACACAGGTGTTGTGACAACCATAATGTTCCATAAAGATCCAAAGCGGCTTCTGGTGAGTATGTTATTGCGGATAAATAGCCGGTCTTACTTTCGAACATTATTAACTGGAAGTGGCCTTTTTTCCTTGTTGGTTTAAGTAACTTAGTATTAGCTGCCCTGAGCTATATTTGGTTTTAATGATATACTCCCATCTATCCATGTATTTGAGGTATTTATGCCCTACTTATTTTCTGGATGTCTACTTGTCTAGTTATTTTCAGGAAGTGATGATGGCACCGTGCGAGTTTGGAACCTTGAAAGCAAAAAATGTGTTGCTGTGCTTAAGGCGCACTTTACAACGGTGACTTCATTGGCATTATCAGAAGATGGGCAAACACTGCTCAGTGCAGGGAGGGATAAGGTACAGAGGAAGTGTCGAAATCTGTTTCATATGGCAAAACTAGCATAAATTCTATGTATGTCTTTAAGCTAGCGTTTTCATATTCTGGTTGTGCTAGAGTGTACTTTGAAGATGCATGAGCTCCATGGGGTTTGCCATTACTCTAGACTCTTCTAAAGCTGGGGTCATAAAATAGAAGATCTTCATGGGGGAGGGTGCATGTTAGATCATGCTTTTTATTTGTCTAGATTTTTTGTCATAGCTAGAAATTCAATACTCTTCAGTATATACGTTGCAAAGTTAGCTACCAACAATTTGAGTGAATGGAACATCTGTATCTGTAGTTTTTTTAAATCATCTGTATCTGTAGGTTGTGAATGTGTGGGATCTTCGGAAGTACAGCTCAAAGAAGACAATACCGACATATGAAATGATAGAAGGTGTTTCCTTCATAGGACCAGGAAGTGGCTTCTTGGCTTTTCTGGGTGTCGAACCGGCAAATTTGAAGGACAAAGCAGATGGTTATTGTCTTACAGTTGGTGAGCGTGGAGTTGTACGCATATGGTGCTTGGAAAGGTACATTGGTCATTGGTCTTGCATTTACAATTTTTTCATACTTCATATGTATCTTAAATACATTTCTCAATCCCTTTTCTGGTCATTACACAGCGCTGTTTGTGTATTTGAGCAACAGTCGTCCGATGTAACCACCAACACAGAGAACGAGGAATCTAGAAGAGGCTTTACAGCTACTATTATGTTGCCAGATGACCAAGGATTGCTATGTGTCACTGCTGATCAACAATTTTTGTTCTATTCTTGTACAAGAACTGATGAGGGGGTCTTCCAGTTGAACCTATATAAACGCCTAATAGGTTATAACGACGAAATTCTCGATTTGAAATTTGTTGGGGAAGAGGAAAAGTACCTTGCTGTAGCCACTAACTTAGAGCAGGTGTGTGTGAATAGTGTTATTACAGTTCTCTTGGATTTCTGTATTTCTAATTTCTCACACCATTTCCTACATATGCAGGTCCGTGTTTATGACGTTGCATCAATGTCATGTTCTTATGTGCTGGCTGGCCACACTGAAATTATTGTTTGCATTGACACTTGTGTCTCTGCTTCTGGGAAGACACTTGTTGTAACTGGAAGCAAAGATAATACTGTAAGTCATATCTCGTATCCTAAAGATATTGCTGAAACAGCATACATTTTTGTGGGATAATTGTTATTTAGTGCTGTGGTACTTTCCTATTTTAGATTTAACATTTAGTACCTTACAGGTAAAGTTGTGGGATATGGAAAAAAGAAGCTGCATTGGTACTGGCAAAGGCCATCTAGGAGCTATTGGTTGTGTTGCTTTCTCAAAGAAATCAAAGAACTTTTTTGTTAGTGGCAGCAGGTTAGTTTGAAATTCATAACGGTTCCGTTTTCAGCTAATAGAGATATTCAATTCCTCTATGATTTTTGAATTTGTACGGGTGATGTATCATGACTCTTCTTGATATATAGTTAAAATTTAGTTTTCTGCCGGTCCTGAAAATTATTGAGATGTCATGTTTTGGTATGGTTTTGCATGTCTATGGGCGGTGTTCTGAGGAAATTTAGCTTTGCCTTTCAAAATGAAGTTACCGTAAGTAGCTGTGTAGCCATTGAATTCCTTAAGTAGTCATGGCATGTATGTAATGTAACTTGAGTCTGTCTTGGTCATTGGTTTGATTTACTGGTTTTATTTGTGGACTCGAACATGTTTAGCGAACCAGTGCTTAAGACCAAATCCTGGAATGAGCAGAACTATTCAGCACTTTAGTCATTGTTACAAGTTCCAACCATAATGATAGTTCCTTGTACACTGTTTCAAAATATAAGATGTTTTAGGTTTGTGAAGAAAATGTATCTAGACTTCTTTTAGTGTGTAAGAAGTCTAGATACATTTTCTTCACAAACCTAAAACATCTTATATTTTGAAACGGAGGAAGTATCATTTATTGCTAATAATTTTCTAAAATAAACATCTTTTGTTATTAGCGACCGAACCATCAAGGTTTGGACCTGGGATGATACACTCATTGATGCCAACGGTGAAGTTCCTCTCAAAGCAAAGGCTGGTGTAGCTGCACATGATAAAGATATTAATTCTCTGTCTGTGTCACCTGATGATGGCCTTGTTTGCAGTGGTTCTGAGGTGAGATTGAGTATGCTAAATTTTCTTGAAGATTTGACTCACCATTGGACTGTCTGATCTCATTGCCATGATTCTGTAGGACCGAACTGCATGCATATGGAAACTCCCGAATCTAGTGTCCTCTGTTGTCCTTAAAGGGCATAAAAGGGGCATTTGGTCAGTTGAGTTTTCTCCTGTTGAACGATGTGTCATAACATCATCTGGTGACAGAACAATCAAAATATGGCATGTTCCTGATGGCTCATGCTTGAAGACATTTGAGGGCCATACATCAAGTGTTTTAAGAGCTTCATTCCTTTCACGTGGAACTCAGTTTGTTTCTTGTGGTAATCAGAAATCTGCGCATACTAATTGTTTTATTTTATCGGGTATTGGATTGTGGGACACTCTGCTGACTTCTTGTGATTTACTTGCTGTAGGAAGTGATGGTTTAGTGAAGCTATGGACAATAAAAACAAATGAATGCATTGCTACTTATGACAAGCATGATGGGAAGGTATGCTATATAGCTCTGCTCTATTTATCATTTGTAATCTGAGCCCAGTGGATCATCATCATTTTATGGTATGACAGTAGCATAGTTTCTTTTGTATGTTGAATTATAGCCTATTTGTTGCATTGGCAGCTAAAACACTATGAATTGTACTTTCGTTACCATTGCTTAAGAGAATCTAGTGATGGACCGGACTTGTATTCAATCTGACTGAAACTTCCATTGTTCTGTTTCATTCTAGAGCAGTGTGAGATGCGCAGTTTGGCAGTGTGATCCATTAGCTTCGTCAGTTGCCATCATTATTTTATGTGTTCATTTGAGCTTTTGTTTGGCTTTATTAACCAGTTCATCTATGAAAAAATGTGTGATTTCTGAAAACAATTCTAATATCCAATTAGCTATCTAACGTAAACTTTGGAAAGTTAGTTCAATACCATTTGTAGGCAATATGGGAGATTTTTTTTTCCATTTGCGTGAATTAGTAAGGGTTGCTTTCCCATCTGACTGCCAGTTATTCAACAGGTTTGGGCATTGGCTGTTGGGAGGAAAACTGAAATGCTTGCTACTGGTGGAACTGATTCCGATCTTAACCTTTGGCACGATTGCACAGTGGAAGATAAGCAGGAAGATTTCCTTAAAAAGGCAAGTGCGGTATTCTATTACAGTTTCATCATTAAACTTTGCATGCGAGGCCATTGTATTCGTCTAATTTTGTGGGCAAACGATTCAGAATACATCTTCTTTCCAATAAATTACGACACCAAAAACATGATCTTTAGTCCTTGTAAAATGGGTGTAACATTGCGTCCATTGAACACTTGCAGTCAGTAGTTTAGTAATTGGGATCCTGGCTTATATCATTGGGTTTACAATGTTATTTGAATCTTGTTAGATTAGCCACTTTCTATACATGCTTCCTTCTGTGAGTGCCTATGGCTCCTTTGATATATGTTCGACACTTATCTGCATTCACTGTTGTTGCAGGAGGAGGAAGTTTTAAGAGGCCAGGAATTGGAAAATGCAGTGTCAGATTCTGACTACACAAAAGCAATACAACTCGCGTTTGAGCTTAGAAGACCACGCAGGCTTCTTGAGTTATTCTCACAGCTTTGCAGGTAGGCATCTTTGAAGGAGGTCACATGGCTTTTCTTTATTAAATTTGATATATTGTTGGGCGTGCAGGAAAGCTGATCCAGAGGACCCTATAGAAAAAGCCCTTCTTGGTCTCCCAAAGGAAGGGCTTCGCGTGCTTCTTGAGTATATACGCGAATGGAATACAAAGCCCAAGTTTTGTCATGTTGCACAGTTTGTGCTTTTTCGGGTGTTGAGGAGCTTCCCTCCCACTGACATCCTGGAGGTATTTACTTCTCTATTTTGAAGAGCTCTGTTTATGAATGTCGATAATATGTGAGAAACTATTGTTCTCTTTCTGAGATATTTCTTTTGTTTGTACAGATAAAAGGCATCAGTGAGCTCCTCGAGGGCCTTATTCCATATTCGCAAAGGCACTTCAGCAGGGTTGATAGACTAGTGCGCAGCACATTTTTACTGGACTACACCTTGACCCGGATGTCTGTCGTAGACCCGGATGTGGTAGATGCCAGCGCAGCCACAGATGTTACAAACGTCCCATCAGTGGAGAATGGTGAAATCACGCAAGCAGAACCTGCAGAAGAGAGCCCGGAAAAGCCTGGCAAGAAAAGAAAATCAAGCAAATCAAGCAAGAAGGGTAGTAAGAAAGCAAAAGCTTCTACCAATGGGGACAGTACCGCTGTTTCTGTCGAGGCTTAAACAGTTAACCCTGACCAGTTCTCTCTTTGCACCACCAATTTTGTAGCTGCTGTTGTACCTGCCGTTTTCTGCAACATGAATCATATTTTATTCTGATACGACGATGAACACTGTACAGAGTGTAATTTCGTCTGAGCCAAAAAGACCTGGTTGCTTGAGGCATGTACTAGTAATCTGTTCGAAAAATTTCTGATGGGGTTCACCGTTAAGCTTTGGATTTAGAAATTGCTTCTTCCATCTTATCCGCTGGTTTAGTTTCCCTTGATTGTTTTTCGTGGAGGCAGTACGTGCCCCAGCCATAAAGTTGCTTGCTCCACTTGTAATTGTTGGATCTGCGATCTGGACGGCGCAATGGTTCATAATTCATGTCCTTGGCACTTGGCAAGTTCTTTTTATGCCTGAGTGGGGTGTGAGGTGGACTACTCGTGTACCTCGTTTTGTAAGTTGTAAGATAATGTTTCTAGCAGTTGTCTAACATGAGTCTGGAGGAAAAGCCATCTTAAGTTGTCGGTAGTTTATATACTGTAGGTTGCAATCGCCTTTTAGTTACCACCAGTCATGTGCAATTGACATGGGTGTGGTCGCAATAGAAGTTGAAGTGCTTCCAGTTGGGCAACATAAGTTACTGATACCGATATATGCTGGGGGATATTATTATGCGAATATTAGGCAGGGCATAAAAAAAAACTTCCTCTAAGCCTGTCAGCATCAGCCATGATTTAGGAATGTGACGTTTAGATGCGAGACAACAATCGATGGTCCCTGCTTTATAAACACTCAATGTCAATGTTGTCAACTTCCGCTTGAGATTATGGTTTCTTCCACCAGCAAATCAGCATATTCCATTCACGGTCTTTTCCACATAAAAGAGAGAGCACGTTCCATTCAGGATGCTTGAACGTTATCTCACGCCCAGGACGTAACTTACAAAGAGCTATTGAGTGTAGCTTGTCCATGCTATCCTATCTAAAATGGTCACAGGCAACAAGAATAACGCAATTTGTGTGGCACACAAGAAACCCCTGCTTAATGAAGCAAGAAACACCACATGCCCACAGGAGATGATGTGGTCTCAAAATCTGAACTGAACTTTGAAAGCAACACGTCGTATCCCTCCTTATGCAAATCGTGAACTTCGAATTTTCCATGATGTCATGCATAAATTTGTCGACGGTCTCCAATGCGAGCCATGCAAAGGTTTATAACTAGCGAAATATCTAGGTATTGTCACAGATTGAATTGGTTATTTCAACACATAAGCCCAGAACTAAGTTAGTTAATACAACGGCCATGGCTTCACCTCAGCTTATAATAGCTTAGTTTCATCTTTTAAAGAATCCGGAGTTGTTTGCAAGGTAGAAGAAACATCAATGTGTCGATTCAATACATGGATGTGAATTACATCCGTTAGGATCTTTCTATGCGTATGTAGAATTGTCTCGAAAAAAGTAATAAAAACTTGCATATAAAAATATGCATTAAAGACTTCCACAAATCGAAAAGTACGTATTATAGTAGACTGATCATACCATCCGACATTCATCTTTAAAATTTCAAAACATGCGAATAGAGATAAATCATGATTTTCCGCTCTAGCTTATTTGCTCCATTCTATAGTTACTTTGTTATAAAATCAAGAGAAAAAATAAATAAAAACTAAAATCAGATTAGTTTCTTATATATGTGTGTTAATGTACATATATTTTGAGCAATAAATTCATATATACTCCCTCCATTCCAAAAACAAGATATGTGAATTTAGTCCAAAGTCAATATTGTTTAAGTTTGACTATGTTTCTAGACAAAAACATGAATATCTTAAATCCAAAATCAATATGAATAGATCCAACAAAAATTATATATCATAGTGTAGTTACCAAGTATTGTAAATGATGATATTAGCTTATGTATGTTTGGCCAAATTCAACAATTTTTTTATGGAACAGAGGTAGTATAAGAGAGCCGAGAAAAAAATTATATGATAAATTTTCTCTATATTTTTTACTGTTTGGAGTAAATGTATCAGAATAGTAAGATAGTACATTGTATGATTTGTTCCATTAGTTAACTCTTTCGATGCTAAACAAACCATTTGAAACAAAATTCCTATCTTGTGAAGTCCCTTATGTTGTAGTGAATTTATATCTAGCTTAGAGACATCTTAGGAGAGAGTCTTCCACGTCTGGAGTTGTCTAGACTATGTAAAGATATTGTGCCAATTGCGAACCGTATAGTGGAGAAATGAAATGTGATGTGGCAATAAATATCATTAGGTATCAATACTCACCACCAAAAAAACAAGTAAAGAAATACAAAAGGACATTACCATGATTTTCAAATATTTTCTATTTAGTACTAGTCTATTAGGTGACTTAAAAAGACATGGCACAAAACTATAATATGCAACTTAAAAAAATAGGTCATTGTGAACCGGCTATTCGGTGATTTAAAAAAGAAATAGCTATTAGCTTGTGAATTGTTGAGATCAGGAAGGTCCATAAATTTAGGAACATTAGTGAAACTTTAAGCTTAATACCAGTATTTTACCAACGAATCTAATAAATCTAACTATAGTGGTTGGTGTTCCGATTTTTTTTGGAAAGTGAGTATGTGTGCCTGAACAACTCGTTTCTTTTGAATAAATCTTACTCATTTTTTGAACAAATCCAACATTTTTTTAGAAAGTGATTTATCAGAAGCTTGTGAATTAGTTGCTGATGCACGATTTGAAAAATCCAGTCTTTCACAATCACTTATGAAGGATTCCTCAAAAAATTAGGAATTAGTAGTTCTATTTCGTAACTGATTTCTAAAAAGAATGAATTTAGTTTTATACATACACGAGGAAGGTAATCAAAATGAGTATTGTCTCAATACGGTTGCATGATTAATGAATTTGCCGATTTTGTTTTCTGCGTGTATATCAAATTTGGCTTAAAAAATTCTGAAATAATAGACACCTTTTACCAACTCACTCCTAAAATTTTGAAAGGGAAAATGTAAGGAGCGAACTTGAGGAACCTGCCTCCCATTTGTGACTATGCTCGACACCGTTCGATGTGGCATGTCTTACGCATGTGGAACGATGTCGAGGAAGCAGACCCGTGTCGCGACACCAAGGCTAGTCACGCCGAATCACCTTCACGCCGTAGTGGCCTTCTTTAAAAAAGTTAGAGGTGATAGTGTACCCCTCTGTGTGTGTGTGTGTGTCTCCATGTTATTAAACATAAAATTAGAAATATATGACATAAAAAGTGGCCGCTGGATTCTTATGTAATGGACAACCGTGATCTAGACGATGTGGACTCAAACCTGAGCTTTCATGGAAAGAAAATTGAACTTGGAAAGCAACGCCTTGTCCCTTGGTATGACGCAAATGGCAAACTGGGAATTTTTACACTGGCGCCGTTCAAGAGGTGGTCCACGGTCCGTCTCCATGCGAGAGCGGAGAGGTCAGTAAAATAACCCGATGATCCATGGGCGGTGCGTGGTCACGGAAAGAGGAGGTAGTGCCAGTACAAAAATCCCACTGTGTCACTCGCCCCAACGGTTGGAACGAAGTGTCGGTCTACCAGCAAATAGGCCATGTGAGCCGGGCATCGAGCTTGTAATTTTCAAACCGTAGAAGAAGCCAATGCTTTTATGCTAGTAGTACTTACGAGCGAACCAAATAATACCTACGGCCTTCTTATACGAAAGGTATAGCTGTAAATTGTCTGTTTATTATTACATGGCGGTTTTGGGGTAACGACTTGGGTTGGACGGGAATCAGTAAACGCTCAACGATGTAATACACGATATCCTCTTTATCAACAAAAAAGAAATACTCCCCTCTGACCCATATTAATTGACTTGTCTAGATTTGAATGAATCTAGACACTATTTAGTATATAGATTCATCCAAATTTTAACAAATCCAAATCAATTAATATAGGTCAGAGAGAGTACTAACATGTTTGAAACACGACCAATCACCAATGTCCATAATAAAAGCAGCTGTGGATTTTTTTCTGTCAAAAAAAATAGAGCAGCAGTGACATCTCTGGATTTGCTTCTAGCTAGACAGAAACTGACGTGGCCATACATGTCTGGCCGACACACCTTCGACTTGGTACGCTTGTACGCAACGGGTTCCACGTTTCTGAATTTGGACGCGCAAGAGAGCCAGCTGCGTCTCAGAAAAGACAAACGTGGCTACTTGTAGTACAAACCTAGCTATAGCCATGCCAGCGCCACGTCCCCGACGATTCAGCTCGTCCGTCGTGTTTGTGTGTGGTTATCTTATTTGGAAGAAGTAAACAAACATCTAGATGATCTGTGAAAAGAAGCGCGTGGTGGGTTTATTCTGACCGTGGTGGCGGTGATCTTGACCGGAAGCATGTGCCAAGCGGTGGGGGCGATGAGTAGTTTAACATCATCAGAAAAGTTAATCACGACAGTTTCTTACCCTTGGCATTTATCTCAAGGTTTTTGTACATGTAGTAAAAAATCCCATGCTGACGTACTACGGATATAGTAAGCATTTTGCCTACTGTCATATATGCCAAGGCTCGTCACCGATTCAAGAATTGCAGCTACAGAGTGCACTCGCTAGCATGTTTCTTCAGAACGGATCCTATGGAGCGTTTCTTCCTCTTCAGTTTCTTTTTCAGTTTGTTATGTTATGGTTGAGCTGCGCGAGTGCCCCCCAGAAGACCACAAGTCCACAACTGGGCATTGATCTCGTCCATGATTCCCGATCTAGCCGGCCGGTCCGATCACGGCGCACATGCATGCCCAGTGGATCTCGATTCGTGTCCGTTGCATCAAGCATTATATATAGTTATAAACCGGAAACTGTCAGTCAGTGGCGGTTAGCAGTTAAGTGCGTGATGAGTGGGAGCCTGCAGAAGACCAACAGATCACACACATGGGCATGGGGGTGGCCGGTGCGATGCGATGCGATACGACGACGGGGCAAACGGTATAAACGGTAGAGGAACGGACACTAGGATAGCAGCTCTCGTTCATGTGACGGGATCTTGATTCAGATCCACTAACTGTCATCATCACGAGAGAAAAATGAACCAGCTCTCAGCCTCGGTCAGAGTCAGAGGTAGGCACAAAGACAGCATGACGGGATTACTGACTCCACCGGCAATTAGTTAGTTAGTTGGGTAATAATCTCTGACGTTATTTACATAGCAGCACGGCCTCCCCGGAATCAAAACGAGAGGGAGAGGTGACCACGAACACGCCGTACTGCAGGGACGAGCTCCATACGTTGCCGTCCGGAAGTACGACCAGATTCATAATACTAGATCAGCAGAGTTCCTACAGCAGCACAGGCACCTCAACTAACTCCGCGATTAGTTAGTTAGCGTCACGAGGAGTCACGCGACGAGCACCCGAGACAAGCAGGTCTCGTCGCTGCGGTCGCCGGTGGCGAGCAGAATCTCACATCAGAAACCATGCATCATGGGTGGCCGTGCACCGCCGCGGCATTTACAAGTTGCGTCGTGGCCGACCATCTCTCGGCCCCTGCCCAGCAGCCACCCGACCCAGGACACCCAACCTTTTGCTTCCGCTCTACGCGTCGGTTTGACGGACCCAAAACGCGAGCCCCAAGGACGAACCAGCGACATCCCGCTCCTTTTTAGGGTGGACAAGTGTTTGAAATTAATATTTTGCAAAGTTTGTGAGATAAATCTTATAGCCTACATCCAGATTGTTTTTGAAGAACTCGCTAATAGGATTTTGAATGTTTTAAAATGCAAGAGCGCTGGAGCTCGGAGGCAAAAAAAAAACTTTCACTTGAAACTACTAGTACACTGCTAGTTTAGAGGTCAAGACAAAGAAAGAAAGCAAGAAAGCGAGACCAAACGTGTTCCCTGCTCAGATTTTTGTAGATTACATGTCACGATCAAGTATATCAGGATCCGATTCGGACCACCTTACTTTACGTTAGTACAATACCATTCACAATTCTGTGGACAGATAATTAAGGAAAAAGGAAAGTATAGGTGAGGTGAGGTGGCATTTTCACCAATGTTAACAAGGCTGAGGTGGCAAGCTCCGTTCCAACAAAAATGCTTCAAGATAACCCTGCCTGCCTAGGGTGGAAAGGGGGAACATTTCAGTCACCAATTTTGCAAGCAAAAAAATCTCATCTAAAACGTGTTTTTTTTTTTTTGTCTAGGAAGGAGTTCAGACCGGCCTAAATTTGCTTGCAGTTCCCAGGACGCCACAGACCAAACGGAACCTGACCAAAACGCAAGCATGTTTATCTGCCTGCAGAGTCACCAACGGAAGATTGTCCGGGTTACCTACGTACGTACAGAAAAAAAAAAGGTAAATAGGCAAAACCAGAGGCGAAGGAGAATATTCCAATCCTTTTCCGTTCTCTCTCCTCCCTCTCTGCCCAGCCCACCCCGTCCGATATAAACTTGGCCAAGAAAGGCAACCCGGACCGGAGAGGAAGAGAGGAGGAGGAGGAGGAGAGGCCAAAGGAAGAGCTCTCCCGTCCGTCCCAACCCCCCCTCCCGCAATTTCATCTTTCTCCTACTGCTCCTCGCCCGGACCCCCCGATTTCTTCAGGGGAGGAGGAGGAGGAGGAGGGGATGGGGAGGGAGGACAAGTTCCCGCTCTGGGAGGCCGCGCTCGGCGCCGGGGTCGCCGCCGTCTTCGCCGCGGGCCTCGTCGGGGTCTACCTCTCCATGCCGGACTCCGACTACAGCTTCCTCAAGTTGCCACACAACCTACAGGAGCTGCAAATCCTCACGTAAGTTTCTTCTCCTCCCCACCGTGGTCTGGTTTCTAGTTTCGGTTGGTGCGTCCCACGGTTACGTCCGCCATAGCTTTCCGTCTCTTTTGGGCAATCGCATGCCCAAAGTTTCCTCATTCGCGTCGTTCCCCTGGCGTGCGCATGTTGTTGCCCCCGTCTTCCTCTTTTAACCTGGAAGAGGCAGATTCGACTCGATTCGCGCTCGTTGTTTTGTTCGTCTAGACCGCATCGGTTCCACTGGATCTAGTTTCCTTTTTTTTCAGATTTCTCGTGCCATTGCGTTAATAGGTGGGGATTTCAATCCCCTGGTTATAGTGGATCCGAGCCTTGCGGATGGAACAGTTGTTGTTTATACGGATGAACTTTAGTGGGTGGGTGTCCTCTCTTGGTTCGGTAACGACCTCGGCACCGGTGGTTTGGTAAAAGTTCTTTCTTCTTTGTCTCTATGCCACAGTGAGAGCGTGGATCTGGCGAAAAAATTAAATCCTATATATTCATGCTGGGCCCGTGATAAATCTGGGGAGCTATACCAAGCGCGGATTTATTACTATAACAAACTGCCATTCAAATCTGGGAATATTTAACCTGTATCACACATCACAATAGTTACGATTAATGCTTACTCTCCTTGGACCTTGGAACAATCTGCTAGTATTATCTTGTTAGATGGAGCTGGGATTAATACCTGAGGAGTTAGCAAACTAGTTCCCTCGAGCAATTTTCTGAAAGAAATTGAACACGTTTAGTTCTTGGTGCACTACTAAGCAATCCTTACTTTATTTATTTCTCTCTAATTATTATGATCATGTCACTTTCTTGCCAGCTAGTGTTGCCATATGCATTGGACTTGGTCGTGGCATGCTTCATGTGCCCTCTGTTTAGTATTGTTAATCACACATGTAACATGTATCTGCTCTAGCCTCTAGGCATGTGAGCTGTCTCTGCTCGCTACAGTCAATGCACAGCCCGTTATGATTCCGTTGCTGCTGCTCTGACTTGGATTTGTCTAGATTCGCATGTATCTAGACGTGTTTTAGTGTGTAGATGCATGCGAATCTTAGACAAATCTAAGCCACTTATTTCCGGATGGAGGGAGTATATAGATTAGTTGCTTAAGCGTTCTCAGTTCTGTGCACTGGGAGTATCCAAATTGCTTCTCAGTTTCTAACCATCAAATGTGGTTTCCTTTGCAGTGGCCATCTTGAGAACTATACCAGTGACTACACCATACAGGTGTTGATAGGTTACTGTGCCGTGTACATTTTCATGCAGACCTTCATGATCCCGGGGACAATATTCATGTCACTGCTTGCTGGCGCTCTGTTCGGGCAACTCCGGGGCGTAGCTCTGGTTGTCTTTGCCGCATCTGCTGGTGCTTCTTCATGCTATTTCCTATCAAAGATGATCGGAAAGCCGCTCGTCTTCTTGATGTGGCCAGACAAGCTCACGTTTTTCCAGAAGCAGGTAACTTCAGCACCGATATTAGCAAATGTGGTTTTATTTCAATGTGATATGGTGTCACAAACATCTTACATTTCTGTGGGGATGCTTAAAAGCAGTTTAGATCTTTATAACTGAAAATGTGTGATCTGTCTTTTACTTTAAGGTCGCGAGGAGAAGACAAAAGCTGCTGAATTACATGCTTTTCCTGAGGGTCACCCCAACATTGCCAAATACCTTCATCAACTTAGCTTCACCCATCGTTGATGTGCCCTTCCATACCTTCTTACTGGCAACTCTAATCGGTCTCATCCCAGCTGCCTACGTAACCGTGAGGGTAAGTTTCACATACGATGCCTGTTAATCAGCTACCCCGAGTATTACATTGTTTGTGCTAACTTCCCACTGCCTGATTCTTTCTTACATCCAGGCTGGGATTGCTCTAGGAGAGTTAACATCGCTCAGTGATCTCTATGACACCCAGTCAGTGGCGCTGCTGTTCTTAATCGGGGTTGTCTCGGTCACCCCAGCGCTGTTGGGCAAGGACGAGGCACAAGAAAAAACACCTGAAGTCGCAGTTGCCACTTCATGATCACCAAAGACCTCGCCTCACCTAGCCACCTGTACATATACCAAGACACAGCTTGCGTTGGCTTCACTGGATTTGGGCCTACAGGCCTTGTGAGGTGGATGACACATGGGTTGGAAGTTCGCTCGACAATACAGCAGAGCAGGACTTTGGACCCCAAGTTCGTCCATCGCCTGGCTAATGGAGATCTGCATTGTTGCCATAAGAACATTGTTTCATTCATGGTCATTCCCCACACTGTTACGAATGAATCTGGGAAGCACATTGCCCATCCATCAGGCAAAGCTGCTTCGGATGTGTAGACAAGTAGCTTGTGTGCTGTAAGCCTGTGATGCTGTTTAGATGGAACATGCAGCTAAGTCCGATCCTTGTATATATATTGACCAGATTCATTCAACACGTATTCAGTGGTTCAATGACAATTTGTTTGCTGTGCAGTTACCTTTCGTTTTTTGTACTCCCTCCGACCTATATTAGTTGACTTACATTTGGCTAGATTTGGGTGAATCTAGACACTATTTAGTATATGGGTTCATCCAAATTTTAACAAATTCAAGTCAAGTAATATGGATCGGAGGGAGTATCTATTTTCGAGAGTAATCCTCAGGGAAAGTATCCGAATTTTCTATCTTCTCCTGTGCAATCTGCTAGCCAGTTTCTCACAGGTGATCATGATCTTTCTTTACTACAAGAGCAAATCTCACAAACCGTAACTATTTGTGGCTAATGTTTCGTGAAATGTTGTGCTTTTGTGATATTTGCTCTTTCTATAATGATCATGATCTTTCTCAGGAAACATCATGATGAACCTTCCCTTTCTTTGAAATACATCATGAACTTTGATGGACTTCTTTTTATGGTTGATGAATTTGTATAATGAGTATGTGGCAGCTATGTTTTAGGGAAATCTATAATATCGATAATAGTTTATCCCCACAAAAATGCATTTAATATTTTCAATTTGGAACCTGGTTTAGTGTTGCCACATCATTTTTTTCTATCTACCACTAGCTAGTTATCTGCCAAGGTAGCCGATTATAACTGACTGAAGAAACAGCCGGCGACCCTTATCCCCTCGCCCCGTCCTTTTCCCCTCGCCCCCTTGAGAGTCCGCCGCTGCCGGCCAGCCCAATCCGCCGCCCTCTTCGTCGGAATAGCCGGACGGAGTTGGGAACGGAGAGGCGTCGGAGCTAGATCTAGGTCTGGTAGGTTTAGTGTGTGGCTTGATGTCGTAGTCTGGCAATGATGCCGGGAGTTGGTGTGGAGTTCTTCAGGCCGAGCTCCTCCCTTGCCTGCTGGTGGTGCTCCTCCTATTGCTCCGGTGGCCGGAGCTGTTGGTGGAGGGCGGCCATGGCTGCTCCATAAATAAGGACCTGGGCGTCCTTCCTCTTGTGGTGCTTCCTCTGCTTCTCCCTCCTCTGTTGGCCGGCCGTGGCGGCGAGGGACGAGGGTGTGAGAGCAGGGCCAGGAGCCGGTGGGAAGGAGGCCAGGAAGTCATCCCCACGGTGCTGTGGCGCGCCGCCGGCAGGGAGGTGCCGAGCCTCTGCGTCGTGCCTCCATCGGAAAAAACGTCTGACTGCGGCGACGTCTTTCCCGACGAGGACTTCTTCCCCGACATCAGCACCCTCTTCCTCGACGATATGGCAACGACGGTTCCAACGCCGGCGGTTCTTCTTCTGCTACCGTCGTGTATATCTTCTGTCTCAATCTTGTTCTGATCATATCCAAAGTTTTATGCCTTGCAGTTTGTTTGGTTATATGCTTTAATATGTATTCGCTATTTCACATGATTAGTATATTGCCTATTATTCTATTCATGTTTTATCTAGCGTTTATTATGGATAATTCGCTTGGTAAATTGCTCTATTATTCAACAAAGGTGAGAATATTTACTCTCTTTTGTTGTCAAAGTTAATTCCTCCTATCTCTATTCGGTTATATTGTGTTAACTAGATCATACAATAATGGATTAATCCGGTACATGCTATGGTTCATTTGACTGATTCTAACTCAATAATGTATGTTTTTTCCCTATTTATTATACTATCTGCACTATTTATTTGTAAGAGATTTGAGCAGCCATAAGAAAAAAAATGGAGATACAAATAGCATCTCGGATGGAACTTTGGTTTATGTGTTGATCCTAAAATACTTCAAAACAAAAGAGGAGATTGGGGAAGGTTGCGCAGCGCCAATAGAGCCGTCTTTGCTTGGTATATGTTGATCAAATGTTACACGTACAATGAAAGATTATATAGGATACTTGATAGCTGAAATTCTACTGAATCAGTCTAACTTACGTATCTAACCGTACATATTCTATCATCCTCCCTCAATCTCAACCGGCTCAACGAGGTTGAGATTGCGCTTACAATGTTGATACAATGACACATGCAATGGCTTGGTGAAGATAGTCAGCAAGCGTCCTTGGAAAAGATGAAATGAAATATGAAGTTTTTTTTGAAACGGGTTCGATAAGAGATACATCGCATCAATGTTATCACACCCTAAAATTGAAGGTTGAACCTGGAAAACACGAGGATGACTCCGAGGCAGAGGATGACTCCTTTAGCTATGGCGCTGGATTCAGGGCTGGTGGCGCTAAACGATCCCGCTTCGCCTAAGATAAAACACTAAACACTAGTATTAGATTTATGTACTTAATAAGCTTGGCTCTTTTTTAGCATAGCATATCTTAGCTTTGTCTTAATAATCTGTTTTGGCAAGACATAGCTTAGCTTTGTCTTAGTTAACTATTTGAACATAGCATACCTTATCTCTGTTCTTGTTATAAGCTCTATTTAGTTACTATGTTTAGGAGGTAAATTAACTTTGCTTACTAATGTATTGTCTTATACTCCTTTTGTCCTAAAGCAAGTAACTTAAATTTGTGTAGATCCATCTGTATCTAGACATGTTTTAGTATTTAGATACATACGAATATGGATAAACCCAGGTCACTTATTTCAGGATGGATGAAGTATTTCTTTAACACTACATAGCTTAGCTTTGTTTTAGTTAAGCGAGGGCCTAGATCTCAGCCGCCTGAAAACTTCTTATATCTCAGTCGGCTGACATCATCCTACTATTTGTGTTAATTCTTAGTCTATTTTTTAGTTAACCTAGTTGCAACTCATTAGATTCTCGGTTACAACCTAATTGTAACTCATGTGTAACTCCCATATTGCACAAATCGGGGTATAAATCTGAAAGTAAGAGCATAAAAAATTGTGTCCCAGAACTAACAAATCCGTTTAGTTAACTATTTTATCTTAGCGCTCTTTTAGAATAGCATGGCTTAGCTATGTTCTGTTTTTTTTTTCTTTTTGAGAATCTTCTGTTTTTTTTTGGCGAGTCAGATATTTAGACGGGCCAAATTTCGTTAGTAAAGCCCAAACAAATACTTCTAGCAACAGGGCAGCCACGTTGGGCAGTATGGACTTCAACTAATATTGGCCCACTTGGTGACCACCATCCGACCATCGCCTCCGGAGGGGCACGGACTCGCCGAGCCGGAGAGCGAAGCATATGCTGGGCCTTCTCCGCCGCCGCGCCGCATCCTCGCCGGCGGTGAGCCTCAAATTAGTGAGTCCAGCTTCCCTTCTTCTGTTTCTGTCCCGCTATTTTTGAATCTTCCGCTTGCTTTGCCGCGTGTATTGCTTTGGCGGATTTGGGAAGTAGTTGGCCATGAGAAATCCCAAGGATCCAGACGCGTGTAACTTTGCTGTAGAACTTAGACCTAGATAGAAGTGAAATTATGATTCAGTACAGTAGCTGATTTGAATATCTCAGGTCACTCTATCAGTAAAATGTCTAATGGGCCGCACGAAATATTCAGTTATCGACATGGCAAGGGGACCCTGTGACACAGGGACTTGGCCACGCTGTCGTCTGTCGATAGCTGATGAGACTAGGGTTAATCATCCTCTGTTGTAGTAGCTGTAGTTTTTCTCTAAACTTTTGAGACCTTCAGGCTGCGTTGCTGTTAACCTGTGTTTTGAGTTCAGGTAGTTTGTACCAGTCGCTGGTACTTCTGTTTTCGTCAGGTTTGGGTGTGATCCCACTTGATTCGGGTGAGTATTGTGTAGAACAAATCTAATTTCGTAATGAATTGGGGCCCTTTAGGATCTTTTTCTAATAAAAAAAAGAATAACTCAGGCCTGTGCTTGTACGGTGATCGAAGAGGGGTTAAGAGTCTCGAGTAATGAGGGATTTTGGTGAGGCTTCTGTGCAAAACGTGCATTGTAGTTTTACCAAAACATTGAGGTTCTTTTTCTGGTCGTGATTGTGAAGTGCCAGTGTTGCTTTGGTGATCATGTGGTGATACTTTGACTTCTGAAATATGCAGTTCCAGTGCGATTACCATCGGAGCATTGAGAGACTATTGCCCTGCCGAGGTAAGTGTGGCCATACAATCCTCCTCTCTTCCAAGCTACTAGTTATGCTTATGAGGTTCTCATTTCTAATCACGGGGTGACTGAAAACATAAAGTTATGTTGTCCAAGATCACACCATGGGTTAACAACTCGCTTGCTCCTACTTTGTTGTACTACCAAGTTCAGTTAGTCTTCTCATTCCAATTGGACCGATCATTAGAAATTTGTTTGCACATTTTTCACCTACTCTGCTGTATTGCACAGAGAAGACCAAGAAGTTCCATCTGGTCTTAATTGGGCTATTGCCGTGAGAGGTGTCGTCGCAAAAGATAAAGTCTTCTATAACTTGGAGCCATCAGAGCTTCAGAAAGGTGGTACAACTTTCACAGGTACATGCAAACTGATGCCAATGAGTTATGATGTGTATATATCTATAGCTGATGCTATACAGATGTATAACTTGGTGCCTGTTTCTGGAGAATGTAGAGCGTTTGTCTGGCATTCCCCTTCATGTTAAAGGAAATGTCATCGGTGGGTTCCTTGAAGTTTCAGGAGCACACTTTGCTAAGCTTCTGAAACAGGTAGGTTTTGAGTTTCATATACTTTTACTCTCTCCATGGCATGGTATCACGCAATTTCATGAACTGATCGGCAATTCAGACCTACCGTTAGCCTCATTTTGTCAGCTGGCAGAATTTTAATTTACCAGTTTCCAGTTGAGCTCCTATGTCTGTATGTTTTGATTGGATGTTTGCTTGATTAGGTGACCTTTCACCTTTCATCTATCTCAAGTCTTTATGTCCAAGATGGTGCCATTGGTTCATCTGCAGCAGCAGAATTTGATGCGAAGGTTCGTGTTATTAGTGATAACCCCTCTGCTATCATGTCACTGTCCAATGTCCTTCAGAAAGTATCAGATCGTGCGATTTCCCATGACACATGCCCTTTGACAATATATGTTGCCAGTTCCATAAGGTAACTTATCCTTTTAGTTCTTCCACGGAAGATTTAACATGTGCATGCAGTCAAGTTACCAGCAGGAGCCCAGAGCATTGGTCACGATATAAGACTGATAATATATTGTCTTTTTTGTTTGTTAACAGTACCAACGTCAGGAATGCTCTTGGTTCTGGGACACAGTATGCTAATGGAGTTGCAGCAGTAGACGTAGAACGTTCATCCCTTATCCTATGTGGTAAAGCATTTGCTGATTCCACTATGATAAAAGATGCTCTTACCGCTTTGGCTACTCCTGTATTATCTGCAAGAGGAGGTCTACCTGTCCCTGGCTGGTAAAGCGCACTTGGCATTATTTTTAGGGAGTCTGCTTGGTATTTTGATTCTACTCTTTGTGTGAATATTTTATTAATCTTCCATACTGTTGCATTGTTCTGTCAATATTTTATCAGGCTTCTGTCTTCCGGTGGTTCTGTCACACTGTTGTTTGCTCCAGTGGACGTCATCAAGTCATGCTCGGAAATTCAGGATGCTGTTGTGTCCACTGATAGCGGTGTAGTTATCTCTTCTAAACAATCTACTGTTCTTTTCCCAACAAAGTCAAGAGTACCAAATTTGTTTACCAAACCAGCTACACTGATTATTGTGTCGTCTGATAGGTAATGAAGATAATGTGCTTCATGGAGACATAGCATCATTTTCTGTTTTAAGTTGTATTTTACAGAGTGCAAAACAGAGTTGTTTTGCTAAAAAGCAAGTTGGCAGCATTTAGTGGTACTACTGTGTTATACGGATGGTTAAAATGGAAAGGAATGTGACTAGTGCGAGTTATTGCTTTCTCTACACTTGTTATAAATATGTTCTCCAACAGTTTCTTATTGCCTTCTTTGCTTTCAGCACTGATGCTCTACCATTAGTATCAAAGCTCTCTCCGGGCCAGGCAGGTTACCATTTCTTAGCAGGATACGACGACGGTAAATTTGTCCCAGCTTACAACAGGGCCCCCTCTCCTTTCGACCCGCTTGCCCTCGCACATTCCTTATTTTTGCATGTATGTTTCATAATTTTCCTTGTCTGTCCCTCTACCCTTTAGCTCGTTTATTATACCACGATTACTGGTCTAGTATTAACCTCAGAACTCAGAAAAAAATGGTTCTACCCTTGCAGTTGAAAGAAGACAACACACCAACTTACCTGATCAACGCCAAGAACTCCGGGAAGCACATTGATGGTAATTATGATTCATCATCCTCCTCATTCATTGTTCAGTTTGATTTTCTGGGATGCAGGACAATTTCAGCCATTATTGTTCACATACAGGCAAGGACTTCATGAAACTAATCGAGCTGGCGCGATCTAACGATATTCCAGACAGCGGCAGGCCTGAAGAGACTAGAGGTAAAAAATAGTTATGGCACCAACATATATAGTCAACACCAAACCATACAGCGTACTGGTTCCTTGCATTGAACGACATTGCTGTTTGATTGCAGTGGCGGAACTGAAGGGGAAGTACCGGAGCTTCTTATCCGGCAAGTTTGGCAAATGTTTACCCGAGGAGTTCTCGTTTTGAGATGATATACATCCCGGTGCTGCAGTGTATAATTATTCCACGCCGAGTCTTAGATTAGGGTTACGTTTAAAATTGAACCGGGTTTGTTAGGCTCCTCCATCTCCTCCCAAACCAAGAAATACACCAGTAGCTTTGATCTCTCTTGGTGCTGGGATGGAGCTACTACAGCATTAGCAGGCTGTGTACAAAGCAAATCATTAGCTCTGCAAGTACCTGCTACAGTTTTGTTTTTCAGTACACTTCTGACCTCTAGTTTTCCTCTCCTTGTTCACCTTCCTGTGGAGACGCTTCGCGCACTGCTGTTATTGCGAAGGTAATCGTGGTGGTGCAGTGCAATGTCTCCGGACGCACGCAGAGGCCGGTGCGGCGGTTGCCAGCCAGGGACATGCCATGTACTACTACGTAGTAGGAATGTTGAAACCCTGCTCTTCTGTTCAGCGTGCAGATCGGTCAGAGCTCCACATGGTTTCAGTGAGGACTGGTGCTGTTGCTGTGGTCCCTTTCTTCACTTTATCTTCCCTGGATTATAGAGCCATCACCTCCATCCATCCACTAGTGAACAGCCGGAGCAGCAGACGCCTCTCCAGGTTCAGACTCTCGTATCATTTTGAAAGTCGCATTTCAAACTCAGGTATTTGGCACATGTTGTTGAAAAATCCAACAGACGCCTCTGCAGATACACTCTTTGGCTGCCACATTACTGTCAAACTCACTCCTATACCCAGATTCACTGAACCAGAAACACACGCCCAAATTTCCGAAAACCAGTGCACGTTGCCAGTTAATCTGGTGGGTCTGTGTTGACCTGGAACAGCAGGTCCTTTCTGTATTGAGTGTTCATCATTCGAAGACAGACTAGCCCACGGCACCACTCATCTGGAGCCAATTAATTTGTGGGTTCATTATGCCATGGAAAGTTCATCACTCCACCATAGGACCTATATAGTACAACCACATATATGACCAGCACTGTCTTTCCATGTACTACATCTTTGTGAGTTGTGACTCACATGAATGGTATAAAATACGTACTAAATCTTTGTGAGTTGTGACTCACATGAATGGTATAAAATGCATGCATAGTGCAGCACTGTTGTGCTGGCCTTTCAGTTTAGGTGGTTGAGGGCAAACCTGGAGCAGAAAAATATTAGCTGGAGCAAACCCAATTATTTGATGAGCATCAGCCTCATCAGGAACCCTGCCACTGGCTATCACATGCTCTGGCCCCTCCTCCATCAGACAGTACAGCAGCTTTTACCCAATTGCAATTATCAGGTCAAGAACGACATTCTGCATTGATTTCGAAAAATCTCTGTTCCATATACAATAGCATTACCAGGCCACTTAAGAATAAATACAATAGCTACAATATGAATTATCACTGGACTTACACAAACTGTAAGAAAACAAACGCATGGCTGTAAATACAATCGGCCTTCTGTATTTCTCTGAAACATCCAAACACTTGCTTTACCATGATGATGAAGAGAGGCAAAGACTCGGAAACTAGGTGGCTAGTCAAAGAAAGGAGATGATGTCACATAGCATACAACAAAGGAATACAACATAACACGATCTTGCGCTAGTTTGGGCTTTTCTTCTTCAGTAAACCGCCGAATTTAAATTTCTTCTTCTTTTGCTGCTGCTGTTGTTGTTTGGCTGGTGATGTGCTGCCATTGGTTGTCTTTGCCGACTGCAACCCGTTGCTGCTGTCGAGAGTAGTGTCTCCCTTGTTGGACTCCAGATCGACTTCCGACCCACCGTCGTTCTCCTTCTCCTTGGATGAGTCGTAGTCGGTGACCTTGCTGTTCTCCCACATCTTGGCAACCACCACGACCGGTTCGTCGTCCACACCGCCTCCATTGTCATTATCTTCTTCCTTGTTACCACCATTTGTTGCTCTGTTTGGCACTAGAGAAGAAAGCTCTTTTATCTTCTCGGAAGCAGCTGATTCCTTTGCCTGCAAGTCCTCATTCTCCTGTTGTATGTTCTGCAATTCATTTTCTTTGTCTAGTAGTTTGTCCTTCAGTTGGAGGCTCTCGGCCTTGGCTTCCTCGCTCGCTTTGTTTGCTTCCAGTAGCTGAGCCTCAAGATGGTTCATCTTCTCCACCAGCTCAGCATTTTCGGCCTCTTTCTCGCTCACTACGGCCAAGTACTTGTCCATTTGAACTTTGACAGCCGCGACCTCTTCTTCCGACTTCTTAATAGAGTTGATGAAACTTTGTTCTTTGGGCTGCCATTCCTCAGACACGCTCTTAGCTTCTGCCTCCAATCTTTCAACAGACTTCTTGAGGCAAACTTTCTCGTAGTTTACTTCATCAAGCATCACCTCATAGCTCTCCTTGGCGTTCTGCAGACTCATGTTGAGTTCATCTACCTGTGCCCGAGCACGCTCAATCTCTTCTTGTTTGATGAGGTATTTCTCCTGCGCATCTCTCGATTCAGCTGACATTTCGTGCAAGGCAGAGGCTAGACCTTCCATTGCCTTCTTGACCTTCTCAACTTCATCTTTGCTAGCTTCTAGCTCCTTGGATAGCTCGTTCTTTTCTTCAGTCAGGGCCGCGATTTCTGAACTTGCAAGCTCGTCATTGTTCAGTGCCTCCATTTTTTCCTTTTCTACTGCTTGTAGCTTCAACCTTAGCCCTTCGACCTCTGCACTTAAGTCAGCTGCTTCTTTCTCTGCAGCACCAAGAAGTTCCCTTGTCACGTCAAAATCTTCCTTGAGCTTAGTCACCTCATCCTCCAAGGATCTGACGTTGTCATGAAGTACAGCAGCTTCAGATTCTTTATCTTTAAGCAAAGTGCTTGTTTCATCTAATTCTTCAACCACTGAATCCAAGGACTTGCCCTTCAGAATGATCGACTGATTGGCTTCCTCCAACTCGAACTCCAACAGCTGCACTTTCTTCTTCCATTTCTCAGCTAACTCGCTTGACCTTGCACTTGCCTTCTCGGCCTTAGCAACATCAGCTCTAAGCTGTTGAACCACACCCTCCAATTCAATCACCCTCTCCTCAGCTAGCTTTGCTTTCTCCAATTCAAGCTGTAACACAGAATTATCTGCCTCAAGCTTCCCAATTTGCTCAGCAGCTTCTTTCGACTGGCTCTCCACCCCGGAATCAAGTAGCTCTTTCAGTCGCCCCACCTCCGCATTGAGGAGCTCGATTTTCTGAGCATTCACCTCGGAAGCCCTCATGGCATCATCTGCCTGGCTGAGCGCCCAGTTCTTGGCATCAATCGCATCTGCCAGTTCATACCTTGCCTTCTCAAGCTGTTCCACGGTCGAATGCAGCGCAGCTGCGTCAGCCTCCTGCTGGCTCTGCATGATCTTTAGCTTCCTGCGCAGCTCATCTTCCTCTCCACCGTGTGCAGAATCATTGCTCACCTGCTCAACTTCAATGTCCTGGACCTTCTCAATCTCCAGGGTCCTGCTCTTCACATCGAGCGCCTCCTTGAGCTTGGCGTTGGCCTCATCAGCCACCTTCTTGGCGCACTCGAGTTCCTCCAGAACTCTGCCTTTCTCTTCCTCTTTCTCCATCAACTGTCCCATAGCCTTCTTGAGCGCTTCCTGGACCGCATCAAGCTGTGCCTGCAGCTCCTGAGACGGCTTCGCAACCTGCGCCGGCTCCGGAGACGGCTTGGCGACCTTCCCATGCTTCTGCAAGCCACTAAACCAGCTCAGATTCCACTAACGCATGAAGCTTCCAGGGTCACAGCAAGAGGAAAATTTCTCGTACCTCTGGCGGCGGAGGAGAAGGGCTGGTGATCCGGGTGGCGGTCTTGGGCGACTTGCGGTCGGCTGACCTGGGAGACCTGTCGGCGTTGCGGGGCACGCTGGGCGGCGTGCCGTGGGCGGCATTCGCCTTGGGGACCGCCGGCTTCCTGGGCCTCTCGTTCTTGGGTGTCGGCGGCGTCTCGCCCTTGGGTGTCGGTGGCGTGACCCTGCCGTTGCTCTTCGCCTCGGGCTTGCCGCCTGGCTTGCTGGCGCCCTTGGCCTCCGGCTTGCCGTCGCCCTTGGAGTCGGCCAGACCAGATCTGCGCTCCAGAAAAAAAACAAAGAACCACCATTAGATCAACAACTTCCAGCAACTATCCGCAACTACCAAGATCCAAACCAGATCTGTGTTCCAAGAAACCAAGCAAAAATGATACTACCGAGAACCAGAGTCCCCTGCCCATGCCCGCCCATCACTTACAGAAAAAAAAAACTCGTAGCGATCAAGAATCACTTACTTGCTCTTGGCGCCCAGCATTGTGGACTCCCTACCGCCGCCGCCGCTGCTTCCCGGCGCGTCCTAGCACCAGCCCGGGATGATTCCCTGTGAACGCGAAACCGGAGGAAGGAGTGGTGGTTGAGGGGGTTCGCTCCTTGGGTGGGCGGTTATGGCAGAGGAGCAGCTCTCTGTCTGCGCCTAGTAGCAGAAGAAGAACATGGAGGAGTGGAGGTGGAGGGGAGAGGTGGCCAGGCCAGGCCAGGGTGGGTCTGTGGAATTTCACTGGCTACAGAGGGAAAAGGAGGAGAGGAAAAAGGCACAGGTTTTGATCAGTGTCTCTTGTGGGGGCATCTCAGAGCATCTCATCGCTCAGCTCGCGTTCACCTTTGCAGCTTGTTTTTATCGGAGGAGGAGGAGCGGTGATTGAAGAAGGTGAAGTGAAGGACAAGGGAGCACGGAGATGGGTTGTGGGGTTGTGTTAATCCGAGGGGGTTAAGAGTTTAATAATCACATTCCCGTCATGATCACTGCGCCAGCTTTGGGACTGGTCGAGCTTGCGGCTGCGGTATCACTTTCGCTAACCACCTCATCAGTGTTTTTTATTCTATTGAAAAGCGGGGGCTGTTTTAACGTTTGCTCCGGTACAACACTCCCTAAACTCAGAGAAAAACTATCAAACACAAGGACAACTAACATCGCTCAATACCTGATATCATTTATCATTAATGATAAACGGTATAGTAGCCATGTATAAAACTCGTATGGCTCAACTAAATTATACAAATTTGTAGCATTTGTATGATATGAGCATGTACGTACACCGGCTCATTGCCGGCGACTCTTCCGCACGGTGGTGGCCATGGTCCACGAGCGGGAGGGACGGCAAGGTTTTTTTTAAGGGAGTGCCTAAATATCAGGTGTCTGAAAACTTCTTATGTCTAAGTCGCTGATGTCATCCTAATATTTCTGCTAAAATCTCAGTTACAATCTAGTTGCAATTCATTAAATTCTCAGTTACACCCTAGTTGCAACTCATGTGTAAATTCACTTTGCACGAATCACGAGGTAAATCGAACGGTGAAAGAGACGACTGAGACTTAAGAAGTTCCCGGGCGTATGAGAACCAGTAAAACCGTTTTTTTTAAACGGGAAAGGTTCCAAAGGACCGAGATTGCTGCATTAATTCCGGACAGTGGTACAATTTACATGAGGGACTTCAGGAAAATAAAAAAATTCATACAGGCCCTTGAAACACATAGGTGACCTTAGAAAGATTTCTGAAAACGAAATCGAGTCCCTGTGCCTCACGACCCAAGATCTGAGATGGTTGCCGCCGTTGACCATCGTCTTCCTCGCCGGGGATTACACCACTTGGAAAGAAGAGGGCGAAGAACGCCTCCGACGCACCATCGAGAAGGGGCCTCCATTGTTGGAGGTTGAAAATATGTACCTATGGCGTTAGCAGATGCCTCCTTTTGGCATCAAAGATCAGTGGCCTGCCTTGGACCACTATGGAGCAGCAGCAGCTTCCCGTCGCCGTCAAGCTTGAACTCCCAGAGCTCGCACAAAACTATTTCTCTACTCGCCTCCACGGGCGGCTAAAGAAATAGAGAAAGGCGAGCCCGGTAATCTCCGCTCCCGGAGATCACATGCCTTATTTTTGAAGCCACTGGTAGAGGTCATCGATGCCGCATCTGGCTCCGCCCATCGGAGCACCACGATGGCGAGGAACACTATCAGCAAGCTCTAGATTTGGCCAAAATCCAGCGCGTAGCTTTCGGCATATCGCCAAACTCTGGCATAAGGCCAACCTCTAGAATGAAAGCAACTAAAACTAGACCTACTAGAGAACCTAACTACTCCGGCGCCGCTCCAGATCCAGCTCCGGCTGGCTATTCTGGCGGGAAGGACATCAAAGCGGCCCGATCTGGCGAGGAGGACTCTCAAGGTACCGTAGAGCGAAGAGAGGGGACAAAGGGGAGAGAAGTCCACCCTTTCTTTGTTATCACTTGGTTGGGTGGTTTGTAGAATGTTTGGCCTTACACAAGTCACCGTGAGGCGGCACTGGCTGACACAAGCCTCGACAATGGCTCATACTAGGTGCTTGCTGGCGGGTTTGGCGGTGGCATGCAAACTGATCAGCCACGTAGTGGCGCCATGAGTGGTCGAGTCGACAACAATTTCTCCGGATAGTTTGGTGTGTTTAAAACGAAGCTGGGTCTATGCAAAGATTAGTCAGACTATCGGCACCCTTCCTGACAATCTCGCGACAATCAGGAAGGGTGTCGTTGTACCGCTTGTGCGGGACAAAAGTTGAAAAGTACGCCTATACATGGCAAAAACCGTGTTTCAGATACGGGTTTGGACATGGTTTAGTTGAGTTTTGGGGAGGGTTCTACAAAAACAAGTCTTGACTTTTTTTCCGATAGTTCTTTAATACTATACAAATATATTAATATCAAGCAGATACCAAGAAGTACACCCAACTTCTATAACAGCAGAAGAAATAATATCCCTTGAAAAAAGCACGAGAAATAACAAAACGGCATAAATGCTAGTATCCCAGGTTTCTATTCCCCACTTATTTATTCATGCCTTTTTTTCCTTTTGGTAGTGTAGTAAAGTTCAGTATGGTCCCTGTTGCTTGGAGAATCTATATTGCTACTATTGGAGCAGAAAAATTCATGCAAGGTGCTATAGTACTTTTCCATAGGGCTGCTTCTTTTCTGATGATAGAGCATGCTCCTATTTTATTTTTTCCCAACTTTTCCTCGGAAGATATCATTTGTCTATGCCTTATACTACTGCATTGTGTATGCCTTTCTGGCGACGACGTGACACTTGAACCGCGACCCACTCTCTCAGAACAGAGACCATACGTGCCAGTGTAAAATTCAGGAACCACTCCTTCCGAGGATCAGCTCGCCGTGCCTGTATTAAAAAGGGGAAAAACTGGAGCTGATGACGGGAGGCGCACCGGGGATTTTGGAGGCGATCGCCCGCGCGCGCGGGGAGAGGAGGGGAGGGGGGGGCGTCGGTGCGGCGTCGTCGCCTTGCGCTTGCGCGTGCTTCGGGTTTCCGGGAAAGAAACTCGCGGAGGGCAGCGCACGAACCGACACCGACCGTACGCGGCGTGATTAGGAAGCTCGATTAGCTTCTTTCACTAAAAAGGGAGAAAGAAAAAAAAGGGAAGCTCGATTAGTTTAAGCGAGCACACCGTGCAACGATGCGGCTCCTCCTGGGACGACAGGGACAGCCCGCGGCAGAGATCGCTTTGGAATTTGGGCACTGGGCGGTGTTTTGTGCGGTGTAGCGGTCAAAAAAGTGGCGTATATGATGGACGGTCATTAGCCTATCAGCTGTCACGTGCATACACAAAATAACAAGGACTTGTAGATACAGATAACAAGGGATCACGCTAGGCGTCCCTGGGTCCGAAACCGTTCGATGAGTTTATAGATAACCGTCTGATCATGTTTCTGCTTCACAGCTAATCTAGCAGGAAAACAAATCTCGTACTAACCGCTTATCGCACGACTCCCTGATGGCTCAGACAAAATCCCCGTCGTGCACAGCTTGGAGCGCCGGATGACGAATCTCACCCCGCCCCAACCCTCTGGCTTGCAGATACCATGGCCCGCGGCTCTATGCATGTATTGCAACAACACAGCAGCGACGACCTTCGTTTTGCAGCGAAATTGGTGCATGGCGGAGACCTTGTAGCATCGGCGGCGACCTATTTTTGCAGCAGCGGCAGCCGGCGGTAGCAGTTGTTGCGGCCTTCGCTGACACAAAGCGGCTGTCGCGCTGAACCTTGCAGCACCGGCGACATGTGTTGGTAGTAATGGCAGTCGCCATTGGCAGCAAGGGTGGCCGGCGATGGCAGCAAGCGGTGTGTCGTCGGGTAGCAAGAACCAACGCCGCATGTAGCAAGCACTACCGCCTCTTGTAGCAAAGCGCCGCCGCTGTGGTAGCAAGCCTCGCCGCCGTAGTAGCAAGCGTCGTCGCCGCTTCCACCGCCGCCATGGTAGCAAGCGCTGCCACTGCTGGTAGCAAAGCACCACCGCTGTGGTAGCAAGCGCTGGCACTGCTTGTAGCAAAGCACCATCGATGTGGTAGCAAGCCCCGCCGCCACCGTGGTAGCAAGCGTCGTCGTCGCGCCGTTGTGGTAGCAAGCCCTACCGCAGCTTGTAGCAAAGCGTCGCCATAGTGGTAGCAAGCTTCGCCGCTACTTGTAGCAGAAATCCGTCGCGGCCGGCCAACACGTAGCACCACCGCTGGGCGCGCGTAGTACCATCCCCGTCATGTTCTTGTGGTAGCAAAGCTAGACATCTTGTAGCAAAACGTGTCACCCTTGTATCAAGCCCATGTCTCCACGGCAGCAGCTCGAAGGGAAGCCAGAGACACCCGCCTGAGGGAGAGCCACCGGTGGCACGGCCAAAGGAGAAGCAGCAGAGAATTCGGGAGATGTGCAAGAGCTGCAGGGCAGCATCCCAGCGGGATGGGTGGGTGGGTGGGGGGCACATGGATGGAAGAGGAACTGCGGTGCGTGAGTTTGGAGAGCATAGCTGGGCTAGGTGTGGAGCATGGAGAGAGAATGATGAGAGCCAGAGGTTGAGAACGAGGGACACATGGGGGAAGAGATAAGGTTGGGGTGATTTGGGCCCCGCGCGGAAGACGTGCCCAACTCACAGGGCGTTGCGTGCGGTACAGCGATAGCGATCCGGATATTGATCCCGATCCGACGGTCCGCGACCGGGAGGACAGGACGATGCGATCCCCCAAGGGGATTGTATCATTTTCCGATAATAAGACGAGACCAAACATAACAGAGTGGTGTAAATGTATAATGGAGTGGCGTAAACAGGCTACACGAGTTTGAACATCGTTCTTTTTCCCCCTTCGGTTAGAGAAGATAAATGATTTGCAGATTCTAAACAGCGGTATAAAAAACCTAGAAGTAATAAAAAACAGGTCTTTGGACCATCTAGCAACGACTAGAGACACTAGCGCGAACTGAAGACACGTCTTTGTCCTCACCCCTCCATCACCGAAGACAGGCAAAGTTAGTCCTACTAAAGTTTGTTGTAGTAGATGTACAGAAAATTGACGTGCTAAAACCTCAAAAATAGCGCATCAAAGAAGCAATCATCGACAAAAATGACAACCGTAGATCGTAAAAGACTAACCTCAAACCACATAATAAATATAAAAAAGGCCAGATCCCAAAGATTCGCTGAACACACGACTACACACGCTCTTCACCAGCGTTGCACGCACCACCGGATAGAAGATAAGACATGAAGAAACTTACTCTGATTTCAAGATATGGCTGCCCATGACCATCTGGAAGAAGACATCGAAAAACAACATAAAAAGAACAAGAACCTTCCTGAGGGACCGTTGTCGGCCACGCCTCTGATGACCCACAATTATAGGGGATAGCAACAGTTTTTAAGGGTAGTATAACCCAATTTATTGATTCGACACAAGGGGAGCCAAAGAATACTTGCAAGTCTTGACAACCGAGTTATCAATTCAGCTGCACGTGAAAATAATCTTGCTCACAATAGTTTATCAGTAGCAATAGCAAAGTAACAGCAGGGGTAACACAAAGGCAGTAGTAACAATAGTAGCAAACAGTAGGATTTGAGTGCGGTAGGCATAGGGATTGATGGACGAGCGTTGCATGGACAAGACTATTCATATAATATCAAGATCTAGGCCATTTGCAAATAAATAAGATAAATCATCCAAGTAATAAACAACCATATGCATGTGTTACATATATAGTCATACGTGCTCGCAATGAAAACTTGCAGAACATCTTTTGTCCTGTCAGCCCGTTGCAGCGGGGCCTTAAGGGAATCTACTGGCAATTAAGGTACTCCTTTTAATAGAGTACCGGAGCAAAGCATTAACACTCCGTGAACACACATGATCCTCATATCACAGCCATTCCCTCTGGCTGTCCCAATTTCTGTCACTTCGGGACCCTCGATTCCGGACAATAATATGTGTAAACTTGCAGATAAGATCACAAAGAATACAATCATCATGAATCAATAACATGTTCAGATCTGAGATCATGGCACTTGGGCCCTAGTGACAAGCATTAAGCATAACAAGTTGTAAAAAAGTCAAATCCTCCACCCGTTTAGCTAAGAAAGAATAGATACAGAGGTGGATAATAGATCGATATGAAGATCATGAGCTGCCCCATAATGAAACCGCCAGTAGTCGCGAATATCTCCTTCTTCCCTAATCCAAGATTGGAGAAGCACTAATAAAGATACTAGGCATCATGCTCTAACAATCTTATTCGGTTAAATGATAGATCTCATCCAATCCCTATCATACCCATAGCCTACAGCGGGGGATTACTCACTCATGGATGGAGAAGCATGGATGATTGATGGAGAGGCGTTGGTGATGATGATGGCGATGATCTCTTCCAATTCCCCGTCCCGGCAGGGTGCCAGAATGGAGTTTCTGGTTCCGAATCACGGATTCTAGAGGTGGCGGCGCATCGGAACTCTTTATGGAAAAACGTCGAACCCTCCTTCGTTTTTAGGTCAGAAGGATTTAAGTAGGCAAAGAGGGAGGCCGAGGGGGTGCCCGAGGTGGCCACACCCCTCCCAGGCGCGGCCTGGGCTGGCCCGCGCAGCCAAGGGGTGTGGGCCCCTCGTGGCCCTCCTCCGTCTCATCTTCTGGATCCTATAGTCTTCTAGTAAAATAGGAGTTTTACCATATTTTTCGAGATTTTTCATGAAAGTTGATTTTCTGCACAAAAACTAGACACCAAAGCAATTCTGCTGAAAACAGCGTCAGTCTGTGTTAGTTGTATCCAAATCACACAAGTTAGATGAGAAACAATAGCAAAAGTGTTCGGGAAAGTAGATACGTTTTGGACGTATGAACTCCCCCCTCCCAAGCTTATCTTATTGCTTGTCATCAAGCAATTCAGTTGAAAACTGAGTGCGATGAAAGAAACTTTCACGAACACATTTGCTTCACATGATGTATATATTCTCAGCATAAGATTAGATACTTAGGCAATTCGTAATTAGGAGTATGCAACTAAGTCTACACAGTAGTCTTGCAAGCTATGAAGAGGTTCCAACACAATAATAGTAAGAAGCATGAAACATAAATATAAGCAACATTGTAATGCTCATAAGAAGGTATGATAGAGTGGTATCTCGCTTGCCTTTGATTGTGGAGCAAAACATAAATGTCAAGGCACCTCTGAAGTTCAAGTGAAGACTAGAAGTAAAGATACAAGCATCAAATTTATGACATAATTAACCAAGTTTTAAGACAAGCACGTTACACTAAGAATGAAAACTATGCTATCAAGAATGTGCTCATAGAATAAGTGGTGACTCAACAAGAAAGTGAAAAGGTTTTGAAAAGTTTAAAAGGCTTCCAAATGCTGAAAGTATGGTACTCATTGGCTTTGAGCTCTCATTGACCCTATCATAGGCATCTTTAGATGGTTAAGTTTAAAGTGAGATCCAATATGAGTTATATGCTTGACAGACCATAAACTGGAAATCTCATGTCCCTTGAGTATGAGGGCCGCTCCTCATGCTACTCAACTTTAGTTACTGGTAAGTTCTTGTCATAATAAGTATATGTGTATCATAGAGAACCACCAACGGGGTACCCCTTGCCCAATGATACAAGAGTTATCCCATATCAAAATGACAAGCCAAGCAGACAATGAGCATCTTAGCAATCTTCTTATTTACCATAGGAAATGGTGATTTTTTCTCTCTTTCCTCTTTTCTCATCTTTTTTTCTTTTCTCAATCTTTTTTTTCTATCTCTCTTTTTTTATAAGAAGAATGCTTCATAGATTGCTCATTATGATGATGCTGCAAGTTTCCACCATGATTAGGCATGGGTTAGGCTAGCGGCCCAGACGTTTCTCTAACACATATACATAACTCCATGGACTTACAAGCTCCCCTTTTATTTCACAACAAAGACATTCGTAAACAAAAGAGCATGATATCAACTGGACAATATTTACAGGTGTTGAAAGCGTTCCCCATGACAGCACGGTTCTGCTAACTCCCAGCCTATAATTTGCAAGCATATAACTTTCATGGACAGTCACAATGGTTCAAGTTTATTAAGTGCAAGAAAATAAAGTGTGCCATCAAGTTCGTGGGAGCTTTACTAACTAATTTTCTCATAACAAGCAAATATTTTCTTTGGAAGAAAACAAGGCATAATAAATATGCAAGGAATAACAAATGATGCTAGTAGGTAGATATGGTGGACACTTTTTGACAAGTTTGGTTCCGGGGAGTTGGAAGCACGAGTAGAGCTCATACTCTGTGCAAGTGAAGGATAGCAATAGAAAGGGAGCGACAAACGAGAGAGCAATAACTGTCATAATCATGCTTGCAACAAAACACAATTAATTATGGCATAAAAGTGATACAAGAACTCTGAGACAAAATAAATCATCGAGGCTTAACTGACTTTGGTTCAGTCATATGCATGCGTGAGCATGTGCGGTGACCCAGCATACCACTGCATGTGTAGTACACTATAGTCGTTGACATGACATTCACAGAACACCGTTCCGTAAATATCACACCCCTCAGAGTGGTACAACAGAAACATTGCGGGTCCATATTACAAACATACACACATTATTATTATTACAATACCAGAAGTTCAAGACTTCATAAGATTCAAATTACAAACCACATATAAAGTGTTTCAGCGAAAGTTTTAAAGTGACAACTTCAACTCCGAATTGAGCTCATCAACTTATTATATAAGGTTCATGCTGCTCGGCTCAATTGATTACTAATAACTAAGGCAACTAATCTGACTCGTTGCCGTCCACTCCATATCGGATCTCGTAGTGAACTCCTTCAACATCGCCCAACAGATCAGGCTCCTCATAGAAGACATCATCTTGACATTCTGCTGCATACATTGGAATATCTTCTGGATCCTCAGAGTCTAAGCAGGGGATCAAAGGAAAGGGTGATTAACAGCAATACCCAGCAAGTTCATTATATGCAAGGTGGGAGGTTTGATGATCTATCTACCACCTCGGACTATAAGTCCTTCGCACTATGCAGTTTTCGTAAATATTTCTTCAAAGATTGATTTTATTGTTAAAAACTATGCCCATCAGCCTTTACAGGTTTACCAGAACTTTCATGGAGTTCCTTTCCTGCCACGTTTGTAGTTCCTTCCCAGAACAGGGAGTAACAAGTTATAGTTCTTACACTCTGCAGAGGTGTGTTACTTTACCCATGAGAGATCAACTCCTTGTTGCACAACCGGGCATACTTTCCCATCCACAATTCCATGTTGTGGGGCCCAGTAGGTGATCGAAGCCAATCACTGCCCCCTTCGCGACCCCACATGCCTCCTTGGTGTACACCATGCCCGCCCATTGAATTACGGTAATGGTTTGTACAGACCGTTAGATGCCAGAACTATCGTGGGACGATGAGGGTTTCCACCCATATGCTGCATATCCTCTACGAATTACCAATTAATGCACGCTACGAGGATAACAACCAAGACCTGCACATCCGGCTACATGCGAGAGGAAGAAGATACAACTGACTTCCTATCCCATTCCAAACCCCATGGTTAATGCATAATATACGTCGCTAGAATCACTGATGTTAGGCGTTGTTAAATTCCTAGATGATTATCACTTAGGATGATATCACCAATTTACTTATTTGATAAAATAATATTTTCTTTCCTAGAAACATAGATAATAACACACAATTTATAAATACTTTGGTAAAGACTCTTCAAAGGATATGAGCAAGTGATGAACTTGCCTTGTGATTACAAGGTAGTGAAGTCGGATGCTTGCACTGGACCTTGAGCTTCTATGGCTACAAAACATCATTATTGCCTGGTAAGGACAATATTTAAAGAAACAAAATGAATATGCATAGTAATGTAATGCATTATTTATTATTTATCTTCTTTGTGTGTTTTGCCAAATATTTTAGTTTTTGGAATTTCTTTAAGTAATAAAGAAATTCATTTTAAAGAATAACCTTTGATGTTTTATAAATATTACATTCACTATTTTTTATCATGTAGTATATTATTTAAAGGCTAAATTTTTATTTAAATATAAACTCTGATATTTATTTTTTAAATAATTCTTTTAAGAATTAACATTTGATTAAAAGAGTTTAATTTTTTTAATAATTCTTTTAAAAAATATTTATTTAGTATTTTTCTAAAATACTACAATAACAAAATATAATAAAAGTGATTTTTATTTATTTTTATCCTTTTTTTAATTTTATAAAATTCCATAAGGAATATATACATTATAAAATTCTTGACCAAAAAGTTGTTTATTAAAAATAGTTTCTTATTTTAATTAAATAGGCTGGATTATTATGAACATGAAAATATATTATTTGTATTTTCCAGACTTATATTTTATTTTCTAAAATTTATTGAGTTCTAGGGATATTTTGGTCTTTTATTAATTATTAAACCCTTTTTTTAAGATTTTGGGCCAACCATTGGGCTTATTGGGCCAAACTGGCCCAAGTGACCAAGCCAAAAGTTCTCCCCGAAGGGGTACTGGCCTTCTCGGCCCATCCCTCTTCCTCTCCCTCTCTCGACCTTATCCTTTCTCTTCCTCGACCCTATGGTCGCTAGCGCCGCAGCCGTGCGATTCCCGCCGCCGTGGCCCTCTCTGACCGCCACCGTGGTGTATGGCGAGGTTGTTGACCAAGCCCTTTCGTCTGGTACACTTTGATTTGGTTCTGGGGCGCTCCTACGACCAAGCTAGCCCCGTCCCGAACACTAGGGGTTGGGGTGGTGTTTGTAGGGTTCGCAGCATAGAAAACAAAAAATTTCCTACGATGTGAACTATGTACCAAGATCTATCTACTAGATACAAACAACGGGCAGATGTATATCCATAGAGAACATACCCTTTAAGACCGACAAAGCTTAACGAGTTCAACTCGTGGTTGATGTAGATGTTCTCTTGCCGATCTCAAGATCGAGAGGAAGTCCTAGCGCCGCAAATCAGCAGCGCATCCGTGCTCGCACACACGTTCGAGGCACCGAGCAACCTCCGCCTCCTCGCTCCAGCGATGCAGCGGAAGCACAACTCTTTCTTTCCGAATAGCCACCGGGAAAATGTATCTCGCTAGTCCGAGACCATGGGGGATAAATTATAGAGAGGGAGAGAGATCCTTCATGAGGAGGTGTGAGAGACAAATAAGGAGAGGGGCTCCTTTTATAGGAGGAGGGGGGAACCCCAAGGGGGTGGACGACGCATGGGGTCTGCCCCTTTCCCTCCCCTCTTCATGTGGGTGTACACTCCACTCACAAAAGTCCTTTAAATTGCCTCCACTCAAAAGTCCACTCAAATTCCCATTAAATTTCCACCAAATTTAATGCAAACTCTCATTAAATAAAACTCTTTTATTTTATTCAGAATTTTGTCAATTACTTTAATGACAAACATTCACAAATAACCCCTTGCTAGAATTCCATTTCACATGCATAACCACTTTATGCAATTTCACCCGAAAACCTGTTTCGGTATCTAGTGAAATAAATTCCTGTGCTTGTTCATTCTTTCGGCATGAAACTTTTGCTCCAATTGGATATCGGTGTCTCTTAAGTGTGTCACCCTACGGTTCGTGAATAATGCGGACATGATCAAGACCCCTCTCGGATCAATAATCAGAAGCGGGATCTGGAGACCCATACTGACTCCCACACATTCAACGATGACTTTCTTGTGATCGTCGGAACCTTTTTACGCTAGTATCTTAATACCTTTGTTTTATGATATATTACATGTCCGAGATTCGATCATCGGTATCTCCATACCTAGTTTGATCTCGTTACCGACATGCACTCTTTTTCTCGTTCCCGTGATATAACATTCTAGTGATCAAATCACTTGCTTGCAAGCTAATCAATGTGATATCACCGAGAGGGCCCAGAGTATATCTATCCGTCATCGGGATGAACAAATTCCACTCTCGATCCATGAGCCTCAACATAACACTTTATTAGTTCTGAATCCATCTTTATAATCACCCTGTTACGGTGTGACGTTTGATGTTATCAAGAAACTCTTCCGGTGTTAGTGATTGACATGATCTCATGGTCTAAGGATTAGGATCACTTCGTAAGTTGTTATAGCAATATAAACTCAATGACTTTGATCGTAATGCTATACTTCGGATGAATGTTCATCACACCATTACACTAATGTTGTGATCCCGTTATTAACAACATCCTATGTCCATGATCAGGAAACCTTGATCATCTTGTTAATCAACGAGCTAGTTTATGAGAGAGGCATAACTAGGAACTTTCTGTTTGTTTATTAAACACACATGTATTAATGTTTCTGTATTAATACAATTATAGCATGTAAAATAAACATCTATCATATACTTGGAATACACATAATAAACACTTTATTATTGCCTCTCAGGGCATATTCCCTTCAGTCTCCCACTTGCACTAGAGACAATAATCTAGTTAGATAGTGATAAATCTAACACCCATTGAGTTCTGGTGTTGATCATGTTTTGCTCTAGGGAGAGTTTTAGTCAACGAATCTGCTACATTGAGATCTGTATGTACTTTACAAATCTTTATATCTCCATCCTTGACATTCTCGCGGATGGAGTGAAACCGGCGCTTAATATGCTTGGAATTCTTGTGAGACCTTGGTTCTTTGGCATTGGCAATGGCACCATTGTTATCACAATAGATCACCATTGGGTCCAAGGCGTTTGCAACCACTCCTAGTTCGGATATGAACTCCTTCATCCAAACTGCTTCCTGAGCCGCTTTTGAAGCAGCAACATATTCGGCCTCCGTTGTTGATCCCGCTACCACAGGTTGTTTGGAGCTCCTCCAACTAACCGCTCCGCCATTCATGAGAAATACGTATCTGGATTGAGACTTAGAGTCATCCGGATCGGTGTCAAAGCTAGCGTCAACATAACACTTAGCAACGAGCTCTTCTTCAACTCCGTATACAAGAAACATATCCTTAGTTCTTCGTAAGTACTTCAGGATATTATTGACCGCTATCCAGTGTTCTGAACCTGGATCCGATTGGTACCTACTAGTCAAACTAATAGCATGTGCCACATCCGGTCTTGTACATAGCATGGCGTACATTATAGAGCCTATGGCTGAAGCATAGGGACTTTGTCCATTATATCTCTTTCTTTCGCCGAAGCCGGACTTTGAGTCTTACTCAATGTCTTGCCTTGCAACATAGGTAAGAACCCCTTCTTACTTCCGTCCATTTTAAACTTCTTTAAAATCTTATCAAGGTATGTACTTTGTGATAGCCCTATTAGGCGCCTAGATCTATCTCTATAGATCTTTATGCCTAATATGTATGACGCTTCACCTAGGTCCTTCATTGAAAATTTGTTGTTTAGATAACTTTTAACACTGTTTAAAAGATCTATATCATTTCCGATCAATAATATGTCATCCACATATAATATCAGAAATGCCACATTGCTCCCACTCACTTTCTTGTAAATACAAGCTTCTCCATAAGTTTGGACAAATCCAAACTCTTTGATCACCTCATCAAAGCGGAGATTCCAACTTCGTGATGCTTGCTTCAATCCATAGATGGATCGCTGTAGCTTGCACACCTTGTTAGCATTCTTAGGATCGACAAAACCCTTTGGTTGTATCATATACAACTCTTCTTCAATATTACCATTGAGAAACGCGGTTTTGACATCCATCTGCCATATCTCATAATCGAAATATGCAGCAATTGCTAACATAATCCTAACTGACTTTAGCATCGCTACGGGAGAGAATGTCTCATCGTAGTCAACTACTTGAATTTGTCGAAACCCCTTTGCGGCAAGTCGAGATTTATAGACGGTCACATTACCATCAACATCAGTTTTCCTTTTGAAAATCCATTTGTTCTCCACGGCCTTTCGGTCGTGAGGTAATTCCACCAAGTTCCAAACTTGATTTTCATACATGGATTCCATCTCGGATTTCATGGCTTCTAACCATTTGTTGGAATCCGGGCTCATCATCGCTTCTTCATACGTCGCAGGGTCATCATTTTTATCAACCATGAAATTCATGACAGGATTTCCGTACAGCTCGGGAGCTGCACGCGTCCTGCTTGATCTGCGAGGTCCGGTAGTACTCTCTTTCGGAGTTTCATGATCATTATCATTAGTTCCCTCTTCAACAGGTGGAGCCAACTCCGGAACAACTTCCGGTGTTGCGCTACTCGCCATACTTTGAAGAGAAGGTTCAATAACCTCTTCGAGTTCTACCTTCCGACTACTCACATCTTTCGCGAGAAACTCTTTCTCTAGAAAGGATCCATTCTTGGCAACAAAAACCTTGCCCTCGGATCTGTGATAGAGGGAATACCCAATAGTTTTCTTAGGGTATCCAATGAAGACGCATTTTTCCGCTTTGGGTTCGAGTTTATCCGGTTGAAGTTTCTTCACATAAATATCGCATCCCAAACTTTAAGAAAAGACAGCTTAGGTTTGTTTCCAAACCACAATTCATACGGCGTCTTTTCAACGGATTTAGATGGTGCCCGATTTAAAGTGAATGCAGCAGTTTCTAGTGCATAACCCCAAAATGACAACGGCAAGTCCGTTAGAGACATTATAGATCGAACCATATCTAATAAAGTACGATTACGACATTCCGACACACCATTTCGCTGTGGTGTTCCGGCAGGCGTGAGTTGTGCAACAATTCCACACTCTTTCATGTGAGTGCTAAACTCGTAACTTAGATACTCACCTCCACGGTCGGACCGTAGAAATTTGATCTTTCTATTACGATGATTTTCCACTTCATTCTGAAATTCCTTGAACTTTTCAAAGGTTTCAGACTTGTGTTTCATCAAGTAGATATAACCGTATCTACTCAAATCATCCGTGAAAGTAATAAAATAACGATATCCACCTCGTGCCGACACACTCATTGGACCACATACATCAGAATGTATGATTTCCAATAAATTTGTCGCCCGTTCCATTGAACCGGAAAACGGTGTTCTAGTCATCTTGCCCATAAGGCATGGCTCACATGTATCAAATGATTCAAAATCAAGTGATTCCAAACGTCCATCCGAATGGAGATTCTTCATGCGTTTAACGCCAATATGATCTAGACGGCAGTGCCACATATATGCGGATATATCATCATTAAGTTTAATCCTTTTAGCATCAACATTATGAATATGTGTAACATTATCATCGAGATCTAATAGAAATAAACCATTCATCATCGGTGCATGACCATAAAAGATTTCATTCATATAAATGGAACAACCATTGTTCTCGGATTTAAATGAATAACCACTTCGCATCAAACACGATCCAGATACAATGTTCATGCTCAGTGCAGGCACCAGATAACAATTATTCAAGTTTATAACTAATCCCGACGGCAAGTGGAGAGGCAGCGTTTCGACGGCGATCACATCAACGCTTGATCCATTGCCGACACGCATCTTGACCTCACCCCTTGCTAGCGGTCGCTTGTTCCGCAACCCCTGATTAGAGTTACAAATATTAGCAACTGAACCGGTATCAAATACCCAGGTGCTACTGCGAGCACTAGTCAAGTACACATCAATAACATGTATATCATATATACCTTTGTTTGCCTTGCCGGCCTTCTTGTCTACCAGATACTTGGGGCAGTTGCGCTTCCAGTGGCCAGTCCCCTTACAATAGTAGCACTCAGTATCAGACTTAGGTCCAACTCGGGGTTTCTTTTCAGGCACGGCAACAGGCTTGCCGCCCTTTCCCTTCCGTTTTCCCTTCTTGTCTTTCGAAACCAGTGTTCCTATTGATCATCAACACTTGATGTTCCTTTTTGATCTCCACTTCTGCAGTTTTAAGCATTGACAGAAGCTCGGGGAGAGACTTCTTCATGCCTTCCATATTATAGTTCATCACGAAGCTCTTATAGCTAGGTGGCAGATACTGCAGAACACGATGGATACCTAAGTCAATGGGAATTGATATTCCCAAGGACACAAGCTTATCGGCGTAACCCGACATCTTGAGTACATGCTCACTAAAGGAGTTGTGCTCTTCCATCATGCAGCTAAAGAACTTTTCTGAAGCGTTGTAGCTCTCTACAGCAGCATGTGTGTCGAAAATCATTTTCAACTCACCCATTGTATCAAATGCATTGCCATTTTCGAAACGCTTTCGAAGTTCCGGCTCTAGCCCATACAATATGCCGCAATGAACCAAGTTGTGGTCCTCCTGACGAGTCTGATAGACATTCTTCTCCTTGTCAGGGGCATCATCTAAAGGTGGGGGGCCTAGTGGCGCTTCTAGCACATATTGCTTTTGTGCAGCAGAGAGGAGAATCCTCAAATTCATGGCCCATTCGGTAAAGTTGCTACCGTTCGTTGCTAGTTTCTCTTTCTGCATGAACACATTGAAATTAAAAGCAGGTGGTGCCATCTACAACAGAATTTGTAAAGTTTAGACTAAGTGTATGATAGATTGAGTTCAACGAATCCATATTACGAATGAACTCCCACTCAAAAACGACATCCCTCGTGCCTTTTTGGTGATTACATGAACCAAATCCACTATACCAAGTCCGATCATCACGTGAGTCGGTATAGCTTCAAAGGCGAGCATCAAATGGGCATCATATCAACTATATGACTCATGCTTAACCTTTCGGTCCGTGTTCCGAGGCCATGTCTGTACATGCTAGGCTCGCCAAGTTAGAACCTTAGTATTCGCGTGTGTAACTGTTTTACACCCGAAATATGGTCGTGGATCCAAGAACACCCGATCATCACGTGATGTCTTGGAGAGACGAAGACATAATCGTTGCATACTAAAGGAAGAACACATTCTTATCTTGATATTTAAAAGAGGGATCATCTTATTATGCTAACAAAGCGCTAAACAAGCAATATAAGATGCTATTAAACATCACATGTTTATTAGTGAAATGATATGGTTCCCGCAGATGATCTCTATCATGTGCATCGTGGTATGATCACTATCATACCTATATGTGTAAATACAAGGTCTATGGAGTTTACACGCTATGTGTGTTGTAAGAGTATCATCTCATACTTGTACTTACAACACTACCATATCATAACACTAGCCCAGCAACAATCTAAACTAGACGTCTCTAATTTATCCATTGCAAGTTTTACGTGGCTTAGGGCTTTCGAGATAGAACCGTTCTTACCTACGAACATGAACCACAATGAGGATAACCAAATTGTTGACAACTCGCTTGAAAAATAGATATTGACTATAGTAGGAGAGACAGACACCCGCTAGCCACTTATGCAAACTAGTTGCATGTCAAGCGTGGAACAGGTCTCATGTGCGAGGACATGTAAAGTTTGTCCGGGCCGCTTCATCCCACTATGCCACCAATATCCAAAATTACAACAAAGGAGCAACAACATGATCATCATCGCCCACATACTCATATGTGTACTACCCGTGTAAAGTATCTACGCATAAACCTGGCTCTGATACCACTGTAGGGTTCGCAGCATAGACAACAAAAAAATTCCTACGATGTGAACTATGTACCAAGATCTATCTACTAGATACAAACAACGGGCGGATGTATATCCGTAGAGAACATACCCTTGAAGACCGACAAAGCTTAACGAGTTCAACTCGTGGTTGATGTAGACGTTCTCTTGCCGATCTCAAGATCGAGAGGAAGTCCTAGCGCCGCAAATCAGCAGCGCATCCGTGCTCGCACACACGTTCGAGGCACCGAGCAACCTCCGCCTCCTCGCTCCAGCGATGCAGCGGAAGCACAACTCTTTCTTGCCGAATAGCCACCGGGAAAATGTATCTCGCTAGTCCGAGACCATGGGGGATAAATTATAGAGGGGGAGAGAGATCCTTCACGAGGAGGTGTGAGAGACAAATGAGGAGAGAGGCTCCTTTTATAGGAGGAGGGGGGAACCCCAAGGTGGTGGCCGGCGCATGGGGGCTGCCCCTTGCCCTCCCCTCTTCATGTGGGTGTACACTCCACTCACAAAAGTCCTTTAAATTCCCTCCACTCAAAAGTCCACTCAAATTCCCATTAAATTTCCACCAAATTTAATGCAAACTCTCATTAAATAAAACTCTTTTATTTTATTCAGAATTTTGTCAATTATTTTAATGATAAACATTCACAAATAACCCCTTGCTAGAATTCCATTTCACATGCATAACCACTTTATGCAATTTCACCCGAAAACCTGTTTTGGTATCTAGTGAAATAAATTCCTGCGCTTGTTCATTCTTTCGGCATGAAACTTTTGCTCCAATTGGATGTCGGTGTCTCTTAAGTGTGTCACCCTACGGTTCGTTAATAATGCGGACATGATCGAGACCCCTCTTAGATCAATAATCAGAACGGGATCTGGAGACCCATACTGACTCCCACACATTCAACGATGACTTTCTTGTGATCGTCGGAACCTTTTTACGCTAGTATCTTAATCCCTTTGTTTCACAATATATTACATGTCCGAGATTCGATCATCGGTATATCCATACCTAGTTTGATCTCGCTACCGACATGCACTCTTTTCTCGTTCCCGTGATATAACATTCTAGTGATCCAATCACTTGCTTGCAAGCTAATCAATGTGATATCACCGAGAGGGCACAGAGTATATCTATCCGTCATCGGGATGAACAAATTCCACTCTCGATCCATGAGCCTCAACATAACACTTTATTAGTTCTGAATCCATCTTTATAATCACCCTGTTACGGTGTGACATTTGATGTTATCAAGAAACTCTTCCGGTGTTAGTGATTGACATGATCTCATGGTCTAAGGATTAGGATCACTTCGTAAGTTGTTATAGCAATATAAACTCAATGACTTTGATCGTAATGCTATACTTCGGATGAATGTTCATCACACCATTACACTAATGTTGTGATCCCGTTATTAACAACATCCTATGTCCATGATCAGGAAACCTTGATCATCTTGTTAATCAACGAGCTAGTTTATGAGAGAGGCATAACTAGGAACTTTCTGTTTGTTTATTAAACACACATGTATTAATGTTTCCGTATTAATACAATTATAGCATGTAAAATAAACATCTATCATATACTTGGAATACACATAATAAAAACTTTATTATTGCCTCTCAGGGCATATTCCCTTCAGTGTTGTTGACTCCTCCGCCGATGCTATCGTGGTGCGGTGAGGTGCTCGCGGGTTGTTGTGGCGGCACTCTTCGTCCTCCTGCGTTGTTGTGGCTGCCGCCACAACTCGGTGCAGGTTGCAGGCCTTTGGGGTGCTCCCCGTGCCGCTGTGCGGTCGTCGGCCCCTCTGCTTCCTCTTCTATTCTACAGCGAGGACCTTTGGTGAGTTGGTTCTTGATTACTACCCGTGCCTCTGTCTCCTCTGAGTGCATGTGTGTGTAACTAGTGGCTACCCCTAATTAGGGTTGATACATGTTCTAGGGTTATTCCCTTTGTGTGCTTGTAAAATGATGATTTGGCCTGAGAGTGGTGCCTAGTAATTGTTGTGATCTACTGCACTTCATTGCTTAATGTCATGATTTGATTATCTGATGCTATTGGTGGTCTGATGCTAGTGGTCCTGTAGTGTTGCCTCTAATTGGCAATTAAGCTTGGTTAATCTGATGGTATTACAATGAAAGCTGGTTGGTTATATTGATGCTTAGTGTTTCATCTACTGTCAGTGGTGATTCACTGTATTAGTAGAAGTTGGCTTGTGGATTCATATGCAGATTGAGGTTAATTAATTTCTTAGAGTGATGTTCTGTATACATGAACTTGAACATGATTCCTGGTGATGGTTTCCAGGAAAATTATAGTTAATAGCTTGTTGGTTTATCTATGAAAGCTAAGTAATTGTTTTGGCTTGGGGTTTTAGAACTTGTTCTTGTGACACCATCTAGAATGGCACACAAGTTGTGGTTCTATTACTGATCTTTACTTTGGTCGGTGCTTAATGTTAAAGATAAATTGTAAGCTTCTTTCTTTAAGCATCAATGCCTATGATGTTGGTATGAGGCATAGTGATACGTTGGAAACATATCTATAATTTTTTATGCTCCATGCTTGTTTTGTATCTACTTTGCTTTGCTTGTCTACACTTTGAGGTGCTTTTTACATGTTTTCTGGTACTAACCTATTAACAAGTTGCCACAGTGCCAAATGCTTGTTTTCTGTTGTTTTTGGTTTCAGAAAAGTTAGTAAAGTAATATTCTTGGAATTGGACGAGACAAACGTCAAAGTTAATTACTTTCCGTGGGGAACAAGAAGTCCAGAGGGGAGCCAGAGGGGCCAGCCAGGGGGGCCAGACCCACCCCAAGCATGGGTGGGCCCAACCCCGCACCTGGCTAGGGTTTGGCCACCCAGGTCGCCTCCTCGGCCTCCTCCTTCTCCTATACGAATCCCCCGATGTAGAAACCCTAAGCACCCAATCAAATATCCACGAAACCGTCTGTAGCCTCCGCCACAATCGTCCCTAGATCGGGGGGTATCTGAAGTTCTTCCCGGCACCCTACCAGAGGGGAGATCATCCCGGAGGCCTTCTCTCCGGTGTGATGCGTGAGTAGTTCCACCTTGGACTATGGGTCCATGTAGTAGCTAGATGGTTGTATCTCCTCCTTTGTGCATTCATGTACAGATCTTGTGAGCTCCGTTCATGATCAAGATCTAATCTATTTGTAATCATGCATGTTGTGTTTGCGGGGACCCGATGGATATTGAGAGTATTATGTTGGTTTGATTAATGGTTTTGTCTTTATGATTCTATCATGTTTGTGTTTTTTGTGATCTTGCATGCTCTCCGTTGTTAGTAGCTATCTTGGCCAAGTAGTTGCTAGTGACTCCAAGAGGGGGTATTTATGCTCGATAGTGGGTTCATGCCTCTAGTTTCCAAGGGAAGTGACAGAAATCTCTTCGGTTGTAGACGTGTTGTTGCTACTAGGGAGAAAACAATGGTCACTTGTTCATGGAATACGTGGATTGTTTACCTTACACACTTTGCTTAAAGTAGTTGTCTGTTGCTTGCAGCTTAATACTGGAGGGGGTTCGGATGATAACCTGAAGGTGGACTTCTAGTCATAGATGCAGTTGGATGGCGGTCTATGTATCTTGTTGTATTGCCCAATCGAATATTATAGGATCTTTCTGACTAGTAATTGCATTGTTATGCGTTGTTCAGTTCCTGTCAATTGCTCCGTTGTAATTTGTTTACCCTTCATGCCATGTTATTTATCTAAGGAGAGCACCTCTAGTGAACTATGGACCCTGGTCCAATCTTTACCATTGATACATCTTCCACTTTTACTTGTTTACTTGCTGCAAACCATTACCTCCCACATCATACGTTTAATCCTTTGTTACAACAAACATGTGAGATTGACAACCTCACTGTTCGTTGGGGCAAAGTCTTGAGTTTGTGTTGTGCAGGTCTCTGCGTTGCTTGCAACACCTGTGTGACGTTTCCTTCATCCTTCTGGTTCGATAACCTCGGTCTCAACTGAGGGAAAACTTGTTGCTTGCTGCTTCACACCTTGCTCTTGGGGTTCCCAACAGGCTGTGCGTAGGCAGCCGTCACATAGGAAATAAGTTCCAGTTTTGTTGTCCCTCATAGAAATGCTTAAGCATCATGGTTGTTCACTGGATCTTGGATCCTAGTTGGCTAGGATGGTTGGTTTGCTCATAGCCTTATGTTGATGCATAGAATTTATGAAATTTTAGGTGTTACTCCTTTAGGAGATATGCCCAGAATTTATAAACTATATGAACACATGTTGGAATATATGGGTTGTTTGTTATCACCAGGATCAATGATGCTGGCCTGAGATCCTGGTTGATTTGGTAGATTTACTTGTATGATTTTCTTATGGCTATGACTTTAGTATTCAAAATCCTCTAGGATGGATCCACCCCACTTGGGTGCTTTTTGAGAGGTTTAATTATAAAACAACACATGAATTCTTATCTTACTTTAGAAAGACAAATCATGTGATGGCTTTATACTACTCACCACAACAGTTGAGTTGTTGGTGGTGTAACTGGTTGATCTTGTGGCTTGATCTTGTTGTTGGTGTTGCTGGCCTGATCTGGTCCTTCACCTCCTGGTGCTGCTCCTGCTACCTTTGATTCCTGTGAGCTTGGCCTTGTTCTGCCCTGTCCTAGCTCCTGCCACTTGACCTTGCTATTCACCTGATCCACCCCCTCCTTATGTCACCATTTGGTGATGCTAGGATGATCTGGTGTGTGGTTTTGGCTGGTGGTTTGCTTGGCTTTGCTAAGCTGAGTGTGTTCTTGGTGTGGTGTTTGAGATGCAAAGATGAACTAGTGAGCTGTCCACGGCTGTGCTTGCTCCTTTTACTTGGGTGAGCTACTGTTGCTATGTAGACAACACACGCCATGCATTTGGTGATTGTGCTTCCTATGTGCTTGTTACATGGTTTTGGATCAGATCAATGAGGTGTTTCACCTTTTGATCTTTTAACTGTTAACTTCCTGGTGGAACTCGCCCCTCTTACTTGCTGTGAATATTTGACTTGTGGCTGATTTATTATGAAAGATCAAATTCTTTCATACTGGTGAAACTTTCCCCTATAATTACTACTCAATGATGTAATATTGAGCAGTGAAACTCACTACTCTCTAATGAGAGTATAACTAACAATTAACTTTTATTTCCTTTTGTTTGTTTTGTATTTTGCAGGTACAAGATCTGGACACTCAAGATTTAGTATAGGATGACCTGGATAAATTCTTTTGTAATTTTATTTTATTCTTTTGTAAGAATATTGTAATAGTTCATTCATATATGAATTTCTCTTTTGTAATATCTTTACTTTAATGAACCTTTATTGACTAAATGAGTCAATCTTTGTAATTTATTTTTGGAATAAAGATAATGAGTAAAGGTTCCTTTCTTATTTGAATTTCTTTATTTTGAATTCCTATTACTATTTAATATCTCTTTATTAAAACAAATAATATTACTAAATCATGTTTGGAATTCATTCTAAAATCCCAAATCCTAACTTTAAAATATAAGTTCAAATTTAAATTCAAATTCTTTACCCCAAAATACACTAATTCAAAAAGATCATGTCAAAATTTATAACGATCACTCTCTAGAGCTATTCCCACACCTAGAGAGTGAAAGAAACTTTGATCACTTTAGGTTTTTATTTGGCAAAAAATTTACCCACCTTTTACAGATGAATGCATGCATATGCACAATTTCCTAAATCTACCCTTCGTTGGTTCCTAAATGCTGGGATGTTACAGCATGTGCCAAGTCGATTCAAATGAAGCATTCAGAGGAGGATACCACAATGTCATACCAAGTTATGAATAGAAAAATTCAAGCAAACATTCATATGACATGCTACAAACTATTAGCAAGGTGAAGCTAATCATAAGAGAGCAAACTATTAGCAAACATCAAGGAATCAAACTAATACGTATTCATAAACAAAGGTATAAACCATCTTTATTTTAATTCACAATTATGCTAGAGTTTTACCATATGTCCCCAAGAACAAAGGAAATTACTCAAATATGAAGGCACTCAACATCATCTCTACAATATCACTGGAGTACAGATGTATGAATGAATACAAGTGCATATCCACGACGGGGATCAGAATTACAACCAAATTAACAAGGGAATAGGTGATGTAGACATTGTTGATGATGGTGATGATGTAGATCGATGCGTAGTCCTTCAAGATCCAAGTCCCTTCTCTTCGTGTGTGGTGGTGGTGATGGCGATAGGAGTGGAGGAGAGGCGTCGGCTATGGAGACCATAGCGTGGCAGGACTCCGCCATGGAGGTTTGGAGGATGGATGCCTTCTCCCTTGGTTTTGATGGTTTCTAATGTCCATAACCCGTCGTACGGGCGGGCCATATGGGCACACGTGCATGTGCCGATGCTTGTTAAAGCGTGTGACTCCCGTCTTATAATGGCCGCCATTTCTTTGCACGAACTCCGATTTGAGTGTTCTTTGGTTCGTTGGATTCGTATGGACGAGGGATATGACATCATGACCTTGGATATTCATTTGGATTTGATGGAAAATTCACTTTTCCACCTCTCATATGTCTAAGTCTAGGGCCTGTGGCCCTTCCATATTACCCTCTCTTTGCTCCTTTTGCCTTGATTTGTCCATAATCATCCATAGCACCAACAAACATATCAAAGACAAGTAAAGGTAATAAAATCCTAACAAAAACCAATGGTTGTGGAACACTAATATGAAAATGATAAGAACTTATAATCATGCATATAATACATAGTAATGGCTAGAATGAGCATGGAATGAGTGAATAATTGCACAAAATCTATGCTTAAAAGTGCTGAAAAATGCACAGATCACCTTCCCTCTCTGCGGGTCCTGCCTCATACGGCTTTTCTATCTGCCACTGTCGTTGCTCCCGTAGTTGTTGCTACCGCCACTCCGACATCCTCCCACTTCGCCATTTTTCCTACGTATCCATGCCACGACCATGAACTAGAATCCGTGAGTTGGCACCTGCATGCCACCTTTGTTGTCATATCCGTGTTGCGAGCCACGGTCCTCGAGAAGGTAGCGCCGCCGAGGACGACAATGTGCACGTGGCCACTACCTTCTTCCTTCCACACCGGTGGTGACACTTCTGCATCGCCCATCTACCCTCCTTATCTGCCTCGCGTGGCCCCCTCTTTTTCACCGTAATTCGATGGTGGTGAATTTGGATAAATGGTACTCCCCTCCTCCTTCAGCTGGCAGGGATAAAGCAAAAGAAGACGAGGAGTCGGTGGCTGGTGTATTATGTGAAGAGGGGGAGAGGAGTATATGTATTATATGAAAGAAGAAGAGGAAGATGAGAGGTAGAATAATGTAAAGCTCTGACCGCCGGTTTATGTCGTTTGTCCACTAGCAAGTCATGGGCTCTGCTCTTTGTAGAGCCACACATCGGTAATATGGGACATCTAATTACTAGAGTCATGGGCACATCAAGCCATGCCACACGTCAAAATCAGCGACACGATCAGTAGAAACGTCCTAATACATATTTACTGGGGCGAGCCAACCAACGACCACGCCATTAATATGGACCATTTTTCAAACACGTGGGACCCTCAACTCTGGTGGCGTTGCCTCCTGCCTATGCCTATTTACCGGGGGCATTGTCCATTTTCATACGCCGCTAGTTGTAATAACAACGTGGGAAGATGACGATGCGCCGCTGACGTGGTGTCTCATATAAGGATTTTCCTAGTAGTGCAAACACGTTTGATTCTCTGAACACCAGCTTGAAGACATATCAGTCAGAAGTAAGAAATCTGGATATAAATTGCATCTTCTTCTTCTTCCTCTCTCCTTACTAGGTTAGTGTTCTTACGTGTTCTCTCTCTCTCTCTCTCTCTCTCTCTCTCTCTCTCTCTCTCACAATAGCATCCACGATGACTTTTCTCACTCACTTGCTCATAGTCATCCTTGGTGGCTAGGGTTTTGTTTTTACCCATCTTCTAAGGAACACCTCATTCGTTAAATGCAAATCTTGATCAAAGATTCAAATGTGCTGGACTTCATAGGTTAATGTTGGGCTGCCAATACACCTCCATGCGGAGGGACATGTCCCAGAAGTACATACTTATAGAAACCTATGTATTTAGAGCGGCTATACTTGGATTTTTTTGGCTAAACTTGAAGAACATCATTTCTCACTACAATTTCCATGTGGCAACTAAAAGGTGACATGTCAATGTAGTATTACTTCCTATTTGCCGCTGGAACCCCGATTCAATCCGATGGAAGTTCACTAACTCGATGAAACTATTTTGCGGCTTCGACGTACAAAATGCAATTGTAAGACCTTATTGCTACGCGCTACAACAAAGTGATTTGGAAGGCTCGGGCATCTCCCAAGAGCAATTGTTTTTGCCGAGTTTGTCTTGCACAATAATATTTGGACCGTAGACCATTTCAAAAAAGAGGGTGACCTAATTGTGAGAATTATCCCTTTTATAACCAACTTCAAGAATCGGCAGCTCATCTACCGTCGAAGTGTCGTTTCTCCATGAGAATTTGGACGGATATCCTCTCTTTGATCGATTCTCGTGACATTGATTCCACGGGATGGGCAAACTACGAGAAACTCAACTTCTTCATTGTACTTGTCTCTTGATAATTTGGAAGGAGCGAAATGCTGGAGTTTTTCAACACCATATAAAGCCAGCGATTGTCGTCGTCGTTAAGCAGAGGCGCTGCTTTGTAGTGTGGCCAGTGCAAAACATCCGAGTAGCGTAATATCGTGAGAATATGCTGTCTTGAAAGTCTGAGGTATTTGTTGTATAGTAGTAGTTTAAGAACTCTAAAACCTCTTATTCAATGTATATGATAAACCTTTTGCTCACTCATTTAAAAAAACGGATTTGCTAGTTCTCAGGTTCTCATCCACCACTCTCGCCATTGGATTTACTTCGCGATTCGTGTAACATGGGACTTCCACATGAGTTGCAACTGAGAATTAGTACAAATTATATAAGTTACAACTAGGTTGCAACCGAGAATTAGTATAAAAAATAAAATAATGCCAGCGACTTAGACATAACAAGTTTTCAGGCACCTGAGATCTAGGCACTCGACGAAGAGATATCCAGGGTATGCCAATGTTTTACAAGAGAGGGAAAGTACGTATACGAAGAACATCCCCTAAAAAGAAAGTGGAGTGCAGCAAGAGGGAACGCTGAACAATACTAGTGCGGCACTAGACAGTAGACAGTACCAACCTACGATCGATCCCCACATGCACGGTCCAACGTGCGATTGGTGACCAAAGCTAGCCCGCATCTCCCTACGAGAACCGCCCTTTTCTCCTTTGCCAGGATTAGCACGAGAATACGTGGAACCACAGAATCATCGTTCGTGTATAAGTTATCTGCTGTCCCATCTCCCTCCTCTTTTCGGTGCAACACCGGCACTAATTAGGCCGTCGATCCCATGTTTGGTCGCATACCCCGAAAAAAGCAAAAAACGCCCGACCGCCCTTTCTCCGGTGGAGATTCTCCACCGAGGCACTAGCAGCATCTCCTTCGCCGCACCGCCGTTGGTATCTGATCGGGGAACAGTGGGTTGGGCTGGCTAACGAGAAATCGTCGTCGACCCCCATCCACCTGGCCTTATCTATCGTGATCTCCATCCAGCACAGGACACCCGGATACGGACAGGCACCTCGCGCCGCGCGGAATCATCCCCCACCGGCTAATCATGCATGCCCCCGCCGGGATGATCATCAGCTGATGATCCGTCCGTCCTCTACGCCCCTAACTGATTAACTAGTACTGCTGGTAGCAGCTAGCAGATCCAATCAATGCAGTAGGATACAGGACAGACCAGTAGAGTAGTATGTAGGTGTACGCCGTACGATGGAGTGTATCCCCTGACGCCGAAACTTCACCAGTCGTTCACCGCCGCAGGTAGGAGGATCGTCCATCCAGTTTGCTCTGCTCACGCGACGGAGTAGGTATTCATTCAGGTACGTACGTGCGTGCGTGGGCGCTCGTGCGTACGCACGCACCGAGAACGCGATCATCATGCATCATGGTGTGTGTGTGGTGCTGTTGGATGGTCGCCGTCCGCCATGTGATGTGACTATGGCCGGCGCGTTTGATGAGCCTGGGGTCAGGCGCTCAGCCCCGCCGTGGTGGATTGACTACGTCTCCGTCGGGGGAAGATGCCACCGGCAGGCAGGGCACGACGGCGACGGCTACTTAAAAATTCCGGTGTCCGCGTTCGTATGTCTGTCCATGCCTACGCGGGAATGTTTTGGAGGTTGAGCTAAAAAGAAAGAAAGAAAGAAAGAAATCGCGAGTGAGGATTTAGCATGTGCAGACCTGCGTGGACCATGTGGTGTGTGTTGGACGCAGATTTATAACCAGAGGCAAATCTGCTGAAGGAAAAAAAACAATTGGGGTGAGAGAGGCTCGAACTCTCGACCTCAGGATCACTCGCTTTAGCTATGAGACCTACGCGCTAGCCAACTGCGCCACCACCCCGTTGTGATTCTTCACGAAACTTTCCTTACAAGTACTCCCTCCGTTTAGAAATATAAGATGTTTTAGGTTTGTGAAAGAGGTGTATCTAGACATATTTTAGTATATAGGTTTAAATAAAATCTAAAGCATCTTATATTGGAAGTACACAACAAGCATTTCTCGCACTACAAATTTCCCAGTGACATATGCATTCCCTGGATTTTGTAAACAAACCGGCCTTTTGCTTCCGTCCCAGATTGTTTCGTAAGAATCTACTTTTCGCAAAGGAAGGATCTCTACTTTGCCATGGATGCGTGAACGGATATAGATGGAACCTCAAAAAGAACGGAAAGCATGGATGAGATTAGAGAAAAATTCGACAACAATCTCCATGACAAGTATCCCCGGTTAAGAAAGAATCTCCAGAACGGATGGCTCAAAGTGATGTAGACCTGTGAAAAATAAATATTCCCGATTGATTGTACAGAGGCCTGTTCTCGTGCTGACATAAGTTTGTACCCACTCCACTAGTGAGGCAAATAGATGATTTTTTATAGCAAAACTGCTAAGCGCTTTTTTGTTCAGGAAAAAAAAAACTAGTCAGCAGATCCATGGGTGTGCTTCTTATCTGGCCGGGCCGGATGTTCGTTCCCTCTCGGTGGCTTCTTGCTGAAACGCAGCCCGCTACACCATCAACAGTTCATCTCTTCTTCACGGCCCGTTGGAGCTCCGTTTCTTTATATCGAACGTGGGCTCGGATCTGTGGCCTACCTGACGACGCTTGTGGAGAATAAATAAACCGCAACGCGAGCGCGTCGTTTTGGAAACCGAACTCCATCGAGGATTTTTCGAAAATTTCAAATTTAAGCTTCAAAAAAAAAATTCATAGAAAAATTTAGGGAAGCTTCGGCGTACGATCGACGTATCGGCATGCTCCGTTGATATGCAGCTGCTCAGCTCAGGCAGTTCTACCCGTCCGATTTGCCTGTCGTATGCGAGTCGGACACCGCCGCGTGTTGTCCGCTAATAAATAGTTTCTTTCGCCCATCAAATATACAGCCGGATTCCGTTTCGGGCACCCGGCCAGTCAGCTGGTAGGTAAGCTGCGCTCTCAGAGCGGAGAGAGAGATCATCCTCGGCACCATCTCCGAATTGATTTTCTTACCGTGTTGTTGAGACTCTAGACTCTTCGGACATTCTGCTCCAAATTGGGCTCAGACGCTCAAGTTCGGGCCACGTACTACCCGTAAAGCAAGCCCGAGCTAGCACTGCAGTGAGCTGTCGCTGTCGCCTACCTAGTTCTCCTTTTATCGTACCCATTTATATAGTACTCCAAGAGATCGGACAAAAAGTCAGAATGTATGAGAGTATCCGACTGCCGGGCTCGGGTTCGGTTTCGGGCTCGGGCTTTTCCTACGGAATCCCGCCAGCTTCATACATACAATTCGCCTATATAACAGTTCAGGTGCTCGTTCTGTCCCTTCCAAATTCACAGCAGTGAGCATAGGGCAGAGCACGCAATGGACTGTCTCAGCATCCAGATGCCAGCAGCAAACCCAGACACAACCGCCGAGGACCAGGACATGGCGCGCGACGAGGCGAAGCTGCAGCGCGCCCTGGTCGGCGGCGGCGTCGCCATGTCATCGGCCGCGCTCTTCCTCGCCTTCTTCAGGCCTCCGCGCGGCGTGTTCATGCTCCATAAGCTGCTCGTCGACGCGTACTACGTGATCCTCGCCGCCGTCGCAGTCTACGGTGCCATGGAGATTGTCGCGGGCTTCTGGATTGCCGGCGACCCGCGCCGCCGCCACGGCAAGGGGAAGATGGTGGTCTGCGCGTCCGTCGTGCCACTCGTCCTCGTCACCGCGCTCGGGGGTTTCGCCGTGCTGAAATAGCTGCATGTTTCTGTCAGATGGTCGTGGCAGCGCGCACGTACGAGGAGGACCTGCACATTTCCGTTTCTGTACGTAGTCCGTGATTTGTTATGTTGATCTGTGTATCTCGTTGGGGTTTCATTTCGGTGTATCTTTGTCTTTGGATATAAAGATGTGCAACTTGATGAAACACGTGCTGACGCCATTAGTTTGTGTTTTGAGGACTTGATGTCAGCTGTAAAATATGCAGGATAGTCTAATGTGGTCCTGTTGGATTGTTTGTAAGTGGAGAGTACTCCCAATATGTGGCATTTTCTGAAATGAGAACTTTCGTTAACTAAACACAGTATGAATACGTGCAAGAAGTTGGGGCAACTCTAATGGCCCTAGAAAACAGACCGGACTGAATCTGTCTGACCGGACACGGGGCAAAGCTGAACGGTGTCCCGCAAAGGGACCGCGCCCCACAGACTGGTCCATTTTGCCACATTTCCAGCTTAAATTTGGTCCGGATTTAAAGTGGCGTAGATAGTTCACACGGCTCGGGCCATGTGCGGTGACCCAGCATACCGCTGCATGTGTAGTACACTATAGTCGTTGACATGACATCCACAGAACACCGTTCCATAAATATCACATCCCCCAGAGTGGTACAGCAGAAACATTGCGGGTCCATGTTACAAAGGTACATACATGATTATTATTACAATACCGGAAGTTCAAGACTTCCAAAATATCCAACTTACAAACCAAAATATAAGATGTTCAGCGGAAATTTAAAAGTAACAACTCCGACTAGGAGTGGGGCTCAACAGCTTATTCTATAAAGTTCATGCTGCTCGGCTCCGATGGTTACTACTAATTAGGTACTTAGTTGGTCTCGTTCTCGTCGACACCGTAGCGGATCTCGTAATCCACGCCTTTAACTCCTCCGGATAGATCAGGTTCCTCGTAGAACACATATTCTTGACATTCAGCTGCATACATTGGCACGTCTTCGGGATCCTCAGAGTCTAAGCAAGGGATCCAAGAAAAGAATGAGTAACAGCGTTACCCAACAAGTTCACTATATGTAAGATGGGAAGTTTGATGCTCTAACTACCACCTCGGATTATAAATCTTTCGCACTATGCAGTTTTTGTAAATCTTTCTTTAAAGATTGATTTTATTCTAAAAAACTATGACAATCAGCCTTCACAGGTTGACTAGAACTTTCATGGAGTTCCTTTCCTGCCGCGTTCGTACCTCCTTTCCGGAACAGGGAGTAACAAGTTACCTCTTACACTCTGCAGAGGTGTGTTACTTTACCCATGAGAGATCAACTCCTTGTTGCACAACCGGGCGTACTTTTCCGTCCACAATTCCATGATGTGGGGCCCAATAGTTGGTCCAAGCCAATCACTGCCCCCTTCGCGACCCCGCATGCCTTCTTGGTGTACACCATGCCCACATAATGAATTACGGCAATGGTTTGTACAAACCGTGAGATGCCAGAACTATCGTGGGACGTTGAGGGTTCCCACCCATATGCTGCATATCCTCTACGAATTACCAATTAATATGCACGCTACGAGGATAACAGCCACGACCTGCACATCCGGCTTCATGCGAGAGGAAGAAGATACAACTGACTTCTCTGTCCCATTCCAAATCTCATGTCTAACGCGTAATATACGACGCTAGAATCACTGATGTCAGGGGTTATTAAGTCCCTACTTGATCATCATTGTTGCAAATAGAACCCTAAGTTCTATTGCCCCATTATATCACCACTTAGGATGATATATATGATTTCTTTATTTATGAAAATATTATTTTCTTTCTTTTATAGCATATATGATAACACACAATTTGCAAATACTTTGATAAATACTCTTAAAAGGACATGAGCAAGTGATGAACTTGCCTTGTGATGGCAAGGTAGTGAAGTCTGATGCTTGCACTAGACCTTGAGCTTCTAGTTCTACAAAAACATCATTATTGCCCCGTAAGGACAATATTTAAAGAAGCAAAATGATTATGCAAGTAATGTAATGCATTATTTAAACTTATATGCATTTACCCCAAAAGGTTCCTTTTTAGTAATAAAAGATTTATAAATATTACTTTTTAATATTTTGTAACCTATATTGAATTATTTTATTTTATTTCCCTTTATTTGACTTTTATTAATTATACCTTTATTTTATTACTAAATATTTATTTAGTATTTTTCAAAAATACTATACTATTAATAAATAATGAAAGTGATTTTTATTTACTTTTACCACCTTTCAATAATTTTGTAAAATTCCATAAGGAATATTCAAATTACAAAAATTCTTATAAAAATTTGAATGTCCAAATTTGATATGTTATTTTATTTGGACAGAATGGACTATTGTGAATCCAAAAATATTTTATTTATAATTTTTGGTCTAATATTTTATTTTCTAGAATTTTATTAAATCCAGGGGTATTTTGGTCTTTTTCTTTTTATTAAAATAGGCCTGAAATTGTTAATGGGCTGGTTATTTTTATTGGGCCCTGTTGGCCCACTAGTACTAGACAAAAAGAGCCACCGCGAAGGGTCTGGCCTAGCTCGGCCCATTCCTTACTACCTCTCTCTCCCGCGAGTTCATCTTCTCCTCCTTTGACCTCGACCCTGTGGCCGGTGATGCCGCCACCGGCAATTCCCGTCGCCGTCGGCCGTTCTGGTCGCCGCCGTGGTGCATTAGGGGGTTGTCGACGACGCCCGTTCGTTCTATCCAATTGGATTCGAGCCTAGGGCTCTCCTGCGATGGATCGATGTCGTACCGAACCCTAGGGTTTGGGGATTGGCATGGATTCAAGTGCGGCCGTGGTCGACGTGTGTTGAGGTGATGCTCTGCACCTCCAGGCGTGATCAGGGTCGTTGTCGTGGCATCGTGCGGGTTGCAGCGCCCCCTCTAGGGTGCTCCCCGTGCCGCCATGGCCGTCGGCCCCCTCTGCTTCCTCTTCGATCCTTCAGTGAGGACCAATGGTGAGTTTGATTCCCCTCTCCTGGTGCTCTCTATGCTTATTGATTCAATGCTAGATGTTAGCAGTGTCCTCTCTGGCTACTATCTGATTCAGATTAGGATGATTATCCCTTTAGGGTTCCTGTGATGTGCTTGTTCATGTACTAGAGGAATTGATTCATGTTTAGATGGTCTGTACACATACTGAATGCTTATTGGCCCGAGGCTTGTTGGTTGAACTGATGTATGATGTTTCTGGTGGCTTACTAGATGATTTGATGCTTGGGTTGCATCTGATTCAGATGATGTGGTTGTATGGGAAACATGCTTGGTAAAGCTAATGATCTGATAGCTTTCCATTGTTTATTTGATTCATGGTCATGATTATGATAAGATACAGCTACTGTCCTAGTGCTGTTAGCTTGGAAATTAATATGTGGGTTGAGATCATCATGATCTCAAACAGTGAAGTGTATTATAGGAATATTCTAGTTATGATTCCTGTTGTTAACAGGAAAATGATTAGTTGATTTTTTGAATCAAGGATGATTTACTGCTTTTCTTGATTCTGATTGAATTGTTCTTGTGACACCATCATGTATGGCACACAGGTTTAATTCTAAACCATGGATTTGGTTAGTTTATGCTTGAGACAATCTTGGATTTGAAAAATATAGATGCTCATATCTGAATTCCCTACGACCAATTATGTTGGTCTAAGGCTTAGGGATTCAAATCTTATTTAGTTGGTTCATCTAGATAGTCTTTGTAGTGGTACCAGCTATTCTTTATTGAATCAGAGCTTGGAAAAAAATGGTAGTGAGCTTGATCAATCTATGGATCCCAAAGATTTGTTTCTAAGGTGCTCCCCTTCCTTTAGGGATGTGTCTAGAAATAGATCATATGTATATGTATGATTGAATTGTAGAATATGGTTTGACAACCAGAGCAAGGATGTTGCTCTGAGCTCTGGTTGAATCTTGGTATGTTGTGATTTGCCTTTAGAGCTTAAAAGAAATCCTTATGATGGATTCACCCCACTTGGGTACTTTCTGAGGGTTTGTTTTATAAAACAACACATGCCTTTCTCTAAATAAGATGATTAGATCATGTGAAGGTTTTAAGGAACTCACCACAAAAGCTGATATTTGTGGAGTAAGTTGGTGATGATCTTGATCTGGTTTTGCTGGACTCCTTTGCTTGATCTGGAGCTAGCCTGCTCCTCCTAGCTCCTGGGCTTGGCCTTGCTGTCCACCTGATTCATCCCCCTCCTTATGTCACCATTTTGGTGATGTTTGGGTTCATCTGGGTGGTTTGGTTTGGCTCATGTTCTTGGTTTACTTGCTATTCACTCTGGCTGTGCTGTGATGTGGTGTGGTGTAGTGATGCACTTAGGTGCTTCTCCACGGCTGTGCTCTAGTTTTGTTTGATCTCGTTGTGCTTGTGCAGTCGACAACACACCCTTGCATGCTTGTGTGTGTGCAGCCCGTGTGCCTGCTATGCACATATGGATAGGTTCGGAAAATTTGATCTTATTGTTACCAATCTACTTTTACCTTGGCTGGTGAACTGGTCCCTTTTGGCTGTCATTTGCATTCTGGCTGTGAATTTATGAAAGATGAAATCTTTCATATTGGTGAAACTTGCCCCTCTTTAACATTTCTCAATGATGAGATTGTCAAGTTCACCTCACTGACATATCTGAGAGAAATATATATTAATACTAATCTTGTTTTATTTCTGTTTAATCTTTGTTTTGTAGGTTCAAAGATAAAGATGAAGATTTAGTTTAGGTTTTAGATATAGGATAGTTAGTAGATGTAATTTTCTTAATACTTTGTAATTTTTCTTTTATAGTTCTTGTAATCTTTATTTTATTCAATTGTAATAAAGATTATATCATTATTAATAAAGAATATTCTTATTCTTTATTCTGTTGTAACTTGTTTATGTCTTTACAATATGAAAATAATTTTCATAATTTCTATTGTTTTGAGATTTAAGTTATACTGCCTATATCTTAATTAATTTAAGACTCAAATCTTCTATCTAAATCTTTTTAAATTATTATTCAAACACTTAAGTTTTTAAATTCAAACCCACTTCAAAACACACATAATTCTTTTAAGATCACATCAAAGTTTTTATACAATCCTCCTTTAAGTCTAAACCTAATCTTAAAGTATGAAAGAAACATTGATCACTTAAGATTTTATTTGGCAAAAAATTTACCCACTTTTTCCCAAATAGATGCATGCCACAATACATAATCCTAAATCTACCCTTCGTTAGGTTCCTAAATGCTGGGATGTTACAGACTTCCCCCCTTAAATTAAACTTCATCCCGAAGTTTGTTGGAGATGTACCTAAATAGTTCTAGATAAGTTTTTCTTAAATCTTCTTCCTTCTCCGATGTGGCTTCCCTTTCAGGGTGATGCTCCCATTGTATCTTGCAAGTTTGCCCTATTCCTCAATCTTTTCCAATTTTCTTCCAGAATCTTACAGGGCTTTTCAATATAAGTCAGGTCTGTTTGTAGTTCTATCTCTTGATGTGTTATTGCATCCTCTGGAACTTTCAAATATTTACGAAGTTGTGACACATGAAAAACATTATGCACTTGAGCCAGTCTTGATGGTAACTCTAAAGCATAAGCTATAGTTCTGTTTTGGCTCAGTATCTTGAATGGTCCGATATATCTTGGACTTAATTTCCCTTTAACTCTGAACCTTTTAACTCCTTTCATTGGACTTACCTTCAAATAGACCATATCTCCTACTTCTGGATGCCATGATCTTCGGCTTTGATCCGCATAACTTTTCTGCCTGCTCTGGGCTATTTTCAGTCTATCCCTGATATTATCAATGATGTCTTGTCTCTCCTTGATATAATCTGGTGTAAATTCTTTGCTGCTTCCAGGTTCGTACCAACATATTGGTGATCTACACTTCCTTACATATAGAACCTCATATGGAGCTGCCTTCAGACTACTCTGATAGATATTGTTATAAGAAAATTCTGTCAATGGTAGGTGATCCTCCCATGTTCCTCCAAAATCTAGTGCACAAGCTCTCAACATGTCTTCTAGTATTTGATTTGTTCTTTCAGTTTGACCTCCTGTCTCAGGATGATATGCCGTGCTGAAATCTAACTTTGAACCAAGTGCCTCATGCAATTGCTTCCAAAATGCTGAAGTAAACACTGATCCCCTATTAGTTACGATCTTCTTGGGTACTCCATGCTTACTTACTATCTATTTGACATATACTTCAACTAACTTCTCGGCATTATCCTTTTGATTCACTGGAATAAATTGTGCACTCTTAGTGAGTCTGTCCACTATTACCCATATCATGTCCTTCTTTTTTGGTGTCATAGGTAATCCTGTGATGAAAGCCATGCCTATTCCCTCCCATTTCCATTCATGAATTTCTAAGGGTTGTAATGGTCCTGCTGGATTTTGATGTTTAGCTTTCACCCTTTGGCAAGTATGGCATTCAGATATATATTTAGCAATATCTCTTTTCATGTTATTCCACCAGAATAGTTCCTTCAAATCCATATACATCTTAGTACTCCCTGGATGTATAGAATATGGGGTAGTATGTGCTTCTTTGAGTATGACATTTCTGATCTCAGTCACATCTGGAACACATAAACGATCTTGGAACCATAAAGATCCATAATCTCCAAGGCGAAAAACTGATTTTTGCCCTTGAGATATCCTCCGAATTTCCTCAGCAATAAAAGGGTGTTCTTCTTGACGTCTAAAAATTTCTTGCTTAAGATCACTGTCATGTTCTGCCACTACCTGCATAGTTGCTAATCCTCCAAGAACCACCGTCCTAATGAATTGGAGTTCTAATCTTTCCAAGTCCATCTGTAACCCTTTTGGTAACTCTCTGTTGCTAGGCTGAATCTCTGCACTCTTTCTGCTTAAAGCATCTGCTACAACATTAGCTTTTCCTGGGGTGTAATTGATCGTTAGATCATAATCCTTGATTAATTCCAACCAACGCTTATGTCTCATGTTCAATTCCTTTTGAGTGAAGAAATATTTGAGACTTTTATGGTCAGTGTATAACTCACATCTGGCTCCATAAAGAAAATGCCTCCATCCTTTCAGTGCAAAAACTACTGCTGCTAACTCTAAATCATGAGTTGGATAGTTGACTTCATGTGGTTTCAATTGTCTTGAACCATAAGCAATTACTTTCCGATCTTGCATTAATACACACCCCAAACCTTCTTTAGATGCATCACAGTATACGGTGAAATCTTTCCTTGTTTCAGGAACTGCTAAGATTGGAGCTATGGTTAATCTCGTTTTCAACTCTCGGAAACTTGCTTCACACTTCTCATCCCACTTACATGGTGTATTCTTCCTTAATAATTTGGTCATTGGTCCGGCTATTTTGGAGAAACCTTCAATGAATCTCCGATAATAACCAGCCATTCCTAGGAAACCTCGAATTTGTTTCACATTGGTTGGTGCAGTCCACTCTAGTACTGACTGAACTTTAGATGGATTCACAGCAATCCCATCTTTATTGATCACATGACCGAGGAATTCTACCTCATCTAACCAGAACTCACACTTACTGAACTTAGCATGAAGCTTATGTTCTCTTAAAGTCTGCAATGCTATTCTCAAATGGTCAGCATGCTCTTCCTTATCCTTAGAATATATCAGAATATCATCAATAAAGACGACGACAAACTTGTCCAAGTATTGCATGAAGATTTTGTTCATCAGATTCATGAATATTGCCGGTGCATTGGTCAAACCAAATGGTACCACCAGATATTCATGGTGTCCATATCTTGAGATAAATGCTGTTTTGGGAACATCTTCCGGTTTGATTTTTATTTGATGGTATCCAGATCTTAAATCGATCTTTGAAAATACTCCAGCTCCTTTCACTTGATCAAACAAATCTTGAATTCTTGGTAAAGGATACTTGTTCTTGATCGTCACGTTGTTCAGATTTCTATAATCTCCACACATTCGTCTTCCACCATCTCTCTTAGCCACAAAACTGGTGTTCCCCATGGAGATACACTTTCCTGAATAAATCCTTTTCTTGCTAACTCATCAATTTGCTCTTTGAGTTCTTTCTACTCCTTGGGCCCCATTTTATATGGTGCCTGAGCTATTGGTGTTGTACCAGGTATTAGGTCAATGGTGAACTCTATCTCCAGGTCTGGTGGCATTCCTGGTAATTCCGTTGGGAAAACATCTTGGAATTCATTAACTACAGGAATTTCTTCTAATTTAACTTCCTTCATTGAATTCAACTGCAGATCCACCATGATATGACTATGTTTATCTGCCTGGCAAACTATCCTTGCTCCACTTGAAGTTTTGATTAAGACAGTTTTCTCATCACAATTAATCTGAGCTCCGTGTTCCATCACCCAATCCATCCCCAGCACTACTGCAATTCTCTTCAAAGGAATCACATAAAGGTCTGCGAAATATGTACAACCATAGATCGAGATAACCTGATCTTGTTTTATGTGGCGTACAATCACATTCCCTCCTGCCATAACTACGGTCATAGGACGTTCTAACGTTGCCCTTCTAATCCCGAACTTATCACAGAATTCTTCAGAAATGAATGAAGTAGTTGCACCAGTATCAAATATAACTTTGCCGGGATTGGTAAGGATATTGAGCGTACCTATTACTGCATGATCCGAATTATCCACCTCCTCGAGGGTTGCACAATTCAATTTTCTGGTAGGTCGGTTTCTCTTGCCATTATTGTTCTTGCCATTGTTTCCTCCTTTATTGGGTTGTCCATTTCCTCCACTGGCTTGTCCTCCTCCCTTGGTAGGCCATCCTCCCGGTGGTTTGCTCGGACAATCCGGCTTGATATGCCCCTTCTGACCACAACCGTAACAGATCACTACAGGATTTTTGCACTCCCTCTGGAAATGCCCTGGAATTCCACAATTGTTACAGATAACATTCCTTCTCGGATTATATTGATTTCCACCACTGCCCTTGTTATTTTTATTGTTGTTGTTGCCATAATTCCTATTCCGGGGTTTGAACTCCAAGTTAGGTTTAGGTTTTCTTGCCTGAATTCTCTTGGTTTCCTTCTTGGCACTCCTCCTCCGGTCCTCTTGGACATTCTTGTAATCATCTTCAAAAGCAATGGCTGCATCCAACAACTGCTGATAAGTTTGCTTATTAGCTAACCTTAGCTGCATCTTCACAAATGGATTTAATCCACGCAAGAAACATTTCTTCCTCTTCTCTTCAGTGTTAACATCCTCCTCGGCATAACGAGACAGTTGGCTAAACTCCCGGATGTACTTCATGACACTAGTATATCCTTGCTGAAGCTCCTCAAATTCTCTCCTCTTCAACTCCATGACGCTTTTCGGAACATGATATTCACGGAATCTCTGCTTAAACTCCTCCCAGGTAAACTCCCTTCCTGGTTGTTGCATGGCTAATTGATTTTCCCACCATGATGATGCAGGTCCGGTCAGCAGATGAGTTGCATACCTTAATTCTTCCTCATTATTGCAACCTACAGTTTTCAGCTTCATTTCTGTATCTACTAGCCAGTCTTCTGCATCCATCGGTTCAGGATCTGATGCAAAAGGTAACGGTATTGCATTTTGGAAATCAGGTAAACTCACCCCTCCACCCTCAGGTGCCCTCTGATTTGCTCTACCCAGCAATTCTTCCATGAACTTATTCTGGGTCTCTTGCATCATTTGCATACATTGCATAAAGTTCTGCTCCATTAACATCCTCATTGGTGGTGGTGGTAATGCTCCTTGATTTACTGCATCGACATCGGCCTTTTCCTTGGCCTCACGCTCCATCCGCTGCTGCTCATTTTCCATTTCTACACCCGTATCCATGTCCCTCTAGTCCTGCAACATAAATCGAATACTCATAATTACATCATGCACATGTGTTCTGAGCTCGACTTTACGCACAGAAATAGTCACACAATGAAGATCCAAAGAAAATCCAAATATGTATTTTACATATTTACATAATATCATAATGATACAAAGTCATTACAACATATACCATATTGGTATTTCACAAAACTACCTTATTTCTAGAGTACAATATACCATTCTTGTTACTACCGTCTAGTCGTCTCTTTCTAATAGTAACTACGCTCATCGTACATGCCTGATGTCCAACCATGATGATGTAGGGGTTCGTAGCACGGAAAACAAAAAATTTCTACCGCATGAACACACAATCAAGATCTAATATATGATCAAGCCAAGATCTATCTACTAGATTGTAGCAACGAGTCGATAGAATACTAACCCTCGAAGATCCAAAGCGGTTAACGAGAGCAGATTCTCGTGGGTGATGTAGTCGTACACTTCCGATCTCAAGATCGCGTAGACGATCCTTTCGGCGCTGCGTTCTGGCAGCGCTTCCGTAGTCGGTCACACGTTCGGTACTCGATGAAGACCTTCCTCTTCCTTGTTCCAGTAGGCAGCGGAGGTTGTAGCACTCTCCTCATGATTCCGGCAGCATGATAGCGTGGTGTCGGAAGTAGAGGGGAGATCTCGCAGGGCTTCGCCTTAAGCCGGAGCGAGTATGGTGGAGCAAGAGAGGTGCCTTGGTGATCTAGGGTTTAGACGCACCAAGGGTAGGGGTGTAGCCGGCGGCTAGGGTTTGGGGAAACCCTAGTCGGCGACTTGGGAGGAGGCCCTAGGCGGCGGCAGCAGCAGGTGGTGGCGCCAGGAGCTAGGGTTTGAGGTGTGGGGAGAGGGGGCGCCCTACCCCTCCTTATATAGGAGGGGAGAGGCGGTTTGGGGAGGAGGGAGTCCTCCTCCAACTCCTCCTCATGGCCGGCGGGTGCGAGGGAGTGGGACTTCCTCCCCAAGTAGGTTTCCTACTCTCCCTCCACCAAGCAAACTTGAGATTTGACTTTTTCAAATTGGCGTTTGACTTTCAAACTTCGATTTGATTTCTTCTCTTTATTTTGCCCAGCAAAGTGACCTAGTACATGATGCAACCATTCCACATTGTCATGACACATCCATGTACCCTTCCCCTCCGGAGTGCCGGACCCTTCTAGAATATTCCTGGTGAAAACACCGGAATCATTCCCCAACTCCGAAACAGGACTTTCCTTATATGAATCTTATTCTCCGGAACATTCCGGATCTCCTCGTGATATACCGGATCCCATCCAAGACTCCGAACAACATTCGGTCTCTTACTCATCATTCCATAACTACTCAACAACATCGAATCCTTAAGTGTGTCTCCCTACGGTTCGTGAATTATGCGGACATGACCGAGACACTTATCCGATCAATAACCAATAGAGGAATCTGGAAATTCATATGGCTCCCACATATTTCTACGATTACTTTGCGATCGAATGAACCACTTACATACGATACCAATTTCTCTTTGTCTCACGATAGTTTACTTATCCGAGGTTTTGATCGTCGGTATCTCTGCATACCTAGTTCAACCTCGTTACCGATAAGTACTCTTTTCTCATTCCCGTGATATGTGATCCCTTGTGAGCCAGTCACATGCTTGCAAGCTAATTGGATGACATTCCACCGAGAGGGCCCAGAGTATATCTATCTGTCATATGGATGGATAAATCCCACTCTTGATCCATGTGCCTCAACCCATACTTTCCGAACACTCAATGCCACCTTTATAGCCACCCAGTTACGGTGTGGTGTTTGATGTCATCAAAGCATCCTTCCGGTGATGATGATTACCATGATCTCATGGTCGAAGGAATTAGGTTACTATGTATCAGAAAGCTTATAGCAAATGAACTATATTAAATGACTTGATCTTTATGCTACGCTTAACTATAGGAGTATGTCCATCATATCATTCTCCTAATGATATGACCCTGTTGTTAATAACATCTCTATGTTCATGATCAGGAAACCATGATCATATATTAACCAACAAGCTAGTTTAACAAGAGGCTTCACTAGGGACTTTTTTATGTTTAAAAATCACACAAGTATTAACGTTTCCGGTTAATACAATTATAGCATGGTATGTAAACATTTATCATAAGTATGACGATATGATAATAACCACTTTATTATTGCCTCTTGGGCATATCTCCAACAAATGACGTGTTGTTCGTCGCACAGTTTGTGGAACAAATGGCCTTCCAAAAGGAACATACTTTGTATCTGAAGTGTCAGGACTTGAGTCATTACTCAACCTGAGCGCATTGACTCCCTCCAGCTCATCTGAAAAGTCTTCAGAAACATATTCAACATTATCTCTAGCCTGCATCTCCCGAGCTTCATCTCTAGAGGTTTCACTAGGATACGCAGATCCTGCTGCTCCCCAGGTACTCTCGTGGACAAGATAATTGAATACTGGATAATGTATATTCCTTGGGCTTTGAGAAGATGTTGATGATTCAAACACTCTTTCCTCAGGATCTTCTTCTTCTTCCTGATCATCTATTGACATGGTATTTCTACTTCTGTTATTAGGATTCATCCTTGCACCCATCCAACTAGATTGTCCAACATTTGTGTCAGAACCATCTATGGACATCTGGTGTTCATGGGATCCATTATATGATCCCATTCTCCATCCATCCGAGTTCTCAATAGGAAGTTCTGAGTCAGAACCATCCTCTGAGCCCTGTGGTACTGCATACCGCATATCTACGGTAGGATCATGTGTAGGTTCAAGTCTTGGTGAATTAGGATATGGTATAAAAGATTCTGGATATATAGGTATATCCTTAAAGATAGGTGTTGCACTACTACTTGCTTCTTTCTCTAACTGGGACGCTAACTGCTTCCTCCTTTCCGGATCAGTTAGATCCTCTAACATGTCATTTTTGTCTTCAATAATCACTTGATGAGTCTTATAAAAAGACGCAACGAGTGTCCGGTATCTATCCATAAACTTGGAAGCTAACTTAGGATGCTTTTTAACCAAATTAAGATGATCCGGTATAGGCTCCGAGTCTATAGAATCATGACGTATCACAGAAAATGTGCTACCTTCTAGCTCCTTGGTTTTCTGCTCCCGGATATTAGCTATTGCCTCCACAACAACTACATGATAGGCTGCTAAATGACTCCTACCTTCTCCTATGGGTAGATCGTGGTACAGTCCAAGCTTCTCTGGAAGTTGGATACTCACACGATACTTAGATAACATCCGGCCATCAAGATAAGTGATAGTGTTCACTAGGATTCTAGTTTGACAATTAAAGAGCTTTAAAATTTGACGAAGTTGGTCTGTAAATGATCCTTGATAATCATCAAGAGTCTCCTATTTCCTTACCAAAGTCTGTTTTGGAAACTTTGGTGCCATACCTCTGTATATCAGAAAAATAGTTTTGATTAGTATCCAATAATATATTGCATCATAACAAAGAATTATCGCACTAAAACATATAACGGAATATTCTCATTTGAATACCCATTATATTACTTTTAGAGAATTCTTTATCGTTGCCAAATCTCCTACAGGTAATACCCTTAACTAGGTTTCCAACCTAAGGTCAAAGCAATTTGCTCTGATACCAACTACGGTGACCCAGCATACCACTGCATGTGTAGTACACTATAGTCGTTAACATGACATCTACAGAACACCGTTCCGTAAATATCACATCCCTCAGAGTGGTACAATAGAAACATTGCGGGTCCATATTACAAAGGTACACACATGATTATTATTACAATACCGGAAGTTCAAGACTTCCAAAAGATCCAACTTACAAACCAAAATATAAGATGTTCAACGGAAATTTAAAAGTAACAACTCCGACTAGGAGTGGGGCTCAACAGCTTATTCTATAAAGTTCATGATGCTCGGCTCCGATGGTTAATACTAATTAGGTACTTAGTTGGTCTCGTTCTCATCGACAACGTAGCGTATCTCGTAATCCACGCCTTCAACTCCTCCGGATAGATCAGGTTCCTCGTAGAACACATATTCTTGGCATTCAGCTGCATACATTGACACGTCTTTGGGATCCTCAGAGTCTAAGCAAGGGATCAAAGGAAAGATTAAGTAACAGCGTTACCCAACAAGTTCACTATATGCAAGGTGGTAAGTTTGATGCTCTAACTACCACCTCGGATTATAAATCCTTGGCATTATGAAGTTTTTGTAAATCTTTCTTCAAATATTGATTTTATTCTGAAAAACTATGACAATCAGCCTTCACAGGTTGACTAGAACTTTCATGGAGTTCCTTTCCTGCCGCGTTCGTAGCTGCTTCCCGGAACAGGGAGTAACAAGTTACAGTTCTTACACTCTGCAGAGGTAAGTTACTTTACCCATGAGAGATCAGCTCCTTGTTGCACAACCGGGCGTACTTTCCCGTCCACAATTCCATGATGTGGGGCCCAGTAGTTGGTCCAAGCCAATCACTACCCCGTTCGCGACCCCACATGCCTCCTTGGTGTACACCATGCTCACATAATGAATTACGACAATGGTTTGTACAAACTGTTAGATGCCAGAACTATCGTGGGACGTTGAGGGTTCCCACCCATATGGTGCATATCCTCTACGAATTACCAATTAATATGCATGCTACGAGGATAACAGCCACGACCTGCACATCCGGCTTCATGCGAGAGGAAGAAGATACAACTGACTTCTCTGTCCCATTCCAAATCTCATGGATAACGCGTAATATACGACGCTAGAATCACTGATGTCAGGGGTTATTAAGTCCCTACTTGATCATCATTGTTGCAAATAGAACCCTAAGTTCTGTTGCCCCATTATATCATCGCTTAGGATGATATCAATGATTTCTTTATTTATGAAAATATTATTTTCTTTCTTTTATAACATATATGATAACACACAATTTGCAAATACTTTGATAAAGACTCTTCAAAGGACATGAGCAAGTGATGAACTTGCCTTGTGATGGCAACGTAGTGAAGTCTGATGCTTGCACTGGACCTTGAGCTTCTAGCTACAAAAACATCATTATTGCCCGGTAAGGACAATATTTAAAGAAGCAAAATGATTATGCAAGTAATGTAATGCATTATTTAAACTTACATGCATTTACCCCAAAAGGTTCCTTTTTAGTAATAAAGATTTATAAATATTACTTTTTAATATTTTGTAACCTATATTGAATTATTTTATTTTATTTCCCTTTTATTTGACTTTTATTGATTTAGGAATTATTAATTATACCTTTATTTTATTACTAAATATTTATTTAGTATTTTTCAAAAATATTATACTATTAATAAATAATGAAAGTTATTTTTATTTATTTTTATCACCTTTCAATAATTTTGTAAAATTCCATAAGGAATATTTAAATTACAAAAATTCTTATAAAAATTTGAATGTCCAAAATTTTATATGTTATTTTATTTGTACAAAATGGATTATTGTGAATCCAAAAATATTTTATTTATAATTTTTGTACTATTATTTTATTTTCTAGAATTTTATTAAGTCCAGGGGTATTTTGGTCTTTTTCTTTTTATTAAAACAGGCCTGAAATTGTTTCTGGGCTGGTTATTTTTATTGGGCCCTGTTGTACCACTAGTACTAGACAAAAAGAGCCACCCCGAAGGGTCAGGCCCAACTCGGTCCATTCCTCACTGCCTCTCTCTCTCGCGCGAGTTCATCTTTGAAATGGATCGTATGGGCACCTAGAGGGGGGGGGGTGAATAGGTTCTAACCAATTTTTAATACTTTTTCAATTTTAGGCTTGACACAAAGTAAATTCTCTAGATATGCAACTACGAGAATTTCCCTATATGTAACCCAAACTACTAAGCACGTAAAAGAGGAGCGAGGAAACCGTAGTGGAGCAAGCGGAGACACAGGGATTTGTTTTACCGCAGTTCCTTCCTTGTTAAGGGAAGTACATCTGCGTTGGAGGGGTGGGCGGTTCTAAGACCACCACGCCACAATAGGCCTCACCCTATTCTCCGATGGATCTCGCCATGAGAGGCCTGATCCACCTTCTCCACTATTGGATCCCTTCGAGGCGGGAACCAGTGCCTTTTACAACACTATCGGGGCACACACCCACAACCGAATTGGGGGCTCCCAAGATGACAACAAGCTACCACAAGAACAAGGTTTATCAATATAAACAAAAACTAGGATCTAGATATTTGCAAGAAATACTAGATCGGAGGTTCTCCAAATGAATGGAGATGAGATGAAGCGCTTGATTGCTGATGATGAAGATCGAGTTCTCCTCCTTCGATTCCCCAAGGGATGGGGCCTTTGGGTGGATCTAGGTGGAGCACTCTTGGATGAAGCTTTCAGATCTGATCTGTTCTTTTTCGAGATGAATCAAGAGTTCTGGCAGGAGGGGGATGTCTGGCTTAAATACCCCCTCCCCAGATCTGGCCGTTGCACAACTTTGGGGGCGGATTATCCGCCCCCCACTTGGGGCGGATTCTCCGGGGGAAACTCCGCCCCCTCTCTGGGGCTTGCGCCTTGGTGAAGCTTGGTGAAGTTCTTGGGGGGCGGATAATCTGGCCCCCCTGAGGGGCGGATTATCCGGCCAAGCCGGAAAGTCCGGCCAAAACTCCGCCCCCTCTCTGGGGCTTGCGCCTTGGCGATGAGCAGGGGGTGGATTATCCGGCGGGGCCGGAAAATCCGGCCAAAATTCTGCCCCCCTTCTGGGGCTTGCGCCTGCTTGGGCAAAGGGAGGGGCGGATTATCCGCCCCTGGTGGGGCCGGATTATCTGCCCCCAAAGGCAGAGTTCTTTTCCCTTTATTCTCAAATAGAGCCGCAACACTTCAACACACATTAAATGATCCTTGGTATTGTTATCTAACACACAAAACACTAGGGATTAAGAAATGTTCTTTCAATCTCCCCCTTTTTGATGTTAGATGACAATACTAGGATTTGCAATAAAACCGGCAAATGCCACCTTAAATAATGAAATACGCTCCCCCTAGGTGTGTGCATATTTAAGATTTGCATTTGAATACAAATACACACACTAGGGAGAACACTACTTTAAGGTTTGGGAAATAAGGTCATACCACCGGGATGAGAATATAGCCAAAGCATACATATATAATCCCATGAATCCATATTCCATCAAATATGGTCCACAATTCCAGAAATCCATGAGGTCCATAATAGATAAATCCAGAATTCCAAGAATACCAAACATAGTGGAGTACGACATAGTCTTACATAGACAAACACAAATAGCAAACGAGTTCACGCTAGAAAAGGCACAAGCAAGCAAATAAAAACGACTAAAATCGAAAAGCTTGTGCCCGACCCTTGCAACCTTGCAAATCCACGAGACCTAATAGAACTACTTCTCCCCCTTTGGCATCGAAACGCCAAAAAGGAAGAAGAGTGATGCTAACGCCCCTGGAGATCGCTCCTCCTCATCCTTGTCGTAGTCATTCCCATCCCCTTCCTCTTCATCATACTCATCATCATCGTCATCAGCTGGAGGAGTGGGTGCCCTCGATTGAGGAGGAAAGAGACAACTCTCGATCTCGCCATAGTTGATCCCTGAGGTGTTCCACTGAGCATATGGATCCGGAGCAGTGGGAGGAGGTGGATGGCCAGTGGCACCTGAGACATGGTGGAGGATAAGCTTATGCGTGTGATCCCTCTCATGATCCCTGCGGTACGCCTCATATTGGCCCTTGTGAATGTCAATACCCATGCAAAGAATGTTCCGCTGGAACCAAGTAAGCTGCTTGACCTTGCGTGCCATTGGGGACACCGTGGAACGACGACCACTAGCCCGAGCATCACGCATGAAGGACTCCGGGGCAGTGGAAGGGTGATGGATCTTCTGGGCCTTGTTGTAAATTTTCTTAGGCTTGTGAAGTCCATCCAGAGCAGTGCCAAAATCCTCATGTGGCAACATATGCTTGACGAGCATCATTATGAACGGAGCATAAGGAATAGAGAGCCTGTTGATCATAGCATCCGTCATCTCATGATAAATATAGTCCATGACATCCAGTTTGTAACATGTGGCTGATCCAGAGTTAGTGGCACACTCATGAGCAAACACAAGAAGTGGAACCAGGTGACCACGAATCCTGTCATTGTTTCCACCACTAGGAGCGATGCAGTCCCTAAAAATGACAACAAGGGCTGCATAAAGGGGAGAGAGACCAGCGAAAGTACCAGCGACTCCATCAGAGGAAAGGCAAGGAGCAAGTGCAGTATCCTTGGAGGGATTCAGAGGAGAAATGATACGCTGGACCGAAGGAGTGTCGCGGCCATGGAAAGCATAACCAAGAACCTGCCCAAAGGTGCGAAAGTCCGACTGAATCATGGTTGTCCCTGTCATCCACTTCATAGTGCGGCGCTCATCACCGCAAATCACCAGAGTTGAGAAGAACTGCCGCACCACAAAGGAATCATAGTTGCATTGGATAGTCATGAGGTGGTGCAGCCCCATCTTGTTGGTCACATCTAGTGCCTCAATGAGCCTTGTCTTGTATTGAGCCTCAGTCAAATTGATGGGACGCATGGGGCGAATCTTGAGAGTAGCATAGACATCATCATGAATGGCCCGAAAGTGAGCATTCCAAAACATTTCGTCCTCGGGGGGACCATCTCTGTCAGCCTCATCATAATAATCAGTCTGACGAATGGTGGCGTACTGAAGACTGTCCATAGCCTTGTAATTGGGCCGAGACTGTTTGCCCTTGCGAGATGCGGTCCTCTTAGTTTTCTTACTTGCCTCTGCCATCCGTTCAGCCTCTCTTGCTGCTCTGCTGACCTCGGTCTCGTCAATGAATTTCCCGTCTGCAGTGGGCTTGAGATAACGGGGACGGGGACAACGGGCGAAGGTCTTGGTCGGCTTGGAACCACCTGTGAAAAGCATTAGAGGGATAGCATGGAGATAAGTATACACACAATTCCAGGAGAAAAACATGAAGAAAGAGTAGCAGTGCAACCCCATAACCAATGAAGTGCATTGGCAGAAGCAGAACCAAAACAGACCAAAATTTGCTCTCCAGGCCGGATTATCCGGCCCTGGCAGGGGCGGATAATCCGCCCCTCGCAGAAAATTTCTGGATTGGCTCAGATCTGCCATGGCAAAGCAGATCGGGTACTAGGGTTGCAAGTCTACTGATTCTAGCATGTAAGGAACAACACCAAGAACCTTCTACAACGAGATTTCCACCAAATAAAATACATCCCATACAAAAGGAGAGAGATGAGGGAGTTACCCTCACTCATTGGAGGAAAATCACGGAGGAGAAGATACCCGGAGACGAGGTGAAGAAGATCCGGGGAGATCTCGGAGAATCCGGTGGTCGAATCGACTCCGGGAGAGGCGGATGCTCTGGCGGCGGCTGGGGGCAGAGGTAGGGTTGGGGGAGGACTGGCTGCTCTGTTTGAGCCTGCCCTCCCCGACCCAGCCTATAAGGGGCTGATTTCTCCCGGGACGGATAATCCGCCCCCCACTTAAGGCGGATAATCCCCCCCCCTAGAAATTCTGCAAAATGCAGAATCAATCCAGAGCAACCTAGCAAACCTCTCGATGGTGTTTGAGAGGACTTGTGTGAAAGAATTTATGGTTCAAGGAGGGAGAGAAAGGCTTGGGTTGATAGCATCAAACCGAGATGGTACTACACACCCAAATTTGCAAGAATCAAATCAATCAAAAGCCAAATTTGAGTGTGTTTTCCATAAGAACAAGAGATATGCAAGAAAATACAACGGGACCCATGAAAAACCAACTCTTCTCAAGGAAGAGGGCGGTGGCCGAAGCCACCATGTTGGAGCGCATGGCATGACACCGCGAAGATGTATCTTGAGTTCAAAACCAATGCTCATCGATGACCCACATATCACAAAATGATATTAAGGGAAATGATTTTACTTGCTTTCGGCATTATGGGGGGAGGGTTGGCCCAATCAATTAGGACCACACTCCCCCTATGTCTATGCCCGCATCTAAACCAAATACATGAATAAGAGCAAGTGAGTGTGCAAGGGTAGTCAAGCCAAGCTCCTTGAATCTATGATATTTAGCTCATTCCTCAAATAACAAAATCTTGCTTCATCAAGTGGCTTCGTGAAAATATCAGCAAGTTGGTTCTTCGTGCTCACAAAGGATATAGCAATATCTCCACGAGCAACATGATCCCGAATAAAGTGGTTGCGAATCTCTATATGTTTTGTTCTTGTATGATGCACGGGATTGTAAGCAATTTTGATAGCACTTCCATTGTCGCATAAAAGAGGCACTTTATCACAATTAACACCATATTCCTTTAAATTTTGCCTCATCCATAACAATTGAGTACAAGCACTTGCAGCAGCAACATATTCAGCTTCGGCGGTTGAGAGTGAAATACAATTCTATTTCTTTGATGACCAACACACTAGAGACCTGCCCAAGAATTGGCATGCACCAGAGGTTGATTTCCTATCATCTTTGTCACCATCCCAATCTGAATCAGTGTAACCACATAAAGAGAAACTTGAACCCTTGGGATACCATAACCCAAAATTTGGGGAATGAACCAAATATCGGAAGATTCGCTTGACTGCCACTAAGTGGCTTTCTTTAGGAGCGGCTTGGTACCTTGCACACACTCCTACACTTAACACGACATCGGGCCTAGATGCGCAAAGGTAAAGGAGAGAGCCGATCATGGATCGGTATACCTTTTGATCCACGTCTTTACCCTTGGGATTGAGCTCAAGATGACACTTTGTTTGCATTGGGGTAGCAACGCCATTGAGATCCGTCATCTTGAACCTTTTGAGCATGTCTTGGATGTACTTAGCTTGATTAATAAAGGTTCCCTCTCTAAGTTGTTTGATCTCAAATCCAAGAAAGAACCTGAGCTCACCCATCATGGACATCTCAAACCTGTCAGTCATAAGCTTCGAAAATTCATCGTTAAAAGCTTGGTTAGTAGAGCCAAAAATAATGTCATATACATAAAGTTGGCATACAAAAAGCTCCCCATTAACCTTCTTAGTAAAAAGAGTGGGATCGATTTGCCCAACTTCGAACCCACGGTCTAGCAAAAGCTCTTTAAGGTGCTCATACCACGCACGTGGGGCTTGTTTAAGGCCATAGAGCGCCTTATCGAGTTTGTAGACATGGTTCAGAAATTTGGGGTCCTCAAACCCCGGGGGCTGCTTGACGTATACTAACTCATGTAGAGGACCATTAAGGAAAGCACTCTTAACATCCATTTGTTTTAATTTAAAATTATGATGGGCTGCATATGCAAGAAGGATACAGATGGACTCAAGGCGAGCCACAGGAGCGTAGGTCTCGCCAAAATCAATTCCTTCCACTTGAGAGAATCCTTGAGCCACGAGTCGTGCTTTATTCCTCACAACAATGCCATTTTCATCCTGTTTGTTCTTGAAGATCCACTTGGTGTCGATAACATTGCGGCAATCCTTTGGTGTTTCTACGAGCTTCCAAACTTTGTTGCGTTCGAAGTTATTTAATTCTTCATGCATTGCAACAACCCAATCGGGGTCTTCAAGAGCATCAAAAACCTTCTTCGGTTCAACCATGGAAATGTGAGATTGATGATCACAGAAGCTTGCAAGTTCTCTTCTAGTGGATACCCTTCGTCGTAGATCACCAACAACCTTGTCAAGAGTGTGACCTCTTAGTTCAAGGTTCCGATCAGCACGAGCCTTGCGACGAGCCTCCATGTCCTTATTGTTTCTAGAAGGAGTGGATTCAATAGTTGTATCCTTGTCTTGATTACTGCCCTGCCCTTGACCTTGGTCTTCATTAACGCTAGAAGATTCTTGCTGAACATTTTCTTCAGGCCCGGATAATCCGCCCCTTGGAGGGGCCGGACTATCCGGCCTGGGAGGTGAAGTACCAGAACCCATCTTCCTGAGAATGCCTGACGGGAGTTGGAGACCCAGGGCCGGATAATCCGCCCCTGGGGGCCGGAGAATCCGGCCTGGGAGCTTCGGAGTTGTTGACTTCTCCTTCGGATCCTCTGGAACGAGTTGGAGTGCCAGGGGCGGATTGTCCGCCCCTTGGAGGGGGCGGATAGTCCGGCCTGGGACAACCAACTTGTCCAGGGGACAGATGGTCTTCAGCAGATTGTGGTGTTGGTGCAGGATTGTCTCCAACAGTAGGAGCTTGTTGATCTTGTGTAGATGAGGGCTCCACATGTGTGGAGCATTGTCCTTCCCGATCCGCCACAAGGGGTTCCTCAATGGGGCGGAAAAATCCCACGCCCATTCTTCTTATGTCATCTTGGGGTATTTCAACATCTGCATCACAAACATCAACTTGCCTTACAAAGGAGCCGTTATTTTCATCGAACTCCACACTGCAAGATTCTACAACATTCCCAGTGAGCTTGTTGTAGACTCTATAAGTGTGGGATTCGACACCATAACCAACAAAAATACCTTCTAAAGCCTTGGATTCAAATTTTGACAAATGGACACATTTAATAAGAAAGAAACACTTACACCCGAATACCCTGAAGTATGAGATGTTGGGTTTTTTAGCGGTAAGTATTTCATATGGGGTCTTGTCCAAGATCTTCCGAAGGTAGATCCGGTTTGATGAGTGACAAGCAGTGGATATGGCTTCAGCCCAAAAATTATAAGGAGACTTGAATTCAGCTAGCATAGATCTTGCCATATCCATCAGAGTCCGGTTCTTCCTCTCGGCTACACCATTTTGTTGAGGGGTGTACACAGCGGAATATTGGTGTCTAATCCCCTCTTCGCTAAGAAACTCTTTTAAAGTGTAGTTCTTGAATTCTGAGCCGTTGTCACTTCTAATTGCCAAGATGGGAACATTGTGTTGACGTTGAACTTCATTGGCAAAATCGATGACAGTTTGTTGAGTCTCACTTTTCAGCTTGAAGAAATATACCCATGTATATCTTGAGTAGTCATCGACAATGACCAAGCAATATTTCTTCCCACCAATACTTGCATGATAAGGAGGACCAAATAAATCCACATGAAGTAATTCCAAGATCCTCTTTGATGACACAATAGTCTTCCTCTTGTGGGGAGAGTCATGCATTTTTCCTTCAACACAAGCCCTGCAAACACGATCTTTGGCAAAAGAGACATTGTCTTTTAGTCCAAGGATGTGGCCACCCTTTTGGAGACTTTGCAAAGTTCTCATGTTGACATGGGCTAAACGGCGATGCCATAGCCAGCCCACGTCGGCCTTTCCGAATAGACACATCGGGCCCGAAGTGGTTTTCCCCGAGAAGTCCACCACATACAGGTCATTTTCGACGTATCCAACGAAAGCGACCTTTAGAGACTTGATCCATAAGAGTACCACCAAATCATCATCGATAAAAACAGCAAAACCCATCTTGCCAAGGGCACGAACAGAAAGAAGGTTGTAGCCAAGGGTCTCAACAAGCATGACGTCCACGAGAGAGATATCGTGGGCAACCACAACCTTGCCAAGACCCAATACCTGAGATTTAGACTTATCACCATAGGAGACTGTGATATTATCATGATTTGGACGCATCTCCGTGATGATCTCCTTGCTTCCGGTCATATGACTAGTGCAACCACTATCCAGCACCCATTTCGACCCACCGGAAGCATAGCCCTGCAAGAAAATTACTTCTTGGTTTTAGGTACCCATTTTTCAATGGGTCCTTTCATGTTAGTAACAAGGGTCTTTGGGACCCAGATAGACCAAGCAATATATTCATCAAAAGGACCAACATAATAAGCATAAACATCGCCATAGTCATCACAAAAGAGTTCATAATTCGGATTGTGAGACCCTGCAAAACCAATATTATTAGTCTTGTCTTTTGTGACAACCTTCTCAGCAGTGCTTGTCTTTAATTGCACATTCTTGGTCTTGTTCTTCTTTGTTTTCTTCTTCTTGGACTTGGTGACATACCCAAGTCCCTCTTTACCATGATTTGACCTTTGCTTGCCAAGGACTTCATCAAGCACACCTTTGTCCTTTGTAGTGATGTCCTTGATCACTTCTTTTTCCACACTAGCATTTTTCTTGTTACTATATGTTGAGTTGGACGAGCTAGGAGTATCATATTTGGCCAATCGACTTTGAAGCTGATCATGTGACTCATTGAGAATAGAGAACTCATTTTTCAACGCCCTTTGAGCATTGTAAAGTTTCTCCAATTCCTCGGAGAGTCTATCCCAAAGTGAATCCTTTCCTTATTTAACTTCTTTGATTTGATGACAACATTGTCACGTTCCTTAACAAGTTTAGTCACAATTTCTTCATGTGAATCTTCCATAGACTCGAGCCTCTCTTGAAGAGAGACCCGAGCTTCTTCTTCTTCTTCTTATTCAAGAGCATTTTTTAAGGATGCAATGGCCTTTCAATTCTGCCCTTTTCTTCGAGGAGTGCTTCGTTTTGGGCCACCTGATCCATAAGAGCCTCAAAACAAACTTTGTGCTCACCTTGCAAGTTAGTATAGAAATAATCCAAAGCAATAATCTCTTCTTTAACCTTAAGACTAGCAGGATCATCCATGTCTATCATAGACTTGGGAAAATAAGAGTTAGAAGAAGTTACCTCGGAGCTTCTTGCCATGAGGCAAGTAGCATTCTTGTTGATGATGTTTTCGGTCGGAGAGTCGAAGAGAGATGTTGATGTAGATGTAGTGGCTATAGCAGCCACCTCTTGACATCTATCGTCCTCGTCCTCATCTTCACTCCCCGATGAATATTATTCTTGAGCCACTAGAACAATCTTTGGTTGCTTCTTGAAAGGAGCATTCTTATTTACAAACTGTTTCTTATGTGGAGCTTTTGATTTGTCCTTGAAAACGAGTCTTCCTCCATTATCCTCTCTACTTTTATATGGACACTCAGCTACGAAGTGCAGCCGGTCACCACAATTAAAGCATGTTCTCAGCTTGGGACCATTTTCTTTTCTTCCATAGGCTCCACTCTTGCGATCTAGTTCAGCTTTAGCCTTGGCTGGATCTTTCCAAAAGTTCCTTGCATAAAGAGCCAAGTATTGTCCGTGGATCCTTTTTATATCTTCGGGACAGTCCAGACCTTCTACCGCATATTCATCATGATCAATCACACTAGTCTTCAAGGCCATGTTGACCCCCTTTTGCATCCCCATAGCTCGAGCACGAGCATCTTCGGCATTCTTGGCAGCCACTTTGAAGGCGGCCATTTCTTGCATTACCTCATTGGATGACATGAGGTGATAGTTATGCCTACCTTGGAGACTTTTCAAATCTGTGGGCTCAAATGGCATAAGAGCACTAACATACTTGCGCTTGATCCAAGCATCATCAACATGAGCTGCACCGTGGTTTCTGAAGGTTGTGGCTATTGCCTTGAGCCTCCTATACATGTCCTCGTGGTCTTCTCCATCCAGCATATAAAATCCTTCAGCTTCATTGCTCAAGGCATCATATCTATTCCTTCTCATACTTTCATTTCCGATGAAGAGCTCGGTGAGAGCATCCCAAGCTTCTTTAGATGTGCTAAGATGCTCAATGTGTGGCATGTCTTTGTCACCCACACCAAGCTGTATCATGTGTAGAGCTGTAGCGTTGAGTTGGCTATCGACCACTTCTCTTCTTGTGAGATTGTTGGGGTTTCCAACATGAAAACCATTTTCGATGATATTCCACAACTCTATGTAGGAACTGCACACATGAGATTTCATCAAAAATTGCCATTGAGAGAAACTAGATGCTGAAAGTTTGGGTGGATCACCCCTATTATGTATATGTAGGTGAGGGATAGGCGGATCAGGGGAATACACATGAGAAACCTCATTGTATCCATCCTTACCGCTATCCTTTTTCGAGGAGGAGCTCTTGCTAGTATCATCACCTACCACTTCATTATCTTTGGAAACAGTTTTACCCGTTTCCTTGGATTGCGGAGTGGTATTCTCAGAGTTAGATGGAGGTGATGTTGCGGATGTGGAGAGACGCATTATCAATTGACGCATCTCTTCCATGTTAGCCTCCATTGAACTCACCAAGGTTGTTTCCAACGTCTTGAGATCGTTCATGGTGACTACCTCCGGAGCATCACTCCCATCTCCCTTGGAACCCATACTTCTCTTAGGCGGTTAAGCCCGAAATAAGAGCCGAGGCTCTGATACCAATTGAAATGGATCGTATGGGCACCTAGAGGGGGTGAATAGGTGCTAACCAATTTTTAATACTTTTTCAATTTTAGGCTTGACACAAAGTAAATTATCTAGATATGCAACTACGAGAATTTCCCTATATGTAACCCAAACTACTAAGCACGTAAAAGAGGAGCGAGGAAACCGTAGTGGAGCACGCGGAGACACAGGGATTTGTTTTACCGCAGTTCCTTCCTTGTTAAGGGAAGTACATCTGCGTTGGAGGGGTGGGCGGTTCTAAGACCACCACGCCACAATAGGCCTCACCCTATTCTCCGATGGATCTCGCCACGAGAGGCCTGATCCACCTTCTCCACTATTGGATCCCTCCGAGGCGGGAACCGGTGCCTTTTACAACACTATCGGGGCACACACCCACAACCGAATTGGGGGCTCCCGAGATGACAACAAGCTGCCACAAGAACAAGGTTTATCAATATAAACAAAAACGAGGATCTAGATATTTGCAAGAAATACTAGATCGGAGGTTCTCCAAATGAATGGAGAGGAGATGAAGCGCTTGATTGCTGATGATGAAGATCGAGTTCTCCTCCTCCGATTCCCCAAGGTATGGGGCCTTTGGGTGGATCTAGGTGGAGCACTCTTGGATGAAGCTTTCAGATCTGATCTGTTCTTTTTCGAGATGAATCAAGAGTTCTAGCAGGAGGGGGATGGCTGGCTTAAATACCCCCTCCCCAGATCTGGCTGTTGCACAACTTTGGGGGCGGATTATCCGCCCCCTGGGAAAACTCCGCCCCAAGGGCGGATTCTCCGGGGGAAACTCCGCCCCCTCTCTGGGGCTTGCGCCTTGGTGAAGCTTGGTGAAGTTCTTGGGGGGCGGATAATCCGGGCCCCCTGAGGGGTGGATTATCCGGCCAAGCCGGAAAGTCCGGCCAAAACTCCGCCCCCTCTCTGGGGCTTGCGCCTTGGCGATGAGCAGGGAGGGCAGATTATTCGGCCCCCCTGAGGGGCGGATTATCCGGCGGGGCCGGAAAATCCGGCCAAAATTCCGCCCCCCCTTCTGGGGCTTGCGCTTGCTTGGGCAAAGGGAGGGGCGGATTATCCGCCCCTGGTGGGGCCGGATTATCCGCCCCCGAAGGCAGAGTTCTTTTCCCTTTATTCTCAAATAGAGCTGCAACACTTCAACACACATTAAATGATCCTTGGTATTGTTATCTAACACACAAAACACTAGGGATTAAGAAATGTTCTTTCAATCTTCTCCTCCTCTGACCCCGACCCTATCGCCGGTGATGTCGCCACCGGCGATTCCCGCCACCGTAGGCCGTTCTGGTCACCGCGGTGGTGCATTAGGGGGTTATGGACGACGCCCGTTCGTTCTATCCAATTGGATTCGAGCCTAGGGCTCTCCTACGATGGATCGATGCCATCCCGAACCCTAGGGTTTGGGGATTGGCATGGATTCAAGTGCGGACGTGGTGGATGTGCATTGAGGTTATTCTCTGCACCTCCAGGCGTGATCAGGGTCGTTTCCGTGGCATCGTGCGGGTTGCATCGCCCCCTCTGGGGTGCTCCCCGTGCCTCCATGGCCGTCGGCCCCCTCTGCTTCCTCTTCGATCCTTTAGCGAGGACCAATGGTGAGTTTGATTCCCCTCTCCTGGTGCTCTCTATGCTTATTGATTCGATGCTAGATGTTAGAAGTGTCCTCTCTGGCTACTGTCTGATTCAGATTAGGATGATTATCCCTTTAGGGTTCCTGTGATGTGCTTGTTCATGTACTGGAGGAATTGATTCATGTTTAGATGGTCTGTACACATACTGAATGCTTATTGGCCTCAGGCTTGTTGGTTGAACTGATGTATGATGTTTCTGGTGGCTTACTAGATGATTTGATGCTTGGATTGCATCTGATTCAGATGATGTGGTTGTATGGGAAACATGCTTGGTAAAGCTAATGATCTGATAGCTTTCCATTGTTTATTTGATTCATGGTCATGATTATGATAAGATACAGCTACTGTCCTAGTGCTGTTAGCTTGGAAATTAATATGTGGGTTGAGATCATCATGATCTCAAACAGTGAAGTGTATTATAGGAATATTCTAGTTACGATTCCTGTTTTTAACAGGAAAATGATTAGTTAGTTGATTTTCTGAATCAAGGATGATTTACTGCTTTTCTTGATTCTGATTGAATTGTTCTTGTGACACCATCATGTATGGCACACAAGTTTAATTCTAAACCATGGATTTGGTTAGTTTATGCTTGAGACAATCTTGGCTTTGAAAAATATAGATGCTCATATCTGAATTCCCTATGACTAATTATGTTGGTCTGAGGCTTAGGGATTCAAATCTTATTTAGTTGGTTCATCTAGATAGTATTTGTAGTGGTACCAGCTATTCTTTATTGAATCAGAGCTTGGAAAAAAAATGGTAGTGAGCTTGATCAATCTATGGATCCCAAAGATTTGTTTCTAAGGTGCTCCCCTTCCTTTAGGGATGTGTCTAGAAATAGATCATAGGTATATGTATGATTGAATTGTAGAATATGGTTTGACAACCAGAGCAAGGATGTTGCTCTGAGCTCTGGTTGAATCTTGGTATGTTGTGATTTGCCTTTAGAGCTTAAAAGAAATCCTTATGATGGATTCACCCCACTTGGGTACTTTCTGAGGGTTTGTTTTATAAAACAACACATGCCTTTCTCTAAATAAGATGATTAGATCATGTGAAGGTTTTAAGGAACTCACCACAAAAGCTGATATTTGTGGAGTAAGTTGGTGATGATCTTGATCTGGTTTTGCTGGACTCCTTTGCTTGATCTGGAGCTAGCCTGCTCCTCCTAGCTCCTAGGCTTGGCCTTGCTGTCCACCTGATTCATCCCCCTCCTTATGTCACCATTTTGGTGATGTTTGGGTTAATCTGGGTGGTTTGGTTTGGCTGTTGTTCTTGGTTTACTTGCTATTCACTCTGGCTGTGCTGTGGTGTGGTGTGGTGTGGTGTAGTGATGCACTGAGGTGCTTCTCCACGGCTGTGCTCTGGTTTTGTTTGATCTGGTTGTGCTTGTGAAGTCGACAGCACACCCTTGCATGCTTGTGTGTGTGCAACCTGTGTGCCTGCTATGCACATATGGATAGGTTCGGAAAATTTGATCTTACTGTTACCAATCTACTTTTACCTTGGCTGGTGAACTGGTCCCTTTTGGCTGTCATTTGCATTCTAGCTGTGAATTTATGAAAGATGAAATCTTTCATATTGGTGAAACTTGCCCCTCTTTAACATTTCTCAATGATGAGATTGTCAAGTGCACCTCACTGACATATCTGAGAGAAATATATATTAACACTAATCTTGTTTTATTTCTGTTTAATCTTTGTTTTGCAGGTTCAAAGATAAAGATGAAGATTTAGTTTAGGTTTTAGATATAGGATAGTTAGTAGATGTAATTTTCTTAATCCTTTGTAATTTTTCTTTTATAGTTCTTGTAATCTTTATTTTATTCAATTGTAATAAAGATTATATCATTATTAATAAAGAATATTCTTAATCTTTATTCTGTTGTAACTTGTTTATGTCTTTATAATATGAAAATAATTTTCATAATTTCTATTGTTTTGAGATTTAAGTTATACTGCCTATATCTTAATTAATTTAAGACTCAAATCTTCTATCTAAATCTTTTTAAATTATTATTCAAACACTTAAGTTTTTAAATTCAAACCCATTTCAAAACACACATAATTCTTTTAAGATCACATCAAAGTTTTTATACAATCCTCCTTTAAGTCTAAACCTAATCTTAAAGTAAGAAAGAAACATTGATCACTTAAGATTTTATTTGGCGAAAATTTTACCCACTTTTTCACAAATAGATGCATGCCATAATACATAATCCTAAATCTACCCTTCGTTAGGTTCCTAAATGTTGGGATGTTACACCTTGCTAGCATGCATTCGTTTGTCCACTCCTAGCCGCCACCCCGCCTTCGTGGAGCACCTGGGATCCATGGAGCACCCCCCCCCCCCCGCGCATGCTTGTGCCTGGAGCCGTGCTAGAGGCTCCAACTGCCCACAACCAGTCATTTGCTCAAACCGCAGAAGGAGTTGGCGCATGAGTAGAGAATGACATATTTGAGAAAGCGAGCCGACCACAGTGACAACGTCAGGAGACGCTTGGCCACAGCCGCTACTGCCCAAGTAAGGGCATTGGCCTTGGAACACCTCACTGCCATTCAGGTCAGTGCCAACACCGACCTTGAGGATGTGGTGCTTTGCGAGGCTTGGATGGAAATTTGATGAGATCCAATTTGTGGTCTTGAGCGAAAGGGAGCGATGGTTTGAAAGAAGATTTCAACTACTTCGGTGAGCACAAGCACTTGGGTGAGCACCCTTTTAAGAGTGATCGCAATGAGAACTCTCTCACAAAAAGGTAGACCTTTATCCAAGATTAATGCACCAGGTTCAACGCTTCATATGACAAGGTGAAGAAGCTAAGAGTTAGTGGCATTGGCATGGGAGACATGGTATATTTCTTTAATAAACACAAAATACTTACAAACTCGTGCTTTGTGTATATGTTATTCCGCCTTCCTACTTACAAAATCTTGCTATTTTTACGCGTTGCAAGTTTTGAATCACTTCAAGGTTTCCCAACAACAGAAATCCAAGATCATCATGACTTCCTTGACCGAGGACATGGATCCAGTTTAGTTGGCATGGTTAGGGAAGAACAAGAAGATGATTCGTTATTGGGATGTGTGATTCACTCGATCACTTATATTTATGTGTTCCATGAACCACATGTCTCGTGCATTTGGTAGCATTGTGTATGATGTGGATGACTTTGGTAATTTGCTATATTGACCGAGGACTATTTATGTGTGTGAAATATGCAAAATGGAAAAAAGGCAAAAACCGTGTGTCCCTGGAGTGGTCTGTCATAGACGAACATGGGCCTCTGGCCTGTCCACGGGTCACCGCAAACAGACTATATCGAACACATTGGGTATTACGAAATGGGGGGCGTTGTTGGAGTTTTCCTTAGCACCCAGAGTCCCAGGCTAGAAATAATTAGGATGCACGCTCAACGTGTACATATACGATGCAAAAAACCTAGCGCATACTCGCTCCGTTTTAAAATTTAGATGTCTTAGTCTTTTTCTAAAACACACTGAACATATACAATAGACGTCTAAATACATGAGTTTTATTAAAAAAAAAAGCTAAATCATCTCATAATTTGGAAGGAGTATGCTCCCTTTGTTGTTTCCTACTGGGCTTAAGCTCGGCCTCACCTGCTTACTTTCGGGCCGCGTGTATGCTAACTTCTAATGAAAAGCCACCCTGAGCAAGCATTCCAGCGGAACCGTGCTGCTTCTTTTAAGTTTCAACTTTTGTCTAGTAGTAGGTCCTCAAGATACCTGTCATGATGTTCAGGGCGAGGGAGGTCTGGAGGCAGTCCTCGGTCAAGGAAGTCATGATGATCTTGGAGCCCCAATACATATGGTTGCTCATACTATAGCTAGGCATTGTTTTGATTCTGGTTTTTCAACTTTTTGGGACTGCGATCCCCGTAGCTTCATATCCAAACATGTAATAAACGATGTATCCTTATTCAAAGTGAAATAAATATCGTAGCAGAGCGGAGCTCTTCTGTTTCCCTTAAAAAAAACTTTTGTCTGGTACTCTCTCCGTTTTAAAAAATTGAAGTTTTAATTTTGTTTTAAGTTAAAATTTTCTAAATTTGATCGGATTTAAATAATTTTTCAATATTGCAACATCTAAACTATATACGTCCAGTTCTTTTGGCGGCTTCTCCCAGAAGCTGCCCAACCCCAGCTTTCTGGGGAAGCCGGTTAAATTTTTTTGCGAGACTTTCAAATTTGTTTAGAGTTAACTATTTTGGAAGCCTCACAATTTTTTTAGACCGGCTTCTCCAGGAAGCTGGGGGGAGGACGGCTTCTCGGAGAAGCCCCAAAAAGAACTGGGCTAGTATGTAAATATATTGTACGATGAATCTGGTAAAACTAAATTAGTGTTATAAAATGTTAATACATAAATTGTTTGAGTTAGGACCGAACTAAAAATTCAATTACTTTTGGAGAGAAAAGAGTATATGAGTAATATAAAATATATTTTTTTGCAAATTAACCAATGGCAAACAGATCAAAAAAAGTCAGGATGTAAAACCCACCGTCCGGCTTGGCCACACGATTTCCCACCGGGTTAATAGTCTGCTGCCAAGGGGGATGGCTGCCCCCTTGTGAATGTCGTCCGGTCCATAGTCTTGAGATATGTGTCAAGCTTGCTTAAGAGTGTACCTTGTGATGATGGGTGGTTAACTAAATAAAGCCGACTTTCGCCAGCACATCCGCTGCCAATAGCAGTGATACAAGAACAAAAATAAATTGTTATAGACTTGTCAGTTAGCTTATCTCAACATGCATGGTGTGGCGTGCAATAGGTTGTACAAGACTAGTAGGATTGTAACCAGATTTGTTCTTATATACAGGTTAAGTGAATTAGATACTCAAATACTGCACATGATATGACGAATGTATGGCTGTCTTAATGCATGCATTGCAGTATACATATGCACGTTAGCTACATAGGTTATATGCATGCATGCATGCTTGCTTGCACTATGCGATATGCATGGACACACTTTATGCATGGCATAAGAGCAAGCAAATATTTTTCTTTGTTGTTAGTCGGTTCACGGGGCATCTTAAGCTACATATGCAAAAAAAAATGAATATGCGTGTAGTGTGGCACTGCACAACGTGATATATGCTATGCTGGCTACGCATACACAGATAAAATTATACTATTCGGTTCTAACACAAAAAACAGCCTGGATTGCTATCATGGATGCATGCATGCTTAGGCTTCTGACACAGCATGACAGTCAATGTGTTCACTAATCGCTGATTACTATGCCACCGCTGGTAACGGATAGCGAGCTATAGTGCAGATCTCGGCACACATCGTATGGTGTTGGCTTGGGGGGGCAGCTATCCCCCAGCAAATCCACACTCTTTCCCACCGTAATGCAATTTAGGGCATGATTGGGTGCCTGCAACTTGATAAAACAGTGCTGACATCATTAATTTATGAAATGTTTGTTGTAGACTTGTAGTTGTAAAATATGTAGGATAGTCAATCGTGGTTATGTTGGATTGTTTATCAGTGGAGTCTTTTGTGGTTCTTTAACATATACTCCCAAGAGGTGACATTTTATTCTTCGGTAGTGCTAATCCACAGTATCATACCTGATACACACACTTATTTTTGTCAGAAATAGATATATAATGGAAGGATTTCATGTTACATGGAATAAATTCATCAAATACATTAGAAAAAAATGTGAGGAGTGCTCTCAAAATTGATTTTGAGAATGCCTATGAAAAAATCAAGTGGGATTTTCTGTATCGGATGATACAAATGAGAGGTACAGATGCTGCCTGGTATGATTGGGTGATGAATATTGTCAGAGGAGGATCGAAGAGTAGCAATAAAAATAAATGATCCAATTGGTTATTACTTCCCAACATACTCAGGACTGAGGAGTAGGACAGGGCAACCCAGTGTCTCCCCATTCTTTTTTACATTGTTGGAGATGGACTTGCTATGATGATAAAAATGATTTGGAACGAAGAGGTGGTTATTACTTCCTAACATACCAAGGAGTGAGGCAGGGGTGACCCTGTGACCCCCATTCTTCTTTAGATTGTTGAAGATGGACTAGCTATGCTAATAAAAATGATTTGGAATGAAGAGTGGGTTATTACTTCCCAACATACTCAGGAGTGAGGCCGCCTTTTTCTTTCATTTTTATTTATTTTTAGATGCAAATCACTGCTTGAAACCTCTTGATGTTGAGATCACATTTCCTCCTGCAACTTGTAATTATGTTTTCTGAAGTAATAGGAAACTAGACCGCTGCTGAAAAAAAAAAAGGATCACATGTCTCTTTTTGTCAAATCACTAAGAGAGCTATTATGTTTGGCATTGCAATGGCTCGACCCACATTTCTCATTTAGAATTTATTTAGCCCTTCTTTGTGCTCGATTTTCAACAACTTATAAAGTATAAGCACCATATTAAAACAGCATGATCACTTACACATGATAGATCCCCATTTCATACGGCTTCAAGGCATTGGAATAGAGGAAAAGGATACAAAAGGTCGCCCTGCATAACAGATATATTGGAAAAGGTAACACCGTAATACATAATTTTATCTAATCAAAACCAAAAAGGGTGAAAATAAGAACCGGAAAGATTTCATACGGCTTCAAGGCATTCTTAATGGGCGGCTCCCCACCGCAGCCTAGTAAACTGGTATGTATTGTTTTTTCTTCTTTTTCATGTTTCATTTGAATTTGTTCAGATTTAGAAATTATTCAAGATTTGAAATTTTCTCATATTTAAAATTTGTACAGAGTTGAAAAAAATTTAGATTCTAAAAATGTTTAGATTTAAAATTTATTTTAAAGTTGTTTGAGTTTGAAAACAGAAAAATGTTTACATTCTAAATTTGTTGCAATCTAAAACTGATAAGATTGTTTGAATTTAAAAGTTATTCGAATTCAAAAAATGTTCAGATTTGAAAAATATTCGAATATGATAAAACAAAACGAGAAAAAAGAAAAATATCAGAATAGATAGAACTCACAAAAAACCACGGAATGCCACAAAACCGTAGAAAAACCAACACCTTCTCCGTTAATAGGCCGCGGCCCAGCTCGTCACTAGCGTGAGCGGAGCGGAAGCGGAAAATAGGGTTTTCCAGCCTATATCGTTGACGCATCCGCAACACGGCCTACCAATGACGGGGAGGTAGCCCAATTTAACATCTGAGATGGGCCTATGTATGGCTAAGCTAAACCTAGTGATGAGCTCCCTTTGGCACAATTACTCTCCCGGGCATAGAAATTGGTGGAGCTTCATCTCCATTGTTATCGTCACTGCCTGAATCCCCTTAAAAAAAAGAATCGTCACTGCCTGAAGTCGCGTGGATGACCGACCCACTCCACCAACGCTGCATCGCACATATAAGAAATCATGAACATAAGATTATGTGGAGTGGCATGTTAAACCGTAGGATTGCAATTGCAAAGCGGTATCCGATCCGTCCGTTATAAAATTTGGTTAGTCTAGTCTTATTTTTTTTTAGTAAAATTCGTCTATTTCCTCCTGTCTAAATTAATAGCCTTAACCTTATGTAGTACATTCATATATATTTAGTTAAGTATTTATACTAGATGCATTTGTATCTAAACAAAGTAAAAAACATTAATATGGACTAGAAGAATTAATTTAAATTAAATTTTATTTTCGCAGGCTTATGCCGGTTGCAGCTTTTAACCCTATTAGGGCATGTTTAATGGGGACGCTTAGCCATAGACGCTATGAAGGAAATCCCGGTGATTTTCGTAGTTGAAATAAAAATCATGGCCGTCTTTTAGGCATCGACGCGTGACTAAGAGTCCGTCGCTAGTAAAATGCACCGAAAATTCTGCCCCGAACGGCAAGACGCTAGCACACGACCAGAAATTGACTTTTTAACGTTTGACTAAGGGCTTTAAAATGTCCGTGCCCTTAAGCAGTCGTGCTTATTGCCTTCGAAACCACGGCATGGTGCCTCGAACCAGCCCGCATGTGAGGCACTCCGTTGCTCCGATCCGACCAAGCACAGCTTGTCCATTCACGAACCTTGTTATCATCATCACTGATGGTGAGAAGCCTTAATTCTTTACGCGGTGTCCAAGCGCAATAATACATATCACACGTAGTGCAATGATTTTTCATGAACAAAAATATATATAAAAAAAAACATGCCGCTCTGCTCTCGCAACGAGGCTGAAACATGTCCGAGGCTTTTTTATCCCGCACCTTGTGCTTTGGACTCAAAGGAACGATCTGCTCATTTTGCTCTGCTTTTGTTTTTCAGACGATGTACATTTAGGAGAAATCGGTATTGATTGCATCACATTCCAATGCTGACTGCCCCATATCTTCTTCCTGTCAGAGACTGGTTGCCCCATGCTTTTGCCCATACCTCTGCTACGGCCTCCTCGAGTTCGTGCACGTATGACAAAACCAGGACCCGGCCGTGAGATCGGATCGCTACACCACATTGCAGAGCTCGTGTTGTCCTCTCCGTGGCTCCCAACCCTACCCGGCTGTTCACGAGCAAGGAAAAATCACGTTTGGTGTCAGATCCATTTGGATGCGGTGTGGCGCTTCTTTTACCTTCAGAAATATTCATATAATAACTGGCATGTCCTGAAAGGTTGCATCCCCTCTGTCAGCTGCTAGATTTCTGCAGGTATGTTGCCCACGCACGTATGACGTCGCACGAGCATGTCCGTGGTGTACCATGATTCGGAGCACGTGCAGGCGCACCATGGATGCAGAACGCTGTGCCGTCTCCCTCCCTGCAAGACACACACTCTGATCGATCGGTGCCCTCGAACAGTAGAACAGCGTGTTGCTAGCGTGCGACGAACTGTACATGCGTGTGGGCTGTCGGCCACGGCGTCGTACGAGGTTCCGTCATCAAGAATGCACGCACGCGCGCGCACGAGTGGCCGCTCACGATGCAGGCCCGACAGCACCACGGCGTGTGTACTTTGGGTGCACGCCAGGACGTGCGTACGGGCGAGCATATGGCGACGACGACAGGCGCGCACGCACGCACACAAGGAGGCGATCCAAAAGGGCAGCTGCGCGCTAGCTGCTCACACGTCGCCTCGTACCTATCGACGCCACGCCAGCCGAGCTCACCGGCCAACCATGTCGACGACACGACACAGCAGAGGCCGGAGCGACACGCGTGGCCACCGGCCATGGCATGTCGGCGTCGAACGGGGCAGCACGTAGCTCTGCCGTGCGCACGGACGTGCACGATCGAGACTAGAGAACCTTTGCGAGACGTACCGCACGGCCGGGCGCATGCATGCACGTGCCGACGACGTGCGTCGCGCCTTGTCGTCACGTCGGCGGAACCCGCGAGGCGGTAGCCGCGTGCGCTTGACCGCTGGTGCTGCCGCCAAGTTAGCTCCATGAGAACGGGGACATGTCCCGCGAGGCACCAGAAACCGGATACGGCCAAAACTGTACTTGCAGGCGCGCCGCGCGTGTCGTACTACCCACCTACAGTAGCTCGAAGAGCCGCGCGCGAATTCATGCATGTGCCCCTGCAAGCCACGAGAGGCGGAATGTGATGCTCACAAATGGCATACTCTAGTGTCACTGGAACATGGACAGATTAGAAACACAAGCAGGAAAGAACAGCGAAAATTCCCGTTTTCTGCACTATAATAAAAAAAACTGACGAAGAGTCGATGAGAGTGAGATCCACTAAACATATTCACACCTTTATGTATGCATCATAACGGCAAGTGAGATCCAAAAGGAAGGTCAGAAGGTCTCAGAAATTACAGAATTCTCGGAAAGATTCGTCGTCCATTAATCAACAGGGAAAACAGAACCTCTAGGCACCCGCCCGATCGACGGCGATCTCGCTCACCACACGCCATCCCGGCGATCGTCTCTGGCCCCGGAGTCGGCGCGCGACTTGCGGTGCCGCAGCGCCTTGATCGGGCCGGGCAGGAACCGGCCCCACCCTCCCGCCTTGGGCGCCGCCTTCGCCGCGTTCGTGGAAACAGAGCTGGACCGCGCCAATGCCGCCGCGTCCTCGTCGCGATCCTCCACCACCTCCTGGTCCACATCCAGGCCCTTGCCACCCGCCGGCTTCCGGAACGACGCCCAGCCCCAGACCCTGGACCTGCGCTTCTCGTCGCCGATGCCTCCGCCGGCGGCGACGGACCGCGAGCGCCCGATCCGGCGCTCCCGCTCGATGAGGCTGAACACCCTGCCGACGGCCGCGCCGCCGCCGGAGGCGGACGACGCCGACGAGGACGGAGAGGCCGAGGACGCGCAGGGGCAGGGCCGCGTGCGCGCGCAGTCGGGGCAGAGCCGGAGCAGGCGGTCGCGGAGGCAGTGCGGGCACACGCCGCCGCCGGGCGCGGGCGGGTGCTTCCGGCAGCGCCAGTCGTCGGCGGCCATCTACTGTGGTCTCGATAGATCGACCGCTCTGTAGGGTCTGTAACGTCCGCTGGTTCGACCGGTGATGCGATCGATCTTGCTCCAGCGGTTTTAGAGGGGGAGGGAGTTGCGGGGTCGCGGGCGGCGCTCGATCGTCTGCTGGCTCTACAGACGCGGGGAAGCGGAGAGACCGTCTCTCTTATAAGCGGGGGCCACGCGGCGGTGGCGAATTTTTTCTTTTCACATGTAAACCACTTTATTTAAACTGAAAATTCAGGATTACAATCTATTTGAATAGTTTTAAGCAGAAAGTCAGGAATTACGTCAAAGCAAATATCTATACTAAGAGCTTCTTTTGCACACATATAAGTCGCAAAATTTGTCGCTCGATTCAAATAGAAAAGCTTGAAAGCACAAAAGGTTTGGCTAAGAGCCTTTAATTCTTGCAGAATTTAACACCATCCATCCAAACTTGTCTTACATCTTGCCACAGTCTGCAACATGACATGAGGCAATGTAGTCTTGTAGCAGCCTTCAATCCTAATTTGCAAGATAATAGCTCACTGATAAAAGGGTCATCAACCAAGTTGTGGCGAGAACAACCTCCTTCTATCATGGCACCCGTACTGTCACGTATAACATAACCCCCTTCAGTCATCCTAACTGATAAATCCAGAGAGCCATCGGTATTGATTGTAAACTAGCCAGACGGCGGCGGACTCCAGCGAGGTATACAAGGCTTCGTTGTAGAAGTCTTTGGAGGCAAATCAAGAGAAGAAACCAACTCATCAAGCAGCTGCAAGGACCTGATCGACAGAAATTTTTCCTCTACATGCACAAATTTGTTTCTGCTAGACCAAATGCACCACAAGAGTGTTATACATACCGCCTTGTCATTATTCGAGATGGCCTCATCCATAGTACCAACTCCTTGAATGCAGCCGCGGGAGAGAAACACCCCTTTGTTCATCAAGAGCCCTCCAGAACACCTTGGCATGAACACATCCTACCATAGCATGAAATAACGACTCATCCGCCCCTCCACAAAGCTTACATGAAGGTCAGTTCATCATGTGGCGCCTTGTGAGCTCACTGTAACATGGAAGAAGATCCTTTAGAACACGCCACCCAAAAATCTTGACTTTTGGGATCACTTGGAGTTTCCAAAGTTTCTTCCACAATATACTATTACCAGTAGTCTTACAACCATGAGCCTCTGAATCCTGGCTCGAAATCCTCAAAAGCATCCTATAACATGATCTGACTGGATAAATACCTGGTTTTTCCTCACTCCATGACCATATATTATTAAAGACCCCTCTAGGTCTTTGGATACTTAGGATAGCATTAACATCATCAAGGAAACAGTATTTCCTTTTTTTTCTCATCCCACTTCCCATACCATCCAAAAGATCTACAACAATCATTAGTGTATCGAGGTTTTGATCTTTCTTTACAAGAAAATATGAAGCTCTGATGTCAAAATAAAATAGGAAGCTTGACTCTCCACGTGGCACGTCAGTCCAAATCTGCGATACCTAGCTACGGTACATTTACAATCAAATGCATAACCTCTCAATTTCCTCATGTACAATGTAACACCCTCAGAATCGGCCCTATGCAAGTTTCAGCGCTTCCGCCAAAACCCGCATAGAAACGATTCAAAGGTGCCCACCAGGCACTTGCGTGCGGGTGGAAAACGAAATAATACCGTTACACAATAGTCCTCGATGGAACCCACAAAACATATATATACAACAACGACTCAAAGAGTCAAGAATGCGGAGATACAGTACAAAGATCCAAATCACCTTGAAGATGATACAGCGTCCGACTACGGACAAGATGCAAATGGGGCTAAGAGCCCTGAAGAATAACCAATGGCGTCCATAACCCTGCCCAGGCCAATCCGGAAGGGTAACCCTGCTAACGATGTCGATCTCAAAACCTGCTTAAACAAAAGGGGTGCCGACAAAGGGCAAAGGAAAAAAGAGAGAGCGGTCAGTACTGAGGCCAGTACACGGCGAGGCTAGAATTCGGCGGTCCTCGCCTATATAGGTATGGTGGACTGAGCGGCAGCGCAGCATGCATTAAACAACCTATAGAGACTCGATACAACTGGCGGCTATCAGAGAGGGGTAAGAAAGACCTATTCGGAACCAACCTGATTCTACCACCAAACATACCCATCCTGGTATTTCCCCCTCGAGACCAAACGAGGAAGTCAACCGAGGAACTCACACCGTTGGCAGTTTTACTTATTCGGTTATCGTTGCAGCAATTACTAGTCAGGTATAGATAATCATCCTGATATAATAAGTAGTGGGCAATTTTAATTAACCAATCCGTTGTAGTTGCGACACTTACTAGTCAAATACAATTGGCATGAGACATCCCAAACCCAGCAGTTGTTGGTACTTTTATTTAGCCATTCCGTTGTAGTGAAGCTGATTACTAGTCACATCGGATACAAGTCAAATTATAGCAGTAAACTTTAGTTATAGTTGTCTATGATCGAGAACTGTGCTCCAAGTCGTCCATAACCGCGGACACGGCTTCTCGAAAAGATTTAACCCTGCAGGGGTGCACCAAAGTTTCCACACGCACCTACACCCTTGTTGTCGGATCAGGTAGGTACAAGATCACAAAACATACACCCAACGGTATGTCGACGGGGTTTCGGACACGACGTTTCCCAGACCCAAAGCAAGCACGGGGGGCCACCCCACTAATCTACCCGCAACGAAGTCGGCCGGTCTCCGAGACGGACTCAGGGTTTGCGCCAATGGCTGTAAACGACTGGGAACCCGAAAATGAGACTGGGCTTGTCGATACCGCGAAAACACTCCGCAATCCTAAACAGTACACGTGCAGTACCTCGCACAATTTAAATTAAACAGTAAAGCATGGCATAAGTACAGGATAGTAATAAAGCCCCAAACTAATTGTCGCCCCCAGTACAGTACTTGGAATCAGGTACTAAATCAATGGGGGTGCCCATACACCCCACCTGTGGTTAGCGCGCTCGATCTCGGAACAGGTGTCAAGAACTCGGGGTCCTACAGGACACAAGTGGACGGTTAACAACCAAATAACATCTATTGCCCACTTGTGCCTCTGCATTTACCTACTTTCAATTTTAGTTATTAAACAGTAATTAAAGCCATGATCATCTCCAACATTAAACATGCGGCAATACTCCAACAACTGTGGTACTAGACGACACGCAACAGCACTTTAGCAAGCGACTACGACGCGCAAGTCCAACTATCTACCAAACAACAGGTGATAGGATGTGTCCAAGGCAATATAAGGCTGCGAGGGATATCACGGGCACGAAAACTAGAGCATCGCAACACAGATAGCAATAGATCAACAGGAGGGAGTAAATACTATAAAAGTAAGATAGGTAGAAAGGGGGAGATGCTCGCCTGAAAACATTACCGACGGTTCATCCGAAGAACGGGGCGAAGCTCACATCAACTCAACGGACTTATCCGCGAAGAACCAAAACACTAGAATAAACACCGGATGCACTATTTAATACTACGGCAAAAGATCGGGCATGATGCATGTATGATGTATGACATGGCAAAGATGCGATGCAATTAGGCAATATTAAGTGGAACCGGGGTCCCGACAATTATTTAATAGGTTCAAGTTGTTTAACTACCCCGCAATTTAAATGTTGTCTCAACAAGGCAAAACATAGCATCGGTTTGCTACGCAAATTTAAACGGGACCAATATACGACTAGAAATGTCCGCATATGGTCTCCATATTTAATTATGAGGTGAATCGGCATAATGCCCCCAAACCACACAATATGTATGCAGGCATGTACAAATTAATATGCAACAATATCAACATCTTATATTATAAAAAAATATGAGGGGTCTCGGATAGGGGTCACACATTAGAGGTTTCGGGCGATCTTGGGCTCCGAGGGGTTCGGGGTTGGTCTCAGGGTTCGACGGGGAAACGGTTCGACGGAATCGGTCTCGGACAACGGAAGTAGATCTTGTCGCATCCGGGAAGAAGAACTTGGTGTGCGACGTCGTCGGCATCGGTGCGGGGAGGAGGTCTTGTCGTTCCGTGTCGGTGATCTTGGCGTCCGGGTTCTCGGCGAACTTGGCGTCCGGGAAGGGGTACTTGTCGCACCCGTGGTCTTCAGGTCCGTGTAGACGGTCATGGCGTTCCGAGGAGAAGACCTTGGCGTGCCGAGGGTTCGGTCTCAGGGATCGGTCTTCGGGGTTCGACTCCGGGGACGTTCTTGCTGTCCATGTGGTAGATCTTGGACATGTTGATGACACGTTAGGGAAAGGTTCACCAATCATACGCAGGTTGGTTCATAGGTGGCCTGGTACACCAACATCAGAAGAGGTTCTCCTACTGGACAACACCAACAACATCACAGGATCACACTTCATATGGCTTCACGTTCGTGTGGTGCTCACAGGAAGATGGCACCAGCGACGTGAGGCGGCAAAACATGGCGAGGTGGTGCGCAGCCATGCCGCAGCGTTTTGACGGCGGCCTCGCAGAGGCCGAGGCAGAGGGCAGCGGAGAGGGCCGTGGCGAGGCCGACACCTCGAGGCAGAGCTGGAGCGACGCATGCTCAGGGCGGAGGAGGAAGGGAGCCCGGTTGCGTCCCTGGCGGCGGCCAGAGAGGGAGAGCGACGGAGCTCGCGGGCGCTGGAGGTGGTCGTCGGGGCAGCCGAGGCATCGGCAGAAGCTGCGGCCGGCTGGGCTCGCGAGGTGCAGCGGCGGCCGGACGGAGGGAAAGCAGGGGCGAACGTGGAGCACTAGCGTGGTCGCCTGCAGGGAGCCATGCCGGGGGGAACGACACAGGGGGAGGCTGGCAAAGTGGAGGCCGTTGGCCCGGTGGCCGGAGGCGGGGACACGGCAGCGGCTGGGGTCGACGACGTGTGGCCGCGGGACATGCTGCCGGAGGCGGGGAGGAGGTCTGCGCGCTGTCTCGAGGAGCTTGAGGGGGGGCGGCTCGACAGAGGCCGACGCGGAGGCAGCGGGGTCCGCAGGGCGGAGACGTGCTGGCTGTAGGGGTTCGTAGCATGGAAAACAAAATTTTTCTATCGCATACAAACAAACAAGCCAAGATCTATCTACTAGATTGTAGCAACGAGTCGATGGTATAACTTACCCTCGAAGATTCCAGAGCGTTTAACGAGAGCGGATTCTCGTGGGTGATGTAGTCGTACTCTTTCCGATCTCAAGATCGTGTAGACGATCCTTCCGGCGCCACGTTCCGGCAGCGCTCCCGCAGTCGGTCACACGTTCGGTACTCGACGAAGACCTTCCTCTCCCTTGTTCCAGCAGGCATCGGAGGTTGTAGCACTCTCCTCGCGATTCCGGCAGCACAACGGCGTGGTACCGGAAGTAGAGGGGAAATCCCGCAGGGCTTCGCCTTAAGCCGGTGCGAGTATGGTGGAGTATGAGAGAGGCTATTAGTGGTCTAGAAATTAGACACACCAATTAGAAGGCTCTAAACCAATTAGAAGGCTCTAAACCGAAGGCTAAAGCAATTAGAAGCTCTAAACCCAAACGGCTCTAAACTGGAGGTAGAAGATAGGAACTTGTGTGTTCTAGGAGGGGAGCCCTGCCCCTCCTTATATAGATGGGAGGGGGCTGGCGCGCCAGGGGAGGGAGGGAGTCCCTCCCCAACTCGGCCTAGGGCTGGCCGCCGGCTTGGAGGAGAGAAACTCCTCCTCCAAGTCGGTTCCAACTCCTCTTGCTTGTTTCCCACAGTTTCTTGTTTTAGCCGTTTCACTTTCAAACTGGACATTTGACTTTTCTGTTTTAGGATTCAATTTAATCCTTTATTTGGGACAGCAAGAACACTTAGTACATGATGCAATCATTCCAATATGTAATGACACATTCATGTACCCCTCCCCCCCGGAGTGCCGGACAATCCGGAACCTTCTAAAACATTCCCGATGAAAACACCGGAATCATTTCGTAACTCCGAAACGGGACTTTCCTTATATGAATCTTATTCTCCGGACCATTCCGGATCACCTCGTGATATCCCGGATCCCATCCGAGACTCCGAACAACATTCGGTCTCTTTCTCATAACACCATAACTACTCAAACAACGTCGAATCCTTAAGTGTGTCTCCCTACGGTTCGTGAATTATGCGGACATGATCGCGACACTTCTCCGAACAATAACAAATAGAGGAATCTGGAAATTCATATGGCTCCCACATATTTCTACGATTACTTTGCGATCGAATGAACCACTTACATACGATACCAATTTCCCTTTGTCTCACGATATGTTACTTATCCGAGGTTATGATCGTCGGTATCTCTGCATACCTAGTTCAACCTCATTACTGATAAGTACTATTTTCTCGTTCCCGTGATATGTGATCCCTTGTGACCAAGTCACATGCTTGCAAGCTAATTGGATGACATTCCACCGAGAGGGCCTAGAGTATATCTATCCGTCATGTGGATGGACAAATCCCACTCTTGATCCATGTGTCTCAACCAATACTTTCCGAACACTCAATGCCACCTTTATAACCACCCAGTTACGGTGTGGTGTTTGATGTCATCAAAGCATCCATCCGGTAAAGGTGATATGCATGATCTCATGGTCGAAGGAATTAGGTTACTATGTATCAGAAAGCATATAGCAATTGAACTATTGAAATGACTTGATCTTTATGCTACGCTTATCTATAGGAGTATGTCCACCATATCATTCTCCTAACGATATGGTCTTATTGTTGATAACATCTCAATGTTCATGATAGGGAAACCACAATCATTAATCAACCAACAAGCTAGTGAAGTATAGAGGCTATACTAGGGACTTCAAATTAAGTTTACAAATCACACAAGTATCAATGTTTCCTTGTTAATACTATTATAGCATGAATGTAAACATTTATCATAAACACAAAGATATAATAATAACTACATTTATTATTGCCTCTAGGGCATATCTCCAACACTGGCGAGGTCGGGCCTACAGACGACGGCGGCGGAGCTCCGAGGAGGAGGCGCGAGCGGGGGAGGTCGGTGGCGGACGCGGCCCGGCGAGGCGGGGCCTGCGAGGACGGACCCACGCGAGGTCGACAGAGCGGGCGGAGCAGGGCTACCGGCGGAGGAGACAGCGTGGAGGGGGTGGCGCGGCACGGTGCTTGCTGGCGGCGGTGACGCCGCAGGACGGAGATGAGGGCGGCCACGGCGGAACCGATGCGGACGAGGAGAAGGAGGGCTGGGGTCGGCAGAGGCGAGCCGTCGGAGGCGGGGAAGACGGGAGGCGCCGACGATGGCGGGGCGCTGTTGACGGCGGGGATCGGCGACCGGAGGAGAGGAATGCGGGGCGAGCAGGGTCGGGGTGGGTGGAGCGAGGCCGAGAGGAGGGGCGGCGTGACTCGCGTGGGGAGGACGGTGAAGGGGTGGGGTCGGGAATGTGGTGGGGTCCGCAGGCAGGAACTGCCTGCGTGCGTGGCGTGTGTGGCGTGTGTGCGGTGGGTGAGGGAGTGGGGTGAGAGAGGTGGGGGTAGGATGAGGTGGCGGGCTGGAATTGGTTAGGGGGAAGGGAGGGGTGAGGTGGAGGGAGGGGATTGGTCAGGGTGAGGTGGAGGGAGGCTGGGTAGGATAGGATTGGGTAGAAAAAGGTTTTAGGACAGTCTGGTTTTGTACTGGGGGTGGCCGACTGGGTCGGATCGGCCCGATACGGCTGCCCCCTAAAAATAAAATAAATATTTTATTATTTAAAACGGGCGTTTGAAATCCGTTGGTAGACAAAGCAAAATAATCCGGAGCCCTGGGTTTTGGATTTGAAATAAAGACGGGGTGTTTAGTAAACAAAACCAGTCTTTTCGAAAATAGTTTTATGCGAACAAATGCAAGATGATGGCGATGCTCAAATGCAATGTGGCATGATGTCATGAGCATGCGTTCATGATGATGCAATGCACAAAATCAACGCGATTTTCTAGTAGTTGTTTTGCGGGATGCCACATACAAGCATACTCGTACAAGTTAATTTTGGTGACATAGAAAGATAGATGCAAAGAGCTTGTACTGATTAGAGCATATTTTTTTTTGAACAAGATTAGAGCATCTCGAATAGATGATGCAAAACAAATAAAGTGATGTAAAACCTACTTTTGCATCGCCTAAGGCAAAAATAAACTATCTCCAATGGATTGTGTAAAATGTTTTGGTGATATAATTTCTTTTGGGTAGCCTCAAATTTGAAACCCATGTGATGCAAATATACATCACCCGCCGACTGCCGCAAAACAATCTGCATCACATGGGAGGGGCCAACTGCTAGGCTAAAACTTACATTCTCGTGCCTTCCTACCTCCCGCCACAATTTCATTGACGCCGGTGACCGGAATCCCATGGACGACGACAATCTAACAAGCGATGGCCATTCCGCCACACCCGCCGCCAAATCGCCTGCTCTGCTGCCCCCCATGGGTACCGCTACGGCCCAGCAAAACCCTAGTTACCAGCCCATCTGCCAGTGGAATGGGTGGTGGCTACATGGGAGGTGCAATGAGCATGGGAGATGGCTACATGGGTGCCATGGAAAGTGCTATGCAAGAAGGCATGGGTGGTGTGACCCAACAAGGCATTCGAGATGGCACCTCCGGCGGCTTGGGAGATGCCATGGTCTCCACCAACACCATTGTTGGTACCGGGGAGCAAGAAGGAGGTGGCAACGATGGCAAGAGTGGCAATGGTGCAAATGAAACATGAGAATTGACTATGATATTAAACTTTGCTTTAAAAGGGCAGGTGCTAGGCGTCCCCCGGATGATGGGGGTTTCCCATCGTCCTAGTCCTCTGCGCGCCACGTGTCCACTAAAAACGCTCCAAATCCCGCTTTTGCTGCAAACTGTCCTTTTTTGCTAGATATGTCCCCGCTTTTGCTTCCGAAGCAAAAAAACGGTTCGTTTCAGAAATAGAACGTCTCGCCGGAGATCATGCAGCAAAAATATTGTGCTATTGTAGCAAAACCGATTTCGCCGGAGACATTGTCGGGAAAAACTCGCCGGCGACTCTCGCCTGAGACCTTGTAGCAAAAAATTGACATTGTTGTAGCAAAATTACAAGACTGTTGTAGCAACAAATTTCTTCAAATGTAGCAAAAATCTAACTTCGCCGGAGACTTTTCTGGGCACCCCGTCGAAGACCTCATCGGGGATGTCATAGCAGAAAAAGGAAAACAATTGTAGCAAAATATTTATACTACTGTAGCAAATCCATTGGCCGTAGGTAGCGACGACACAGACCGTCGGTAGCAAAAATTTGTCACTGACAGGTAGCAACACCACTCACCACAGGGAGCAAAGCCCGCCCTTTATAGGGAGAAAAGGTGCTCTCTGCTACGAGCAATCTGCTGCGGTGGTGGCGTCAAGTTGAAGGGAAGAGGGATAAGGCAATGGCACCCCGCAACATAGCCTTCCCTCTCCTCCCTTACAAGTTACAACACCGATGGTGCTACCAAGAAGAGCACACAAGAGAGGGAGATCTGGCCGTGGTGAGATGTTGGAGAGCTAGTGGGAGAAGGGCGTGAAGAGCAGGTGCTGGCGGGGGTGGAGGAGGCACCATTCGCGTGGGCGGAGGTGGAGGCAATGGTGAGAGAATCCGGCCGGGCATGGAGGTGGACAACAGCTTGAGCTTGCTCATGGAGTTTGTCGGGTGAGAAAAAAGATTGGGGAAAGAAGATGGGGAACGAAAGAGATAAGGGAAGCGAACAGCGGCAGTGGTGGGTCCCTCACGTACATGACGCGTACCAACGGGCGTGACTGCACCCGGACGTTGGATCCCTCGGGGGATCGTTATCATTTTCCTTAAAACTATGTTTATCATGTGTGTGTTGAACTATGTCCGTTTGTGTCTTGAACTATGCTTTGACTTATGTTATGAACTATGCTATGTTAGCTATGTGCTTTGAACTGGTTTAATCCTATATGTTTGATGTGATTTTGCTAAGGTTTCAATTTCATAATTAATACGTTTGGATGATCCATCGTAGTTAAAATAGGGGTGGTGTGCGGTGGCTGGTGATATATTCTACATCATCCAGTGCGGCAGCTGGTGATGTAAAATGTATCATCTACTAAACCACAAGCTGAAATATGATGTAAAAAAAAACAGATTTTGGTGATGTATTTTTTTACAACAACTATTTTAGGTCTCCTATCTTACATCATCTAGAAGTAGTAGACTTGCTCTTAGTTTCCATAATAGCCAGAACATGACATCTTAGACTAACATATATTTCGTAACTCGCCTGGGTAGAACAGTCCATCATGTACTGGCTGAAAAGGACCATTGCAAAAGGAGGCAAACAAAAGAGAAAAAAACAATCATATTTATTCACTATGAATTAAAACTTCCACGTTGCAGTTATCTCTCACACTCTCACTAATATTCGAGCTGCAGATTACAATCATTGCGCACCAACGTGTGCATCTTCCAGAACGATTCGACCATGGTCATCCACTCGTCCATGCATGATTAGTTACATTTCAGAAAAAGACCTGGAGATCGGTTAAACTCCACGGTTACACACAGACACGTCACCAGTTGGTGGACGGCGGAGCATCCAACCACGACGGGCCCTCGCATTGGTAGGTGCCGGCGCAGCACATGCATGGCGAGACGGCCGTATTATTCTAACACCACCCGGCGCAAACGTCCAAGCCGTCGCCGTCGTCGCCGTCGGACACCCAATCGGCGGCAGCGCGGCCGTGCTAGCTAGCGGAATACTAGTGGCAGGTTTAAAGATCGCGATCCTGTGGTCACGTTGTGCCGCGCATGGTTGTTACATTGGAGACAGACAGGCCGTCGCGTATATCGCGATCCTACGGACATTTCGGTGAACGCATGTGAAGGTCGTTAGCTGCGTAGCTAGGACGGATCTTTTGAATGATGAATTGCTGGCAGTTTGCTCTCTCCTTCACTTATTTTATAAGCAGATACCAGTAATAATGTTGAACACCTTGAAAAGGGTTTCTCTTTTGCGACTCATACATGCATGTATGCATCATCTCTATGTGTATGTTTTTTTCTTCTTCTTTTCAATCATACTTCGCATCTGTTTAGGCATTGGTATGGAAGGAACAATATGCTCGGATAAGAACGAGTAGGATAAATAAATGAATTAAGTTAGGAGATACTAGTGAGCATGGCGTTTTTGCACCCCGAGTATGAACAATAAAACATTTCAGGACCGCGCTAGGCGTCCCCCGGACGATGGGGGGCTTCCCATCGTCCTGGTCCCCCGTACGCCACGTGTCCCCCAAATAGCTCAAAATCCCGCGTTTTGCTGTAAAACATTTCGTTTTTGCTACATATGTTCCCGCTTTTGCTTCCGAAGCAAAAAAAACGGTTCGTTTCAGAAATAGAACGCCTCGCCGGAGACCTCACCGGAGACCTCGCCGGAGACCATGCAGTAAAAAAATGTGCTAATGCAGCAAAACCGACTTCGCCGGAGACATCGTCGGAAAAACTCGCCGGTGACTCTCGCCGGAGACCTTGTAGCAAAAAGTTGACACCGTTGTAGCAAAACCATAAGACGGTTGTAGCAAGAAAGTTCTTCTAATGTAGCAAAAAAGTGACTTCGTCGGATACATGGCCGGAGAATTTAGTCGGAAGAGCTCGCCGGAGAACTTGTAGAAAAAGCTAGACCAGCTGCCGTTGGCAGCAACCATGGCCGCCCATGGAAGCAAGCTCGGCCACCGCTGGCAGCAACCACGGCCGCCCATGGAAGCAATGCTCGGCCACCGCTGGAAGCAAGCTTGGTCGCCCGTGGAAGCAAGCTCGCCCACTGCCGGAAGCAAGGTCGGCCGCCGTTGGCAGCACCCACGACCCCCCGTGGCAGCAAGGTTGGCGGGGTTGGTCGCCCGTGGAAGCAAGCTCGACCACTGCCGGAAGCAAGGTCGGCCGTCGCTGGCAGCACCCACGCCCCCCGTGGCAGCAAGGTTGGCGGGGGAACCAGGAGACGGTGCAGGGGACACTCGGCGGTGGGAGCTCCAGGGTGCGGCGGCGGGAGTCCCCGGCGACGAGACGAAAAGGGTGGTGGTGCAGCGGCGACACGAGGGAAGAGGAGCGGCGCGGTGGCAACACGAGGGAAGGGGAGGCCGGGAAGGAGGCTGAGCAGGAGAGACCGGGGAGGAGGCCGGCAAGGAGGACGGGGAGGAGGCCGGGCGGGAGAGGCGGCGTCTCCGTCTCCCTCCTGTGGAGAAGGCGAGCGGCGGAGTTCTCTAGGAAAACAAGGAAGAAGACGAGGGGAAAAAGCATCATGGGCGGGTCCACCTCCGCGCGTGCGTGAGTCACGACCCGGACGACCATCGTCCGGGTGATAGGTATCATTTTCCAACAAGAATATACATATATTATTTTTAGAAAATATCATGTCCATTCCGAAATACTCCCTCTGTTTCAAATTACTCCGCACACACACTTATGTAGTTGGCCTAGTACTTTCTTATTTTTTTATCTAAAATAATCCTAGGATTTTTAAAATAAATAGTATGAAATATGTACCATTCCAGGAATTTTTTGGATGAAAAATAAGAGAGTACTAGTCCATCTAAATAAGTGTATGTGCAAGTAATTTAACAAAGGGAGGAGTAATGTCATATTTTGTTTTTAACCAAGGCTTTTTGTCCAACTAACATGATCTTAAAATGACATCACTATATTCATATTCAATTAGTATAGGGGAGAGACACGTGTCTGGCCACCGCTCACGACATGTCGAATGGAACTAAACGGGACTATGCGATCGTATGGCTGAAAGGTGCCGTACTCCTCCAAGACGCACCATACATGTTAATCAAGGGGGTTTAACCAATAATCCCAGAAGGATTTACATGAGAGTTGTTACGGTGAGAAAATTTAGAAATTAGCTAACCACACCGGTTCTTATCAATACGAACCAAGTCGTGGTGTACAAGTCTGATATCGAAGAAGCTACCCTGGAACAATATCGTCAACTTCTCTCCCTTCCCATCTCTCTCTCCCTCCCCCGTGTCGGACCGTCCTCCTTCACATCCCGGGCCCCTCCCATGGCCTCTCCGCCGGAATACCTGGTCGGAGTTCGCTCGGAGGTGGCGCCGGTGTAGGTAGGGTTAGGAGTTGTGGCTTCGTGCCGGTAGTGGGCTTTTTGCCCAGCGATGTGGTCCTTCCAGGCGGATGCAGCCAAATCTCAAAGTTAGGGTTTGTCCTTGTGGTCTTGAGGCTCCTCTGGCCGGAGCTAGGGACGATGAGGAGGACAACCACATCTAATAAAGCCGTTGTTGGTTGTTTCCCTCGCCCCGTCGTCGGGGTGCTCTGTTTCTTTCATCTGGCCGGCCTTGGAGGCGGGGGGATGGCGTCTCAGAGCATGTCGAGATGGGGCTTGGGGGACGGCGGGAGTTCCTCCTTGCAGGCGTATGCGCGCGGCGCCAGCAAGCGGTTGTCTGTGCCTGCTGCTGCTCTGCTTCTTCCGGCCGACCGTGGAGGCGAGGAGATCAAGAAGAGAAGACGAAGGCAGACGGCCAACTCCCAAAGCATCTCGCGTGGCCGTTGCGCTGCTGTTGGCGTTCCTTCTGCGACTCGAGAGCAGCTGGCCTGCCGTGGAGGCAAGGAGGTGGGAGCGAGCGCGCGGTGGACGGCTTCTGCGGAGCGGGGCGTTGGGGAGTTCTTGGAGCTTCTTCTCCCCGTGGCGTTCTCCAAACGACGGCGAATCGCCGTCGCTATCCATGGCCAGAAGGGTGGCCTCGCCGTGCTCGGCATCGATTGCGCGGGCCTCTGTATCCTCTTCAAGAGGATTTTCTTCAGCGGCGGAGCAGCACTGAAGCCCCTCCTCCAGCCAAGTGGTTTCGTCCCCGACTGCTGTAGAGGTGGCGCTGCCTCGCCGCTGTTCGTCATCGCCGGCGGTTGTTCTGGACCTGATTGCGTTTCTGCAATCTTTTAAGGGTGGTGTTTGCAAATTGTAGGGGTCGAGTTGTATTTCTCTTTTTTGTTTTGGACCTCCTTGTAATTCTACACCCATAGCTGGAATGAAGCTCCTAGGCCCTTCAAGGCCTTATGCGTTCAAAAAAAAGTCGTGGTGTACAAGGTTTGGTGTGATTGTTGGGGAGATGACCTCGGGTAGGGTAAAGACGGGAAAAGACGAAAGGAAGTTGCCCATCTAGTTTCCGAGTTACTGTCAGAGTCGGCCGAATCCTGTTGAGGTCGGCCAAGACAAGGAAGGGCAGGACCCTTATGATAAAGGCAAGGCATTACCCGGCCGGGATACTACGTAAGTCGGCTGGGTTAACCCGAGTAATCTTAATGCAGGTGAAGGACAAGCCGAGTTACGCGAGGTAAGGCTGAATGATACGAAGCTTGCAGGAGAAGGAGAAACCTAAGGTCAAACTCTAGCTGTAGGCTAGGAGGAATCTGAGCGGAGCCAAGCACAAGGGACAAAGGTGCAGAGCGTCAGAGGGGCAGAAGGAGGTCACGGAGGTGACAGTCCTGAAGCCCGAGGCACGCAGGAGGGGCCCTCTGGTGGCTTGCCGTCGTTAGAAGGGCGACAGGGAAAGGAGGGCGCCGAACTACTATTTTGGGACAAGCATATTCCTCGAATATGCTTGCCCCGTCAGCCCTAAAGACACCCAAGGCTCTCCTTTATAAGGGGAGGCTTGGACCCAGAGGAAGGGATCGGCTCATTTTTAGTTCCGTTAGGCTGGTAAAGTTCTTCCTTTCTCCTTACATACAGCTCGAGGAGCACTTGTAGCCCAAGGAAGGAGAAATAAAGATCTTTGCCTTAGTCTTCTGAGTGTAGAATTAACTGCATCATCCCACTCCAGATCCCACTAGCATCCATTGGCCCCTTACTTTAGCCTACCCATGGCATCTGCCGTGTCACCACCACGACAGTTGGCGCCCACCGTGGGGCCAGCAGCGGTGCTAGCTAGAGTCATGATCCGGACGGGAAACTTCATCAACACTGGCGAGCGCATTGTCTCTGGCTTGGTCCGGAGATTTGATCTCTGTGATTACGTCAGCGACAACGCGGGCAGCTTCAGAGGAAAAACTCCCCCACGCAACGGCGTCTTCATCAGTTTGGGCATGCACCAGGTCTACGTAGGCGTCGACATCTCCGGCGTTTATCCTCACCAGGTTGTTGTTGCAGGAGAGCCACCCCTTAGCGCCGCAGCCGTCCGCGCGGAGCACGCTCGGTCAGCAGCGTCGAGATGATGGTCGCAGCCGGGGTGCAGGCGGGAGTAGCGGGTGCCGGATCAACCAGAGACCCTGTCGCAGGCGTGCAGGTCGCGCCCAGGCAGACGGCACCGCCACCCGCCGAGGTAATCCCTCCAGTGACCAACCAGGCCGAAGTGCAGGACACTACCCCAAAGGCACCAAGAATAAGAGGGCCACCTCTGGAAAGACCAGAAAACATTCTTCAGGCAACCATAGATAATCTGACTGCACCTGTAGCGCCGATACATGATCCGGCAAATGCTCAGGCAGAATTAGAAGAAACCAGGCAAAAGGTACTGGTAGAGGCAAAAAAGGTGTCGGCCTTGCGGGAGTCCTTAAACAGGACCCTGCGAGAGTATGCCATAGCTAACAAGCTTGACGTCGCTCCCGAACGGGTTGACGAGTTGAGATTAAGAGGGAAGAACCTCATAGATGATATCAACAAGGAGCATGATGCTCATAAGGCAAAGTCAGTTGATTTGGGCTTGCCGAGGTATAGTACCCCGGCAAAGAACTTGAGAGCGGCAAATGCCGCAGCATTAGAGTTAGAAGGATTGACCGGTGAAGCCCGGCAGAAACAGCAAGAAAGTGTGAATGAGATGGTACGCATCGCGAACCAGCAAAACGAAGAAATGCTCAGGGCGGATCCGGCGAGGCCAGGGGCTTCGCGGATGGTTCACTCGGCAGGAGCAGCACCTGCCTTGTCTGTGGCTGTGGCCTCTTCACCCGGAAAAAATGCGCGAAAGGACAGAGCAGTAACTTCAGGAAAGAGAAACAAGCAAATTGTCCCATATGATCCGGCGATAGCCGGGAAAGCAAACGAGAACAGAGGCAATGGAAGCCGAGGTAACAGTGGCGAGAGAAACCCCGCCCGTGCTGAGAAGGGCGGTGAAAGCCAAGGCAACGGAGACCTCGGCAGGGCAGAACTCGGAAATGGAAATCACGAGAACAATGCCCCGGTCGAAGGAAGGAGAGAACCGCCGCACAACCCACAGCCGAGACATGAACCTCGGCAAGAAAGGGAAGCGAGACCAGCTCGCCACAACCAGATAAATGAAAGGTACAATGATGGCTATTCAGAGATGGAATATGCAATCCATGGAGGAAACAATCACTATGGAGTACAGGAACTAGTTCTGTACAGAGATTTTCCCTCAAATGATGCCAGAGTAAAGCTAGACCGGCTATACCGATCCGAGTTACTGGAAGAACAGGGTCCACCGGGTCCGGCATGCTTCGGACCACGGATCATGGGTGAACCTCCTGTGCCGAACTTTCAGCTGGCAAGAGGTACAAAAACATATAATGGGAGCACCAAACCACAAGGTTGGTTGATCGATTATTCCACTGCAGTGAAAATAGCAGGTGGGAATTTACGATGGGCCGTGCGTTATGTCCCACAAATGTTGGAAGGACCAGCTAGAGTATGGTTGAATAATCTGCCAGCAGGCAGCATTAACTGTTGGTTGGACTTTGAAGAAATGTTCGTTAACAACTTTACCAGTACTTACAAGAGGCCGAACAGGCCGCAGCAATTAGCCATGTGCAAGCAAAGGCCGAATGATACGGACAGAGAGTTTTTAACTCGATGGTGCAACCTAAGAAACTCGTGTGAAGGAGTTATATAATCACAAGCAATAGCTTGGTTCGCTCAGGGATGCCGCTATGGCAGTGTATTATGGCAGCGATTGCAAAGAGATATGCCAACCACATTGGTAGAAACCATCAGAATAGCGGATTCTTATGCGTTGGGAGACCCAACCCAACCCGAATTAATGTCGGCAGATCATCGGGAGCATCAAGATCAATATGCAAGAGATATGGCCGGGTCATCTAGGCGCAGTGACTTCAGAGGAAGAAGAAGAGAAGAAAGGTCGGATTATAGATATAATTCAGCCCAGGTGACAGCGGTAGCGCAAGATCAGCCGAGTCACGGAACGACTCAACGACAAAAGAATGGTCCTCAGCAGTGGACACCAAGGAACGAAGGAAAACGACAGTGGACACCAGAACCAAAGAAGCAATGGCATGAGAGGCCGAAGTACACGTTCGAATCTATGTTAGATCAGTCGTGTAAATTTCACACGTCAAACCCAGCCAGGCCGGCTAACCATACGACCCGCCAATGCGCATGGATGAAAAATGCAATGGGAAACCCAGCAGGCATGCAGGCAACGCCTCTCCAAGCACATCCGCAACATCAGCCTCAGTTGACTAGAGCAAATGCATAGCAACTGATGTTACCGCCTCCTCCCCCGAGATACGACAACTCGGACCGGAGGGATGCGGTACATCAAGTGATGAACCAAGGTCCGGATGGAAGGACGAATCCAGGAAATAATGGACGCAATGACTACAGGGAACATCATCAGTCGTATTGCGTGTTCACAACAGAACAGCAAGACAAGCAGAGTGTGCAACGCCGGCATATGGAGGTAAATGCAGTAATGCCGGCAGTACCAAGATATGTGTCTTGGTCGGACCAAGAAGTAACCTGGAGCATAAAGGATCACCCCAAGATAATGCCGAGTCCGGGGTCATATGCACTCGTGCTAGATCCGACATTTGTCGGACCAAGCATTAATGTGAAATTTTTAAAGGTACTCATTGACAACGGGAGCAATATCAATATCATGTACAAAGATACAATGCACAAACTCGGAATAACACAGAACATGCTGCAATCCACAAGGACCACTTTCCATGGGATAGTACCAGGGCTTTCATGCGAACCCATTGGTAAGGTCCGAGTGGACGTATTGTTCGGCACCAGAGATAACTGCAGAGCAGAAAATTTAGAGTTTGAAGTGGTGGATCTAGAAAGTTGTTATCATGCACTACTCGGGCGGCCAGCATTAGCCAAATTCATGGCCAGCTGCCATGTAAGTTATCTGAAAATGAAGCTACCTGGACCACAAGGGGTGATAACAGTAGCAGGGGATTACAGGAAGTCAATGGAATGTGCTTCAGCCGGGTCAAATTTGGCCGAATCATTGGTAATAGCAAGGGAAAAAAGAAGGATTCAGGAGGTAGCAGCCCTCGCTCAGTCGACACAGCTAAATATGCCGGCATTAGCCAACCCACATGGAAGTGTCTCCTTTCATCCGACTAAGGAAACAAAAAAGTTCCAAATAGATGAACAATTCCCGGAGCGCACCATCACTATTGGTGCCGGCCTAGATGCTAAATAGGAAAGCGAGCTCACCAACTTCCTCCGTGAGAATCGGGATATCTTTGCATGGTCAACTCAGGATCTACAAGGTGTGCCGAGGGAGTTGGCTGAGCACTCTCTGAATGTAAGGCCAGGAGCAAGGCCGGTGAAGCAACCTCTCCGCCGCTTCGCCGAAGACAGGAGAAAAATAATAGGGGATGAAATAGCTCGGCTCCTTGCGGCCGATTTCATCATGGAGGTGCTGTATCCGGATTGGCTGTCAAACCCGGTGCTAGTAGAAAAGAAGAAGGATGGTCCAAATGTAGCCATTGTATGGCGAATGTGTATCGATTACACGAACCTGAACAAGGTGTGTCCAAAAGATCCTTTTCCTTTACCTAGAATAGACCATGTCATTGATTCGACCGCTGGTTGTGAACTATTGTCATTTGTAGACGCGTATTCTAGCTTTCACCAGATACCGTTAAATCCGGCCGATCAAATAAAGACTGCGTTTATTACCCCGTACGGGGCTTATTGCTATCGCACCATGCCATTCGGCCTGCGCAACGCAGGAGCGACGTATCAGAGATGCATGCAAAAATGTCTACATGACCAGATAGGAAAAAATGTACAAGTATATGTGGATGATGTGGTTATCAAAACCAAAGAAAGCAAAACACTACTGGATGATATACGGCAGACTTTCGCGAACCTGAGAAGGTTCCGAATGAAGCTTAACCCGGAAAAATGCACATTTGGCGTGCTAGCGGGAAAATTACTCGGTTTTCTTGTATCTAGCCGAGGTATAGAGTCCAACCCAACCAAGATAAAGGCAGTAGAAAGGATGGAGTTGCCAAGGTGTCTAAATGACGTACAAAAGTTCACAGGTTGTTTAGCCTCGCTCAGCCGATTTGTATTTCGGTTGGGAGAGAATGCATTACCACTCTATCAACTGATGAAGAAATCAGATAAGTTCATTTGGACTCCACAAGCAGACAGCGCATTTCATGAATTGAAAAGGATGTTGGTCACAGTGCCCGTTTTAGCTTCTCCGTTATCAAAGGAGCCTATGTTACTCTACATAGCGGCCACCAACGGAGTAGTGAGCGTTGTGATCGTCGTAGAACGAATTGAAAATGATAAGTCAGTACAAAGGCCGGTGTATTACTTGAGCGAGGTACTATCAGCCTCAAAACAAAATTACCCGCATTATCAGAAGATGGCTTATGGAGTGTACATGTCGGCGAAGAAACTTAAACATTACTTTGAAGAGCACCCCATCAAAGTGATTTTTGAAGCACCCATAGCCGACATATTGAGTAACAAATATGCAAGTGGCCAAATAGAAAAATGGGCAATTGAATTGTCACCTTATGCTCCGCAATTCGATAGGAGAGATGCAATCAAATCTCAGGCTGTGGCCGACTTCTTCGTAGATTGGGCCGAGGTGCAGTATGAGCCACCATTGCCAGACCCGAATTATTGGACGATGCACTTTGACGATTCCAAACTAAGAAATGGTTTGGGGGCACGAATAGTGTTAACCTCGCCAAAAAGAGACCAGCTGAGATATGTGCTGCAGATACATTTTGCTGCGTCAAACAACGTAGCCGAATATGAAGCACTTGTCCATGGATTGAAGGTGGCAAAAGAGATTGGCATACGCCGAATCTTATGCTATGGAGATTCAGATCTAGTAGTACAACAAGTCTCAGGCAATTGGGATGCATTGGATGATAATATGGCTTTGTATAGATTTCATGTGCAAAAAATCAGTGGATACTTCGAAGGATGTGAATTTCACCATATACCTTGGGCAGAAAATGACGCCGCACACACGTTGTCAAAACTAGGATCAACTAGGCAATCAATTCCCCCAGGTATCGCCCTAGAGCACCTAAGGAAACCATCAATAACACCGTCACCAGAGTCCGAATCTATCTTTATTCCGTCAAAATCAGGAGATGATAATGTGCCGATGGAAATTGACAAGCAATATAACCCGGAATTCCCAAAGAGAAAGACAGCTGATGCAAGCATGACTATGGAGGAATCCGATGCCGCTATGTCGGCAGAAAACATGGAAATAGATAGTGAGACTACACCAGAGAAAATCACACCTATATGGGCGCAACACATATTCTCTTTCCTTAGAGATGCAATTTTGCCGAATAATGAGGTATTAGCAAGACAGACAGTGAGAAGAGCTAAAGCCTATACAATCATAAACAATGAGCTGTACAAAAGGAGTGTCACAAGTGTATTGCAAAGATGTGTGAGCTCGGCAGAAGGCCAGGAGATCCTCCTAGATATACATCAAGGAGAATGTGGACATCATGCCTCATCCCGAGCCTTAGTAGCCAAAGCATTCAGGCATTGGTTTTATTGGCCAACAGCGTTGAAAGAAGCCAAAGAACTGGTTGAAAAATGTAATGGTTGTCAGAGATATGCAACCAAGATACACATGCCATCATCCGAGTTAAAAACAATACCCATTACTTGGCCATTTTCTGTGTGGTGCTTGGATATGGTGGGACCATTTAAGTCGGCCCGAGGTGGGATGACCCACATATTGGTCATGGTGGACAAATTCACAAAATGGATTGAAGTGAAACCAATAAAAAAATGTGATGGGCCCACAGCAGTGAAAATCCTCAAAGATATTATCTTACGATATGGATACCCACACAGTGTTATTACAGACAACGGCACAAACTTTGCAGAAGGAGCTTTCGCTAGATTTTGCCAAGAAAAGCACATAAGATCAGATGTTGCCTCTGTGGCTCACCTAGCATCCAATGGGCAGGTGGAAAGGTCTAATGGACTAGTATTGTCCGAAATAAAACCACGACTCGTCGAACCGCTGCAAAGGTCGGCAGAATGTTGGATTGAGGAACTACCAGCAGTGCTATGGAGCCTCAGGACTACTCCAAACAGATCAACATGTTATACACCATTCTTTCTGGTATATGGGGCAGAAGCCGTGCTTCCAGCCGACATAATACATGACTCGCCAAGGGTTACCCAATATACAACCTCAGAAGTAAATGAAGTAGCTCGGCAAGATACTATCGATCTGCTAGAAGAAGCCAGAGAGCTGGCGCTATCAAGATCAGCTATTTATCAGCAGAACTTGCGACGATATCACAGCAAGAAGGTGAATCCAAGAGTGTTCAAAGAAGGAGATTTGGTTCTCCGACTGGTGCAACGCACGGCCGGCATGCACAAGCTGTCACCTCCATGGGAAGGACCATTCATCGTGAGCAAAGTGTTGCACAATGATGCCTATTACCTAATCGATGCTCAATTACCAGGAAAGAACAAGGCAGACAAAGCCGGCGAAGAAACGAAAAGACCATGGAACGTAGCTTTACTTCGTCCATTTTACTCATAGCAGTCATCTATGACGCATTGTAAAGTAATGTCTCAGGATGGAGCACCAACTATGTTTTGAACCTCGGCGTCCAGAGCAGTGACTCGGGGACTGCCATATGTTGTTTAAATTTTGTGTTATGTATTAAACCTCGACACCTCGAGCAGTGACTCGGGGACTGCCATATGTTGTTTAAATTTCATGTTACCTATTAAACCTCGGCACCTTGAGAAGTGACTCAATGACTTTCTTATATTATTTCTAAATTTGGGTTATATATTAAACCTCGGCACCTAGAGCAGCGACTCGGTGGCAGTCTTACATTATTTCTGAAGTTTGGTTTATATACTAATCTTCGGCGCCATAGGCAGTGACTCAGGGACTGTCCTATATTGTTTCGAAGTAGGGGTTATGCTTTGTTACAAGGGTGGGTATCAAACTTCAACACCCAGAATAAGAACAGCTCAATCTCATATGATATTCGAGGTCCACGCCCAGATTAACAATCTAAACCACACTGGTCTAAAGGCAAAATATACACCAAACTCAAGAAGTTGAAAGCCCGCCAAAGCAAGGATGTGGATAAACAACACCAGTTAAAAACAAAGTAATAACGATTACAACCATATATGCCTCGACGGGACTCGGCAAAAGAAATTCATACCGTGCAAAAGACGGACAAATATTTCACATACATCATACGCCCGGCATACCAGGGGTAGGAAATAACTTAGAGGTATTTTGTTGGAGAGGCAATAACTTGGTCTGGGGCTGGGAACTCCAAGGTAGGGGGAACTTTGGCCGAGGTTGCCTCGCCCTCCAAAGTCCCAGGAACGACTTCGGAGGAAGCCCGAGGCTGTTGAGGAGCATCAGTTTGCGCAGTAGAATGCCCAGTACCTTTGGAGGAGGATCGCGCGTCGCCATCACCATCTGAGCTCGAACTAGAATCACCAGAAGTAGCCGAGTCACCCTCATCTTCTCCTGGTTCAGCCGAGTTGTTATCCGAGGCATCCTCAACTACGACCTCGTCCTCGGGGTTAGGAAGGAAACTCGGACCTTCGTTCCAAGTATGCACGTCGGCATACTCAACAAGCTGGAAGGCACGAGCTTGCCGAAGAGCGACAAAGTTTGGATCCTCCACCCAACGGGAACCAGTGCGCAAATTTCTCAAAATGTCAAGAGAAATGTCTTCATACCATGACATGATGACAGTAAGAGCCATATCGGCACCAGCCCGTCCGACCGATTCCCTCCAAAGACTTAGCTGCCTTTCAGATGCCATTAACATGTCCACCAACAATTGGACCTCGTCAATGTTAGGAGTCCCAGAAGTATTCGACCAGAGAACATGGTAGGCTCGAATAGCCGCCTGCACCAAATCTTTGCCCATAATCTTCATCGGACCAACCACAGCGCCAACAGCAGCCAGGAAATCTTCCGGTGAATACTCCGAGTCCGTCTCAACAGGAACACCTCGGCGCACTCGAGCACTAATGACCGCTTTAGAGCTCACGGGCTTAGCTTCTGGAAAATGGTCTGCGCAAAGCACGACTGCATTAGTCAGCAATAAAAAAAAGGGGAAAATATAACCCGACCGCGGTCAGAAGCTTACGATGAATATAATTCAGCATTATCTGAAGGTCTTTAGCCCAATCAATCTTGCTTTTCTCGAAGCGAGTGATCTCCTCGCTCATCCCACGTGTCTTCAGTTCGGCAGCCTCGAGGAGCTCTTTATTTTTCTGCAACTGCAGAGCTAGCCGATTTTTCTCCTCGGAGAACTCCTGGTCGACCTTTTCTAATTCAGACTTCTGGGAGAGCTTAAGAGCCTCCACCTCGGCACGCAAGCGAGCTATCTCGTCATCTTTATCCTTCAGCTGCGTCGAGTGAGTAGCACTTTGTTCTAAAAAATGCAGCATCACATCAGGTATGGACGTGCAATCTTGGTGAGATGCTGCAAAGGTTTGTAACTCGGCTTTTCCAAAGCCAAAAGAGATAAAAGAAACTTAGCGCACATTTTAAAGGGGAATATATAAAGTAAAAGGGCAACTAACCTTCCAGGGCCTTGACTTTCTTCTCAAGACGGATGTTAAGATTGTTGATGTTACCTGTTTACCAACAAAGTGAGCCGACATCTCGTGTACAAAACAGTAAGAGTGTCGGAGATGATGAAAAGGTTTGTCGACTTACCAGCCTTTTTCACCATAGGAAGAACTTTCTCATACTTTTCTTCCAGTTTTCTATGCGCAAAAAGGAGCCTTTGAAATTCGGCGGTCCGCCGGTCTTGCGCAACCTAAGCAATAGAGCAAACAGTGAATAGATATTCGAAGCTAAAACAGATCCGAGTCAAGCAAAACTTAACCCGGATCTAGGTGAATGGATATTCGAAGCTAAAACAGATCCGAGTCAAGCATAACTAAACCCGTATCTAGGTGGCTGGATATTCGAAGCTAAAACAGATCCGAGTCAAGCAAAACTTAACCCGGATCTAGGTGGCCGGATATTCGAAGCTAAAACAGATCCGAGTCAAGCAAAACTTAACCCGGATCTAGGTGGCTGGATATTCGAAGCTAAAACAGATCCGAGTCAAGCAAAACTTAACCCGGATCTAGGCGGCCGGATATTCGAAGCTAAAACAGTCCCGAGTCAAGAAAAACTTAACTCGGACCTAGGTGGCTGGATATTCGAAGTTCAGATAGACCCAAATTCTAGCAAAATTTAAGGCGGATCTAGTTGGGTAGAGGTTCAAACTCTAAGATAAAATTGAACTGAGTAGAGCATCATCAAACTTCCAAACGAATAACAGCAAGCTTCGGGGACTAGAGTATATATAATAGCGTCTAGAAAACTAGTCAAAACTCCATAAAAAGCAATTACCCCATTCATCTTGTCACTTTCAAGAACGATCTTGACAGCTTGATGCAGGCGGCTGCTGATGTAGGAGAGCTGAAACGACTGGCTGCCTGGTTTACCCTCGAACTGATCGGCGGCATTCCAATTATTGGCATATTCAACCAGCGAGCCGAGACTGTTCCCACTCGCCGTGCGAGTTAAGACTTTGCCTCGGACATGCTGTGTAGCCACCGCTGCCGCAGGGCTTTTATGAAGAGTGAGCTGGGTACTGGCGGCCGGAGTAACGGAGGCTTTGGCGGAAGCAACTCCTTTGCGTAGTGCATCGGCAATACTTGGCTGTGAAGAGCCGGCAAGACCTTTTTGGGAGGAGGAAGCCTTGGTGACGACAGCTTTTCTTGTTTTCAAAGAGGCATTAGTAGGAGCTGATACCCCGACAATCGGAACGACGTCTCTAGGAGCCGGAGGAGTCACGGCCGCAGAGGGCACCGAAATATAGACGTCCTCGGTCGGAATTGGAGTCACTGTAGAAACCACGGGGGTAGAAGGAGGCTCAGTAGAGACATTATGGTTCACAAAGGAGGCAGCAGGCTCGGTAGAAGTATCTGTTGGCCGAGTGGAATCAACATCAACGGGAGGAATCTCAGGCGCATCGTGGTGAGGTGACGTCTGATTCGGAGCTGGAGGAGATGCAGCGCGAACAGGACTGGGAATCCTGGTATCGTCAGTAGGCGGAGGGGTAGGCTGCCGAGTCATACGACTCGTCATGTTGGGACCATCGGGCTTAACAGAAAGTGGAGCACTGCAAAAACAAAAAAAGGTCAAGTTAAAAAGCAGAAAGAAAAAACAAGAGATACGAGCAAAAGAAACTCACCCAGTGACTCCGGGCATGGTCTTGCGCCTGGGAGGATTCGGAGCAGACTTCTTCATTCGCTTCTTGGGAGCCGTCTCTGAGGCACCAGTGGGAGCCCCACGTTTCCCCGAGGTAATAGGAGGCCGGGAGGCAAGAGGCTCGGCGTCCTGAACCTGACCGGCCGGATGAGCTGAGAAAGTAGAAGCCGGAAATGCACAAGAAATTGGCATTGCGGCAACTACCTCTAGAACTTGGACCTCGTCCGAATCACCTTCCTCCTCGTGGGCCGGGGTCTTGCCACGTGCGCGGGCCGGAGCGAGATCTGACTTGGGGACGAACTCTTCTGAGTCCGGCTCCACACTGTCTGAAGTATTCCGATCCGCAGGCCACGGGAGTGATAAAACCTCGGCGTCCTCGCTTTTCTGCTCCGCAAACCTCTGTAAGACAAGAAAGAGGAATATTAGCAAAGACAATTACGAAAGCAATTGGAAAGCAAAGCACTAATGATTAAGCTTACTTCGGGTGGGGGATGCTCGCGGGTGAACGGCTTCAGTCCCCAAGCCCAATCCTCAGGCATCTCTGTCTTAAAGATAGCTCGGACACGCTTGAAGATGAGGTAGTTGTCCAGCTCCACGGTCGAGACTCGGTTGGGGTCAAGAGGACCGCTCATATAGCAAAGTTTGTGTGTGTGTTTCTGGAATGGGCAGATTCGGCTGCTAACGAAGGTAGTCATCAGATCCTCGCCGCGTAGCTCGGAGCGGATCAGTTCCTTAAGCCGAATCTCGAAAGCCTCGGGCAAAGCATGGCTCTTCCTCGGATTATAGGTCTAGTTCTTCTTGGAAGGAATGCCAATGGAGAAGGCAGGGAGCCGAATCTTATCCTCCTTCCCCGTGTTCTTGACATAGAAGAAGGACTTGTGCCACTTCTTGCACGATTCTAGCCCCGCGACACGAGGAAATTCGGATTTCCTCCGAGGTGTAATGGTTGTTGCTCCACATTGGGTAAGCAACTTCTTGGAGGGGTGGAGAGACTTGTCTGGGACAACGTTAGAACGAATCTGGAAAAACTTCGACCAGACATGCACGGACGGCCATAGGCCGAAATATCCCTCCGAGGCAGAGATAAAGGCAGAAAGAGAAGCAATGGCGTTGGCGGGAAGATGATGCGGCTGAAGGCCGAAGTAATCAAGAAACTCCCTAGCAAAGTCGCTGAGAGGGAGACCAAAGCCGCGCGCGAAATGCGACATGAAAACTACATACTCACCTTCCCTAAGGTCTGGAGAGGACTCGCTGCCGGGTAAACGACAAGCTACCTCAGCGGGAATCCTCCGAGTTCGGATTAGCCACTCGATCTCGCGGCGAGTAACGGAGGAGCCCTGCCACGAGCCTCGCTCGGGCCCAGAGCCAGCATCATCATCCTCTATCAGGGCACCTTTGACGAAGCTAGACATCGGGTCGCCGGAGAAATCTACGAAGGAAGAACTAGCGGTGGAGGAAAATCTGGAACTACAAGGCCCCGTCTTGGTTCTACCAAAAAACGGCGGCGGAGAGGAGAGAAAACTGTCGTGCGATGACAAAGGAGAAACTGAGATCTCCAGAAAGAAAGCCAGGCGATAGGACCGAATGAACTCACCAGCGACGGTGCCAGAGCGAGCGAGCGGCGACGAAGGCGACGGGGCGGAACAGTGGGATTCTTGCCGTCAAGAACTCAGACGAGCGCACGGCGGCGGAAGCGCGAGCGGGCACAGAGGCGAGAGGAAGAAGAAGGGCGCGGGCGAGCGAAAGGGGTAAAGTAAATCCCTCAGCGCCGCGCCCCTCTTTATAACCGTGCTACCTGCAAGGTAGTGGGATCGTGGGTGAGGTGGTTGACCGTGTAGATCGTGTACGTGGCGCCGACGCACGATGATGAGTGGAACCACACCAGAGACCACACGATGGGAAAGAAAGCCACGATCCCCGATGGAAACGGCGCACGAGGCGTCGCAGCGCCGACGGGACAGGCGTAGCTGTAACTGTAGACTGACAATAAATACTGTAGAGGAACAAAAAATTAGAGAAACAATGATGAATAAGACACGTAGGACGAGGCGTACGCGAGAAGATACGATGATACCTCAAGCAAGATAACTCGGAAACGAGGCAAAAGAAATCTCATGAAACTGATACGGCCCGGCCGAAGTTATTGGCAGGGCCATACCAGCTTCAGGGACTAATGTTGGGGAGATGACCTCGGGTAGGGTAAAGACGGGAAAAGACGAAAGGAAGTTGCCCGTCTAGTTTCCGAGTTACTGTTAGAGTCGGTCGAATCCTGTTGAGGTCGGCCAAGACAGGGAAGGGCAGGACCCTTATGATAAAGGCAAGGCATTACCCGGCCGGGATACTACGTAAGTCGGTCGGGTTAACCCGAGTAATCTTAATGCAGGTGAAGGACAAGCCGAGTTACGCGAGGTAAGGCCGAATGATACGAAGCTTACAGGAGAAGGAGAAACCTAAGGTCGAACTCTAGCTGTAGGCTAGGAGGAATCTGAGCGGAGCCAAGCACAAGGGACAAAGGTGCAGAGCGTCAGAGGGGCAGAAGGAGGTCACGGAGGTGACAGTCCTGAAGCCCGAGGCACGCAGGAGGGGCCCTCTGGTGGCTTGCCGTCGTTAGAAGGGCGACAGGGAAAGGAGGGCGCCGAACTACTATTTTGGGACAAGCATATTCCTTGAATATGCTTGCCCCGTCAGCCCTAAAGGCACCCAAGGCTCTCCTTTATAAGGGGAGGCTTGGACCCAGAGGAAGGGATCGGCTCATTTTTAGTTCCGTTAGGCTGCTAAAGGTCTTCCTTTCTCCTTACATACAGCTCAAGGAGCACTTGTAGCCCAAGGAATGAGAAATAAAGATCTTTGCCTTAGTCTTCTAAGTGTAGAATTAACTGCATCATCCCACTCCAGATCCCACTAGCATCCATTGGTCCCTTATTACTTTAGCCTACCCATGGCATCTGTCGTGTCACCACCACGACAGTGATGCACCTGACAGAGACATAGACCTAACTCGCTAACTGGGACATCACATAGCTCCGCACACGGACGCGGCCCCGAGAGGATTGCGAACATAACGATAACGTTAAGGGCTTGTTTGATTTAAAGGATTGGTAAGACATAGGAATAGGAAAAATGTAGGAATAGAATGGCATGACACTTAGAATCCTATAGGAATGGAAAATGCAGGAATCGGTAAGATGAGCTGTTTGATTGCACGCAGGAAAAACACAGGAAAATTTATAGGGTTTAGGTACATATCATAGTTGTCATAGACACAAAGGAATTTTTCCAAAAGGTCTCACCTCTTGTTAGAAATCCTATAGGATTATAGTGTAGAAAAGCCATGCATAGGAATTTTGAAAGATTTATTCCTTTAAAACAAACACACCCTATTAAAAAAATTCCTGTGGATATAGAATTTCTTTGGAAATCCTTTAAATCAAACAAGCCCTAGATGCACACGGGCGCATGCACATGCATTGTTCTATCTCGTCCTAGTGGCACCGGTGCGTTCTCGTCAAAGTTATGGTCAAAGAGAACCAAACTATGTCATATTTTAGAATGGAGGTAGTAAATTCTAATGTGTTCACGGTCCCTTGAGATGTTCATGAAGAAAAGGCATATAAAATTTCATTTCACACTTTTTTTTTTGCATGTGTAACATACAACCTGAAATTGTGCATGTACGATTTTATCCAAAAATTCTGAAATTTCAGACGCACCTGGGCTCATCTATATCTATATACCTATACCAATATAAAAAGAGCCAGAAGGGGACAGATTCACCAAATAACAACCATTGAAACAACATCTAAAGGCCGTCATTAGCCCTAAAACAAGGCGGAACGGACAACTCCAAAACGAAAAAAAACTAATCCCAGCCGCTTCGACGCCTTGCGCTGATTGTGTCCTACTCTGTTTTTTTTAACCGCTCAACTCACGCATGAGCGCCACCCAAATCGCCACCCTCCCATCCGCCGGTTGCTCGCCTCCCGCCTGCACTCCAACCACATCGCTGCTCGCCCATATGCAAACACGCGCGTCCACCGGCAGCTCGCCCGCCCGATCTCGCCCACGCGGCCGAGGGAGGCCGTCCGGCCAGCGCACAGCGACCACGACTGACTGGTCCTTCCCCCTGCTATTCCGCGTCCTGCTAAGCCACGCACATGGGCGTTGCTGCTCCGGCGCCGTCCGCCTGATGCGATTGCTCGACATATCCATCTTCCTAGCCGGAGCCCTGAATAGGGGCAAGTGTCCAGGTACAGCTCAAGCCGCATGTCTGTTTGACAGGAGATTTGGTCGTGACATTCTGGGTTCTATCCGCTGACTTTTAGTATTGTACTATTAATAGATGATACGAGGAACATGTAGGGTTCGCAGCATAGAAAACAAAAATTTTCCTACGATGTGAACAATATACCAAGATCTATCTACTAGATACAAACAACGGGCGGATGTATATCCGTAGAGAACATACCCTTGAAGACCGACAAAGCTTAACGAGTTCAACTCGTGGTTGATGTAGACGATCTCTTGCCGATCTCAAGATCGAGAGGAAGTCCTAGCGCCGCAAATCAGCAGCGCATCCGTGCTCGCACACACGTTCGAGGCACCGAGCAACCTCCGCCTCCTCGCTCCAGCGATGCAGCGGAAGCACAACTCTTTCTTGCGGAATAGCCACCGGGAACATGTATCTCGCTAGTCCGAGACCATGGGGGATAAATTCTAGAGGGGGAGACAGATCCTTCACGAGGAGGTGTGAGAGACAAGTGAGGAGGGGGGCTCCTTTTATAGGAGGAGGGGGGGCACCCAAGGGGGTGGCCGCCGTCCATGGGGGCTGCCCCCTCCCCTCCTTCATTCATGTGGGTGGACACTCCACTCACAAAATGCCCTTTAAAATCCCTCCACTCAAAAGTCCACTCAAATTCCCATTAAATTTCCACCAAATTTAATGCAAACTCTCATTAAATAAAACTCTTTTATTTTATTCAGAATTTTGTCAATTACTTTAATGACAAACATTCACAAACAACCCCTTGCTAGAATTCTATTTCACATGCATAACCACTTTATGCAATTTCACCCGAAAACCTGTTTCGGTATCTAGTGAAATAAATTCCTGCGCTTGTTCATTCTTTCGGCATGAAACATTTGCTCCAATTGGATGTCGGTGTCTCTTAAGTGTGTCACCCTACGGTTCATGAATAATGCGGACATGATCGAGACCCCTCTCGGATCAATAATCAGAAGCGGGATCTGGAGACCCATACTGACTCCCACACATTCAACGATGACTTTCTTGTGATCGTCGGAACCTTTTACGCCAGTATCTTAATCCCTTTGTTTCACGATATATTACATGTCCGAGATTCGATCATCGGTATCTCCATACCTAGTTTGATCTCGTTACCGACATGCACTCTTTTCTCGTTCCTGTGATATAACATTCTAGTGATCAAATCACTTGCTTGCAAGCTAATCAATGTGATATCACCCAGAGGGCCCAGAGTATATCTATCCGTCATCGGGATGAACAAATTCCACTCTCGATCCATGAGCCTCAACATAACACTTTATTAGTTCTGAATCCATCTTTATAATCACCCTGTTACGGTGTGACGTTTGATGTTATCAAGAAACTCTTCCGGTGTTAGTGATTGACATGATCTCATGGTCTAAGGATTAGGATCACTTCGTAAGTTGTTATAGCAATATAAACTCAATGACTTTGATCGTAATGCTATACTTCGGATGAATGTTCATCACACCATTACACTAATGTTGTGATCCCGTTATTAACAACATCCAATATCCATGATCAGGAAACCTTGATCATCTTGTTAATCAACGAGCTAGTTTATGAGAGAGGCATAACTAGGAACTTTCTGTTTGTTTATTAAACACACATGTATTAATATTTCTGTATTAATACAATTATAGCATGCAAAATAAACATCTATCATATACTTGGAATACACATAATAAACACTTTATTATGGATGCCTAAGTCAATGGGAATCGATATTCCCAAGGACACAAGCTTATCGGCGTAACCCGACATCTTGAGTACATGCTCACTAACGGAGTTGTGCTCTTCCATCATGCAGCTAAAGAACTTTTCTGAAGCGTTGTAGCTCTCTACAGCAGCATGTGTGTCGAAAATCATTTTCAACTCACCCATTGTATCAAATGCATTGCCGTTTTCGAAACGCTTTCGAAGTTCCGGCTCTAGCCCATACAATATGCCGCAATGAACTAAGTTGTGGTCCTCCTGACGAGTCTGATAGACATTCTTCTCCTCGTCAGGGGCATCATCAAAAGGTGGGGGGCCTAACGGCGCTTCTAGCACATATTGCTTTTGTGCAGCATAGAGGAGAATCCTCAAATTCATGGCCCATTCGATAAAGTTGCTACCGTTCGTTGCTAGTTTCTCTTTCTCCATGAACACATTGAAATTAAAAGCAGGTGGTGCCATCTACAACAGAATTTGTAAAGTTTAGACTAAGTGTATGATAGATTGAGTTCAACTATTCTATATTACGAATGAACTCCCACTCAAAAACGACATCCCTCGTGCCTTTTTGGTGATTACATGAACCAAATCCACTACACCAAGTCCGATCATCACGTGAGTCGGTATAGCTTCAAAGGCGAGCATCAAATGGGCATCATATCAACTATATGACTCATGCTTAACCTTTCGGTCCGTGTTTCGAGGCCATGTCTGTACATGCTAGGCTCTCCAAGTTAGAACCTTAGTATTCGCGTGTGTAACTGTTTTACACCCGAAATATGGTCGTGGATCCAAGAACACCCGATCATCACATGATGTCTTGGAGCGACGAAAACATAATCGGTGCATACTAAAGGAAGAACACATTCTTATCTTGATATTTAAATGAGGGATCATCTTATTATGCTAACAAAGCGCTAAACAAGCAATATAAGATGCTATCAAACATCATATGTTTATTAGTGAAATTATATGGTTCCCGCAGATGATCTCTATCATGTGCATCGTGGTATGATCACTATCATACATATATGTGTAAATCCAAGGTCTATGGATTTTACACGCTATGTGTGTTGTAAGGGTATCATCTCATACTTCTACTTACAACACTACCAAATCATAACACTAGCCCAGCAACAATCTAAACTAGACGCCTCTAATTTATCCATTGCAAGTTTTACGTGGCTTAGGACTTTCGAGATAGAACCGTTCTTACCTACGAACATGAACCACAACGAGGATAATCAAATTGTTGACAACTCGCTTGCAAAATTGATATTGACTATAGTAGGAGAGACAGACACCCGCTAGCCACTTATGCAAACTAGTTGCATGTCAAGGGTGGAACAGGTCTCATGTGCAAGGACATGTAAAGTTTGTCCGGGCCGCTTCATCCCACTATGCCACCAATATCCAAAATTACAACAAAGGAGCAACAACATGATCATCATCGCCCACATACTCATATGTGTACTACCCGTGTAAAGTATCTACGCATAGATCCGGCTCTGATACCACTATAGGGTTCGCAGCATAGAAAACAAAAATTTTCCTACGATGTGAACTATATACCAAGATCTATCTACTAGATACAAACAACGGGCGGATGTATATCCGTAGAGAACATACCCTTGAAGACCGACAAAGCTTAACGAGTTCAACTCGTGGTTGATGTAGACGATCTCTTGCCGATCTCAAGATCGAGAGGAAGTCCTAGCGCCGCAAATCAGCAGCGCATCCGTGCTCGCACACACGTTCGAGGCACCGAGCAACCTCCGCCTCCTCGCTCCAGCGATGCAGCGGAAGCACAACTCTTTCTTGCGGAATAGCCACCGGGAACATGTATCTCGCTAGTCCGAGACCATGGGGGATAAATTATAGAGGGGGAGAGAGATCCTTCACGAGGAGGTGTGAGAGACAAGTGAGGAGGGGGGCTCCTTTTATAGGAGGAGGGGGGCACCCAAGGGGGTGGCCGCCGGCCATGGGGGCTGCCCCCTCCCCTCCTTCATTCATGTGGGTGGACACTCCACTCACAAAATGCCCTTTAAAATATACCAAGATCTATCTACTAGATACAAACAACGGGCGGATGTATATCCGTAGAGAACATACCCTTGAAGACCCACAAAGCTTAACGAGTTCAACTCGTGGTTGGTGTAGACGATCTCTTGCCGATCTCAAGATCGAGAGGAAGTCCTAGCGCCGCAAATCAGCAGCGCATCCGTGCTCGCACACACGTTCGAGGCACCGAGCAACCTCCGCCTCCTCGCTCCAGCGATGCAGCGGAAGCACAACTCTTTCTTGCCGAATAGCCACCGGGAACATGTATCTCGCTAGTCCGAGACCATGGGGGATAAATTCTAGAGGGGGAGAGAGATCCTTCACGAGGAGGTGTGAGAGACAGGTGAGGAGGGGGGGCACCCAAGGGGGTGGCCGCCGGCCATGGGGGCTGCCCCCTCCCCTCCTTCATTCATGTGGGTGGACACTCCACTCACAAAATGCCCTTTAAAATCCCTCCACTCAAAAGTCCACTCAAATTCCCATTAAATTTCCACCAAATTTAATGCAAAATCTCATTAAATAAAACTCTTTTATTTTATTCAGAATTTTGTCAATTACTTTAATGACAAGCATTCACAAATAACCCCTTGCTAGAATTCTATTTCACATGCATAACCACTTTATGCAATTTCACCCAAAAACCTATTTCGGTATCTAGTGAAATAAATTCCTGCGCTTGTTCATTCTTTCGGCATGAAACATTTGCTCCAATTGGATGTCGGTGTCTCTTAAGTGTGTCACCCTACGGTTCGTGAATAATGCGGACATGATCGAGACTCCTCTCAGATCAATAATCAGAAGCGGGATCTGGAGACCCATACTGACTCCCACACATTCAACGATTACTTTCTTGTGATCGTCGGAACCTTTTACGCTAGTATCTTAATCCCTTTGTTTCACGATATATTACATGTCCGAGATTCGATCATCGGTATCTCCATACCTAGTTTGATCTCGTTACCGACATGCACTCTTTTCTCGTTCCTGTGATATAACATTCTAGTGATCAAATCACTTGCTTGCAAGCTAATCAATGTGATATCACCGAGAGGGCCCAGAGTATATCTATCCGTCATCGAGATGAATAAATTCCACTCTCGATCCATGAGCCTCAACATAACACTTTATTAGTTCTGAATCCATCTTTATAATCACCCTGTTACGGTGTGACTTTTGATGTTATCAAGAAACTCTTCCGGTGTTAGTGATTGACATGATCTCATGGTCTAAGGATTAGGATCACTTCGTAAGTTGTTATAGCAATATAAACTCAATGACTTTGATCGTAATGCTATACTTCGGATGAATGTTCATCACACCATTACACTAATGTTGTGATCTCGTTATTAACAACATCCAATGTCCATGATCAGGAAACCTTGATCATCTTGTTAATCAACGAGCTAGTTTATGAAAGAGGCATAACTAGGAACTTTCTGTTTGTTTATTAAACACACATGTATTAACGTTTCCGTATTAATACAATTATAGCATGCAAAATAAACATCTATCATATACTTGGAATACACATAATAAACACTTTATTATTGCCTCTCAGGGCATATTCCCTTCAGAACATAGATGAATGTCCATGTTCAGTTCCTTGTGAGATGCACATATTTATTGTCGATTGAATATTATCCTGCTTAGAAGTCCCATACATAAGTACAGTACATAGTAAAATCTGGTAGGTATTAGCAGAAAACAAAACCACCTGATAATAAAGTGAGGAATAAATGCCTTCTCCGTGGTCCCTTTTGTTGCCCATATATTATCTGTGTTTCCTCATGCTTGATTAGTGTCCTTTCCCTGATGTTTTGTAAAACACTTGGGTTAGAACAAGCTGGATCTCAATGCTGGTTTAAGATTAACTTTGATAGATCTTCACGGACATTGATTTGCTATTTCATAGCTCACTAGACGTGCTGATAGGCAACAACGCAAGGAGACTGTCAGATGTGTCTTGTATGCAGCTGCTCAGTTTTACTTTCTTAGGATGTCCTTTGTATAACTGTTTCTTCGGTTCACGTGTCCTTCATAGGCGAGCAAAGTTTTCAAGGAGGGTTAAAGTCTTCGCCACATGCGAGCAGGACAAGCTCCTCTGGCAATGCCAGTCGCCCAGTTCATTCGTATCAACTGACTGGGCTGGTGATGTATCATAGTCGTTTTGGCTACTGACTGGGCTGGTGATGTATTTATAGTCGTTTTGGCTGCATGAGTAGTCGCGAGAGTATTAGAAAGTACGGTAATATATTGGAGAAATGAATTTCTTATTAAGCACCTCTGTAGCATACTACTTAAGTTGATTCAAATTTCAGATATGAACTTGCAAACATGTCAACCGGTATACTTTAAAGTTACACACATGGGAATACTGTTTTTTAGCAAGGGTTGCAATATTGTTTGGGAATTGACTTGACAATTGTGGTCCTTTTGCAAATACATAATTATTTGGCTGGCAACTTATCTGTATGCATTAATTTTGGTTGACATAGTCTTTGGGATTTATTTGGTTGACATTTGGTTGTGGTATATAATAATTTTGAAACTGACTGGAATAGTGTGCATTAGTGGCACGTGCAACATTACTAGTCTATCCAAAAATCACGAGTACACAGAACCGACACCACTGATTCTGCACTGGCAAGCTATTGCAGGTCCAATATGTTTTCCAATAATGTTTCAGCTCGTCCAAAGAAAAATATGTTGGCAGCCCAGCCCACTCCGGAAAATCAATGACGGGCCGTCATCAAAAGACTTACTCTGATAGGGTTTCTACATGGGCCAAACCGGTATGCAAACTCGGTGGTTCGTCAAATGTACTACTTACTCCGTTTCATCAAAATATAAGATGTTCTACCTTTATGAAACAAATGTATGTAGACTTGTTTTAGTGTCTAGATTCATCTCAAACATGAGTGAACCTATGTACTAAAATAAGTCTAGATACATTCTCTTCACAAATCTAAAACATCTTATATTTTAAAACGGAGGGAGTAGTTCTAAAACAAAAAAAAACTTTCAAATGTCTGACTGACGTAGGTTACATTTTTTTGTTGACACGTGATCATGTTTTTGCGCGTATTTTCTTGACACGATGTGACATAGTTGTGCTCGTTCCCCGCCTCCCCCAAATCTTATCCTTGCTCCCGGACAAGGGTGTCATCCGGTTCCATCCAATGGACTAATCTTCTGGAATGGACCATCAGATGTCACGCACAACATTTCTGCTAACACTGAAAAAAGTTTACAGCGACACCTCGCCAACCGAACTCAACTCAAGAACAGCAGATTATATAACCGCGGAACAGAAGGAGGAGGAGGAGACGGCCGTATTTGCTTCCTCCGCACTCCACGGTCCGCCGTGGATGGATAAAGTGGCCGGCTCGCGTGGTGCCAAAAGCCTCCGCCGCAGAAGGTGGAACCCAGCGACAGGGTCGCAGGCATGCCATGCCGTGCCGTGCCGGCCCTCTTACCCGTCTTGAAGACCACAAAACTGACCAGTACGTACGGTCGTGTACGACGAACGCCGCCGTTCGCCTGGACCCGTGAGAGCCGTGACTCGCATCTCGCATGCATAGCCGCCCGCCATCATATCCTCTCGCCGTGCAACGCGCATTCTTCAGCGAGGAAGTGAAGACGAACGTGGGTGGTGACGACGAATTTATTAGCTCCATGCTCAGATAGTCAGATGCTCTGCATCCGATGAATGCCGTGTACGTACTGTTTTTTTTTTTTTTTTTGCGGGTGATGTACGTACTGTTGAAACTGTAACCCATGCTTTAAAAAGCTGTACCGGTAGAGTACCATGCTCCGATAACTACCTGTGGTTGAGCCTGAAGCGGAGAGATATTTACCTTGTTCAAGAAAAAAAAGAGATCTTTACAAGCCCAGGAAAACTTGACCACAGATTTTTTTTTTTTAAGAAACGGCTGTTCTTGGAACCAAAATTAGGACAAGCAAGCTAGGAGGTCGCTGTTGAAGGTGGCAGTGGCGCGGGCGACGGCCGTCCCGAGGCGATCATATGTTCGCTCCTTGCTGTCGACGCGAAGCGCCCCCAGAAGGTTCACCCAGCAATAAACGTGGCAGAAACATAGGACAGGCATTGGCCACGGCGCGACGCCATCCCCTTCCCCTGTGTAGTGTATGTGCTGGTAGGTGGGACCGACTCCCATGTGCGCGCGCGACACGTGCGGCGCACCCTCCCGTCACGAGCCCGCCTCCGCTGCCTTTGTTCGTAGACCCGTCGCCGGGTCAAACGCGGGACACCATTTTTTTTTTCAGTACGTGCCTCTATGGATGACTACTGCTAGTTGATGAGACATGGAACGTATAATCTGTAGATGGATTGGCTTGAACGTTGACCAAACAGTAGTTTTTCTTTCGATACGGGCGTGCGAAGTCAAACAGTCTACCATGCTGAGTGCCGAAGGACGCCACGAGGTTTAGACTTTTTCTTGTGTCGCACCGGGCTTGACCCACACCTGCATTGTGTATTTATTTGTGGATCATAGAGGTCAGAAAGGACGAGCAGTTCCACTGTGGTTACATTAAGTATGTCCGTACGCGCATACGCGCATGTACATACCAGATATGACAGCCCATACCCGTAAGAACAGGTACAAATGTACAATAAAGGATTTAAATGTTATACCTTAGAGCTGGAGGAGAGAAATGAGAAGTGATCCTTAGAGCACCTTCATTTATTGAGCGTTTTCAGCCTAAAATCGGGCACAATTTAGCGTCAAACGGATGTAACTTTTGGTCTGACAATAGTCTTCTCATTCGTGTTCTAGGCGTGGTTCCTAGGCGAAACAAAATCAGCAAGTTTTCGCCCAAATTCGACATAAATTCAGACAGTTCGCATAAATATGAATACATAGCAATGTTCAGCATGAAATTAAACATAGTTCGGCATAGTTTTGCATAGTTCGCCATTGACGAGACGGGGCCGAGCTTGGCGACGGTGCCGAGATTGGCGAAGAGATGACGACGAGCTTAGCGACAAGAAGGCGACGATCCGCACCGGCCAAGCCCACTCCGAGCACCACCGGTCAGCCGGCCAAGCCCATGCTGAGCTCCATCGTCGGCCAGACCCACACCAAGCTCCGCCGGCCAGGCCCGTGTGTGGGGGAAGGGAGATAGAAGATGTGAACGTGAGAGGGGAGAGAACGTTTTCCTCACTGGCGCGTGGGCCACAGAGCGATATTTGCTATATTCCGTGTTTCCAGACGATTCCCAGCGCGCTGAGATTGGTTTGGGAATGCCGGATGAGCAAAAGGCCAAAATCTGGATAAAATCGGCATCCGGGAAACGGGAGTAGGGCAAATTTCGCCCATCCGAATGTAAAATTTGCCGAAGAGTGGTTTCCTGGGAACGCGAGTGGATATGCTCTTAGGACACTCACAGCGTGTAGCCAAAAGTGTTAGAGTATTGTACATATACGGTTGTTATGGTAGTCTAGGATAGTTAAGACTCTAGCCTAACTTGACTTATACTTCAAAATGATCCATGTACGTCTATATATACTCTCTAATGAGGCTCAATAATGCATCCAACGTATTCCACCAATCTCCTTCTTTTATCGTTCTTCATGGTATCAGAACGGCAAGATTCTTGACCTAGCCGCCGCCGCATCCACCTAGTGATGAAGGGTTTCGCGGCATAGTAAATCAAAATTTTCTACGGAGCGAACAGAGGGAAAGCCAAGATCTAATCTAGGAGATGCAAACAACGAGAGAGATTGGATTAGATCTTCATACCCTTAAAGATTCGCACAGCGGAACGTTCGTCGGAACGTGGGTGATGTAGTCGTACTCGCTTCTCCTCCTCGCGATCCGATCTAGCACCACAAGTGGCGGTGCCTCCGTGAGATGCACACGTGCAGCACCTCGACGTCTCCTCCTTCCTCGGACCAGCGAGTATGGTGGAGAGATAGATTGGATCTACAGCACGACGGCGTGGTGTATATGGTGGAGAATTTCTGCTGCAGGGCTTCGCCTACAAACAGTCGGGAGGGAGAGAGGAAGGTAGCAAGGCTGCTAGGGCTTGGAGGAAGGTGTGTGTGTATGGGGGAGGGGGCGCACCACCCCTCTATATATAGAGGGGGGGCGGCCAGCCCTTGCCCCTCCTCCAAGCCTATCTCTAGTTTAAACAATTTAAACTCTCCCTTATCTAGAAATCCTATCTCTAATTTAAACGATTTAAACTCTCCCTTATCTAGAAATTCTATCCCGAGATTTAAACGAGTCAAATCTCTCTAGAATCGGCTGGGCCCTATGGGGCCTTGTGCCCCTGGCCCAATGCGGCCAGGACACTCCCTCATAGGCCCATGCCCCCTCCCGGAAGGTGGGGCCACGTTGGTCCCCTTCCGGAAGGTTCTAGAAGCTTCCGGTACAATACCGATTAACCCGGAACAATTCCGAACTCCAAAAACTGCACTGCCTTATATGAATCTTATTCTCCGGACCATTTCGGAACCTCTCGTGATATCCCGGATCCCATCCGAGACTCCGAACAAAAATTCATAAACCAATTATCCAATCTATCCTAGCGTCGAGATACGTTAAGTGTGTGACCCTGCGGGTTCGAGAATATGCAGACATGATCTTCTATCAATAATCAACAGCGGGGTCTGGGCACCCATATTGACTCCCACACATTCATCGATGATCATATCGGATGAACCACGATGCCAGGATTCAATCAATCCCATATATATATTCCCTTCGTCTCGCGATATTTTACTTGCCCGAGATTCGATCGTCGGTACCGTCATACCTAGTTCAATCTCGTTCACAGCAAGTACTTTACTCGCTCCGTAATCCGATATCACTTTGTGATTAACTCCTTAACCACATGCTTGCAAGCGGTGTTGATATCGATTACCGAGTGGGCCCGAAGTATATCTCTCCGACTTGGGAGGGACAAATTCCATCTCGATACATACAACCCAACAGATACTTTCCGATCACCTGAGAGACACCTTTATGATCACCCTCTCATAGGATGACGTTTGATGACCTCAAAGCTTTCTTCCGATACCAGGGAGTTGCATTATCTCATGGTCTAAGGAATACAATATTTGACATAGGAAAAGCTTCACAAAGACGAACACGATGACACGATCTAATTGCTCTGCTTTGTTTGGGTCTATCCACCATATCATTCTCCCAATGATATGATCTCATTATCAATTGACAACTCATGTCTATGGTTAGGAAACCTTAACCATCATTGATCAATGAGCTAGTCCATAGAGGCGTACTAGGGACACGGTGTTGTTCACAAACCACACAAGTATTAAAGTTTCCGCTTAATACAATTCTAGCATGGAATATAAACTTTATCATGAACAAGAATTATAATAATAACATCTTTATTATTGCCTCTAGGGCATAATTCCAACAGTCTCCCACTTGCACTAGAGTCAATAATCTAGTTTACATTTGGCAACAATCTCACACCCATGGCACTGAGGTGTTGATCATGTTTTACACGTGGAAGAGGTTTAGTCAATGGATCTGCGACATTCATATCCGTATGTACTTTGCTAATCTTCAGATCTCCATCTGCTATATAATCTCGGATTATATGAAACTTGCGGTTGATATGCTTGGTCTTTGGATGATATCTTGGTTCCTTAGCGAGTGCTATGGCGCCAGTGTTGTCACACAATATCTCCAGTGGGTCCAATGCACTTGGAACCACGCCAAGCTCAGTGATGAAGTTTCTGATCCAAACTCCTTCACTTGACGCTTCTGCAGCAGCCATGTATTCCGCTTCTACTGTAGATCCCGCGATCACGCTTTGCTTGCAGCTTTTCCAGCTCACAGCTTCTCCATTCAAAATATAAACGTATCCTGTCTGAGATTTAGAATCATCCTTGTCGGTGTCGAAACTAGCATCGACGTAACCTTTTACGACAAGCTGTTCATCACCCCCATAGACTAAGAACATTTCTTTAGTTCTATTTAGGTACTTTAGGATGTTCTTCACGGATGTCCAGTGTTCCACTCCTGGATCACTTTGATATCTGCTCGTCAAACTAAGAGCATTGAACACATCCGGTCTAGTACACAGCATGGCATACATGATGGAACCTATGGCCGAGGCATAAGGCACTTTGCTCATAGCTTCCCTATCATTTACCGTAGCTGGACACTGAGCCTTGCTCAATATCTTACCTGACAACATAGGCACTGAACCTTTCTTTGCCTTATCCATTCTGAACTTTTTCAGAACTTTGTCAAGGTATGTACTCTGGCTTAAAGCTATCAGGCGTCTTTGTCTATCTCTATAGATCTTGATGCCCAATATATAAGCAGCTTCACCTAGGTCTTTCATTGAAAAACACTTGTTCAAATAACTCTTCACATCGTTAAGCATGTTGATGTCATTTCCGATAATCAATATGTCATCCACATACAGTACCAGAAACGTCACCGAGCTCCCACTCACTTTCTTGTAGATGCAAGCTTCGTAGCAATTTGGAACAAATCCAAAGCTCTTGATCACTTGATCAAAACGAAGGTTCCAACTCCGAGATGCTTGCTTCAGTCCATAAATGGAACGCTGAAGTTTGCATACTTTACTAGCATCCTTAGGATCGACAAAACCCTCGGGTTGCATCATATACAACTCTTCATCAATGTTGCCATTGAGGAAAGCAGTCTTGACATCCATCTGCCATATTTCATAATCATGAAACGCAGCAATTGCTAATAAATCCGAATGGACTTAAACATCGCTACGGGAGAGAAAGTCTCATCGTAGTCAACACCTTGAACTTGTCGAAAACCTTTTGTGACAAGCCGTGCTTTATAGACGGTAACATTACCATCCGCGTCCGTTTTCTTCTTGAATATCCATTTGCACTCAACGGCCTTTCGGTCGCTAGGAGGATCCACCAAACTCCATACTTGGTTTTCGCTCATGGATCCCAATTCGGATTTCATGGCTTCCAGCCATTTCTCAGAGTCTGGGCTCATCATCGCTTCCTCATAGTTCGTAGGTTCACTGTCTTCTACCAACAAGACAGTCAAGACAGGGTTGCCGTACCACTCAGGAGGGGCACGCGACCTTGTCGACCTGCGACGTTCAGTAGCAGCATCGTCCGAATCTTCATGATCCTTGTCATTAGCTTCCTCTATTGTTGGTGCAGGCGGCACTGGAACAATTTCAGGTGCTGCGCTACTCTCCAATTCAAGAGAAGGTTCAATAACCTCGTCTAGCTCTACTTTCCTCCTACTCACTTCTTTCGAGAGAAATTCCTTCTCAAGAAAGGAACCGTTCTTTGCGACAAACACTTTGCCTTCGGTTCTGTGATAGAAGGTATACCCAATAGTTTCCTTAGGGTATCCTATGAAGACGCATTTCTCCGCTTTGGGTTCGAGCTTGTCCGGCATCAACTTCTTGACGTAAGCTTCGCATCCCCAAACTTTAAGAAACGACAACTTAGGTTTAGCACCAAACCACAGTTCATACGGTGTCGTCTCAACGGATTTAGATGGAGCCCTATTTAAAGTGAATGCAGCGGTTTCTAATGCATAACCCCAAAATGATAACGGCAAATCAGTAAGAGACATCATCGATCGGACCATATCTAATAGGGTTCGATTCCGGCGTTCAGACACACCATTGCGCTGTGGTGTTCCGGGTGGCGTGAGTTGCGAAACAATTCCGCTTGCTTTAAGATGCGCGAGAAAATCATAACTCAAATATTCGCCCCCACGATCGGATCGTAGAAACTTAATCTTTCTGTTACGATGGTTCTCCACTTCATTCTGAAATTCTTTGAACTTTTCAAACGTTTCAGATTTATGTTTCATTAAATAGATATACCCATATCTACTTAAGTCATCGGTAAAAGTGAGGAAATAGCGATATCCACCGCGCGTCGAAACACTCATCGGTCCGCATACATCGGTATGTATGATTTCCAACAAGTCCGTTGCTCGCTCCATCATGCCGGAGAACGGGGTTTTGATCATCTTGCCCATGAGGCATGGTTCGCATGTGTCAAATGATTCAAAATCAAGAGACTCCAAAAGTCCATCAGAATGGAGTTTCTTCATGCGCTTTACTCCAATATGACCTAGACGACAGTGCCACAAATAAGTAGTATTATCACTATCTACTTTGCATCTCTTAGCCTCAATGTTATGGATGTGTGTTTCATCCCTTTCGAGATTTAGAAGAAATAAACCATTCACAAGAGGTGCATGACCATAAAAGATGTTACTCATATAAATAGAACAACCATTATTCTCCGATTTAAATGAATAACCATCTTGCAATAAACACGATCCGGAAATGATGTTCATGCTCAACGCAGGCACATAATAACATTTATTAAGGTTTAAAACTAACCCCGAAGGTAAAACTAAGGAGAGCGTGCCGACGGCCATCACATCAACTCTTGATCCGTTGCCAACGCGCATCGTCACCTCATCCCTCGCAAGCCGCCGTCTATTCCGTAGCTCCTGTTTCGAGTTACAAATATTAGCAACTGAACCGGTATCAAATACCCAGGCACTACAACGAGGGCTAGTAAGGAAAACATCAATAACATGTATATCAAATATACCTTTGATGGTGCCAGCCTTCTTGTCCGCTAAGTACTTCGGACAGTTGCGCTTCCAGTGACCCTTGTCCTTGCAATAGAAGCACTCAGTGTCTGGCTTGGGACCAGACCTGAGCTTCTTCTCAGCAGGGGCAACGCGCTTGCCGCCGCCTTTCTTGAAGGGCTTCCTTGCACCCTTACCTTTCTTAAAGGTGGGGGGCTTGTTGACCATCAACACATGATTATTCTTTTTGATGTTCACCTCCGCTACTTTCATCTTAGCAAAGAGCTCAGTGATCATATCAGTGGAACCAATCTGATTGTGATCAACTACAAAACTTTTGTAGCTAGGAGTGTCAATCTTGAGCTCCTCTGGAATCATGCAGTCCAGTTGCTCAAGGCGTTGAGTGTAGCCCGACATCTTAATGGCGTGCTCACTAACGGAACTCCCTTCCTCCATCTTGTAGTTAAAGAATTTCTTAGAGATCTCATATCTCTTAGAACGGGCTTGAGTCTAAAACATGTTTTTCAGCTCCTCGAGAATCTCAAAGGGCCCGGCGAACTCCTCAAAACTATTTTGAAGATCCGATTCCATAGCATACAACATGGCGATCTTAATCAAATCATAATCATCCTTGCGCGACTGATAAACAGCCTTTTCATCAGCCGGCGCATCTATAGCAGGGGCTTCACCTAGCGCTTTCTCAAGGACATAGTCCTTTTGTCCGCCAGCGAGAATGATTCTCAGAATGCGGAACCATTTGGTGAAGTTAGACCCATTGTTTCTAAGTTTTTCTATCTCAGCAAAAACGTTGAAGTTGAAGTTGGACTTGGCCATTGGATCTACAGTATTTGCAAGTACAATTTAGACTATGTTCATGATAAATAGTTCAACTTAATCAAATTACTAGATGAACTCCCACTAAATTCAACATCCCTCAAGTTGTTTAGTGAACACGATCCAAATTCACCACACCTAATCCGATCATCACGAGAAGAGATGTGGTTTCAATGGTGGACAACGAAGTGTCGATCATATCATTCATATGACTCATGCTTAACCTTTCGGTTCTTGTGTTCCGAGGCCATGTCTGTACATGCTAGGCTCGTCAAGTTAGACCCAAGTATTTCCGCGTGTGCAAAAACTGGCTTGCACCCGTTGTATGTGAGCGTAGAGTCTATAGCACCCGATCATCACGTGATGCTTGGACACGACGAACTTTCACAACGGTGCATACTTGGGGAGAACACAGTTTTTATCTTGATCTTTAAGTGAGGAATCATCTTATAATGCTACCGTCGCGATCTAAGCATGATAAGATACATAAAAGGATAAACATCACATGCATATAACTTTATGTGACATGGTATAGCCAATCTTCGCGCAATGATCTCCATCTTGTGCGTTCCGGCATGATCTCCATCACTCCACCATGATTGCCTCCACCACGAATAGCAACTACAACTATTGCTAACTACTTAGCGATAAAGTAAAGCTATTACATGGCGTATAAGAAGTTGACTCGCAGGTCATACACAATTATAAAGACAACCATATGGCTCCTGCCGGTTGTGTACTCATCGACATGCAAGTCGTGAAACATTACAAAACATGATCATCGCATACAATATACACATCACATCTTGGGCCATACCATATCACAGAAAACACTCCCTGCAAAAACAAGTTAGACGCCTCTACTTTGTTGTTGCATGTTTTACGTGGCTTATGGGAGTAGATGCTAAGAACGATTCTTACCTACGGAAAGCCACAACGGTGATATTATGGTTGCCAAACTCCGGTGTTAATCCCATGACAACTATAGTGAGAGAAACTGACATCCACCAGCCGCATGTGTGGAACAAGCCACACGTCAAGTGCGGAGCCGGTCTCGCGAGCGACGTCGCGTAAGGTTGGCCTGGACCGCTTCAATCTCACTATCCCGCGTCATAAGAAGAACACAAACAAGAGGCTTGCAACAGAAAACATCAACGCCCACAACAACCATGTTGCGTTCTACTCGTGAAACACATCTACGCATAGATCTAGCTCTGATACCACTGAAGGGTTTCGCGGCATAGTAAATCAAAATTTTCTACGGAGCGAACAGAGGGAAAGCCAAGATCTAATCTAGGAGATGCAAACAACGAGAGAGATTGGATTAGATCTTCATACCCTTGAAGATTCGCACAGCGGAACGTTCGTCGGAACGTGGGTGATGTAGTCGTACTCGCTTCTCCTCCTCGCGATCCGATCCGATCTAGCACCACAAGTGGCGGTGCCTCCGTGAGATGCACACGTGCAGCACCTCGACGTCTCCTCCTTCCTCGGACCAGCGAGTATGGTGGAGAGATAGATTGGATCTACAACACGACGGCGTGGTGTATATGGTGGAGAATTTCTGCTGCAGGGCTTCGCCTACAAACAGTCGGGAGGGAGAGAGGAAGGTAGCAAGGCTGCTAGGGCTTGGAGGAAGGTGTGTGTGTATGGGGGAGGGGGCGCACCACCCCTCTATATATAGAGGGGGGCGGCCAGCCCTTGCCCCTCCTCCAAGCCTATCTCTAGTTTAAACAATTTAAACTCTCCCTTATCTAGAAATCCTATCTCTAGTTTAAACGATTTAAACTCTCCCTTATCTAGAAATTCTATCCCGAGATTTAAACGAGTCAAATCTCTCTAGAATCGGCTGGGCCCTATGGGGCCTTGTGCCCCAGGCCCAATGTGGCCAGGACACTCCCTCATAGGCCCATGCCCCCTCCCGGAAGGTGGGGCCACGTTGGTCCCCTTCCGGAAGGTTCTAGAAGCTTCCGGTACAATACCGATTAACCCGGAACAATTCCGAACTCCAAAAACTGCACTGCCTTATATGAATCTTATTCTCCAGACCATTCCGGAACCTCTCGTGATATCCCGGATCCCATCCGAGACTCCGAACAAAAATTCATAAACCAATTATCCAATCTATCCTAGCGTCGAGATACGTTAAGTGTGTGACCCTGCGGGTTCGAGAATATGCAGACATGATCTTCTATCAATAATCAACAGCGGGGTCTGGGCACCCATATTGACTCCCACACATTCATCGATGATCATATCGGATGAACCACGATGCCAGGATTCAATCAATCCCATATATATATTCCCTTCGTCTTGCGATATTTTACTTGCCCGAGATTCGATCGTCGGTACCGTCATACCTAGTTCAATCTCGTTCACAGCAAGTACTTTACTCGTTCCGTAATCCGATATCACTTTGTGATTAACTCCTTAACCACATGCTTGCAAGCGGTGTTGATATCGATTACCGAGTGGGCCCGAAGTATATCTCTCCGACTTGGGAGGGACAAATTCCATCTCGATACATACAACCCAACAGATACTTTCCGATCACCTGAGAGACACCTTTATGATCACCCTCTCATAGGATGACGTTTGATGACCTCAAAGCTTTCTTCCGATACCAGGGAGTTGCATTATCTCATGGTCTAAGGAATACAATATTTGACATAGGAAAAGCTTCGCAAAGACGAACACGATGACACGATCTAATTGCTCTGCTTTGTTTGGGTCTATCCACCATATCATTCTCCCAATGATATGATCTCATTATCAATTGACAACTCATGTCTATGGTTAGGAAACCTTAACCATCATTGATCAATGAGCTAGTCCATAGAGGCGTACTAGGGACACGGTGTTGTTCACAAACCACACAAGTATTAAAGTTTCCGCTTAATACAATTCTAGCATGGAATATAAACTTTATCATGAACAAGAATTATAATAATAACATCTTTATTATTGCCTCTAGGGCATAATTCCAACAGTTGCCACCGTCACTTCCCAGACCCTAGCGCCGCCGCCCTGCTAGCCGAGCAACACGCTTTCGCCGCGCCATCTCCTTCTTTATCATTCTTCAAAAATTAGTTTCATATTTGTTTTTTGACTTTTAAAACTAGTTCCTTACACTGTGAAGGTGGTTCCAAATTAAATAAAATAGGAAACCGGAGTAAAAGGATGATCCGATGCTAAATGTGGTTTCAAATTGATTAGACAACCTGTATATGATATGTGTCCTCTACTCTTATATCTTAAACAAAAAGTAAGGCTAATATTATCAGCAGTAGAAATTTAGAATAGCTATATTGTGGAGCTCTAGCCAAATTCAGATTTTTGTCAGATTTAGGTATAGCAACATTGTGGGTGCCCTTACATCAAGTTTAGTAGTATAGCTGGTTGTTGGCTATAAGGTGTTGACACATTATCTATAGTGAGTCATGTTGCTAACATATACAACAGTTGGCAAAAGAATGTACTATTACTTTATTAAACTCTATTGTACTACTATTACTTTATTAAACTCTATTGTACTTACTCGTAGTTAAGAGTCAGCTGCATACATACTTCTAGTCATTGTGTGAGAGTGAAAGATGAGTCATGCACAATAAAATAGCATATATAAATATAGCTAACTACTCCCTCCGTTTCAATATATATAGCTTGTGAAGAAAATGTATCTAGACTTGTTTTAGTGTGTAGGTTCATTCAAGTTTGGAGTAAACCTACACACTAAAACAAGTCTAAATACATTTGCTTCACAAAGCTAAAACATCTTATATTTTGAAACGGAGGGAGTATTATACTGTAGTATATGTTGATTACTAAATCGACTATGGATAATCGTGGCTATCGCTGCAGCCAGCTGTTGTTCTTGTTCTAATTGGAGAAAAAAACAGTCCGCGCGGCAGACAGGCAGCTATCGGGGACACGGGGTCCGTTTGAAAGCGCATTTGTGAAGGCCTCACTTGGAAGGAAAGTGCACTCTGGGGCAGTCCCTGATGGAGTCCCTGATACCGCCCGCAGGAAGCAACTACACCTGCGGCACCGTGTCCTTGCCGTCCCATCCAATCATACCCGAGAGAAGAAACAACGAGGAAAACTCCGTCCTCCCGGGAAAGCTAGCAAAGCTGCGGAGTCCAGGACACGCAGAGGCCCGAGTTATTAACTAATCAAATCGACGCGCCACGCAGGACCGCCACGACCGACCGATAGAATAGCCATTTCGCTGTAGCGATCGATCCATCAGCCATCATGGCGTCGCCGCCGCCTCCCAAACGATCGACACCGCGACCTTGTTTAATCGTGACTTTGCCGCGGTCGGCTTCAGCCACCCATCAGGCCGTGGTGACCTCATGAGCTCCGGTTGCTTCTCCCTTTTTTCCTTAAACCGCTCCGACGCGCGCTGGCTTTATTATACCTCAGGAGTACTAGTATACTGCAATCTTCAACGGAATCATCGGTTTGATTACGAAGGAGACACACACACCGTACCGTACCACATGCGGTTGGGAAAGCCACGCATGCATTCAGCTAGTAATTTTTTTTGCCAGAAGAATACTGTGCCTGCCTGTCCTTGTCCGGACGGTACAGCGCTATCCGGACCGGCAGGCAGCCGCCATGAAATCAGCAGCGCAACAACATGTCGTTTGTCCGCATCCGATGGCCATCCGTCCCGCCGAAGCAAAGTGCAAGTGGAATTCGTTCTCGCTTTGCTCTGCCGTGCCTACTTCGTATCATATATCATACTGTAATAAAGATCAAAATAGTCTAGCCAAGCCAAAACATAGCAGGTGCTGGCAGTATTTGTATGCTCTCCTCGTCTCTGCCAAGCCCGATCGCGTCACATACAGCGGCATGGGCTCGCAGCCATTATTATTATGGTCGGTCGATCGATCGAGGCCCTCGAACGGGGTGCAATGATAGCCTGATCTGCTGCATCAATGCACGTATGTTTCGTTTGAATCGACGATCAGTTCACATCACTCCCCTTTAATCAGAGCGAGCTCGTCTTTCTGGAACCATCCATCGCTTCCGAAGGAGACGGAACAGGTATCTTTCTAGGCGATTTATTACGGAGCTTCGAGCCCCACAGCTAGCTTAAAAGAACGCCCAAAAGAAGGAAGAGGATGATGAGCGGCGGTGCCTGTGTAGAGGGGCCTTCTTTAAGCTCTGTAGCCAGCGGCCGGACGTAGGCTTTTGAGGTGTACGTACGTCTTTCCCCGGAAACCAGATGCTGTCTCACCAGATCGGATAACAGATGGCCGCCCAAAGATGGTGTGCATATCATGCACACCTAGCTATGTCTATGTGTCCACCTACGTAGTATGCGATGGAAAGCGACCACGAATAATGATTAGGTACATGCCCTAATTAAGCTCCCCTAAAATTTCCATTCAATAATATAACCTGCTTTGTGACCACAAGGTGTCAAAGAGCAGCTCACGTCAAAACATCAAGAAACGCGAATCATTGGCACGTACGTGCGTCAACTGGCCTCTCCGGGAATATGGCTGAATTCCTTCAGGTTCAGACTTCACCACCATGAATTAGGGCACGTCACCGCTACATCACCGCACCAATAATTCGTCCATAATGCAGCACGAATGATATGGACTTTGAATTACTCAAGGGGGGAGAAACCATTTAAAAAGAAAGCTTCGTGACATCCTCTCTTCTTTTTCCGGCGGTAATTTGCCTGCTGTATTTTCCTCGACCGCGACCTGGCCCGATGGATCGGCTCGTTTCGTCATCTTGTCCATCGAGTTGTTAATTGGCCAGTGCATCGTCATCGGCATTTGGATTAGGACTGGTTCCAAGAGCCTGATGTGATGTTTAACCGCAACATGATTACTTTCAGCGACACCAGGCGTTGCTGCAACCGACCCTAGCTAGCCTTGATCGGGTGCATAATTCAACACCAACATGTACTATCTGTTGATGAGTACATCATCGAATATATGGAAGTCATGCATGATCAGCCGTCCAGGGAACTTGAGATGAACAAAGCGCTTTAGTGGTTAGTAATGTGTGTGTCCCACAGTGTCATCCATGTCGCAGCTAAAAATATGATTAGGGTGTTTTATAGTAAAGCATGGAAGGGTACACAAATAGTCCAAAGGCGTTAGAGTAGTTGACCAAACTACCGAACGTCGTAGACTGGCCATGAAACACTTCAATAGAGTACGCATCATTTTCCGCTCCTTAACCTGCTACGCTTACTAATCCAGTGACATGCGACAAAAAACATTTGGTTCGTTTGAATAGACCAACCAAACCATATAGTACTCCCTCCTTTCCAAATTACGATGCATATTAGGTTTAGTTCGAAGTGAAACTTTATAAAGTTCGACCAACTATATATTATAAAAATATTTTACCATTATGATACCAAATGCATATAATAAGAAAATACACTTATATGATGGTTCTAGTAATATCGAGTTGATGTTGTAGATATTAATGATTAGTTCCTATATATTTGGTCAAATTTTAGGAAGTTTGACATTGAATAAAACCCATATGCATCCTACTTTGGAAAGAAGAAAGTATTGAACATTCTCCATAAAAGGCATCCACAAGTCCTAACAGTCAACAAGAAACCAAATAGGTACTTCCCTATAATACAGCGTGTTTCTTGGGAAGACGCTAAGGCCATTTCTAGCTCTGTTTTTTTGACTTTCATAAGGTCATATCGCCACATTTACAACATAATATTTCTATGAAATCATTCTTCCATTAAACTGCTTCGAGGCTACTAAAATTCAACAGACCAATGTGTCGGTTAAATGTAAATATGCTCACAAAAGTAGGCACAAATCATATTATTGTGGTTTCACTTAATGCCATACAACTAATATAAACAACATTTTACTAACTCTCAAGATAGATGTCTTAGATGAGATTATACATGGATTGCACACTTAAAAGGTCTTATGCGAGTTAAAGAATCATTTCCTACAGTTTGGCATATTGAAGAGTGGAGAGGCGGAATTTAAATATGACACAATCTTGATACTGAGAGGAACATGGTCTCTCACTTAAATAATAATCTGCATTTGTGAGACATTAAGGGCGTCAGACATGACTTTAGTCCTTTTAATAATCCAACCAATGGTTGGTTGTCGACTAACTTGCTATTTCTTTTTATTGATTAAAATATTATGTCAACCCCTCCCCCCCCCCCCCCCCCCCATTTACCCTTCTACCAAAGTTGATCAAATAGATCATCCCTCTGTAAGCTACATAACATTTAAGTCTTCTGATGGTTTGAGGATAGACCAAAATTCATTGTTCTTGTAGAAGCTTTGTGTTATTTCCTATTATTTGTCTTATACCTATTTTTCTTAGTTAGAACAAGAGATATTTTACGGTGCATCTGACTACACAATTATGTATGTAGTATATGGCCTGGTCGAATGGTCCATCTTAATTGGTCTAGTTTGTCCATTGGTTACTTACGTAATTACTGTCAAAATTTCCTAGGGTAAAATTATAGTATTACTTAAAGCGAAAATACGACCCTACCCTTCGACAGGAAAATGATTGCACGGTTTAAATAGTGTAATAATGAAAATGCCCCTTAGAACAAAATATACTACCAAAATTCTGAGGTAGTATATCAGATTTGGAGCATGGTATGAAGACAATTGGATGGTCTAGGGTGCATTAATGTACCCTAAAACATCCCTAGAACAATATTCCATCAACTCATAATATACATCACACAAAATCTAGCATGCCTCATTCAGTCCAAACTTTATATCTTTTATTCACACTTTAAATTCATCCATGCGATACATGCATGCAACAGCGGCTCAACTTCTCCACGATTTTATGTTTCATTCATGTTTTTGTTTACATGTTCAATGTTCAAATAGCAGAGATTCATGAAGGAATAGTGCACTATTATTGGTGAGCAGTATTATGACTAATATTTTATACAATGAAACCACTCCATTATTTTTTCCATGAGAAAAAATGAAAGTAACAAGGAAATGTGCAATTAAAGGTGAAGCGAGAACATAAATATGATAATTTATTTGAGAAATAGAAAATAGACATATCATGGCATTAGTAGCACCCATAGTGTTTTTAGTACGTAAGTGGTGAGTCAGAGTTTGATATCATCAAAACATATTGTTTAACTTTAAAAATTCCACCACGTGTTTCATAACAACCTTATAAAAGGAAGACAAAAGGACTGACACAAATCACTAAGTGATATCACGAAGTGAAACATGTTTGTCGATGAACTTAGTTGCTTCGTTGTGCTCAGATTATGTTGTGAGCATGGCATCGAGGAAAATGTGGCACCCTTGATGTTAATGATGAAAGTTTACAACATATATGAAAAGACTACATATATAAGCTTAAGCGTGGTGACCTACGGCAGTTTTGAAGCCACTTGCGGCCTGGAGCGCTTACTGTCGTTGCTTTGTGGGCTTAAAGCGCTGTTTGCATTTAGCTTGGATATGCAGAACGCTTTGCCTCTAGCCCTCTAGGCGTGGTTAAACCACAACTGCAAAGTTTTTCTTTCTAAAACTTTTTTTACCTTAAAAATTTGAGTCGTACCGCCCGACCAAGCGATAAGCAAGCTAGCCTTTGTCTAGTACTAGTAGTGTGAATACTCCAGGCCAATCCAATTTGAGTAGTAGTATCGCCAGGCCATTAGCAAGATAAGACAAAAGATAATAGAGGACTGGATATGGAAGATGAGCCTTTAAACGTAGCGGGCAAAGTACATGAGACAGGTATACATGGTTTGTCCTATAAACTTAGTGGACGCAAGAAGATTTATAATAAAAATATCGACCCATGTTTATACTGAACAATTTTACATGTTACTATTTTTTTTGATACAATTGTTTTATTTAAGATTATTAAACTTTATTTCTCATAGAATCTTAAAATATGAACACAATAACACTATTAGGTAATAATAAATCTCAGAAATTATGCTTTACAACACAAACATCATGTATCATCTTAATTAAACCTAAAGTCACTCATATATATTATTGCGATCATCTATGTTCATCTATGTTGTTCGTGTTTTAATATCCAAGATTATCTTGGTAGAGAGTTCCAAAATGCACACTTGTCTAACTAATATCTAAAAGAAGACTTGCAAAAGATGATAATCTTGTTGTTTAAACTACTAGGAAAGTTTAGATTATGTGATGTACCAATAAGTAGTCTGTGTTTGTATTAATTTACTTGTAACATATGTACCCACGTTACATGGACCATCATGCAAGGGCATCTCCTTTAGCTGCACAATGTTATATATTTTTACCCTTTTTGAACAAATGTTATCTCAAGTTCCCTTCTGACATTGCATATACTGTAAAAGATAACAACTCATTAATTTCTAGCTTCCCATAAGAAGGCAGGTAATTAATACCATGTGTCTACCAAAAAAAAATATTAACCAAAAAAGAACAACAAAATATCTTAAATATGATAAGCACAATTTAGAGTTAACCACTATGCTATAAAAATTAAAACACAACAAATCGACCAGCCAAGCAAATGGGCTTTGAGACGTTTGTTACAGCAACCGGTGAGATTGACAACCCCACTGTTAGTTGGGGCAAAGTCTTTAGTTTGTATTGTCCATGTTTCCACGTTGCTTGCAACACCTTTGAGACGTTTCCTTCCTCCTACTGGTTCGATAACCTCGGTTTCTTACTGAAGGAAGACTTGCTGTTGTACTGCATCACACCTTGCTCTTGGGGTTTCCCGACGAAGCGCTCCCACGTTGACGCAGCACCATCAATCATCAGAACGGCTCCTTTGTCAGACGCATTCTCCACAGCAAGCGTGCGCCCAATTGAGTTCACGAGTTCGCCAATTGATTGTCCACAACAAATTCCCCCCTCTGAAACAATTTGATGCAAGATCTAACCTTTCTTGCGCACGGTTGTCATTGCCATCCTTCATACAGGTCTACGAAATGGCACCATACTGCGTCCAGGACCAACGGAAGGCCGAAGTGAAGCTAGACAAAGGACCGCCATCGCCGGAGAAGGGCCACCGTCGCCAGAGAAGAAGAAGAAGAAGAAGAAGAAGAAGAAGAAGAAGAAGAAGAGAGGGATGCAATGGCATGGGCACAGACATGGGACTGACTCGGGGTTCCATCTTGCAACGCCTACCTGGGTAAGCTATAGGTCCGACGCTCACGTGGATAAGTCATGAGTCCCACGCTAATCTGGATAAGTGAAGAATTGTGTCAACTATGGAACCTGACTGAACATCGCCTCACTTGTCAGCACGTAATGGCAAAGGCTGGTGGACAACGAGTTCTAGACCGTGTGAGAGTTTCGGACAAAGAGATAAGGAAAAGTTAATCGGCTAGGAAAAAGTGAGTACAAGTAAGGAACCAATGACACGAAAATAAAAATCCCCAATACAAACTCTAAATGTTAGTCTCCGAACATTAATTTACCGCACTGATCTAATATCATGCGTAAATGATAAGTATATGGTCACTAATATCTGAAAATGCATTATTAATAACCATTCATTAACAGCGTAAAAAAAATGAAATGTCAAAAGTGATATTTTGGGTAGCTGAATATATTTTTTGAAGTAAAAATATGATAGCTATACAGCCATAATAATTCCTTCACATGATGTGAAGAACAAATGTACCATGAAAAACTTAAGACGATGCGCTCACATTTGTGAGTGCCTAGTTATGATGTAAAAGTTATACATCATCAAATAGGTCTACTTCACCCGTTGAAAAAACATTATTGACCTTTGGTGATGTGTAAATTAGGTTTTACATCGCCAGTGCTATTATAGGTCATATGTGTTAGAGATATATGCACGGAAGCACATATGCACCGAGTACTTAAACGCATCTTAAAACTATTCAGAGTGAGCTATACCCGAGACAACATCCACTTGGTTTGGCTCGTGATCGCGAAAGGAAGCATCGTATCCTTCTCCCCGCACCGCAGGGTTCAACGCACCGGAGTGAACTTCATGGTGATTTTCCCACTCGGATAGTGTAGTGGCGTGGTTAGTGGCCGTAACTTTCCCCCGCGGAGAAAACGTGTCTCGGTGCTCGCTTTTGGCGCTTTGTGGCGCGGCCCGCACCCCTAGCAGCCAAAACCGGCATTGGTGGAGGAGCGAGGCGAGGTGACGAAGCGGGAAGGAAGGAAGGAAGGAAGAAAGAAACCGCACGAAGCACCACGCATAATCTACCATTAGCAAAGGACACGTACTGGTACTAGCAGTCGGCCGAGATTGCGGATGCGACATCTCCAACCCGACCCGTTAGCTAAAATAGCGTCAGCGCTGATGGCCGCGTGCCTGCCACCGCCACCAATGGTCTGCCGCTGTTGCTCCATCCACGGCCACTCCCTGCTCCACGAAGCCACACTGTACTGTTCTAAATTGAAATGGTGGACTAGATTCCGTCTCCTGGACTGAAGCGTGACAAGGCGGCGAGCATCCGCTAGCAGGGTACGGAGTCCAAGCCGGGCTCGCCGCTGACGCTAACCGGGCCCGGATCCGTCAAGGAGGGGATAAGACCGAACGGAACGGGGCGACCGGCCTCGCTACGGAACAAACGCTCCCCTGAAACTGAAAGCATCCTCCCCTCACCAGCCGGTTTGGTTTACCACCACCTCCACCTCCACTGTCCACCAGTGCTGGCCGTGACACTTGCAGCCCGCTTTCTCCCCGCCCGGTCTACAAAGACCTCGCCTTTCCTCTGCCTCCACTTCTTTCTTCCCAAAAACTCCAAAGCCTCCTCCTCTCTCCCCTTTCCCCCTCCTCTTTCCTCCCCTCAAATCCTCCGCTCCGCTCCGCACTCTTCTCCCTCCTGCCTCGCACCCAGCTTGCTCTGTCTGTCGAGTTCCGGCATGGCAATGGCATTCCACGACCACTCGCCGCTGCTGCTCAGAATCAACACCAGCGCCAGAGGCGGCCACATGGTAACGTCTTCCTCTTTGCCTCCCCTGCTTTATCTTGGGTTGAGCCATTGAATGCTCTGTTTATTGCTTTCAACTCAACTCTGCTAACTAACTGATGGAATGGCGGCAGGGAGGGGACGAGGCGGAGAACCAGCGGTGGCCGCCGTGGCTCAAGCCGCTGCTGGCGACCAGCTTCTTCGGCCAATGCAAGGTGCACGCCGACGCGCACAAGTGCGAGTGCAACATGTACTGCCTCGACTGCATCAGCGGCGCGCTCTGCTCACAGTGCCTCGCCTACCACCACGGACACCACGCCATCCAGGTGACCCAAACAGCTCCCTTTCTTCCTTCTTCTTCTTCTTCTTCTTCCGCTCTCTGGCGACCCAGGTGACCCAAACAGCACACAAAGGGCCGGCGAGCTATTGATGCTTCTTGGCTCTCCAGCGGAAGCGTCCCTCTCTCTAAGCTAGTATTGACTTGTAGTAGCTCAGTAGCTGTATCTTGCAACTTCCAACGGCCTCTCTTTCCCCACACGCATTCGAAAGTAGGCGCATCCGAGGAGCGGGATAACGAACTTGCCCGAACCGGCATGGGAAATGGCCCTGTTCCATCTCTCTGACTACGGTTCTTTCTTCCGCTCTTGTATTGCAGATCAGGAGGTCCTCGTACCACGACGTGATCCGCGTGTCGGAGATCCAGAAGGTGCTGGACATCACCGGCGTGCAGACCTACATCATCAACAGCGCGCGCGTGGTGTTCCTGAACGAGCGCCCGCAGCCCAGGCCAGGCAAGGGCGTCACCAACACCTGCGACGTCTGCGAGCGCAGCCTCCTCGACACCTTCCGCTTCTGCTCCCTCGGATGCAAGGTCAGTCAACACGCCTCTTCCTTCATGCCAAAGAAGTTTCTTCTTCACTTCAGTTCAAAGTGCTTTCCAGCGGCATTGCGATTTTAAACTCTGTTGTTTGTGCAGATCGTTGGCACCTCCGGCGAGTACCGCGGCCGGAAGAAGCACGCCGCAGGGCAGAAGCGGAAGCTGAAGAAGAGCCCCACTGGTGGCCCGGCGGCGTCGGACTCGGACGACTCGTCCACCATCACGAGCGGCGGGAGCGACAAGAGCAGCGTGGTGCAGAGCTTCACCCCGTCCACCCCGCCGGCCGCCACCGCCAACAGCTACCGCTCCGCCAAGAGGCGCAAGGGCATCCCGCACCGGTCGCCCTTCGGCAGCCTCATGGTGGAGTTCTAGGGCAGACCAGCAACCGTCCGGAGCGCTCCCTCGCCGGAGGGCGATCCAGCGGTACACCTCCACTGTAGCATACGCATCCATATCTACCTCTCTACTATAGTTTGGTCTGTTCCGTTCTACACAAGGAGCCGAAGCAAGCAATAACGAGCTTCCCCCGCCATTGCCGTCGCACCTGTGCGCTCCTGGACGAGGAGGCCGGTGCGGCGCAATGCAGGGATAGTTACTACTACTTTCATACAGTACTACTAGTTTACAGCAAACAGTCAGTCAGTAACAGGAACGGTGTGTGGGGTTTGTGTTCCGTCGTCTCGCCGGAAGGGCGGGCGGGCGGGAGGTAGTAGCTAGTACTACTACTGCTAAGTTTTGCAACTTTTTTCATTCGTAGGTGTTGGTAGCTTGTGTTTGATACTACTACCATGGTAGATGTACATATATGCATGTATACTATCACAGATGGGGAATGCTAGTAGTAGTTGTACTATGACTCCGGTGTTCATATTTTGTCCTGTAATAATAAAAAGGTTCAGAATGCTGCTCCTCGGTAGCTAGCCCTGACGGCCTTCACCTTCGGCAGGCCTCATCATGCTTGTTTCTTGCTTGGATTCTTCATCTTCTCAATCTCTCTCTAGATCATCTGCAAATGCTTGGAAAATGTGTCAAAGATTTTGCAATGCAGGGGGACATGGGAGGGTACTGCAATGCAATGGTGCTAGAAAATGAGGAATCTAGCTCACCCTGGGACGGTGGAAATGGGGAGAACTGTGGCATGGTCAGCTGCGTCAAGCCGCCTGCCTAACTTGCTTGACCCGGCAGCCATTCACCCAACCCAAGGATGGATTGAAAGCGGCCGGCCGATGCCGACCTTGTCGTCATCGTCGGCCCTGGACCAGTTCGTTGCTTCCGCTCATACGGCAGCTCTGTCCAACCATTCAACTCTGCCGGCCGGCACGGCACGGCAGGGTCTCCCTCTCTCCCTCTCCGTGCCGTGGTGGTAGAGGTAGAGGTAGATGTAGCGGCACTGATAATAAAGACGGGGGCTGGCTGGATCGATCGATCTAGAGGCGAGATCGGTCGTACAATACGAGCAATGATACGTGTACTGGCAGGGCCACGTGCGTCGTCGATCGCACACTCCCATCTAGGGAAAGGTCGGCCTACTAGGAGGACGGGCGCCGGCCGGGGCAGGTGCGCTGCACGCACTCACGCACGGGGACCCTTCTTCGTTTGAAACTCCTCGCCCCTTGGCATGGCATGGCATGTGTGCGGCACGGCGCCGTCAGTGGGTGGGGGCTAGCCGTCCATAGCTCTGGATCTCGTCGGTCGGCTCCCATCCCGCGCATTCGAAATCTCATGGGCACGCGCCGCGCACTGGCGGCGACGCCTAGCTAGAATATGGGGGCGTGCCCACCCCACCCCCACGCGTGAGCCCCGTGCTCATCACACGTTGTTTCCCCACACGTAGACGTACGCCTGTCTGGGCTCACTTGCCTCCTACCCTAGCTCTCCCTCCGTCGCCGCCGGCTCGCGTGTGGCGCCGGCCGTGACGCGTGTGCCCTCGTCGGACGACGGCGGCGGCGGCGTGCGCGGTCACCACGGGAGGGGTAGGTTTCCCGGCTCGACGTACGCGTGGTCCACGACGTGGATTGGTTGGGTTGGATTGCTCTCGTACACGCCCGGATATTTCTCGAGTTCCGCTTGGCTTTTTCCACGGCGAAAGCAACCGGGGCCGCCGTACTTTTCTCTCCGTTTCTTTAGCAAAGTGTTCGGCGTACGCGCGGCCTCCTACGGAGCTTGTGCAACCGGTGTTTGACACGTGGGCCCCACGATCAGACACTGCCCACGATGAACCGAGGTTATTTTTTCCTCTGAACCATTCATTGGCATAGGCATGGCGGTACTGCCAGTGTTCGTGTGTTCAACTGACTTTCAGCGTGTACGTACATTTCTCCAGGCTCTTACTTTGTGACGAAGGTGGATCAGCGAGTGGGTGGGTGGGTGGAGTTCACGGCCACGGGCCACCAGTGCACCGCAACGATATCTCAATCTTGACATGAATGGGCGAATCAAATCCAGGAGTGCAGTGGTGTGGCGACAGTCACTTCTTCTGTCCCACTCCACTCCCTTCGTGGGCACACCTCTTTCCATCAGATAAGTTCGGAGGAAGAACGACTCAATTTGCACGACAATAAATAAATAAAACAAAGAAAACGCCGTGGGGGCAATGGATCCTGCCTGCGCGATTCTAGTGATGGGGAGAGAGTCTCACTCTTCAGTAGCATGATATAAAAAGAGGAAGGTATGTGCGTACAAATCAATCACCTGTTCCAATAGGATCAGATCGTTGAACCCTAATCTCCTTTCAGAAACCTTTTTTTTTATGGCAACGCCTTTTCCTTCCGTTAGCGACCCATCGGGGATCGCTTTCCTCCCTGCAGGAATCACAACAGGGTATCCACTACAACTAGCCCAGGTTTTCCCCCCCTCCCGTCCTCTCCCCTGAATCCCGACGGAGAAAAACTCTGAAAGTTGCGACTTTTGGCGAGGCCGAGCGAGCGTGGTGTTCCGTTCAAAAAGGAGACGTTGAAAGGGGGCTAGGTCCCAGGAATCGGGCCTTGTCAGTCAGGTTCCTTCCTTCCTTCCTTCCTTAGGAAATCAGCAAAGCCAGAAAATGATTATGTCATCTGGGTCCTAGTACTAGGAAATTAGGCCCTCTGGATCAGACGAGAAACCGTCGTCAGGCTCGATCCTTATCGCTGTGGCATTCAGGATAAAACACGCGCTGTGTGTCAGCAGTTCTTCTGAACCCTTGTTTCAAAAACACAGTTCTTGTGCACCAGTATCATGGATCTGCATAGCCCACTGACCAGTAACCAGGGCGCAGGTGCGAGTGATCTGCACTGACGGACGAATGGGATGGGATGGGAGCTGCTTTCGCTTTGGCAACGCACTGTGTCGTGTGTGCTTGATTCCAGACTCTGAATTTATTCGTGTTCCTGCTGCTCACGCGCAAGGCAATGGATGGGCCTCGTTGACCTCTTTGCCGGTCTGTCCCGGCGGGGTGGGGTGCGCGTCGGTTAACGTACTAGTCGTGGAAGCTAGCCACGACGTATAGGTCAGGTCGGGACGAGGATGCAGTATACTGTACTGTACAATGATACAAGTATGTACAAGGATGATCGAGGTTGAGACGTAAACTGAAGGTAAACCGGCAAACTTCAGATATCTTTATCCGTTGCCAGTGGCGCAAAAGATTTGATGCAATCCTGTGACTCCCCCCATTGGACTGCTTGATTTACCTATGATATCCTGCTACAAGGCAACTCTTGCAGTTGCAGGTGCGCTGAATCTAGGGGATTCCGTTCGTCCTTTTGGACGGCACCCATGACTGAAATTTATTAGGGATCCACTGTGACACGCACGTCCGTTCATATTTTAGTCCGTTCGTGCGGCCATGTGACATTCAGCCATTGCTGCCTAGCCTCTTCATAGTTGATGTACCCAAGGCAGTACCATCTCCTAATTCGCATGATCTCATAAAAAAGAAGAAGAATCCCCCAATTCGAATATATGGTCTACCGGTTGGCGAAGGAACATGTTCTCTTCTGTTAGATGTATATTTTTGTATATTGTATTTTGCCCATATGTTAGGGGGCTTTCTGTATATTTGCATCTGTATCTGTAATATATATTGTGGCCTTTGGCCTACAGAGGAATATAATTTGTTTATTCCTAACATGGTATCAGAGGCCAAGGGTTTCCACGCCCACCGGTCCTCTACTTGTGATTGCCGCCGCCGTCAGCTCGCCCCAGCAACCACCGGTTCCCGTTCTGGCCGCTTGGGCGAAGTTCTCTCGATCTGCCTCACCGCACTGCTCCAGATCGGACCTCCTCTCTCCAGATTGGACCTCCTGATCGATCTGTCTGGCTCCCCAGATCGATCTGTCCGGTCTCCACTCGACGGGACCTGTCCTGATCGCCGCCTCCACCTGACGGGCCCCGCCCCACCAACTCCCCGCCCCGCCAACGACCCGACGGGCCCTGCCAACGACCTGTCTGCCCCTGCATCGAGCTGCCAGACCCGACGGGCCCCGCCAGGTCCCGCCACTCCCTCCTGCACCGAGCTGTCAGGGCCCTGCAGTGCAGCCAGCCCCCGACGCCCTGCTGTGCTGCTGCTCCAGGACGACCTGCTAACCCGACGGGCCCCGCCAGGTCCCGGCACTCCTCGGCTTCCTGCACGCGCGTCTGCTCCTCGGCTTCCTCCACGCGACGACCTGCCACGCGCGTTGGGTCCATGCGCGACGTCTGCTCCTCGGCTCCACGTGCAGTCTGCTTCTCGGCTTCCTCCACGCGTCTGCTTCTCGCCGGATCGCCAGACCGCTGTTGGGAATCGATCCCCGGCGGCCGGAATTGGCCTCCCCCGGCCCTTAGGCACCGCCCCTCGTCCCGGTTTGCCGGAATATCGTCGGATTTCGGCCGGCATCTGCCTACAGCAGGGTTGACCAGATCTGTTCTAAAAAAAATTGTGAGAGACATGTCTTCTGCATCGGGCTATGTTGTGATTCCTCGCTGCCCGGTGATCTTCGATGGCGCGAATTACCCTGATTTCGTGGCCTTTATGCGTGTTCACATGCGCGGTCTCCGTCTTTGGGGTGTGTTCTCCGGCGAGGTCTCCTGTCCGTCGTGCCCCCTTCTCCTGTGGCTCCTCTTCCACCGACGCCGATTGTTCTCGGCGCTGATGCTTCTCAGGAGGCCAAGGATGCTGCTCAGAGTGCCGATGATAGTGTTGTTGCTGCTTATGACCTTAAGTTCAAGCAGTACTCTTCTGATCTCGAGGCCTATCGCCACGCTCTGACTGTCTACACTTAGTGGGTCGATGAGGATGCTCGTGCTGCTGCTGTTCTCACCTCCAGTGTTCTACCCCAGTATGCTGCTGAGTTCATGAGTCTCCCTACTGTTGCCGCTCAATGGGCACATCTTCGTCAACGCTATCAGCCGTCTGGGATGCTCTTTACTTGTCTGTGGTTCGCCAGGAGCATGCTCTTCAGCAGGGTGATTCCACTATTGATGAGTTCTATACTCAGAGTGCTGCTATCTGGCGTCAGCTTGATTCTCTTTGTACTGCTGTTTGTGGCACATGCTCGTGCTGCCAGATTGTGCGCTCGGATTTGGAGTTTCATCGCATATATGAGTTTCTGTCTCGGCTCCGCCCGGAGTTTGAGCCCCGGCGTGCTCAGCTGAATGATCGTGGTCGTGTTCCGCTCTCTGAGGTGTTGTCTGAGCTTCGGGCTGAGGAGACCCGTCTTCGTGGTGTTGGTCTTCTTGCGGTTCCATTTGTGCTTGCTACTCGTGGTCCTACTATGCCGTCTGCTCCCTCGACTCAGCCACGGTCCTCTGTGCCGCCACCGATACTACCCACTCCTCCAGGTCAGGGTCAGAGTCAGCACCAACAGTCTCAGGGTCAGAGTCAGCACCAGCAGGCTCGTGGTCAGGGTCGTCGTGGTTCTCTTCGTCACTGCTCTTACTGTAACAAGGATGGCCACACTTGGGCCACCTGTTATACACGGGATCCCAGTTTACGTCAGCAGCACCAGATGGCTCGTGGGCAGTGGGTTCCTTCCGGAGCTTCAGCCGTTGCTCTCTCCGATTAGGACATTATCAGGAGTCTTCGCGGTCTGCTTGCTGCTACAGGCTCTTCTTCGACATGCACTGCTGGTTCTGTGACTGATTCTTCAGGCACTGCGTGATCACCACCTTCTACACAGTCAGGTACGTCCCCGTGGTATCTGGATTCTGGAGCTTCCTTTCATAAGACCTCTGAGTCCTCTTTTCTGTCCGCTCTTCGTTTTCTCCCTTCTCTTGTCCGTGTTTTCATGGCTGATGGTATCTCTTTTCCTGTTTCTAGTCGGGGTACCCTTTCTACTTCTTATTTTTATGTTCCTGATATTTCTCATGTCCCTCTTATTAAGATGAATGTGTTCTCTGCTAGCCAGCTTACTGACTCTAGTTGTCGTGTCATTCTTGATGCTGATTCTTGTGTTGTTCAGGACCGTCGCACACAGGCCCTGGTTGGAGCTGGCCCTCGCAGCCGTGATTCTTCAGGGCTTTGGGAGTTAGACTGGCTTCGTGTTCCTTTCGCTGCCAGTTCTTCTCCGGTCATCGCCTCTGCTACCAGCTCCTTTCAGCGGTGGCATCATTGTCTTGGTCACCTTTGTGACTCTCGCTTGTCATCATTAGTTCATCATGGTCTTCTGGGGTCTGTCTCAGGAGATGGGTATTTACATTGTCAGGGCTGTAGGTTGGGCAAACAGATTCAGCTTCCCTACCCTACTAGCGCGTCTGTATCTCAGCGACCTTTTGATTTAGTTCATTCCGATGTTTGGGGTCCGGCTCCTTTCGCTTCGAAGGGGGGGCATCGCTACTATATTTTATTCATCGATGATTTTTCTCGGTACACTTGGTTGTATTTTATGCGCTCTCGTAGTGAAGTGCTCTCCATATATCAGCATTTTGCGGCCATGGTCCGCACTCAATATTCTACCCCCCATTCGCGTGTTTCGTGATGATTCTGCTGGTGAGTATATCTCCCAGATGTTGCGTAGTGTTCTTGCTGAGCAGGGCACCTTTGCTCAGTTCTCTGTCCTGGCGCACATGCCCAGAATGGCGTTGCTGAGGTAAGCATCGCCATCTTCTTGAGACCACTCGTGCCATGATGATTGCTTCTTCCCTTCCTCCGTTGGTCGTCGGATGCGTATCTCTCGTGATGTTACTTTTGATGAGACGTGTCCTTTCTATCCTCGTCCCACCGCTGGTACCTACCCGGTGGAAGATATCTCTTTTCTTCTCTTTCCTGACACACCTCCTTCTACTCCTGTTGTGTCTTCTTCAGGATCTCCTCTCCCTGATGTCTCTTCTTCTACACCATTCTCCTCTACTCCGTCTAGTTCTCCTAGTTCTCCTCGTTCTCCGGAGTATTCCTCTGCTATTCCTTCTTCTTCATCGTCGTCTCCTGAGTCGTCTTCCTCTGATGAGCTTCCCTCTACTCGTCATGTTCGTCAGCGTCGTCCCCCCAACCGTTACTCTCCTAGTCAGTATGGTCTTTCTGTTGCCTCCGAGCCGACTTCTTATCGGGATGCTGAGCATCATCCTGAATGGCAGCTGGCCATGGCTGAGGAGATTGCTGCGCTTGAGCGCACTGGCACCTAGGATCTTGTTTCTCCCCCTCCCGGTGTTCGTCCTATCACGTGTAAGTGGGTCTATAAGATTAAGACCCGCTCTGATGGATCTCTTGAGAGCTATAAAGCGTGTCTTGTGGCTCGTGGTTTTCAGCAGGAGCATGGTCGTGACTATGATGAGACCTTTGCTCCTGTGGCTCATATGACCACTGTGCGTACTCTTCTTGTTGTTTCTTCTGTTCGTCACTGGTCTGTGTCCCATCTTGATGTTCAGAACGCCTTTCTCAATGGTGAGTTGAGTGAGGAGGTTTATATGCAGCCTCCTCCTGGGTATTCTGTTCCTAAGGGGATGGTTTGTCGTCTTCGACGTTCTCTTTATGGCCTCAAACAGGCCCCCCGTGCCTGGTTTGAGCGCTTCGCTTCTATAGTGACTGCTGCTGGTTTCTCCCCTAGTGCTCATGATCCAGCGCTGTTTGTTCACAATTCTCCTCGTGGACGCACTCTTCTTCTTCTCTATGTTGATGATATGATCATTACTGGTGATGATTCTGAGTATATCGCCTTTGTTAAGGCTCGTCTTCGTGATCAGTTTCTTATGACTGATCTTGGTCCTCTTCGATACTTTCTTGGGATTGAGGTCTCCTCCACTTCTGATGGCTTTTACATCTCCCAGGAAAAGTATATTCAGGATCTTCTTGCTCGTGCTGCTCTTGGGGATGAGCGCACTGTTGAGACCCCTATGGAGCTTAATGTTAAGCTTCAACCTACTGATGGTGATCCTCTTCCTGATCCGACGCGTTATCGTCATCTTGTTGGGAGTCTTGTTTATCTTGCTATCACTCGTCCTGACATCTCTTATCCTGTTCATATTCTGAGTCAGTTTGTTTCTGCTCCTACCACCATTTACTATAGTCATCTTCTCCGTGTTCTTCGTTATCTTCGGGGCACGATCACTCGTCGCCTTTTATTTCCTTGTTCCAGCTCCCTCTAGCTCCAGTGCTATTAGGACGCTACGTGGGCGAGTGATCCTTCGGATCGCCGTTCACTTTCTGCTTATTGTGTGTTTCTTGGTGGTTCGCTCATTGCTTGGAAGACGAAGAAACAGACAGCGGTTTCCTGTTCGAGTGTTGAGGCTGAGTTGCGTGCTATGGCCTTATTGACTGCTGAGGTGACCTGGTTACGGTGGTTACTTGCGGATTTTGGGGTCTCTATTACCACACCCACTCTGGTTTTGTCTGACAGTACAGGTGCTATTAGTGTTGCACGTGATCCGGTCAAGCATTAGCTTACCAAGCATATTGGTGTTGATGCTTTCTATACACGTGCTCAGGTGCAGGCTCAGGTTGTTGCGTTTCAGTATGTGCCTTCAGATTTACAGTTGGCGGATTTCTTTACGAAGGCACAGAACAGAGCGCAGCATGATTTCTTCCTCTCCAAACTCAGTGTTGTGGATCCACCATGAGTTTGAGGGGGGGTGTTAGATGTATATGAAGGGTTTCGCAGCATAGTAAATCAAAAAAATTCTACGGATGAGAACGAGAAAGCCAAGGTCTAATCTAAGAGATGCAATCAACGATAGGGATAGATAAGATCTTCATACCCTTGAAGAAATCGCACATCAGAAACGTTCAACATAACGTGGTTGATGTAGTCGTACTAGCCGTCTCCTCCTCGTGATCCGATCCGATCTTACACCACAAGTGGCGGCGCCTCCGAGAGATGCACACGTACGGTGCCGCGACGTCTCCTCCTTCCTTGGTCCAGCAAGTGGGGTGGAGAGATGGATTGGATCTGCAGCACGACAGCGTGGTGCTATGGTGGAGGGTTTCTGCAGCAGGGCTTCGCCTACACGCAGTCGGGAGAGAGAGAGAGAGAGAGAGAGAGAGGAAGGGCAGCAGCTGGCGGCTAGGGTTTGGGGTGAGGGGAGGGTGCGCCCTTGTAGGGGTTCGTAGCATGGAAAACAAAAAATTTCTACCGCATGCAAGCAAACAAGCCAAGATCTATCTACTAGATTGAAGCAACGACTCGATAGAGGAACTCACCGTCGAAGATTCCAAAGCTGTTAACTAGAGCAGATTCTCGTGGGTGATGTAGTCGTACTCTTGCCAATCTCAAGATCGTGTAGACGATCCTTCCGGCGCTACGTTCCGGCAGCGCTTCCGCAGTCGGTCACACGTTCGGTACTCGATGAAGACCTTCCTCTCCCTTGTTCCAGCAGGCAGCGGAGGTTGTAGCACTCTCCTCGCGATTCCGGCAGCACGACGGCGTGGTACCGGAAGTAGAGGGGAGATCTCGTGGGGCTTCGCCTTAAGCCGGAGCGAGTATGGTGGACTATGAGAGAGGCCTTGGCGATCTAGGGTTTAGTGAAGGGTTTCGCGACATAGTAAATCAAAATTTTCTACGGATGCGAACAGAGGAAAAGCCAAGATCTAATCTAGGAGATGCAAACAACGAGAGAGATTGGATTAGATCTTCATACCCTTGAAGATTCGCACAGCGGAACGTTCGTCGGAACGTGGGTGATGTAGTCGTACTCGCTTCTCCTCCTCGCGATCCGATCCGATCAAGCACCACAAGTGGCGGTGCCTCCGTGAGATGCACACGTGCAGCACCTCGACGTCTCCTCCTTCCTCGGTCCAGCAAGTATGGTGGAGAGACGGATTGGATCTACAACGCGACGGCGCGGTGTATGTGGTGGAGAGTTTCTGCAGCAGGGCTTCGCCTACACGCAGTCGGGAGGGAGAGAGAGAGGAGGGCAGCAGGGCGACTAGCTTGAGGGGAAGGTGTGTGTGTGTGGGGGGGGGTGGTGCGCCCCCAGCCCTCTTTATATAGAGGGGTGGGCGGCAACCCTAGCCCCTCCCCCAAGCCCAAACCAGCGGCCAAAGGAGGAGGAGTGGGGGGCAAGGAAACCCCACCCCCTTCTAGAAGCTCCAATTAGGGTTTTACCCTAGTTGGCCGGTTGGGCCCTATGGGGCCTTGTGCCCCTGGCCCAATGCGTCCAGGGCACTCCCTCATAGGCCCATGCCCCCTCCCGGAAGGTGGGGCCACGTTGGTCCCCTTCCGGAAGGTTCTAGAAGCTTCCGGTACAATACCTATTAACCCGGAACAATTCCGAACTTAAAAAACTGCACTGCCTTATATGAATCTTATTCTCCGGACCACTCCGGAACCTCTCGTGATGTCCCGGATCCCATCCGAGACTCCGAACAAAAACTCATAAACCAATTATCCAATCTATCCTAGCGTCGAGACACGTTAAGTGTGTGACCCTGCGGATTCGAGAATATGCAGACATGATCTTCTATCAATAATCAACAGCGGGGTCTGGAAACCCATATTGACTCCCACACATTCATCGATGATCATATCGGATGAACCACGTTGCCAGGATTCAATCAATCCCATATATATATTCCCTTCGTCTCGCGATATTTTACTTGCCCGAGATTTGATCGTCGGTACCGTCATACCTAGTTCAATCTCGTTCACAGCAAGTACTTTACTCGTTTCGTAATCCGATATCACTTTGTGATTAACTCCTTAACCACATGCTTGCAAGCGGTGTTGATATCGATCACCGAGTGGGACCGAAGTATATCTCTCCGACTTGGGAGGGACAAATCCCATATCGATACATACAACCCAACAGATACTTTCCGATCACCTGAGAGACACCTTTATGATCACCCTCTCATAGGATGACGTTTGATGACCTCAAAGATTTCTTCCGATACCAGGGAGTTGTATTATCTCATGGTCTAAGGAATACAATATTTGACATAAGAAAAGCTTCGCAAAGATGAACACGATGAAACGATCTAATTGCTTCGCTTAGTTTGGGTCTGTCCATCATATCATTCTCCCAATGATATGATCTCATTATTAATTGACAACTCATGTATATGGTTAGTAAACCTCAACCATCATTAATCAATGAGCTAGTCCATAGAGGCGTACTAGGGACACGGCGTTGTTCACAAACCACACAAGTATTAAAGTTTTCGCTTAATACAATTCTAGCATGGAATATAAACATTATCATGAACAAGAATTATAATAATAACATCTTTATTATTGCCTCTAGGGCATAATTCCAACAGTATCCCACTTGCACTAGAGTCAATAATCTAGTTTACATTTGGCAACAATCTCGCACCCATGGCACTGAGGTGTTGATCATGTTTTACACGTGGAAGAGGTTTAGTCAATGGATCTGCGACATTCAGATCTGTATGTACTTTGCTAATCTTCAGATCTCCATCTGCTATATAATCTCGGATTATATGAAACTTGCGGTTGATATGCTTGGTCTTTGGATGATATCTTGGTTCCTTAGCGAGTGCTATGGCGCCAGTGTTGTCACACAATATCTCCAGTGGGTCCAATGCACTTGGAACCACGCCAAGATCAGTGATGAAGTTCCTGATCCAAACTCCTTCACTTGACGCTTCTGCAACAGCCATGTATTCCGCTTCTACTGTAGATCCCGCGATCACGCTTTGCTTGCAGCTTCTCCAGCTCACAGCTCCTCCATTCAAAATATACACGTATCCTGTCTGAGACTTAGAATCATCCTTGTCGGTGTGAAAACTAGCATCGACGTAACCTTTTACGACAAGCTGTTCATCACCCCCATAGACTAAGAACATTTCTTTAGTCCTATTTAGGTACTTTAGGATGTTCTTCACGGCTGTCCAGTGTTCCGCTCCTGGATCACTTTGATACCTGCTCGTCAAACTAAGAGCATTGGACACATCCGGTCTAGTATACAGCATGGCATACATGATAGAACCTATGGCCGAGGCATAAGGCACTTTGCTCATAGATTCCCTATCATTTACCGTAGCTGGACACCGAGCCTTGCTCAATATCTTACCTGACAACATAGGCACTGAACCTTTCTTTGCCTTATCCATTCTCAACGTTTTCAGAACTTTGTCTAGGTATGTACTCTGGTTTAAAGCTATCAGGCATCTTTGTCTATCTCTATAGATTTTGATGCCCAATATATAAGCAGCTTCACCTAGGTCTTTCATTGAAAAACACTTGTTCAAATAACTCTTCACATCGTTAAGCATGTTAATGTCATTTCCAATAATCAATATGTCATCCACATATAGTACCAGAAATGTCACCGAGCTCCCACTCACTTTCTTGTAGATGCAAGCTTCGTAGAAATTTGGAACAAATCCAAAGCTCTTGATCACTTGATCAAAACAAAGGTTCCAACTCCAACATGCTTGCTTCAGTCCATAAATGGAACACTGAAGTTTGCATACTTTATCAACATCCTTAGGATTGACAAAACCTTCGGGTTGCATCATATACAACTCTTCATCAATGTTGCCATTGAGGAAAGCAGTCTTGACATCCATCTGCCATATTTCATAATCATGAAATGCAGCAATTTCTAATAAAATCCGAATGGACTTAAACATCGCTACGGGAGAGAAAGTCTCATCGTAGTCAACACCTTGAACTTGTCGAAAACCTTTCGCAACAAGCCGTGCTTTATAGACGGTAACATTACCATCCGCGTCCGTTTTCTTCTTGAAGATCCATTTGCACTCAACGGCCTTTCGGTCGCTAGGAGGGTCCAGCAAAGTCCATACTTGGTTTTCGCTCATGGATCCCAATTCGGATTTCATGGCTTCTAGCCATTTCTCAGAGTCTGGGCTCATCATCGCTTCCTCATAGTTCGTAGGTTCACTGTCTTCTACTAACAAGACAGTCAAGACAGGGTTGCCGTACCACTCAGGAGGGGCACACGACCTTGTCGACCTGCGACGTTCAGTAGCAGCATCGTCTGAAGCTTCATGATCCTTGTCATTAGCTTCCTCTATTGTTGGTGCAGGCAGCATTGGAACAATTTCAGCTGCTGCGCTACTCTCCAATTCAAGAGAAGGTTCAATAACCTCGTCTAGCTCTACTTTCCTCCCACTCACTTCTTTCGAGAGAAACTCCTTCTCAAGAAAGGAACCGTTCTTTGCGACAAACACTTTGCCTTCGGTTCTGTGATAGAATTTGTACCCAATAGTTTCCTTAGGGTATCCTATGAAGACGCATTTCTCCGCTTTGGGTTCGAGCTTGTCCGGCATCAACTTCTTGACGTAAGCTTCGCATCCCCAAACTTTAAGAAACGACAACTTAGGTTTAGCACCAAACCATATTTCATACGGTGTCGTCTCAAAGGATTTAGATGGTGCCCTATTTAAAATGAATGCAGCGGTTTCTAATGCATAACCCCAAAATGATAACGGCAAATCAGTAAGAGACATCATCGATCGGACCATATCTAATAGGGTTCGGTTCCGGCGTTCAGACACACCATTGCGCTGTGGTGTTCCGGGTGGCGTGAGTTGTGAAACGATTCCACTTGCTTTAAGATGCGTGAGAAAATCATAACTCAAATATTCACCTCCACGATCGGATCGTAGAAACTTAATCTTTCTGTTATGATGGTTCTCCACTTCATTCTGAAATTCTTTGAACTTTTCAAACGTTTCAGATTTAAGTTTCATTAAATAGATATACCCATATCTACTTTAGTCATCGGTAATAGTGAGAAAATAGCGATATCCACCGCGCGTCGAAACACTCATCGGTCCGCATACATCGGTATGTATGATTTCCAACAAGTCCGTTGCTCGCTCCATCATACCGGAGAACGGGGTTTTGATCATCTTGCCCATGAGGCATGGTTCGCATGTGTCAAATGATTCAAAATCAAGAGACTCCAAAAGTCCATCAGAATGGAGTTTCTTCATGCGCTTTACACCAATATGACCTAGACGACAGTGCCACAGATAAGTAGTATTATCACTATCTACTTTGCATCTCTTAGCCTCAATATTATGGATGTGTGTTTCATCCCTTTCGAGATTTAGAAGAAATAAACCATTCACAATAGGTGCATGACCATAAAAGATGTTACTCATATAAATAGAACAACCATTATTCTCCGATTTAAATGAATAACCGTCTTGCAATAAACAAGATCCAGAAATAATGTTCATGCTCAACGCAGGCACATAATAACATTTATTGAGGTTTAAAACTAATCCCGAAGGTAAAACTAAGGAGAGCGTGCCGGCGGCCATCACATCAACTCTTGATCCGTTGCCAACGCGCATCGTCACCTCATCCCTCGCAAGCCGCCGTCTATTCCGTAGCTCCTGTTTCGAGTTACAAATATTAGCAATTGAACCAGTATCAAATACCCAGGCACTACAACGAGGGCTAGTAAGGAAAACATCAATAACATGTATATCAAATATACCTTTGATGGTGCCGGCCTTCTTGTCCGCTAAGTACTTCGGATAGTTGCGCTTCCAGTGACCCTTGTCCTTGCAATAAAAGCACTCAGTGTCCGGCTTAGGACCAGACTTGAGCTTCTTCTCAGCAGGGGCAGTGCGCTTGCCGCCGCCCTTCTTGAAGGGCTTCTTTGCACCCTTACCTTTCTTCAAAACGATTTTGAAGGTCCGATTCCATAGCAAACAACATGGTGCTCTTAATCACACCATAATCATCTTTGCACGACTGATAGACAGCTTTCTCATCAGCCGCCGCAGTAGCAGCACGGGCGTCACCTAACGCACTCTCAAGGACATAGTCCTTTTGACCGCCAGAGAGAATGATTCTCAGATTGCGGAACCAGTTGGTGAAGTTAGACCCATTGTTTTTAAGCTTTTCCTTCTTAGCAAAAACGTTGAAGTTGAAGTTGGACTTAGCCATTTGATCTACAATATTTGCAAGTACAAATTAGACTATGTTCATGATAACTAGTTCAACTTTTAATCAAATTACTAGATGAACTCCCACTAAATTCAACATCCCTCAAGTTGTTTAGTGAACACGATCCAAATTCACCACACCTAATCCGATCTTCACGAGAAGAGATGTGGTTTCAATGGTGGACAACAAAGTGTCGTTCATATCATTCATCTGACTCATGCTTAACCTTTCGGTTCATGTGTTCCGAGGCCATGTCTGTACATGCTAGGCTCGTCAAGTTAGACCCAAGTATTTCCGCGTGTGCAAAACTGGCTTGCACCCGTTGTATGTGAACGTAGAGTCTATAGCACCCGATTATCACGTGATGCTTGGACACGACGAACTTTCGCAACGGTGCATACTTGGGGAGAACACATTTTTTATCTTGATCTTTAAGTGAGGAATCATCTTATAATGCTACCGTCGAGATCTTAGCGTAATAAGATACATAAAAGGAAAACATCACATGCATATAACTTTATGTGACATGGTATATCCAATCTTCGCGCAATGATCTCCATCTTGTGCATGCCGGCATGATCTCCATCACTCCACCATGATTGCCTCCACCACGAATAGCAACTACAACTATTGCTAACTACTTAGCAATAAAGTGAAACTATTACATGGCGTATAAGAAGTTGACACACAGGTCATACACAATTATAAAGACAACCATATGGCTCCTGCCGGTTGTGTAATCATCGACATGCAAGTCGTGAAACATTACAAAACATGATCATTGCATACATTATACACATCACATCTTGGGCCATACCATATCACAGAAAACACTCCCTGCAAAAACAAGTTAGACGCCTCTACTTTGTTGTTGCATGTTTTACGTGGCTTATGGGAGTAGATGCTAAGAACGATTCTTACCTACAGAAAGCCACAACGGTGATATTATGGTTGCCAAACTCCGGTGTTAATCCCATGACAACTATAGTGAGAGAAACTGGCATCCACCAGCCGCATGTGTGGAACAAGCCACACGTCAAGTGCGGAGCCGGTCTCGCAAACGACGTCGCATAAGGTTGGCCTGGACCGCTTCAATCTCACTATCCCGCGTCATAAGAAGAACACAAACAAGAGGCTTGCAACAGAAAACATCAACACCCGCAACAACCATGTTGCGTTCTACTCGTGAAACACATCTATGCATAGATCTAGCTCTGATACCACTTAAGGGTTTCGCGGCATAGTAAATCAAAATTTTCTACGGATGCGAACAGAGGGAAAGCCAAGATCTAATCTAGGAGATGCAAACAACAAGATAGATTGGATTAGATCTTCATACCATTGAAGATTCGCACAGCGGAACGTTCGTCGGAACGTGGGTGATGTAGTCGTACTCGCTTCTCCTCCTCGCGATCCGATCCGATCAAGCACCATAAGTGGCGGTGCCTCCGTGAGATGCACACGTGCATAACCTCGACGTCTCCTCCTTCCTCGGTCTAGCAAGTATGGTGGAGAGACGGATTGGATCTACAACGCGACGGCGCGGTGTATGTGGTGGAGAGTTTCTGCAGCAGGGCTTCGCCTACACGCAGTCGGGAGGGAGAGAGAGAGGAGGGCAGCAGGGCGACTAGCTTGAGGGGAAGGTGTGGGGGGGTGGTGCGCCCCCAGCCCTCTTTATATAGAGGGGTGGGCGGCAACCCTAGCCCCTACCCCAAGCACAAACCGGCGGCCAAAGGAGGAGGAGTGGGGGGCAAGGAATGTTCTCCTGTACTCCTTCGTCAACCTCGCGATCTGCCGAGAGAGAGAGATCTGGACAGGGAGATACAAGAGATTTTGTGCTGCTAAAGCGTTGCAGCTTTTCTGTTGCGTCTTTCCTTTTATTCATACACGAACTAACAGAAAGGAGCGAAAGATCAGGGATCGATCCGATATAGCCGTGCCATCCCACGACCAACGAGCACGATGTGATCACCTCGTCCACCACCCCTACGACCAGGACTCAGAGAGAACTAGTCCTACAGAGTTACAGCACGTCACGAACAGACCTCGTGACAGCCAAGGATTATTCAGCTAAAAGGAAATAAAAGCAAAACATAAACATGCACAGGATTATTCATGGCTAACAATCACTCCCTAATCCTGAGCACAGTCTTATTCTCCACCATCCCAATCTTGGATCGCAGCTCCTGAAACCTGATTCTTCCCAAGGGCTTCGTCAGAATATCAGCTAGCCGTTCTTCAGTGTTGACATACTTCACCTCCAGTTTCCCTGCCTCAGCGCACTCCCTGATAAAATGATATCGAAGATCGATGTGTTTGCTTCGCTCATGAAAGACAGGGTTTTTGCTGAGGGATATGGCAGATTTGTTGTCGATGAAGAGCTCGAACTTTCGTGCGCCTTCACCAGACAATTCACCCAGCAGCCGTGCCAGCCAAACCCCCTGACAGACTGCGCCAGTTCCAGCGACATATTCAGCTTCACAGGAAGAGAGAGTAACAATTTTCTGTTTCTGTGATTGCCAGCTGATTGGACTCCTCCCCAGGAAGAAGAAAGCCCCATATGTGATTTTGCGATCATCTTGATCTCCTGCGTGATCACTGTCAGAGAAACCCAGCAGCTGCGCTCCTTCAGTTCCCCTAGGAAACCAGCACCCAAGACGTAGCGTGCCGGCAATGTACCTGAGCACATGCTTGACAGCAGCCTGGTGCTCCACGGTGGGCATCTCCATAAAGCGACTCACGTAGCTGACTGCAAACGTGATGTCAGGGCGTGTGTGCACGAGATACCTCAAGATGTCGACGGTGCTTCTGTATTCAGTGATGTCCACAGGTGCAGCTGTGCTGTTCTTGGTGAGCTTGAGCCTGTTCTCAGTAGGCGTGGAGCAGGGATTGCAGCTAGCCATGCCACATTTCTCCAGAATCTTCTGGGCATATGCGGTTTGAGTCACCATGATGCCAGCCTTGCTCTGCACCACCTCCAGCCCAAGGTAGAAACTCAACCTGCCAAGATCTGTCATGCGGAAGGTTTTGTTCATCTCTTCTTTGAACGCAATGATCACGCGCTCGCTGTTGCCGGTGATGATCAGATCATCTACATAGATGCCCAGCAGGAGGCGGTCACTTCCTTCACTGCGCTTGTACAGAGCATGCTCTGAGGGACATCGAGAGAAACCCATACGCCGCAGTACGCTGTCCAGCTTCGAGTTCCATGCGCGAGGCGCCTGTTTCAACCCATACAGGGCCTTCCTCAGACGAAGGACCTTCCCGCTGCTCTGTGTCGTCTCAAAGCCGGGGGGTTGATTGACATAGATCTCTTCGTCGAGCTCGCCGTTGAGAAATGCGGTTTTCACATCCATGTGGTGCACCGGCCAGCCATCATGTGCGGCGAGCGCTAGGAGAAGGCGCACTGACTCGAGTCGTGTGACAGGCGCGTACACCTCGTCGTAATCCACGCCATGGCGCTGCACAAATCCCTTGGCCACCAAGCGCGCCTTGTACTTCTGTACAGCTCCATTCTCGTCGCGCTTCTCCTTGAAGATCCACTTGAGCCCGATGGGGCGATGTCCAGCAGGAAGAGCAGCCAGCTCCCAGGTGCCGTTCTCAGTGATCGAGTCCATCTCGTCACGCATCGCCTGCCTCCAGCAGGCATGCTCGTCGGCCTCGCGGAATGACTTGGGCCCGTCCGACGCAGCCAGGTGGAGCTCCTCTGCATCTGGCTCGCGGTCAGCGTCATGAGAAGGCCCGGCCTCGAGGACGTTTTGCAGGGTCCTGAACCGACGGGGGCCGCCTCCGCTATCTGCAGAATCCAGTGCAGACGCAAAATCAGTAGGAGGCGACGCGAACTCCACCTGCGTCGTCGGTGGCAGTGGTGTAGCAGGTGGTGCCAGCGACATCGAGGCGGAGGGCGATGCAGGGCCTGACGCCGCGTCAGCTGTTGGAGTGACAGTTTCAGAGACCGGCGAGGCTGGTTCGTCAGGTGTGGTTGGGGCACTCCCCTGTGGCTCGAGCGGCTCAGACATGATCAGGTAGTCCACTGTGAAGGAGTTTGAGTTGCCCGAGCCCGCCGCTGGTTCCTTGTCCCAGTTCCACTTGGCCCTCTCGTCAAAGACAACGTCGCGGCTGACGCACACACGTTTCTCGACGGGGTCGTAGCAGCGATATGCTTTGCTGCCTTCCTCGTACCCAATGAGGATCATGGGTCGGCTCCTGTCCTCCAGTTTCTTCAGGTGAGGCCGCACATCCTTGACATGTGCTATGCTCCCAAAGGTACGCAGGTGCGCGACGTCTGGGCGCACGCCATGCCACGCCTCGTAGGGGGTCATGCCGGTGACACTCTGTGTGGGTGCCCGATTCAGCAGGTAGACAGCGCGCTTCTCCCCAGAATTCGCCAGGCATGCCCTTCGCTTTCAGGAGACTCCGCGCCATGCCGACAATGGTCTGATTCCGGCGCTCCATGACCCCATTCTGTTGAGGAGAGTAGGGGGCAGTGAGATGTCGCTTGATACCGTTGTCAGCGCAGTAGTCGAGGAAGTGCGCCGACGTGAACTCGCCACCCCTGTCTGTGCGGAGCGTGCGCAGGTGTTCCCCAGACTCGAGTTCAGCTCTTGTGCGGAACCGTTTGATCGCCTCGGCAGCGTCGCTCTTCTTCTCAAGCAGAGTGATCCACATGTACCGACTCTTGTCATCGACGAGGAGAAGGAACAGCTTCTTGCCGCTCGGAGTCGCGGGCGTGATCGGCCCGCAGATGTCGCCGTGAACAAGCTCGAGCGGTTTGTCGGCGCAAAACTTGGCCAAGTGTGGGAATGGCGCGCGGCGGTGTTTCCCGGCCAGGCAGCTATCACACAAAGCATCAGGGTGAGACAGGGCGGACATACCACGTACCATCTCGTTCCTGCCAAGTTTTCCAAGGGAGTCGAAGTTCAGGTGGCCGTAGCGAGCGTGCCACAACCACGGGTCCTCGCCGCCGCGCGTCAGCAGGGACACGGGTTGGTCCACCTTGAGGTCGGCGATGTAGAGGCGGTTGCGCCCACGCGTCACCTTGGCCAGGAGACGACGGCGGCGATCACGTACGGTGCAGGAGCCGTTCTCGATGAGGACCTGGCAGCCGAACTCGTCCAATTGGCCCAGGCTCACGATGTTGTTCCTCAACCTGGGGATGTAGTACACTCCACCCAGTGCGCGGTGACCACCGCCCTTGCACTTGAAGAGGACGGTGCCGCGTCCTTCGATGGCCACCGTCGAGCCGTCGCCTAGCTTGACAGTCCCGTGCACCGTCGTGTCGAGCTCGGCGAAGGCAGCGCGCCAGCCCGACATATGATTACTAGCGCCGGAGTCGAGGTACCAGCCTGGCTCAGTTTCCTCGGCGCGCCCCAGGTGTACCTGAGCACGCTCTTCGACGAGGTGGACGCCGTCCGTCGGCATCAGCGGCTGGTTTGTGTCGAAGGTGACGGCGCTCAGCTCCACCATCAGGAACGCGGGCTCCTCCTCGTCAGCCGGCTGGACGAGGTTTGCCTCCTCGTCCCTCTTCTTCTTGCGGCACTCACGCGCCCAATGTCCTTTCTTGTTGCAGTAACGGCACCTGTCATCTTTCGAGGGGCCGCTGCCGCCGGCGCGAGTGCCGTCCTTGGCACCGTCCTTGCCACCGCCGTGGCGGTTCTTCTGCTGCTTGCCGGAGCTGGATCCTCCTGATCCAGGCTGGCGGCCAGAGCAGCGGGCACGCCACTCCTCCTTAGTAAGGAGCACGCGCCCTCCGGTGTCAGCTTCGGGTTCGCCACGCCCTTCCGAGGCGGCGAGACGCCCGCTGAGCTCATCTATCGACATGTCCTTTAAGTCAAGTAAGGTCTCAATCGAGCAAGCCATCCGTGCATACCTGGGCGGCACGACGCGTAGGATTTTTTGCACGCCGTCGAGCTCAGACGTGGTGTCTCCAAGAGACTGTAGTTCGCTGACGACGCTCGAGACGCGGAGCGAGAAGTCCTCGGCGCTCTCGCCGTTCTTGAACTGGAGGTTGTCGAAGTCCTTCCGAAGCCGCTGCCGGCGTGCTTCGCGGACGCGGTCCACGCCGACACGCATCGTCTTGATCGTGTCCCACGCGACCTTCGCGTCGTCCTTCGCGGCGAGGACTTGGACCATCTCCGGAGGCACCGAGCTCAGGATGGCGCCGAGCGCCTGCCGTTCCTGCCGCTCTGGCGCGTCCCCGGTCTCGATGGCATCCCACATCCCCGCGCCCTGGAGCTTGACGCGCATTAGGATAGCCCACTCAGTGTAGTTGGTCTTCGTGAGGACGGGCCAGGAGCCGGAGCCGCCGCCGTCCCTCACGATTGTCTCCCTCACCACGACCTCGCCGCCGCCGCCACCCCTGCTCCTGCTGCGTCCGCGGCTCAGCGAGCGCACGCGACGTGAGGAACCCGACGCCGCGGGTGCCTGGGACTTGGCGGCTGCCGCCTGCGTGGCTGGTGGAGGAGGAGTCCCAACCATGGGGTCGAGGGCTCTGATACCAATTGTTCTCCTGTACTCCTTCGTCAACCTCGCGATATGTCGAGAGAGAGATCGGGACAGGGAGAGACAAGAGATTTTGTGCTGCTAAAGCGTTGCAGCTTTTCTGTTGCGTCTTTCCTTTTATTCATACACGAACTAACAGAAAGGAGCGAAAGATCAGGGATCGATCCGATACAGCCGTGCCATCCCACGACCAACGAGCACGATGTGATCATCTCGTCCACCACCCCTACGACCAGGACTCAGAGAGAACTAGTCCTACAGAGTTACAGCACGTCACGAACAGACCTCGTGACAGCCAAGGATTATTCAGCTAAAAGGAAATAAAAGCAAAACATAAACATGCACATGATTATTCATGGCTAACAAGGAAACCCCACCCCCTTCTAGAAGCTCCAATTAGGGTTTTACCCTAGTTGTCCGGTTGGGCCCTATGGGGCCTTGTGCCCCTGGCCCAATGCGGCCAGGTCACTCCCTCATAGGCCCATGCCCCCTCCCGGAAGGTGGGTCCACGTTGGTCCCCTTCCGGAAGGTTCTAGAAGCTTCCAGTACAATACCGATTAACCCGGAACAATTCCGAACTCAAAAAACTGCACTGCCTTATATGAATCTTATTCTCCGGAACCTCTCGTGATGTCCCGGATCCCATCTGAGACTCTGAAAAAAAACTCATAAACCAATTATCCAATCTATCCTAGTGTCGAGACACGTTAAGTGTGTGACCCTACGGGTTCGAGAATATGCAGACATGATCTTCTATCAATAATCAACAACGGGGTATGGAAACCCATATTGACTCCCACACATTCATCGATGATCATATCGGATGAACCATGATGCCAGGATTCAATCAATCCCATATATATATTCCCTTCGTCTCGCGATATTTTACTTGCCTGAGATTTGATCGTCGGTACCGTCATACCTAGTTCAATCTCGTTCACAGCAAGTACTTTACTCGTTCCGTAATCCGATATCACTTTGTGATTAACTCCTTAACCACATGCTTGCAAGCGGTGTTGATATCGATCACCGAGTGGGCCCGAAGTATATCTCTCCGACTTGGGAGGGACAAATCCCATCTCGATACACACAACCCAACAGATACTTTCCGATCACCTGAGAGACACCTTTATGATCACCCTCTCATAGGATGACGTTTGATGACCTCAAAGCTTTCTTCCGATACCAGGGAGTTGTATTATCTCATGGTCTAAGGAATACAATATTTGACATAAGAAAATCTTCGCAAAGATGAACACGATGACATGATCTAATTGCTTCGCTTAGTTTGGGTCTGTCCATCATATCACATTCTCCCAATGATATGATCTCATTATTAATTGACAACTCATGTCTATGGTTAGGAAACCTTAACCATCATTAATCAATGAGCTAGTCCATAGAGGCGTACTAGGGACACGACGTTGTTCACAAACCACACAAGTATTAAAGTTTCCGCTTAATACAATTCTAGCATGGAATATAAACATTATCATGAACAAGAATTATAATAATAACATATTTATTATTGCCTCTAGGGCATAATTCCAACATTTAGAGGCACCAAGGGAGGAGGCTAGGCCGACGGCTAGGGCTTGGGGAGAGCCCCAACTCGGCGGCTAGGGAAAACCCTAGGGCGGCGACGACTTGTGGTGGCCGGAGGCTAGGGCTAGGGTTTTGGTGGAGAGAGGTGTAGGTAAGAGGGGGCACCCCTGCCCCTTCTTTTATAGGTGGGAGGGCGCCGAACAAGGGGAGGGAGTCGTCCCCCAAGTCGGCCTCCTTGGCCGACGGGTGGAGGTAGAGGAACTCCTCCCCAAGTAGGTTTCCTACTCTCCCTCCACCAAGCAAAACTGTCGTTTGACTTTTCAAATTTGCATTTGACTTTTCAAACTAGGATTTGATTCATCCCTTTATTTTGCTCAACCATAATACCTAGTACATGATGCAACCATTCCACATTGACATGACACATTCATGTACCCTTCCCCTCCGGAGTGTCGGACCTTCCGGACCCTTCTAGAACATTCCTGATGAAAACACCGGAATCATTCCCCAACTCCGAAACAAGACTTTCCTTAGATGAATCTTATTCTCCGGACCATTCCGGATCTCCTCGTGATATCCTGGACCCCATCCGAGACTCCGAACAACATTCAATCTCTTACTCATCATTCCATAACTACTCAACAACATCGAATCCTTAAGTGTGTCTCCCTACGGTTCGTGAATTATGCGGACATGATCGAGACACTTCTCCGAACAATAACCAATAGAGGAATCTGGAAATTCATATGGCTCCCACATATTTCTACGATTAGTTTGCGATCGAATGAACCACTTACATACGATACCAATTTCCCGTTGTCTCACGATAGTTTATTTATCCGAGGTTTTGATCGTCGGTATCTCTGCATACCTAGTTCAACCTTGTTACCGATAAGTACTCTTTTCTCGTTCTCGTGGTATGTGATCCCTTGTGAGCCAGTCACATGCTTGCAAGCTAATTGGATGACATTCCACCGAGAGGGCCTAGAGTATATCTATCCGTCATATGGATGGACAAATCCCACTCTTCATCCATGTGTCTCAACCCATACTTTCTGAACACTCAATGCCACCTTTATAACCACCCAATTACGGTGTGGTGTTTGATGTCATCAAAGCATCCTTCTGGTGATGGTGATAAGCATGATATCATGGTCGAAGGAATTAGGTTACTATGTATCAGAAAGCTTATAGCAATTAAACTATTAAAATGACTTGATCTTTATGCTACGCTTATCTATAGGAGTATGTCCATCATACCATTCTCCTAATGATATGATCTTGTTGGTAATAACATCTCAATGTTCATGATAGGGAAACCACAATCATCTATTAACCAACAAGCTAGTATTATGAAGAGGCTTTACTAGGGACTCTAATTTAGTTTACAAACCACACAAGTATTAATATTTCCTCGTCAATACTATTATAGCATGAATGTAAACATTTATCATAAACACAAAGATATAATAATAACTAAATTTATTATTGCCTCTAGGGCATATCTCCAACAGTCTCCCACTTGCACTAGAGTCAACTAATCTAGATTACATGGTAATATACCGAACACCCATGGCAGTTTGGTGTTGGTCATGTTTTGCCCTCAGGGGAGGTTTAGTCAACGGATCCGCCACATTTAGATCTGTATGTAATTTGCAAATCTTTATGTCACCATCTTCGACATGTTCTCGAATAGCGTGAAAACATAGCTTGATGTGCTTCAGCTTCTTGTGTGACCTTGGTTCTTGCGCATTGGCTATGGCGCCCATGTTATCACAGTAGACAGACATTGGGTCCAGGCGCACTTGGAACCACACCGAGCTCTATAATGAACTCCTTCATCCATATCGCTTCTTGTGAAGCATCCGAAGCAGCTATGTATTCCGATTCAGTTGAAGATCTCGCCACAATGCTTTGCTTTGCACTCCTCCAGCTAAATGCTACACCATTCAAAGTAAATACGTATCCAGATTGAGATTTAGAATCATCCGGATCGGTGTTCCAACTAGCATCGGTGTAACCATTAACAACGATCTGTTCATCACCTCCATAAGAAAGAACCATATCCTTAGTTCTTCTCAAGTACTTAAGGATGTTTTTGACCGCTGTCCAATGATCCACTCCTGGATCACTTTGATATTTGCTAGTTAAACTAACAGCCTATGCAATGTCGGGTCTAGTACATAGCATGGCATACATTAGAGATCCTATGGCTGAGGCATAGGGAGTCTTACTCATCCTTTCTCTATCTTCTGTCGTTGCTGGACTTTGAGTTTTACTCAACGTCGTATTTGGCAACATGGGCAAGAACCCTTTCTTTCTATCTTCCATTCCAAACCTCTTTAGAACTTTGTCCAAATATGTACTTCGTGACAATGATATTAGGCATCTCGATCTATCTCTATAAATCTTTATGCCTAATATGTAAGCTGCTTCGCCAAGATCTTTCATTGAAAAACTATTATTCAAATAATCCTTGACACTATTAAGAAGGTTTGCATCATTCCCAATCAACAATATGTCATCTACATACAATATTAAGAATGCTACATAGCTCCTACTCACTTTCTTGTAAATACAAGCTTCTCCATAAGTTTGTATAAAACCAAAACTTTTGATTACCTTATCAAAACGTTGATTCCAACTTCAGGATGCTTGCTTCAACCCATATATGGACCGTTGAAGTTTGCATACCTTGTTAGCATATTTAGGATCGACAAAACCTTTGGGTTACATCATATGCAACTCTTCATCAATGTCTCCATTGAGGAACGCCATTTTGACATCCATCTGCCATATCTCATAATCATAATATGCAGCGATTGCTAACATAATCCTCACAGACTTTAGCTTCGCTACTGGTGAGAAAGTCTCATCGTAGTCAACTCCTTGAATTTGTCGAACCCCTTTTGCGACAAGTCGAGCTTTATAGATAGTAACATTACCATCAGCATATGTTTTCTTCTTGAAAATCCATTTGTTCTCGGCAGCCTTCCGTCCATCCGGTAAGTCCACCAAATTTCATACTTGGTTTTCGTACATGGATCCAATCTCGGATTTCATGGCTTCTTGCCATTTATTGGAATCTGGGCTCATCATCGCTTCCTCATATGTCGCAGGGTCATCGGTGTTGTCCACCAACATGACACTCATAACGGGATCATACCAATCAGGAGTGGTATGAGTTCTCGTTGATCTGCGAGGCTCTATAGCAACTTCAACCGAAGTTTCATGATCATCATCATTAGCTTATTCCTCTCTTATTGGTGTAGGCGCCACAAGAACTACTTTTGGTGCTGCGCTACTCGCAAGTTCGAGAGAAGGTTCGACAACCTCGTCGAGTTCTACTTTCCTTCCAGTCACTTCTTTCGAGAGAAATTCTTTCTCTAGAAAGGATCCATTCTTGGAAACAAATATTTTGCCCTCGGATCTATGATAGAAGGTATACCCAATAGTTTCCTTCGGGTATCCTATGAAGACGCATTTTTCCGCTTTGGGTTCAAGCTTGTCCGGCTGTAACTTCTTTACATAGGCTTCGCAACCCCAAACTTTAAGGAACGACAATCTAGGTTTATTCCCAAACCATAATTCATACGGTGTTGTTTCAACGGATTTAGATGGTGCCCTATTTAAAGTTAATGCGGCTGTTTCTAATGCATAACCCCAAAACGATAGCAGTAAATCTGTAAGTGACGTCATAGAACGAACCATATCTAAGAGAGTTCGAGTACGAGGTTCGGACACACCATTACGCTGTGGTGTTCCCGGCGGTGTCAATTGTGATAGTATTCCGCATTTCTTCAAATGCTCGCCAAACTCGTAACTTAGATATTCACCTCCATGATCAGAACATAGAAATTTAGTCTTCTTGTCACGTTGATTCTCTACCTCACTTTCAGATTCCTTAAACTTCTCGAAAGTTTTGGACTTATGTTTCATGAAATAGATATACCCATATCTACTCAAGTAATCCGTGAAGGTAAGAACATAACGATAACCGCCGTGCAATGCTACACTCATTGGTCCACACACATCGGTATGTATGATTTCCAATAAGTCCGTAGCTCGCTCCATCATACCAGAAAATGGAGTCTTAGTCATTTTACCCATCAGACATGCTTCACATCTTTCAAGTGATTCGAAATCAAGTGATTCAAGAAGTCCATCGGAATGGAGTTTCTTCAAACGCTTCACTCCGATATGACCAAGAGGACAATGCCACATATAGGTAGAGTTATCGCTCAATTTCAAACGTTTAGCTTCAATGTTATTAATATGTGTATTTCCACTATCGAGATTCAATAAGAATAGAACATCTATCAAAGGTGCATGTGCATAAAAAATATTACTCATATAAATCGAACAACCATTATTCTCGGACTTAAACAAGTAACCGTCTCGCAATAAACAAGATCCCGATATAATGTTCATGCTTAATGCAGGCACCAAATAACAATTATTTAAGTATAAAACTAATCCCGATGGTAGATGAAGAGGTAGCGTGCCAACCGTGATCACATCAACCTTTGATCCATTTCCAACGCGCATCGTCACCTCGTTCTTCTCTAGCTTCGATTTATTCTGCAGCACCTATTTCGAGTTACAAATATGAGCAACCGAACCAGTATCAAATACCCAGGCACTACTACGAGTACTAGTGAGATACACATCAATAACATGTATATCGGATATACCTTTCTTCTTGATGTTGTCGTTCTTAAAATCCGCCAAGTACTTTGGGCAATTCCGCTTCCAGTGACCCTCTCCCTTGCAGTAAAAGCATTCAGTATCAGGCTTTGGTCCAGCTTTGGTCTTCTTCGCCGGTGCGGCAACTTTCTTACCACCCTTCTTGAAGTTTCCCTTTTGCTTAGACTTGCCTTTCTTGAATTTGGTGATCTTATTGACCAACAACACTTGATGCTCTTTCTTGATCTCTACTTCTGCAGATTTCAACATGGAGAAGAGTTCTGGCAACGTCTTGTTCATGCTTTGCATATTGTAGTTCATCACAAAGTTCTTGTAACTTGGTGGCAATGATTGGAGGACACGGTAAATCCCCAAAGCATTAGGAATCACTATACCCAAGCTTTGGAGTTTTTTTGCGTGCCCAGACATCTTAAGCACGTGCTCACTTAGGGGTGGACATGTAGCTCGAGGCTCGAGGCTCGGATCGGGTTCGACAAGGCTCGGCTAGGGCTCGACTCGGCTTGGAGGAAGGTCAAGCCAAGCCTAAACACTGCTAGTCAAGCTCGAGGCTCGACAAGCCGGCTCGGTGAAGCTTGCAAGTCGGCTCGAAGGCTCGATGAAATAAAAAAATCACCATGACCTTTGCTGAAATTGTAAGAGTTCACAGTTTTATACAAGATTTTGATCATGATTTCACAAATACATCAACAAAATAGTCTAACAAGTTTCATGGTTTTGCATGAGATATGTTGTTTGTTCAAAAATGACCAGCGAGTAAAGGGACTAAAATGACCAGCAAATATACATTCCAATAGATATGTTGCAGTACATTAACACCCAAAAGTGAAGACAACGAGTACTAGTACAATCTCAGCCATACTGATTTTATTTAACCAAAAATTGTACTGGAGCGGTGCAGCCATATTGGTACAATCTCAGCCTGCAGCGGTGCAGCCGTTGGTGCCTCGATGGTGGAGGTGGATGAGTCAGGAGGCATGAGGCGTGAGGGTGAGGCCTGAGTCGTTGATGCTGGGCGCCGGCGGAGGGTGGCCGGAGGGCTGGAAGGCGGACCGGCGGAGGTCTCCCGACCGCTAACCCTATCCCTAGCTATACGAAGGCGCGCCATGGGGAATCCTGAATCCGTCTGGGACAGGCGGTTCCATGGAAGAAGGGAAGGTGGAGAACTGGATCTGGAGCTTGCGAAGGCAACCGGCGACGGTGGCGGCAGCCGGCGTTGGTGGCGGGAGACAAGAAGGAGGAAGACGGGGGCGACCAGGCGAAGAGAGAGCCTCGAGGCGCGGAGTGGGATCGAGAGAGAGACATGGGGGGGTGGGGACGGGCCGACGGGGTTGGATATTTTGGGGTAGGTGGGCGGCTCGTCGAGCCGGTCGAGCCGAGCCGCGAGCCTCCCGAGCCGAGCCGCGAGCCTCCCGAGCCGAGCCGCGAGCCCTTTTTTTAGTGTTTTTTCAGCACCAAGCCGAGCCCAGGCTCGGCTCGATTTTTGCAAGCTTTGACGAGCCGAGCCACGAGCCGACTCGGATCGGCTCGATTCCACCCCTATGCTCACTAACGGAGCTGCCCTCTTCCATCTTGTAGTTAAAGAACTTTTCAGAAGCCTCATAACTCTCAACTGCCGCGTGAGTCTCAAATATCAATTTGAGTTCACGGACAATATCATGTGGGTCATGGTTCTCAAACCTTTTCTGAAGCTCCGATTCCAAACCATACAAGATAACACACTGAACTGTGGAGCACTGATTCTTCTGAGCGAGGTAAACATTCTTTACTTCATCGGTAGCATCAGCTGCAGGCGGGTCACCCAGAGGTGCATCCAGCACATAGGTCAAATTACCAGCATTGAGGACAATCCTCAAATTGCGGAACCAATCCGCGAAGTTGCTTCCATTGTTTTTCAACTTTTCTTTCTCTAGGAACGCATTAAAATTGATGGTAGGGGCTGCCATTGATCTACAACATATTTGCAATAGTTTAGACTAAGTTTATGACAAATTGAGTTCTAATTAATAGTTAAATTAATCTAGGTGAACTCCCACTCAAAACAATATCCCTCACATTGTTTTAGTGATCACACGAACCAAATCCACCACATCAAAACCGATCATCACGAGAGTTGATATAGCTTCAATGGCGAACAATCGACATGTTCATCATATCTACTATATGATTCATGCTTTACCTTTCGGTGATCCGTGTTCCGAGACCATGTCTATACATGCTAGGCTCGTCAAGATCAAACCTTAGCTTCCGCATGAGCAAATCTGGCTTGCTCACGTTGTATACACTTGCAGAATCTAACACACCCAATCATCACGTGGTGCTTCGAAACAACAAGCTTTAGCATGGTGCTTACTAAGGATGAACACTTTAAAACTTGAAATTTGTGTGCTTGAGGGATCATCTTATAATGCTACCGTCGTTAACTAAGCAATACAAGATGCATAAAGGATTAACATCACATGCAATTCATAATATGTGATATGATATGGCCTTTCTTCTTTGTGCTTCCGATCTCCATCTTCAAGCACGAACATGATCTCCATCATCACCGGCATTGCATCAAGGTCAATGACGTCGCTCCATGGTTGTCGTCCACCAGCTTCAACTATTACAACTACTTTGAATAGACACGTGGGTCTTAACAGAATTTAAAGACAACCATATGGCTCCTGCCGGTTGCCAACTTACAATAAGGAACATTGCATACATCAAATATAATCACAATCATGGCCATATCACATCACAGCACACCCCTGCAAAACAAAGTTAGACGCCTCTAATTTTCTTTGCATATTTTACGTGGTTTGGGGCTTTCAATACGTGTCGATCTAACTTACGAACAAGAACCACAACTTTGATGTTTGAACTATCAAGTGCCCGTTGTAAATTGGATCTATACTATAATGGGAGAGACAGACACCCGCAAAGCCACTTATGCAATACAAGTTGCATCTTGAGCGTGGAGCAAGTCTCATGAACGATGTCATGTAAGGTTAGCCTGGGCCGCTGCATCCCATCATACCGCAAGATGCAAAGTACACAAGAAGCAATTGATAATAAAAGCACCACCGTCCACAATGACCATTGTGTTCTACTCGCGCAACAGATCTACATATAGACACAACTCTGATACCACTGTAGGGGTTCGTAGCATGGAAAACAAAAAATTCTACCGCATGCAAACAAACAAGCCAATATATATCTACTAGATTGAAGCAACGAGTTGATAGAGGAACTCACCCTCAAAGATTCCAAAGCGGTTAACGAGAGCAGATTCTCGTGGGTGATGTAGTCGTACTCTTGCCGATCTCAAGATCGTGTAGACGATCCTTCTGGCGCTGCGTTTCGGCAGCGCTTCCTCAGTCGGTCACACGTTCGGTACTCGATGGAGACCTTCCTCTCCCTTGTTCCAGCAGGCAGCGAAGGTTGTATCACTCTCCTCGCGATTCCGGCAGCACGACGGCGTGGTACCGGAAGTAGAGGGGAGATCTCGCAGGGCTCCGCCTTAAGCTGGAGCGAGTATGGTGGACTATGAGAGAGGCCTTGGCGATCTAGGGTTTAGAGGCACCAAGGGAGGAGGCTAGGCCGACGTCTAGGGCTTGGGGAGAGACCCAACTCGGTGGCTAGGGCAAACCCTAGGGCGGCGGCGACTTGTGGTGGCCGGCGGCTAGGGCTAGGGTTTTGGTGGAGAGAGGTGAAGGGAAGAGGGGGCACCCCTGCCCCTTATTTTATATGTGGGAGGGCTCCGACCAAGGGGACGGAGTCCTCCCCCAAGTCGGCCTCCTTGGCCGGCGGGTGGAGGGAGTGGAACTCCTCCCCAAGTAGGTTTCCTACTCTCCCTCCACCAAGCAAAACTGCCGTTTGACTTTTCAAATTGGCATTTGACTTTTAAAACTAGGATTTGATTTATCCCTTTATTTTGCTCAGCCATGATACCTAGTACATGATGCAACCATTCCACATTGTCATGACACATTCATTTACCCTTCCCCTCTGGATTGCCAGACCTTCCGGACCCTTCTAGAACATTCCCGATGAAAACACCGGAATCATTCCCCAACTCCGAAACAGGACTTTCCTTATATGAATCTTATTCTCCGGACCATTCCGGATCTCCTCGTGATATCCCGGACCCCATTCGAGACTCCGAACAACATTCGGTCTCTTACTCATCATTCCATAACTACTCAACAACATCGAATCCTTAAGTGTGTCTCCCTATGGTTCGTGAATTATGCGGACATGATCAAGACACTTCTCCGAACAATAACCAATAGAGGAATCTGGAAATTCATATGGCTCCCACATATTTCTACGATTACTTTGTGATCGAATGAACCACTTACATACGATACCAATTTCCCTTTGTCTCACGATAGTTTACTTATCGAAGGTTTTGATCGTCGGTATCTCTGCATACCTAGTTCAACCTTGTTACCGATAAGTACTCTTTTCTCGTTCCCGTGGTATGTGATCCCTTGTGAGCCAGTCACATGATTGCAAGCTAATTGGATAACATTCCACCGAGAGGGCCCAGAGTATATCTATCTGTCATATGGATGGACAAATCCCACTCTTGATCCATGTGTCTCAACCCATACTTTCCGAACACTCAATGCCACCTTTATAGCCACCCAGTTACGGTGTGGTGTTTGATGTCATCAAGCATCCTTCCGGTGATGGTGATAAGCATGATCTCATGCTCGAAGGAATTAGGTTACTATGTATCAGAAAGCTTATAGCAATTGAACTATTAAAATGACTTGATCTTTATGCTAGGGAAACCACAATCATCTATTAACCAACAAGCTAGTATTATTAAGAGGCTTTACTAGGGACTCTAATTTAGTTTACAAATCACACAAGTATTAATGTTTCCTGGTCAATACTATTATAGCATGAATGTAAACATTTATCATAAACACAAAGATATAATAATAACTACATTTTTATTGCCTCTAGGGCATATCTCCAATAGCCCCTGCCCACCTTATATAGGGGGTTGGTCGTCCCCCTTGGCCCCTCCTCCAAGCCCTAGGGCGGCGGCCCCAAGGGTGGAGTAGGGGGCAAGTCTTCCCCCCTTCTAGAAGGTTTTCCTAGGGTTTCCCCTAGGGTTTGGCCGGCTGGGACTATGAGGCCTTGTGCCCCTGGCCCAAAGCAGGCAGGGCACTCCCTCGTAGGCACACACACCCCTCCGACAAGTGGGTCCACGTTGGTCCCACTTCAGAAGCTTCTAGAACCTTCCGGTACAATACCGAATATTCCGAAATGATTCAGAAATCCAAAAACTGCTTTCCTTTATATGAATCTTATTCTCCGGACCATTCCGGAACCTCTCGTGATGTCCTGGATCTCTTCCGAGACTCTGAACAAAAACTCATAAACCATTTATGCATTCTATACTAGCGTCGAGACACGTTAAGTGTGTGACCCTACGGGTTCGAGAATATGCAGACATGATATTTTATCAATAATCAACAGCGGGATCTGGAAACCCATATTGACTCCCACATATTCATCGATGATCATATCGGATGAACCACGATGCCAGGATTCAATTAATCCCATATATATTCCCTTCGTCACACGATATTTTACTTGCCCGAGATTCGATCGTTGGTATCGGCATACCTAGTTCAATCTAGTTCACGGCAAGTACTTTACTCGTTCCGTAATCCGATATCACTTTGTGACTAACTCCTTAACCACGTGCTCACAAGAGGTGTTGATATTGATTACCGAGTGGGACCGAAGTATATCTCTCCGACTCGGGAGGGACAAATTCCATCTCGATACATACAACCCAACAAGTACTTTCCGATCACCTAAGAGACACCTTTATGATCACCCTCACATAGGATGACGTTTGATGACCTCAAAGCTTTCTTCAGATACCAGGGAGTTGCATTGTATCATGGTCTAAGGAATACAATATTTGACATAAGAAAAAACTTCACAAAGATGAACACGATGACACGATCTAATTGCTCTGCTTGATTTGTGTCTGTCCATCATATCATTCTCCTAATAACATGATCTCATTATCAATCGACAACTCATGTATATGGTTAGGAAACCTTAACCATCATTAATCAATGAGCTAGTCCATAGAGGCTTACTAGGGACACGGTGTTGTTCATAAACCACACAAGTATCAAAGTTTCCGCTTAATAAAATTCTAGCATGGAATATAAACTTTATCATGAACAAAAATTATAACAATAACATCTTTATTATTGCCTCTAGGGCATAATTCCAACAGTCTCCCACTTGCACTAGAGTCAATAATCTAGTTTACATCTCGCAACAATCTAACACCCATGGCATTAAGGTGTTGATCATGTTTTGCACGTGGAAGAGGTTTAGTCAATGGATCTGCGACATTCAGATCCATATGTACTTTGCTAATCTTCAGATCTCCATCTGTTATATAATCTCGAATTATATGAAAACGACGGTTGATGTGCTTGGTATTTGGATGATATCTTGGTTCCTTAGCCAGTGCTATGGCGCCAGTGTTGTCGCACAATATATACAGTGAGTCCAAGGCACTTGGAACCACACCAATCTCAGTGATGAAGTTACTGATCCAAACTACTTTACTTGACGCTTCTGCAGCAGCCATGTATTTCGATTCTACTATAGATCCCGCGATCACGCTTTGCTTGCAGCTTCTCCAGCTCACAACTCCTCCATTCAAAATATAAACGTATCCTGTCTGAGATTTAGAATCATTCCGGTCGGTGTCGAAACTAGCATCGACGTAACCTTTTACGACGAGCTGCTCATCACCTCCATAGACCAAGAACATTTCTTTAGTCCTATTTAAATACTTTAGGATGTTCTTTACGGCTCTCCAGTGTTCCACTCCTGGATCACTTTGGTATCTGCTCGTCAAAGTAAGAGCATTGGACACATCCGGTCTAGTACACAGCATGGCATACATGATATAACCTATGGCCGAGGCATATGGCACTTTGCTCATAGTTTCTCTATCGTTTACCGTAGCCGGACACCGAGCCTTGCTCAATATCTTACCTGACAACATGGGCAATGAACCTTTCTTTGCTTTTACCCATTCTAAACCTTTTCAGAACTTTGTCTAGGTATATACTTTGGCTTAGAGCTATTAGGCATCTTTGTCTATCTCTATAGATTTTGATGCCTAATATATAAGCAGCTTCTCCTAGGTCTTTCATTGAAAAACATTTATTCAAATAACTCTTCAAATCGTTAAGCATACAAATGTCATTTCCAATAATCAATATGTCATCCACATATAGTACTAAAAATGTCACTGAGCTCCCACCCACTTTCTTGTAGATACAAGCTTCGTAGCAATTTGGAACAAATCCAAAGCTCTTGATCACTTGATCAAAACGAAGGTTCCAACTCCGAGATGCTTGCTTCAGTACATAAATGGAACGCTGAAGTTTGCACACCTTATTAGCATCCTTAGGATCGACAAAACCTTCGGGTTGCATCATATACAACTCTTCATCAATGTTGCCATTGAGGAACGCAGTCTTGATGTCCATTTGCCATATTTCATAATCATGAAATGCAACAATTGCTAATAAAATCCTAATGGACTTAAACACCGCTACGGGAGAGAAAGTCTCATCGTAGTCAACACCTTGAACTTGTCGAAAACCTTTCGCGACAAGCCGAGCCTTATAGTCAGTAACATTACCATCCGCGTCCGTTTTCTTATTGAAAATCCATTTGCACTCAACGGCCTTACGGTCGCTAGGAGGGTCCACCAAAGTCCATACTTGGTCTTCGCTCATGGATCCCCATTCGGATTTCATGGCCTCTAGCCATTTCTCAGAGTCTAGGCTCATCATTGCTTCCTCATAGTTCGCAGGTTCACTGTTGTCTACCAACAAGACAGTTAAGACAGGGTTGCCGTACCATTTAGGAGTGGCACGCGACCTTGTTGACCTGCGACGTTCAGCAGTAGCATCGTTCGGAGTTTCATGATCCTCGTTATTAGCTTCCTCTCTTGTTGGTGCAGACGGCACTGGAACAATTTCAGGTGCTGCGCTACTCTCCAACTCGAGAGAAGGTTCAATAACCTCGTCTAGCTCTACCTTCCTCCCACTCACTTCTTTCTAGAGAAACTCCTTATCAAGAAAGGATCCGTTCTTTACAACAAACACTTTGCCTTCGGATCTGTGGTAGAAGGTATACCCAATCATTTCCTTAGGGTATCCTATGAAGATGCATTTCTCCGCTTTGGATTCGAGCTTGTCCGGCATCAACTTCTTGACGTAAGCTTCGCATCCCCAAACTTTAAGAAACGACAACTTAGGTTTAGCACCAAACCACAGTTCATATGGTGTCGTCTCAACGGATTTAGATGGTGCCCTATTGAAAGTGAATGCAGCGGTTTCTAATGCATAACCCCAAAATGATAACGGCAAATCCGTAAGAGACATCATTGATCGCACCATATCTAATAGAGTTCGATTTCGGCGTTCAGACACACCATTGCGTTGTGGTGTTCCGGGTGGCGTGAGTTGCGAAATGATTCCGCTTGCTTTAAGATGCGTGAGAAAATCATAACTCAAATATTCACCTCCACGATCGGATCGTAGAAACTTAATTTTCCTGTTACGATGGTTTTCCACTTCGTTCTGAAATTCTTTGAACTTTTCAAACCTTTTAGATTTATGTTTCATTAAATAGATATACCCATATCTACTTAAGTCATCAGTAAAAGTGAGAAAATAGCGATTTCCACCGCGCGTCGAAACACTCATTGGTCCGCATACATCGGTATGTATGATTTCCAACAAGTCCGTTGCTCGCTCCATTATTCCGGAGAACGGGGTTTTGATCATCTTGCCCATGAGGCACGGCTCGCACGTGTCAAATGATTCAAAATCAAGAGACTCCAAAAGTCCATCAGAATGGAGTTTCTTCATGCGTTTTACACCAATATGACCTAGACGGCAGTGCCACAAATAAGTTGAATTATCACTATCTACTTTGCATCTCTTAGCCTCAATGTTATGGATGTGTGTTTCATTGTTTTTGAGATTCAGAAGAAATAAACCATTCATAGCAGGTGCATGACCATAAAAGATGTCATTCATATAAATAGAACAACCATTATTCTCCGATTTAAACGAATAACCGTAGATATAATGTTCATTCTCAACGCAGGCACATAATAACACTTATTAAGGTTTAAAACTAATCCTAAAGGTAAAACTAAGGAGAGCGTGCCGACGGCCATCACATCAACTCTTGATCCATTGCCAACGCGCATCGTCACCTCATCCCTTGCTAGCCGCCGTCTATTCCGTAGCTCCTGTTTCAAGTTACAAATATTAGCAACTGAGCTAGTATCAAATACCCAGGCACTACAACAAGCGCTAGTAAGGTAAACATCAATAACATGTATATCAAATATACCTTTAATGGTGCCAGCCTTATTGTCCGCTAAGTACTTCGGACAGTTGCGCTTCTAGTGACCCTTGTCCTTGCAATAGAATCACTCAGTGTCCGGCTTAGGTCCAGACTTGAGCTTCTTCTCAGCAGGGGCAACGCGCTTGCCGCTGCCTTTCTTGAAGGACTTCTTTGCACCCTTACCTTTATTGAAGATAGGGGTCTTGTTGACCATCAACACATGATTATCTTTCTTGATATCCACCTCCGCAGCTTTCAGCTTAGCGAAGAGCTCAGTGATCGTATCAGTGGAACCAATCTGATTGTGAGTGACTACAAAACCTTTGTAGCTAGGAGGGAGTGATTGCAGAACTCTGTCAATCTTGAGCTCCTCTGGAATCTTGCAGTCCAGTTGCTCAAGACGTTGAGTGTAGCCCGACATCTTAATGGCGTGCTCACTAACGGAACTCCCTTCCTCCATCTTGCAGTTAAAGAACTTCTCAGAGATCTCATATCTCTCAGAACGGGCCTGAGTCTGAAACATGGTTTTCAGTTCCTCAAGTATCTCAAAGGGCCCGGCGAACTCCTCAAAACGATTTTGAATGTCCGGTTCCATAGCAAACAACATGGTACTCTTAATCACTCCATAATCATCTTTGCACGACTGATAAACAGCTTTTTCATCAGCCGGCGCATGAATAGCAGGGGCGTCACCTAGCGCTTTCTCAAGGACATAGTCCTTTTGTCTGCCAGCAAGAATGATTCTCAGATTGCGGAACCAGTTGGTGAAGTTAGACCTATTATTCTTAAGCTTTTCTTTCTCAGCAAAAACCTTGAAGTTGAAGTTGGACTTAGCCATTTGATCTACAAAATTTGCAAGTACAATTGTAAGATCCCTCCCTTTATAAAGGTAAGGATCCCTGTGATTGCAATGCTAGTCCCTGGATCAATGCTAGCATCCACAGTTTAAGATGAAGTACACATAAACAAAGGTCATTATTACATATCATTCCAGAGACAAACATAGTCTTTTACAACTCCATGGCCATAGGCCTAATACAAGAGCTCAAATATATAATAAGATAAATAAGTCTTCATCTTCATGTGCCACAGGCAAGCATGTTGAGTGTAGACTCATAACCCCTAATCATCATCAGAATAATCTGCAACATCACAAGTTACAGCCACAGTGGGTCAATACATTGGAATAGTATTGGCAAGTGATACCTTAGTAGAATATTAGCAATCTAGATACTATATGCATTTTGGCTAAGTGTAGCTTAGGCTTGCTTTGCTCAAAATAGATTTTACCTATCAGTTGAAAATACTAAGTATTTTTTTTGACAAAAACTTTCCCAAGGAACCACCAATAGAAATTGGTGAACCTTCACCCTTGTTCAACCACAAGTTTTAACTTAGAAATTGGGATGAGGAGATTCTTGATAGCTTCCATGTCTTGATGCTCAAGTTGTCCAATACCAGGGACATGGCTAAGTACTTAGATTCTTCCATCTGCAGAGGTTGTGCACTTTCCCCACAAGACTTGATTTTCACCAAGACAGGACCTTTCAGAAGCCTTCCCTTAGACCAAATGGACGCGTTCCAACCTATCATCCCACTACCACCAATTGTCCAAATGGCTAAGTTATTGCAACCTATGTGATCCAGGCAGAGCCCGTATTGCCATATCGCTGCACTAGAAGCTTCTTAACATTTGGCATCTCAAATCCCTTTGTTCCTGGGTGGCTTTCCACAAGTAAGATACACAAGGTAAACCATAGACATGGGCCTTGTGTAACCACTCAACACAAAGCATTCTTTCCATTCCTCCCAGGTGTTTCATTCACTTAGTTGTTTTATTAGGCAAAAACACTAGTCCAAAGACTTAGAAATATTTTCACATAACATGATTATATAACCACCCTTGGTAGCTACTAGCTAGGCTAAGCATGGCAATGGTAAGCATCTTAACTTAGAAATTTCTAGCAATTCTACAACTACTAGGATTTCCCAAGTATAGCATATAGATCAAAATATTCATGCAAGTCCTATACAAAATATTTCTAGTGCATAGATGAAAAACATAGGTATAAAATCATGAAGCACCACTTGCCTTGGTAGTTTGGGGAGTAGCAACAATCTTCACAATCACAATCACTATTTGCACCAAAATCTACACATAAAATAATGGCACCAAATCACATACAAAATATATACAAACAAAAATATATGAATGCATGCAAATGCCATGTGATGATTTTTTCTACAACAAACAAGACAAGTGAACAGTACTGAAATATAAACAAGTCCAAGATATTCAAAATAAACCTTATTTGATCCTTAAAACATTTTTCAAATAATTTATATAATCAAAATAAGCCTACACAATTTTCTGCATAAATAACCATTTTTACAGAGGAAAAATATTAAACACATTGCACTAACAGATAGGATTTTCTCTCCTGATTCCAACGGTATAAAATTTGTAAAATTTGAACGTGTGGATCAAAAGTTATGAATTTTACAAGTTTGGTTAAGTAATAGATCAAATTTCTATTTTAAATTTAAACACAGGCCACGCGGCGCTCCCTGATTGGTCGATACTGTTTCACGCGGATCAGGCTCTTTGGATCGTTAGATTAAAAGTGCATCGCACGGCTCAGATCTAAACTTACCACTTCGTTAAGTGATCTAATTCTACGCATCCGATCTAGATCTAACGACGCACAATCGTTTGACCAAAGATGGGCGGCACGCGACGGCGGCTGGCGGTGGCGCACTCGGGCGGTGATGTTGCCGGTGATACAGGAAGCGAGGAAGGCAGTGGAATAGCTCACCGAGTTCACGTGATGACGCTGGTGCTCGAGGTGGTCTTCGTTGGCTAAGGGGCTCACCGTGGATGTCGCTGGAGCTCGTCGGAGTTGTGCGCGGCGTAGGGTGCTTACAGACGTCGATGTTGCCGAGGTTCTAGGTCGCCCTAGCACGAACAAGATGTATCAAGGGGTGCGCAAGGTCACGGTGAGCAAGATAGTTTCAAGGAAAAGACAAGGGGCGCTCGATTTATACCGTGATTTCTCACCGGAGATGAGAAAGGCGTCGGGCACTTGTGGTGGTTGTTGAATCCGTCGATCTAGGTCACGAGCAGACAAAGCAAAAGCATGACGTGAGTCGCGTGGTCAAGGGAAGCATGCTAGCGTGAACAAGACAGAGTGGGGTGGACGGAGCTTACCGGAATCGCCCGCCGGATTGGCTCGGTACAGCGGCGGTGCAAGCAAGATTGTGGGAAGCCTGGTGGCGGAAATGGTGCGCCGAGTGAGGGGAAATGAGCGGAGAGGGGAGAGGGTTAAGTAGCCGAGGCTGGTCGGGGGAGTTACTCGATGAATCAACGGAATTAAACTCGCGAATTCATCGGCAGTGACTGGGGAGGAAACAGCCGGAGTTGATTGCGGCGGGTTGAAGAGACGACTCATAAGTGGGGCGTGGTTGCCAGGGAGAGAGAGAGAGGGAGTGGGTCCAGGCAGTCAGTGACTGGGGGAGTGGGTTTCCGAGTGCGAAACGTTTTCCTCGCGGGAGAGAGCTGCTGGGCTAAATGGGCTAAGTGGCTGGGTTGGGCCAGATTAGCCGGTCTGCTCTATTTTTTTCTCCTTTATTCCTTTTTGTTTTTCTGATTGGATTTCTGTTTTGAATTTGAAAGCTCAAATCAATATGTTTTAAATGAATCTTTCTCCAAACAAAAGTTTTCTGATTCTTGTCTCCTAGGAGGTGTAACACAACTGCTCATACTTGTAAGAAATCAAAAAGAGTTTGGAAAAGAATTTAAAATAAGCCTTAGTTAAATATTTATAAATAGTGAAGGAATGGTTTTTTAATCATAATTTTGTTTTTGAAACCTTGACCAAACTTTAGAAGCATCACTCAAGCTCAAGCTCAACATTACTAATTAAAATAGTATCTTTCTTAATAGAAGGTGGCAATATGACCATGGCCTTGTTACATAAAATAATGAGCATCAGATGCTCCTGTTTTTGAAATGGCTTTGCAAAGGAACCCTAAATGATCATGGATGCATGGATGATATGCAAAGCTTTGAAAACATGATTTTAGGGATGTTACAAATCTAACCCCCTTAAGGTGAATCTCGCCCTCGAGATTCGGGTTGGCTAGCAAATAGGTGAGGGTGGTCTTTCCGAAGATCATCTTCTCTTTCCCATGTTGCTTCTTCTTTGGAATGATGGTTCCATTGAACTTTGCAGAATTTGATAGTCTTAGTCCGAGTAACTCTTTCTGTAGTCTCCAGAATCTTGATAGGTTTCTCCTCGTAAGTGAGATCACTTTCCAATTGGACCTTCTCCAATGGTATAGTATCCTTCAAAGAGGTCTCTTCCATCTCTGGATGGCATTTCTTAAGCTGACTTACATGAAACACATTGTGAACGGCAGATAATGATTCTGGCAATTCAATCTCATAAGCCACTTCTCCTTTACAACTCAGAATCTTGAATGGTCCAACATATCTTGGGGCCAATTTACCTTTGACACCAAATATCTTCACTCCATGAAGTGGTGATACTGTAAGATAAGCTCTATCACCCACTTCATAGGTGACTTCTCTACGCTTAGGATCTGCGTAGCTCTTCTGTCGGGACTGTGCTATCTTCAATCTGTCCTTAACTAGCTTGACTTTTTCTTCAGCCTCTTTGATTAGTTCTGGTCCGAACAGATTTCTTTCTCCTACACCATTCCATAGCAATGGGGTGGTACACTTCCTCCCATAGATAAATTCAAACGGTGCCATCCCAATACTGGCTTGATAGCTGTTATTGTAAGAGAATTCTGCGTAAGGCAGACTTTCATCCCAACTGGCTCCATAGTCTAGGGAACATGCCCTCAACATATCTTCTAGAATCTGGTTGGTCCTTTCCGTTTGTCCATCAGTCTGAGGATGAAAAGCAGTGCTGAATTCCAACCTCGTTCCCAATGACTCATGTAGTTGTCTCCAAAAATGAGAAGTGAATTGAGTTCCCCTATCAGACACAATACTCTTGGGTACTTGTAACACCCCGGTTCTGAAAAGACCGTGGCCTCTATGTGACATGCCAATCCCTGGATCGGTTCATTGGCCCACAATAGAGTAAGATAGATAACATAGCAAAATATCCGTGTATCATGAACTACAAAGATCCATAGTACCATTATTACAATAAAAGCTTAGCATAAAGTTATCTCAAATTATTCAGGTAGCAACATAAACAAGTAAATCCTCCATTCTTCAAATTTCCCACAAGTGAACAAGTGCCGAGTGGAGTACCGTGGCCTATAACGATCAATCAGAATCGGAATAACCTGCAACATGAAACGTAGCAGCCCCGAAGGGTCAATACATGGAATGTATGGCAAGTAGAGCTACTAAAGGAGACAATAGTACTAACATCTACATGCATATTTGGCAAGTTGTCGTGGTGGTCTCACGGCAGATGCCATGGGTAGGCTAAAGTATGGGGCCAATGGGTGCTAGTGGGATCTGGGGAGGGAAGATGTAGTTGATTCTACACACATAAGATTAGGGCAAAGGTCTTTATTTCTTCTTCCTTGGGCTATAAGTAATCCTTGAGCTGTATACAGGGAGAAGAGAAGAACTTTACCAGCCTAACGGCTCTATCTCTAGTCGATGCCTCTTCTGAATCCAAGCCTCCCCTTATAAAGGAGAGCCCTGGGTTCCCCTAGGGCTGACGTGGCAAGCATCTTCGAGGAATATGCTTGTCCCAATATAGTAGTTCGGCGCTCCCCTTTCCCTGTCGCTCTTCTAACAACGGCAAGGTTCCTGAGGGTCCCCCTGCGTGCCTCGGTCTTCCACACTGTCACCTCCGTGACCTCCTCCTGCCTCTCTGTCGCTCTGCGCCTTTGTCCGTAGCGCTTGGCTCTGCTCAGATTCTCCCTAGCTTGCAGCTAGGGTTTGACTTCAGGCTTCTCCTTCCCCTGCAAGCTTCTTATCATCCGGTCCTTCCTCGAATAGCTCGGATCTTCCTTCACCTACATTAAGATCACTCGGGCTGACCCGGCCGACTTACGTAATATCTCGGCCGGGTAATGTCTCAATATACATTTACAAGCCTCTCGCCTCCTTATGTCGGCCGACTTATACGGGATTCGGCCGACTTAAACTGTAACTCGGGAACCAGACGGGGATCGTACCTTCGTCTTTCCCCGTCTTTATCCTATCCGGGGTCACCCCCCCGACATTAGTCCCCGAAGCTGGTGTGGCCCTGCCGATAATTTTGGCCGGGTCGTATCAGCTTCATCACATTTTTCTGTATTGTTTCCGAGTTATCTTTTTCTCGTTTGAGGTACCCATGTTCCTTCTCTCGTACACCTTGTCCTACGTGTCACCCTCGTCATTATTCTTCTGGTTTTTTGTTCCTCTACAGTATTTACTGACAGGCTACAGTTGATACTGTACCTGCTGCGCCGGCGCTGCGACGCCTCGTGTACCGTTTCCCTGGGGGATCGCAACCTTCTTTGCTGCTGTGTGGCCGTTGGTGCGGTTCCACTCAACGTCGTGCATTCGCGCTGCACCCACGATCTACACGTTCAACCACCGCACCCACGATCCCACTACTCGCTCGTGGCTTGACTATAAAGAGGGGCGCGGCGTCTAGGAGTTCACTTTTCCCCTTCTCGTTCGCCTGTGCCCTTCTTCTTCCTCTCGCCTCCACGCGCTCTTGCAGCTCCGCGGCCGCGCGCTCATCGGAACTTCCGACGGCGAGGAGCTCGCCGTGTTGTTCCGCCTGCCTCGCCTGCGGTCGTCCGCTCCGATATTGTCGCCGGTGAGTTCTTTCCGGCCGCATTGCCTAGGTTCTATCTAGATTTCTCCGTTTGAATCTCGCACTCGTGCGGCGTTTCCTCTGCTCCTCCGCCGCCTCTCCCGTGCAAAATCTCGACGGGGCCTCGCAGTTCTAAACTTTCCTCCGCCGCCAGCTCTTCCTCCGGCGATCTTTCCGGCGAACCCATGTCTAGTTCATTTAGCGGCGCTCTAGTAGAGGATGATGACGCTGGCTCTGGGCCCGAGCGAGGCTCGTGGCAGGGCTCTTCTGTTACACGCCGTGAGATTGAGTGGCTTATCCGAACTCGGAGGATTCCCGCCGAGGTCTCCTGTCGCTTACCCGGCAGCGAGTCCTCTCCGGATGTTAGGGAGGGCGAGTATGTGGTTTTTATGTCGCACTTCGCGCGTGGTTTCGGTCTCCCTCTTAGCGATTTTGCTAGAGAGTTTCTCGACTACTTCGGCCTTCAGACGCATCATCTTCCTGCGAACGCCATCGCTTCTCTTTCTGCTTTTATCTCCGCTTCGGAGGGGTACTTCGGCCTGTGGCCATTAGTGCACGTCTGGTCAAAGTTCTTCCAGATTCGTTCCAATGTAGTCCCTGACAAATCTCTGCACCCTTCCGAGAAATCGCTTACTCAATGTGGGGCAGCGTCCATTACACCTCGGAGGAAATCCGTATTTCCTCGTGTCACCAGGTTAGAGTCGTGCAAGAAGTGGCACAAATCCTTCTTTTACGTCAAGAACAGAGGGGCAGAAGACAAGATTCGGCTCCCTGCATTCTCAATTGGTCCGCCTTCTAAAGTGAACTGGCTCTACAATCCGAGGAAAACTCATGCCTTGGCCGAGGCTTTTGAGATTCGGCTTAAGGAGCTGATCCGCGCCGGGTTATGCGGCGAAGATCTGATGGCTAATTTTATTAGTAGCCGGATCTGCCCATTCCAGAAGCGGACTCAAAAGCTGTGCTACATGAGTGGTCCCCTTGACCCTAACTGAGTCTCGACCGTGGAGCTGGACAATTACCTTATCTATCAGCGCGTCCGAGCTATCTTTAAGACGGAGATGCCTGAGGATTGGGCCTGGGGATTGAAACCGTTCACCCGCGATCATCCGCCTCCCGAGGTGAGCTTAATCAATAACGCTCTGCTATTCCATTGTTTTCGTAACGGATTCCGCTAACTTTATTTTTCCTCGTCTTGCAGAGGTTCGCAGAGCAGAAGAATGAGGACGCCGAAGTTTTGTTGCTCCCATGGCCCGTGGACCGGAGAACCCCGGATACTGGTGAGCCGGACTCCGAGGAGTTCATCCCTAAGTCGGATCCTACCCCGGCTCGAGCTCGTGGCAAGACTTCGGCGCACGAGGAGGAAGGTGATTCGGACGAGGTCCAAATTCTTGAGGTAGTTGCCGCAATGCCTATTTCTTATGCATTTCCGGCTTCTACTTTCCCAGCTAATCCGGCCGGTCAGGTTCACGACGCCGAGCCTATTGCTTCTCGACCCCCTGTTACCTCGGGGAAACGCGGGGCTCCTGCTAGTGCCTCGGAAGCGGTCCCCAAGAAACGAATGAAGAAATCCGCTCTGAATCCTCCCAGGCGCAAGATTATGCCTGGGGTTGCCGGGTAAGTTCCTTTTGCTTATATTTCTTGTTTCTCTCTTTCTGTTTTTCATACTGACACTTTTTTCTTTCTTATTTTTGCAGTGCTCCGCTTTCTGTTAAGCCCGGCGGTCCTAGCATGACTAGCCGCCCGATTCGGCAGCCGTCTCCTCCGCCCGTCGATGATACCGGGATTCCTAGTCCTACTCGTGCTGCTTCTCCTCCAGCTCCGAATCCGTCGCCTCATGGTCGCGACGTGCCTGAAACCCCTTCTGTTGACATGGATTCCAATCGGCCCTCCGAGGTTCTTGTTGAACCCGTTGCCCCTTCTATGGGTCCCAGCGCCGCTACTGAGCCTTTATCTACCCCGACAGTTTCTACAGCCACTCCAGCCTCAGCCGAAGAGGTCGTTATCTCGGCGCCTTCTGCTATCGTAACTCCTGCTGCTCCTGAAGACGCCGTCCCCACTACCGAGGTGTCACTTCCTGCTGATGCTTCTTCTAAGGCGAGAAAAGTTGTTGCCACCAAGGCTTCCTCTTCCCAGAAGGGTCTTGTCGGCTCTTCTCAGCCTAGTATCGCCGACATGCTGCGCAAGGGAACTGCGCCTACCAAAGCCTCCGTTGCCTCGGCTGCCAGCACCCAGCTTGCTCTTCATAAGAGCCCTGCTGCTGGAGTGGTTACAGAACATGTCCGGGGTAAAGTCTTAACTCGGACAGCTAGTGGGAACAGCCTCGACGCGCTGGTGGAGTACGCCAATAATTGGAATGCTGCTGATCAGTTTGAGGGTAATCCCATCAACCAGCCCTTTCAGCTTTCCGACATCAGCGGCCGTTTCGACCATGCTGCCAAGTTCATCCTTGACACTAACAAGATGAATGAGGTAATTGCTGTTTCTTTGAGTCTTGGATTAGTCCCCAGATGTTACTATATGCTCTAGTCCCCGAAACTTGCAAGGAAATAACTTGTTATATGCTTGGAAGTTTAATGATCTTCGACTTAATTTAAGTTTATTTCTAGGGTTTGAATTTCCGGCCATCTAGATCTGAGTTAAGTTTTGCTTGACTTGGATCTGCTTTAGCTTTGAATATCTAGCCACCTAGATCCGAGTTAAGTTTTGCTTGACTCGGATTTGATTTAGCTTTGAATATCCAGCCACCTAGATCCGAGTTAAGTTTTGCTTGACTCGGATCTGATTTAGCTTTGAATATCCAGCCACCTAGATCCGAGTTAAGTTTTGCTTGACTCGGATCTGATTTAGCTTTGAATATCCAGCCACCTAGATCCGAGTTAAGTTTTGCTTGATTCGGATCTGATTTATCTTTTACTATCGATTTATCGTTTTGCCCCATTGCTCAGGTTGCACACGACCGGCGTACTGCCAAATTTCAGAGGTTGCTTTTTTCGCACCGCAAGCTGGAAGAAAAGTACGAGAAAATCCTTCCAGTGGTAAAGAAGGCTGGTACGTTGATAGTTCCTTTTAGTTATTTTCAATGTTCTTATTTATTCGTCCACGAGATGCCGGCTTACCTTCTTGGTGAACAGGTAACATTAATAACCTCAACATTCGCCTTGAGAAGAAGGTCAAGAGCTTTGAAGGTTAGTTTCCCTTTTATCTTACATGTTTTCTCTTTTAACATGTGTGCTAAGCTTCCTTATCGCGTTTGGCTCTGGTAAAGCCGAGTTGCAAACCTTTGCAGCGTCGCACCAAGATTGCACGCCCATGCCTGACGTGATGCTGCATTTTTTAGAGCAAAACGCTATTCATTCGGCGCAATTACAAGAAAAAGATGATGAAATAGCTCGCCTGCTTGCCGAGGTGGATACCCTTAAGCTCTCTCAGAAATCCGAACTAGAAAAGGTCGACCAAGAATTTTCCGAGGAGAAGAATCGGCTGTCTTTGGAGCTGCAGAAGAACAAAGAACTCCTCGAGGCTGCCGAACTGAAAACCCAGGGGTTGAGCGAGGAAATTGCTCGTTTTGAGAAAAGCAAAATTGATTGGGCCAAGGACCTTCAGATAATGATGAGATACATTCATCGTAAGTTTCTTAGCATAGCCGAATTATATTTTTGTCTTTGTCCGTGCTGCCGCCTGACATGTTCGTGTTTTGCGCAGATCATTTTCCCGAAGCTAAGCCCGTGAGCTCTAAAGATGTTCTTGCAGCTCGCGTGCGCCGAGGTGTTCCTGTTACCGCTGATTTGGAGTATTCAATGGAGGATTACTTGGTTGCCGTTGGTGCCGCAGTTGGTCCGATGAGGATTATGGGCCGGGACTTGGTGCAAGCCGCTATTCGAGCTTACCATGTACTTTGGCCGAATACTTCGGGGACTCCTGACATCAACGAGGTCAAATTACTGGTGAAAAGACTAATGGCATCTGAGAGGCAATTAAGTCTCTGGAGGGAATCAGCTGGGCGCGCTGGTGCCGATATGGCCCTTACTGTTATCATGTCCTGGTATGAAGACATCTCTCTTGACATCCTGAGAAATTTGCGCACTGGTTCCCGCTGGGTTGAGGATCCCACTTTTGTTGCTCTTCGGCAAGCTCGTGCCTTCCAACTCGTCGAGTATGCCGACGTGCACACCTAAAATGAAGGGACGAGTTTTCTTCCAGACCCGGATGAAGAGGTTGTAGTTGAGGATGCCTCGGATAATAATTCGGCTGAGCAAGGGGAAGGTGAGGATGACTCGGCCGCATCTGACAGCTCCAGTTCAAGCTCGGACAGGAACGGCGATGCGTGGTCCTCCTCCAAAGGTACCGGGCATTCTACCGCGCGGACTGATGCTCCTGAGCAACCTCGGGCTTCCGCTGAAGTTGCACCTGGGTCCGCGGAGGGCGAGGCAACCTCAATCGAAGTTCCTCCTTCGTCGGAGTGCCCCGTGCCTGACCAAGTTGCTGCCTCCCCAACGAACAATGCTTAAGTTATTTCTGATCCCTGGCATGCCGGGCGTATGATGTAGGCGAAACATTTGTCCATTCTCTGTATGATTCAAATTTCTTTTGTCGTGTATTGCTGTGACATATACGCTTGTAGTTGTTACCATTTGGTTAAGTGGGTGTTCGCCCGAATTCTTGCTTTGGTGGCCCTCAATTTCCTGACTTTTTAGGATTTATCCTTGCCTTCATTTTTTTATGGTTTATCCAGGCGTGAGCTCTGAATATCATATAATATTGATCTGTTCTGAACAGAGATTGACTACTTCGTTGTGACAATATATGGCAATCCCTGAACCATTGTTTATCGCGCGGAACTTCAATATGTAAACCAAATTTCAGAAATAGTATAAGACTAATACGGGTGCGCTCAACATAAAACTGAGGAAGCATACGGCAGTCCCCGAGTCGCTGCCTTGGATGCCGAGGTTCAAATATTTAATATGAAATGAAAATAGTATATGGCATTCCCCGAGTCACTGCTCTGGGTGCCGAGGTTCAAATACATCACATGAAATTGAGATAACATACGGCAGTCCCCGAGTCACTGCTCTGGTCGCCGAAGTTCAAATACATAACATGAAATTTAGATAACATACGGCAGTCCCCGAGTCACCACTCTGGGGGCCGAGGTTCAAATACATAACATGAAATTGAGATAACATATGGCAGTCCCCGAGTCACTGCTCTGGGCGCCGAGGTTCAGGTACATCATTGGATCTTGACCTTGAGATACAATACTACGAGTAAAATGGCCGAAGTAAAGCTACATTCCATGGACGCTTCGTTTCTTCGCCAGCTTTGTCTGCCTTGTTCCCTCCGGGGGACTAAGCGTCGATTAGATAATAGGCATCATTATGCAACGCTTTGCTCACAATAAATGGTCCCTCCCATGGGGGTGACAACTTGTGCATGTCGGCCGTACGTTGCACGAGTCGGAGGACCAAATCTCCTTCTTTGAATACTCTTGGATTCACCTTCTTGCTGTGATATCGTCGTAGGTTATGTTGATAAATAGCTGATCGTGATAATGTCAACTCTCTGGCTTCTTCTAGCAGGTCTACAGCATCTTGCCGAGCTATCTCGTTTATCTCCGAGGTTGTATACTGAGCAACTCTTGGCGAGTCATCTATTATGTCGGCTGGAAGTACGGCCTCTGCCCCGTATACCAGAAAGAATGGTGTATAACCTGTTGATCTATTCGGAGTAGTCCTGAGGCTCCATAGTACGGCTGGGATTTCCTCAATCCAACATCCTGCCGACCTTTGCAATGGTTCGACAAGTCGTGGTTTTATTCCTGATAGCACCAGTCCATTAGACCTTTCCACTTGCCCATTGGATGCTGGGTGAGCCACAGAGGCAATATCTAGTCTTATGTGCTTCTCTCGACAAAATCTGGCGAAAGCTCCTTCTGCAAAGTTTGTGCCATTATCTGTAATAATACTGTGCGGATACCCATATCTTAAGATAATATCCTTGAGAAATTTCACTGCTGTGGACCCATCACACTTTTTTATTGGTTTCACTTCAATCCATTTTGTGAACTTGTCCACCATAACCAACATGTGGGTCATTCCTCCTCGTGTCGGCTTAAATGGTCCCACCATGTCTAAACCCCATACAGAAAATGGCCAGGTGATGGGTATTGTTTTTAATTCGGCCGATGGCATGTGTGTTTTGGTTGCGTATCTCTGACATCCATTGCATTTCTTAACTAATTCTTTTGCTTCTTTCAATGCCGTCGGCCAATAAAATCCATGCCTGAATGCTTTGGCTACCAAGGCACGAGATGAGGCATGGTGCCCGCATTCTCCTTGGTGTATATCTAGGAGGATCTCCTGACCTTCTGCCGAACTCACACACTTCTGCAACACGTTTGTGACGCTCCTTTTATACAGCTCATTGTTTATGATTGTATAAGCTTTTGCTCTCCTTACAGTTTGTCTAGCTAATACCTCATTACTCGGCAACATCGAGTCTTTTATGTAAGAAAATATGGGTTGCGCCCACAACGGTGTGACTTTTTTTGGCGTGATCTCACTGTCTATTTCCATGTTTTCTGCCGACATACCTATCTCGGCCTTTCCCATGACTGCGCTTACCTCGGTTGTCCTCCTCTTGGGGGGTTCCGAGTTATATTGCTGATCTACTTCCATCGGCGCGTTATCTTCTGCGGAACTTGCCGGGATAAAGATAGATTCGGATTCTGGTGATGGGATTATTGATGGTTTCCTGAGGTGTTTCAGGGCAATACCCGGAGGAATTGATTGCCGGGTTGATCCTAATTTTGACAATGTGTCCGCGTCATCATTTTCTGCCCGAGGTATGTGGTGAAATTCACATCCTTCAAAGTATCCACTGATCTTTTGCACATGAAACCTGTATAAAGCCATATTAGCATCTAATGCGTCCCAACTGCCTGAGACTTGCTGTACTACTAGATCCGAGTCGCCATAGCATAAGATTCGGCGTATGCCAATTTCTTTTGCTACTTTCAATCCATGGACCAGTGCTTCATATTCGGCTACATTGTTGGACGCAGCAAAATGTATTTGTAACACATATTTCAGTTGGTCTCTTTTAGGCGAGGTTAACACTATTCCCGCCCCCAAACCATTCCTTAGTTTGGAACCATCAAAATGCATAGTCCAATAATTTGGATCTGGCAATGGTGGCTCATACTGTACCTCGGCCCAGTCCACGAAAAAGTCGGCGACCGCCTGAGATTTGATTGCATCTCTTCTATCGAATTGTGGAGCGTATGGTGATAACTCGATTGCCCACTTTGCTATTCGGCCACTTGCGTCTTTGTTGCTCAGTATGTCGGCTATGGGTGCCTCACAGATCACTTTGATGGGATGCTCTTCGAAGTAATGTTTAAGCTTTTTCGCCGACATATATACCCCATAAGCCATCTTCTCATAATGTGGGTAATTCTGCTTTGAAGTGGATAACACCTCACTTAGATAATACACCGGCCTCTGAACCGACTTACCATCTTCAAGTCGTTCCACTACGACTACAGTACTCACTACTCAGTTGGTAGCCGCTACATAGAGTAACATAGGCTCTTTTGATAATGGAGAAGCCAAGATGGGTGTTGTAACCAACATCTTTTTCAATTCATGAAATGTGATGTCTGCTTGTGGAGTCCAAACGAATTTATCTGATTTCTTCATCAGCTGATAGAGTGGTAGCGCCTTCTCTCCTAGCCGACATACAAACCAACTAAGCGAGGCCAAACACCCCGTGAATTTTTGTACATCATTTAAACATTTTGGCAACTCCATTCTTTCTACTGCCTTTATCTTTGTTGGGTTGGCCTCTATACCTCGGCTAGAAACAAGAAAACCGAGTAATTTACCAGCCGGCACGCCAAACGTACATTTTTCTGGATTAAGCTTCATTCGGAACCTTCTCAGGTTCGCAAAAGTTTGCCGTATATCTTCCAGTAATGTTTTGCTTTCTTTGGTTTTGATGACCACATCATCTACGTATACTTGTACATTTTTTCCTATCTGATCATGTAGACATTTTTGCATGCATCTCTGGTATGTCGCTCCTGCATTCCGCAGGCCGAATGGCATTGTGCGATAACAATAAGCCCCGTACGGGGTAATAAACGCTGTCTTTATTTGATCGGCCGGATTTAACGGTATCTGGTGGAAACCAGAATACGAGTCTACAAATGACAATAATTCACAACCAGCGGTCGAATCAATGACTTGATCTATTCTAGGCAATGGAAAAGGATCTTTTGGACATGCCTTGTTCAGGTTGGTGTAATCGATACACATTCGCCATACAATGGCTACATTGGGATCATCTTTCTTCTTTTCTACTAGCACCGGATTCGATAACCAATCTGGGTATAGCACTTACATGATGAACCCGGCCGCGAGGAGCCGAGCTATTTCATCTCCTATTATTTTCTCCTGTCTTCGGCGAAGCGGCGAAGAGGTTGCTTCACCCGCCTTGCTCCTAGCCTCACGTTCAAAGAGTGCTCAGCCAACTCCCTCGGAACACCTTGCAGATCTTGAGTTGACCATGCAAATATGTCCCGATTCTCACGGAGGAAGTTGGTGAGCTCGCTTTCTATTTAGCGTCCAGGCCTGCACCAATGGTAACGGTACGCTCTGGGAATTGCTCATCGACCTGAAATTTCTTCGTTTCTTTAGTCGGCTGAAAAGAGACACTGCCATGTGGGTTGGCCAGCGCCGGCATGTTCAGCTGTGCCGACTGAGCGAGTGCTGCTACCTCTTGAATCCTTCTCTTTTCTCTTGCTATAACCAATGATTCGGCCAAATTTGACCCGGCTGAAGCACACTCCATTGACTTCTTGTAATCCCCTGCAACTGTTATTACTCCTTGTGGTCCGGGTAGCTTCATCTTCAGATAACTTACATGGCAGCTGCTCATGAATTTGGCCAGCGCGGGCCGTCCAAGTAGTGCATGATAACAACTTTCCAGATCTACCACTTCAAATTCTAAGTTTTCTGCTCTGCAGTTATCTCTCGTGCCGAATAACACATCCACTCGGACTTTACCGATGGGCTCGCATGAAAGTCCCGGCACTATCCCATGGAAAGTGGTCCTTGTGGACTGCAGCATGTTCTGCGATATTCCGAGTTTATGCATGGTATCTTTGTACATGATGTTGATACTGCTTCCATTGTCAATGAGTACTTTTGAAAATTTCACATTGATGCTTGGTCCAACGAATGTCGGATCCAACACGAGTGCATACGATCCTGGATTCGGCATTATTTTGGGGTGGTCCTTTATGCTCCAAGTTACCTCCTGATCCGACCATGCCACATATCTTGGTACTGCCGGCATAACTGCATTTACTTCCATATGCCGGCGCTGCACACTCTGCTTGTCTTGCTGTTCCATTGTGAACACGCAATAAGACTGATGATGTTCTCTGTAATCATTACGTCCAGTATTTGCTGGATTTGTCCTTCCATCCTGGACCTGGTTCATTGCTTGATGTACTGCATCTCTCCGATCCGAGTTATCGTATCTCGGGGGAGGAGGCGGTAACATCAGTTGTTGTGCATTTGCTCCAGTCAATTGTGGTTGATGCTGTTGATGTACTTGATGGGGTCCCTGAACTCCTGCGGGGTTCCCCATTGCATTTTTCATCCATGCACATTGGCGGGTCGTATGATTGGCTGGTCTGGATGGGTTTGATGTGTGAAATTTGCACGGTTGATCTAACATGGATTCGAACGTGTATTTCGGCCTCTCCTGCCATTGCTTCTTTTGTTCTGGGGTCCACTATCTTTTTCCTTCATTCCTTGGTGTCCACTGCTGAGGTTCATTCTTCTGCCGTTGAGTTGCTCCGTGACTCGGCTGATCTTGTGCTACTGCTGCCACCTGGGCCGAATTATATCTATAGTCCGGCCTTTCCTCTCTTCTTCTTCCTCTGAAATCATTGCGCCTAGATGGCCCGGCCAAATCTCTCGCATAATGATCCTGTTGCTCACGATGATCCGCCGACATTAGTTCTGGTTGCGTTGGGTCCCCTAGTGCATAGGAGTCTGCTATTCTGATAGTTTCTGCCAGTGTGGTCGGCATATCTCTTTGCAGACGTTGCCACAACACGCTGCCATAACGGCAGCCTTGCGCGAACCAAGCTATTGCTTGCGATTCTATAACCCCTTCACATGAGTTTCTCAGGTTGCACCATCGAGTTAAAAAACTCTCTGTCTGTTTCATTCGGCCTCTGTTTGCACATGGCTAACTGTTGCGGCCTGTTTGGCCTCTTGTATGTGCTGGTAAAGTTGCTGACGAACATTTCTTCAAAATCCAACCAATAGTTGATACTGCCCGCTGGTAGATTATTCAGCCATACCCTAGCTGGTCCTTCCAACACTTGTGGGACATACCATACTGCCCATCGTAAGTTCCCACCCGCTATCTTCACAGCAGTGGCATAGTCAATCAACCAATCTTGTGGCTTGGTACTCCCATTATACGTTTTTGTGCCTCTCGCTAGCTGAAAGTTCGGCACGGGTGGTTCGCCCATGATCCGTGGTCCAAAGCAAGTCGGACCCGGTGGACCCTGTTCTTCCAACAACTCGGACCGGTATAGCCGGTCCAGCTTCACTCTTGCATCATTTGACGGCAAATCTCTGTACAAAATCCTGTCTTGCATTCCATAGTGGTTATTTCCACCATGGATCGCGTATTCCATCTCGGAATAACCATCATTGTACCTTTCATTCACTTGATTGTGGCGAGCTGGCCTCACTTCTCTTTCCTGCCGGGGTTCATGCCTTGGTTGTGGGTTGAGCGGCTGCTCTCTCCTTACTTCAACCGAGGTATGGTTCTCATGATTGCCTCTTGGGGGTTCTCTTCTGCCGAGATCTCCATTGCCTCGGCTTCCGGCGTCTTTTTCTACACGGCCGTGGTTCCTCTCCCCACTGTTACCTCGGCTTGCATTGCCTCTGTTCTCATTTGCCTTTCCAGCCATCGCCGGATCATATGGAACAATTTGCTTATTCCTCTTTCCTGAGGTTACTGCTTTGTCCCTTCGCGCGTTATTTCCGGGTGAAGATGCTGCTGCCGCGGATAAGGCGGGTGTTGCTCCTGCCGAGTGAACCATTCGCGAGGCCCCCGGCCTCGCCGGGTTTGTTTTAAGTATTTATTCATTTTGCTGGTTCGCGATGCGCACCAGCTCATTCACTCTTTCCTGTTGTTTCTGCCGGGCCTCCCCGGTCAACCCCTCTAATTCCAATGCTGCGGCATTCGCTGCTCTCAGGTTCTTTGCCGGGGTATTGTACCTCGGCAAACCTAAGTCATCTGATTCCGCCCTATGAGCATCATGCTCTTTGTTGATATCATCCATGAGGTTCTTCCCCCTTAATCTCAATTCGTCCACCCGCTCGGGTGCGACATCAAGCTTATTAGCTTTGGCATACTCACGCAGGGTCCTATTCAGGGACTCCCGCAAGGCCGATACTTTCTTGGCCTCTACCAGCACCTTTTGCCTGGTTTCTTCTAACTCAGCCTGAGCATTTGCCGGATCAAGTATCGGCGCTACAGGTGTAGTCAAGTTTTCTATGGTCGCCTGAAGAATGTTCTCTGGCCTTTCCAGAGGTGGCCCTCTTACTCTTGGTACCTTTGGGGTGGTGTCTTGCAGCTCGGTCGGGTTGGTCACTGGCGGGATTACCTCGGTGGGTTGAGGCACGGTCTGCCTGGGTACGCCTTGCACGCTTGCGGCGGGTTCCCTGCTTGACCCGGCTGCAGCTGCTCCAGCCTGCCCTCCGGCAACGACAATCACCTCGACGCTGCCTGCAAGACGCGCTCTGGACGGACGGCTTGCTGCGTTAAGAGGGGGCTCTCCTGCAACAACAACTTGGTGAGGATAAACGCCGGTGACGTCGACGCCGACGTAAACCTTATGCCCGCCCAGGTTGATAAAGACGCCATTTCGCGGGGGAGTTTTACCCTTGAAGCTCCCTGCATTGTCGCTGACATAGTCACAGAGACCAAATCTCTGGACCAAGCCAGAAACAACGCGCTCGCCCGTGTTGATGAAGTTTCCCGTCCGGATCATAACTCCAGCTAGCACCGCTGCTGGCCCCAAGGTGGGCGCCAACTGTCGTGGTGGTCTCACGGCAGATGCCATGGGTAGCTAAAGTATGGGGCCAATGGGTGCTAGTGGGATATGGGGAGGGAAGATGTAGTTGATTCTACACACAGAAGATTAGGGCAAAGGTCTTTATTTCTTCTTCCTTGGGCTACAAGTATTCCTTGAGCTGTATACAGGGAGAAGAGAAGAACTTTACCAGCCTAACGGCTCTATCTCTAGTCGATGCCTCTTCTGAATCCAAGCCTCCCCTTATAAAGGAGAGCCCTGGGTTCCCCTAGGGCTGACGTGGCAAGCATCTTTGAGGAATATGCTTGTCCCCTTTCCCTGTCGCTCTTCTAACAACGGCAAGGTTCCTGAGGGCCCCCCCTGTGTGCCTCGGTCTTCCGCACTGTCACCTCCGTGACCTCCTCCTGCCTCTCTGTCGCTCTGCGCCTTGTCCGTAGCGCTTGGCTCTGCTCAGATTCTCCCTAGCTTGCAGCTAGGGTTTGACTTCAGGCTTCTCCTTCCCCTGCAAGCTTCTTATCATCCGGTCCTTCCTCGAATAGCTCGGATCTTCCTTCACCTGCATTAAGATCACTCGGGCTGACCCGGCCGACTTACGTAATATCTCGGCCGGGTAATGTCTCAATATACATTTACAGGCCTCTCGCCTCCTTATGTCGGCCGACTTATACGGGATCCGGCCGACTTAAACAGTAACTCGGGAACCAGACGAGGATCGTACCTTCGTCTTTCCCCGTCTTTATCCTATCCGGGGTCACCCCCCCCCCCCCGACACAAGTGGAGTTGTGTCTGGCTTGCATTTGCAAATACATTTGTCCTACTTTCATAAACAGTTTTGATTTTCTTTGAAAAGATCCCAATTAAGTTAACCCAACAATATTAAAACAATTATGAAATTAGAATGAGCAAGAAACATGTCATGGAATCAATATCTAGCAACTCAGTTGTCCATAACCGGGGACACGGCTAATCGATTAGATTATACACTCTGCAGAGGTTAGTACACTTTACCCATGTGACTTGACCAGCCCAGCTCGTACCATCACTCTCATTTTGGGTGATGATAGGGAGAAGGCCAAGAAGAGACTGTTCGGGAAGTAGCTCCTCAATCCCGACGCGCACCGGTCCAACCTACCAAAATTCTACATCTCTGGATACGCGGGTTCGAGTTACCACAACCTACTAAGTCCAACCAACCGCCCATTTCATTATTGTCACATGGTTGTACACGTAAGCTACACAATAAAGAAGCCAATCATTCTCTCTTGATACCTGGGTGCCTTTCCGCAATGAAACCACCAAAATTTATCAATACCATCACACCCAGGGGGTTCATTGATTAAATTGTTTTAGTTTTTACAAACCAATACTTTGAGAAAACAAGTATCAATGATGCAACCCAGCCCTCGTTCATCAAGCATGGCTAAGCACATCTACCAACGGTGGTTCATCTACAAAGAGGGTCCTACCACATAATAGGACATAGCATAACGATAATATCATCCTACACATGCATCTACAAAATACACGACAATGCATTGAAAATAGTAGGACGATATCATGAACAAAGTAGCATCTACTTGCCTTGGTTGTAGCGGTCGGGAGCATAATCCTCACACGAGCAAACGTTGCACTCGACACAATCTACACGATACAATTGCATTCATAAACAAACAATCCACAACATATGCAACAAAGATGATGCATGAATGCAAGAACGACAAGTGAATTGGTGCTACAGCTGCACCACAACATCCTATACCATAACACTACCGATTGCATGCATGGAAAATAGTTTTAGCGCTAGGGAAACTATTAAGTAAAAGTAATGCTCCAAACTAGAGCTAGAACTTAAATAATTCACTACCGGTAGTATACTGTTTGTAAAATCTTGGAAAAATTCTACCGCATAGGCATCGCTGATTAGAAACAGTACCAATTGGAATTACTCGAAAAGGAATTATAAAACTCCCGGAGTAATTAAAACACTGCAGAAAGCCAATAGACAGTTTCTGCAGAAGTTTTTACTGTAAGCCTACCTTTCTAATTCACGATGAGATTCCCCTCATTCCACTGAATCCAGGGACATATCATACGCGATTTTTGGAGCTACGGATATTTTTCCACGAATTTATTACTCCGAAAAGGCCACTAACTAGTTTGATTAAACTGTACTAAACCTTGCCTACAAAAGCCTGAACCAAAGGTACAGCGAGATTCTACACGACTCACTGAATCTACACATATTTTATTTGCAATTTTAGGCCAAGTGGTTTAATTTCTACGCAATTTACAAGATTCTACCGAAATCTGCCAACTAAAAGGATTATCGAAATTGACCCAGTCAACTGTGTCTGTTGACTGGTCAAAGCGTCTGCTGACTGGGCATCTGACTAGTCAACGCCTGAGTCTGACCAGTCAACTAACGATCTAGGCCGCTGATCTGAAATCTGACGGTGGCTGCTGTCTTACCGGAAACGACGACGAAACGGACTCCGAACGGGTTCCGGACAGCGGCGACGATCACTTCCGGCGACGAGGCTTTCCTGCACGGGTACACACGGTCAACTAATCGGGTCGACAAAATAAATACGCGCGCGAGGCGGAGCGCGTGCGTGCGTGTATGTGTGCGTGCATGCGCGCACGCGATAACGCGCGCGGGCGAGCGCACGCGGCAGCGCAGCGAGGCGGCGCGCAGCAGCGAGGCGCGGCAGCGGCAGATGGCGCGCGCGCAGATGGCGATGCGACGCGGCAGCGGGGTCGGCCGGGGCGACGGCTTGGCAGCGTTGCCGCGGTGGCGGGTGGAGGCGGCGTCGCGGGTGGCGGAGGGCGCGGCGTCGGCGGCGGAGGCGGGTGCTGCCGGCGGCGGCGGTGGCGTGTTGCGGCGGCGACGGCGGCGGTGACGCACGGGAAAGGAGAGAGGAGAGGGAGACGAACCCGGCGGCGATGGCGGCAATGGCCGGTGGCGGCGAGGCGGCGCAGATGGCGGCGGCAGGCGCGGCTCCTCGGGAGTCGCGCGACAGGAGGAAGGCGGCGGGGTCGGGGCTGGGGTCGTGCACGCGGCCCGAGGCCAGGTGGGGCCTTGCTTAAGAAGTCCTGCGCGCGGAAATCCTAAACAGAATCGGTCCAGAGTTTGACTACAACTCGGAAATCGGTCCGGATTTTCGGACCGCTTTCCGGCGGATTACTAAAACGTCCGAGGCTTTTGCATACGAACTCCGATTGGAGCGATTCTCGTGCCTACGGGTTCGTATCGTCGAGGGGAACAACCTAGCATCAAGGTTTGATCGAAACCTCGAACCTACAGGGGTGGTTGTCGCATGTCTTACTAGAGCTCCCCGCAGGAACCTCGTGGCGAAACAAAATAGGGTTTTGCAAATAGCGTTTCGCCGAACCTTTCTACTCGACGGTTTTGCATGGAAAGATATGATGCAATGTTATGAATGATATGCAAGACCAAATCTAAAATTTGGGATGTGACAGTACTCCATGCAGACATACAATCCTACTCATATAGATCTTGGCTAACTTAGCACTTGTATAGGTTGTCTTCACGGGTATGAAATGAGCCACTTTAGTTAAGCGATCCACTAATACCCAAATAGAATCGTATCCTGACCTGGTCCTTGGCAGTCCAGTGATGAAATCCATGCCAATCTTGTCCCGCTTCCAATCAGGAATAGGTAATGGTTGTAACAATCCTGCTGGCTTCTGATGTTCCGCTTTCACTCTACTATATACATCACACAAAGCAATATGTTCGGCAATGTCCTTCTTGAGATTATTCCACCAAAATCTTTCCTTCATGTCCATGTACATTTTGGTGTTGCCCGGATGAATGGAATATGGTGAGTTATGTGATTCCTGTAAAATCATTTTCTGAAGCTCTGGATCTTGCGGAACGCAGATACGTTTTCCATACCATAAAGTACCCTGTTCATCTTCATGGAATCCTTTGGCCTTCCCTTTACTAATCTTTTCCTTAATCTCTTCAATTTCCTTATCTGTGTTTTGGGCTTCTTTGATCTTGTCCAACAAAGTGGGTTGAACATCCAATGACATGAGATGTCCTTCAGGCACAATCTCCAATCTAAGATCTCTAAATTGGGCACACAGATCCTCTAGCAACTCTCCCTTAGTAAGGCCATTCACAAAAACCTTACGGCTTAGAGCATCTGCTACAACATTTGCTTTACCGGGATGGTATTGCAAACTCAAGTCATAGTCCTTGATGAGTTCTAGCCAACTCCTTTGTCTCATGTTGATTTCTTTCTGGGTGAAGATATACTTCAAACTTTTGTGATCTGTGAACACTTCACATCGCTTTCCCAATAGATAATGTCTCCATGTTTTGAGTGCATGGACAACAGAGGCGAACTATAAATCATGAGTAGGGTAATTTACTTCATGAGTTTTGAGTTGTCTCGAGGAATAAGCCACAACTTTCCCTTCTTGCATTAGCACTGCACCTAATCCATGATGAGATGCATCACAATACACTTGGAAATCCTTTTCCAAATCTGGCAGACATAAGACTGGTGTTGTCACTAGTCTCTTCTTCAATTCTTGGAAACTAAGTTCACATCCTTCAGACCAAGCAAACTTCTTGTCTTTCTTTAGCAACTCTATCATTGGCTTAGCTATCTTGGAGAAATTCTCAATGAACCTTCTGTAGTATCCTGCCAAGCCAAGGAAACTATGAACCTCTTTCACTGACTTAGGAGATTCCCATTCAGTTACAGCTGAAACTTTAGCAGGATCAACTGCTACACCATCTCCTTTCACAACGTGTCCAAGAAATCCAACTTCATTCAACCAAAATTCACACTTGCTGAATTTGGCATACAGCTTATGCTCTCTAAGCTTCTCAAGTATCAAACGCAAATGCCCTTCATGCTCTTCCTTGATCTTGGAGTAGATCAAAATTTCGTCGATGAAAACAACAACAAACTTGTCAAGGAACTCCATGAACACCTTGTTCATCATATTCATGAAGCACGCTGGTGCATTGGTCAAACCAAATGGCATTACGGTGTACTCATACAATCCATACCTAGCGGTGAAAGCTGTCTTAGGTATGTCTTGTTCTCTTATCTTAAGCTGGAAATAACCTGACCGGAGATCAATCTTTGAGAACACACAGGCTCCTTCTAACTGATAAAACAAGTCATTGATTCTAGGCAAAGGATATTTGTTCTTGATAGTCACCTCATTGAGTGAACGGTAATATATGCATAACCTTTGACTTCTATCCTTCTTTTCTACAAAAAAAACTGGTGCTCCCCAAGATGAAGAAATTGGTTGAATAAATCCTTTTTGTAACTGTTCTCCAAGTTGTTTCTTGAGTTCATTCAACTCGTCAACTGACATCTTGTACGGTCTCTTTGCTATTGGTACAGATCCTGGTAGCAAATCAATGAGAAACTCCACATCTCTATCTGGTGGCATGCCCGGCAATTCTTCCGGAAACACATCCGGATATTCACTCACAATTGGCACACTGTCTCTGCTAACCCCCTTAAGAGAATTTAGCGTACTCCTTTTCGATTCAAAGTTGGTCTTGAATCTGATCCTTTTGTTTTCTGGAGTTGTGAGTGTGACAGTATGGTTGGCACAATCTAGCACTCCTTTATACTTAGTCATCTAGTCCATCCCCAAAATGACATCCAAACCTTGGGAATTTAGGATTATCAGATTAACAGGAAACTTATACTTCCCAAACTCTATGACTAGATCATGACATCCTGAGTTCACTATCATTTCTCCGCCAGGAGAACTTACTTTTATAGGACACCCAATAGTTTCTACCGGTAGTTCATTTCTTTCAACAAATGCTCTTGATATGAATGAATGAGATGCACCAGTATCAAAGAGAACAAATGCTGGAACATAATTGAGTTTGAACTTACCAGCAACAGCATCAGGTTCCTCATAGATCTCTTCCACATTGATGTGGTTCACCTGTCCCTTCTGAAAAGGGTTGGGCTTGTTGGGTCCCTCAACTTTCTTTTCTAGGCATTCATTTTCATAATGCCCCATCTTATTGCACTTAAAACATTCAACCTGACTAAGATCCTTCTTGACAGGCTGGCTTCCACTACCACTTCCACTTCCATTGTGGTGGTTCTTGTACCCACTCTTGTGATTCTTGTACTTGTCGTTGTCATGACTACGGTGATGCTTGTTGTCATGATGACGGTTGTGGTTGTGGTGTTTTTTTACTTTCCATGCTTGTGGGATCCAGAATTCCCACTATCATCATAATGGGAACGCTTGTGAGACGATCCCGAGTTGTGCTTGTCTGAGTGTTTCCTCTTCCTGCTCTCTACCTATTTCATCTTGCTCTCCAAGATGGCAGCCTTGTCACAAAGAGACTGATAAGTGGGGACATAGGCCACAGATAGTTGCAGGTTCAGTTCATCGTTCAATCCTTCAAGGAACTTTTCTTTCCTCTTCGCATCAGTGTCAACTTCATCCGGTGCATAACGCGCCAGATTATTGAACTCCTCAATATATTCAGCCACGCTGCGGTGGCGCTGCTTCAAGTTATGAAATTCCTTCTTCTTCAAACTCATCACTCCGGATGAGATGTGAGCAGTACGGAAACCATCTTCAAAGATAGCCCATGTCACATCCGCAATGGGAGTGGTGATCTGGAAGTTATCCCACCAAGTAGCTGCTGGTCCTTCCAACAAGTGTGCTGTGAACCTGACTTTCTCTTCATCAGTACAGCCCACGGTTACCAAGTCCTTGTTCACTGAGCGTAGCCAATCATTGGCCACCATGGGATCAATAGTTCTTGAGAACTTTGCTGGCCTCAGTCTTAAGAATCTGGTAAGCATGTCAAAACCCGGTGGGTTGTTCTGATTGTTGTTGTTGTTGTTGTTGTTATTATTATTATTATTATTATTATTATTATTATTGTTGTTGTTGTTGTTCTGATTCTGTATGAACGTGGTCATCATCTGCATTAGCTGCATCTGAGCTATCATCGTCTGCTGCATCTCAGGGGTGATATTTTTGTTGTTAGGGTTGGGATTGGCACGTCGGGGAGGCATCTGTGGTTTTCAATAAGGATAAGAATGAGATACCCATATATGCTTAACATGCACAATACATCACATAGACAATCACCAAGCATGCATCAAAATAACAAAAGTTCAACAACATAAACAACAAGTTTTGAAAAGCAAACACACCAATAGCAAGCCATCCACATGTTGGATGGTCATTGCGACTCAATAATCAAAAGTATGATAAATATAAGGTAAATGAGTAGTCATCACTACTCCTCTGCATCAACCTACTCGTCGACAAGTGTAAGACCTGCATTCTCCATAGCGGTCTTGTACTCCTCGACATTGGTGGTCAAGGCCTCTACCTTGGCTTTGAGATCCCTCTTCTGTGAACGAAGTCTCTCAATCACTACTTGCTGATGCTCGAGCTCGAAGTCCTTGGCCTCTAGTTCTGCGGTCATCTCTCGAATCCTCTTGTTCCTATCTTGGACTCTTTTCTCTTGACTCTTGAACTTTCTATCCTGACTCTCAAACTTGGCCTCCATCTCCTTGACTATCTCATCTTACTCCGCGAAGAGCTTGTCCTTCTCATGAAGCTGCACCTGGAGTTCGTCATTGCTAAGCATGACGTTGGTCCTATCAGTATCTAGGTGCCTAAGAAGAACCTCTAAGTCTTGGAGGTATAGACGGATCGGCTCTGCCGTCTCTCTAGAAGCATCCTCGAAGTCAATGGCCTCACCATCCTCGTCGCGTCTTCCGAAGGCGTGGAAGTGAGTACCTCTAATCTCCCGAGAGTGTCTCCCTAGCAAACGTCCAAGAAAATCCTGCATGACTACTTCTAGGCCTCTCTCCTTGTCATCATGCATGAGCTTGAAGGTGATAGCCTCCGTGGCTGGCTCAGTCTGGCGTCCTGGCTGAGTAACCTTGAAGCCCCAAAGGTCCTTCCTCTCGAACTTGGTGAGGGGAAGCATCATGATGGTAGGAAGCGGAAGATTGAGCACACTAGTGAGACCAATAAGACGAGTGCCAAAACGAGTTCCCTTGAACTCTTCAGCCGTGCTGATAGTAACATTAGGCATCTATTTTATAAGATAGAAAAGGTTAGAAACATCATTACTAAAAATACACAAGACAAGTGACACAAGCATATCATTGGCAAACAAACACACAAGTCATGGTATACATAATACAAGCAACCTAGATTCAATATAACTTAGTCAAATTTTTTAGAAATATTATGATAAGTGTGGTGGTCCAACTAATAAGGCACAATACATCTTTCACTCTTTAGTCTAAAGGCTAAAAATGCATCCTTCTATCAAAAGAGATGAGAAAGAAGATTAGAAAAGTTTACGAGAAGAATAAGACAAGTGTGGAAGTTATTGGAATTTTTTCCTTAGTGGTTTCTAATCCATTCCTAGGGTCATAATCCTACAGGCAACACAGTGCTCTGATAGACTGATACCATCTGTAAGATCCCTCCCTTTATAAAGGTAAGGATCCCTGTGATTGCAATGCTAGTCCCTGGATCAATGCTAGCATCCACAGTTTAAGATGAAGTACACAGAAACAAATGTCATTATTACATATCATTCCAGAGACAAACATAGTCTTTTACAACTCCATGGCCATAGGCCTAATACAAGAGCTCAAATATATAATAAGATAAATAAGTCTTCATCTTCATGTGCCACAGGCAAGCATGTTAAGTGTAGACTCATAACCCCTAATCATCATCAGAATAACCTGCAACATCACAAGTTACAGCCACAGTGGGTCAATACATTGGAATAGTATTGGCAAGTGATACCTTAGTAGAATATTAGCAATCTAGATACTATATGCATTTTGGCTAAGTGTAGCTTAGGCTTGCTTTGCTCAAAATCGATTTTACCTATCAGTTGAAAATACTAAGTTTTTCTTTGACAAAAACTTTCCCAAGGAACCACCAATAGAAATTGGTGAACCTTCACCCTTGTTCAACCACAAGTTTTAACTTAGAAATTGGGATGAGGAGATTCTTGATAGCTTCCATGTCTTGATGCTCAAGTTGTCCAATACCAGGGACATGGCTAAGTACTTAGATTCTTCCATCTGCAGAGGTTATGCACTTTTCCCACAAGACTTGATTTTCACCAAGACAGGACCTTTCAGAAGCCTTCCCTTAGACCAAAATGGACGCGTTCCAACCTATCATCCCACTACCACCAACTGTCCAAATGGCTAAGTTATTGCAACCTATGTGATCCAGGCAGAGCCCATATTGCCATGTGGCTGCACTAGAAGCTTCTTAACATTTGGCATCTCAAATCCCTTTGTTCCTGGGTGGCTTTCCACAAGTGAGATACACAAGGTAAACCATAGACATGGGCCTTGTGTAACCACTCAACACAAACCATTCTTTCCATTCCACCCACGTGTTTCATTCACTTAGTTGTTTTATTAGGCAAAAACACTAGTCCAAAGACTTAGAAATATTTTCACATAACATGATTATATAACCACCCTTGGTAGCTACTAGCTAGGCTAAGCATGGCAATGGTAATCATCTTAACTTAGAAATTTCTAGCAATTCTACAACTACTAGGATTTCCCAAGTATAGCATATAGATCAAAATATTCATGCAAGTCCTATACAAAATATTTCTAGTGCATAGTTGAAAAACATAGGTATAAAATCATGAAGCACCACTTTCCTTGGTAGTTTGGGGAGTAGCAACAATCTTCACAATCACAATCACTATTTGCACCAAAATCTACACATAAAATAATGGCACCAAATCACATACAAAATATATACAAACAAAAATATATGAATGCATGCAAATGCCATGTGATGATTTTTTCTACACCAAACAAGACAAGTGAACAGTACTGAAATATAAACAAGTCCAAGATATTCAAAATAAACCCTATTTGATCCTTAAAACATTTTTCAAATAATTTATATAATCAAAATAAGCCTACACAAGTTTCTGCATAAACAACCATTTTTACAGGGGCAAAATATTAAACACATTGCATAAACAGATAGGATTTTCTCTCCTGACTCCAACGGTATAAAATTTGTAAAATTTGAACGTGTGGATCAAAAGTTATGAATTTTACAAGTTTGGTTAACTAATAGATCAAATTTCTGTTTTAAATTTAAACACAGGCCACGCGGCGCTCCCTGATTGGTCGATACCGTTTCGCACGGATTAGGCTCTCTGTATCGTTAGATTAAAAGTGCATCGCACGGCTCAGATCTAAACTTACCGCTTCGCTAAGTGATCTAATTCTACGCATCCGATCTAGATCTAACGGCGGCTGGCGGCGGCGCGCTCAGGCGGTGATGTTGCCGGCGATACAGGAAGCGAGGAAGGCAGTGGAATAGCTCACCGAGTTTGCGTGATGATGCTGGTGCTCGAGGTGGTCTTCGTTGGCTGGGGAGCACCGTGGATGTCGCTGGAGCTCGTCGGAGTTGTGCGCGGTGTCGGGTGCTTGCAGACGTCGACGTTGCCGAGGTTCTGGGTCGCCCTAGCACGAACAAGATGTATCAGGGGTGCGCAAGGTCACGGTGAGCAAGATAGTTTCAAGGAAAAGACAAGAGGCGCTCGATTTATACCGTGATTTCTCACCAGAGATGAGAAAGGCGTCGGGCACTTGCGGTGGTTGTCGAATCCGTCGACCTAGGTCACGAGCAGACAAAGCAAAAGCATGACGTTAGTCGCGTGGTCAAGGGAAGCATGCTAGCGTGAACGAGACAGAGTGGGGGTGGACGGAGCTAACCGGAATCGCCCGCCGGAGTGGCTCGGTACAGCGACGGTGCATGCAATATTGTGGGCAGCCTGGTGGCGGAAATGGTGCGCCGAGTGAGGGGAAATGAGCGGAGAGGGGAGGGGGTTAAGTAGACGAGGTTGGCCGGGGGAGTTACTCGACGAATCAACGGAATTAAACTCGCGAATTCATCAGCAGTGACTGGGGAGGAAACAGCCGGAGTTGATTGCGGCGGGTTGAAGAGACGACTGACAAGTGGGGCGTGGTTGCCAAAGACACACACACACACACACACACACACACCACAGAGAGAGAGAGAGAGAGAGAGAGAGCGGGTCCAGGCAATCAGTGACTGAGGGAGTGGGTTTCCGAGTGCTAAACGTTTTCCTCGCGGGAGAGAGCTGCTGGGCTAAATGGGCTAAGTGGCTGGGTTGGGCCAGATTAGCTGGTCTGCTCTATTTTTTCTCCTTTATTCATTTTTGTTTTTCTGATTGGATTTCTGTTTTGAATTTGAAAGCTCAAATCAATCTGTTTTAAATGAATCTTGCTCCAAATAAAAGTTTTCTGATTCTTGTCTCCTAGGAGGTGTAACACAACTGTTCATACTTGTAAGAAATCAACAAGAGTTTGGAAAAGAATTTAAAACAAGCCTTAGTTAAATATTTATAAATAGTGAAGGAATGGTCTTTTAATCATAATTTTGTTTTTGAAACCTTGACCAAACTTTAGAAGCATCACTCAAGCTCAAGCTCAACATTACTGATTAAAATAGTATCTTTCTTAATAGAAGGTGGCAATATGACCATGTCCTTGCTACATAAAATAATGAGCATCAGATGCTCCTGTTTTTTAAATGGCTTTGAAAAGGAACCCTTAATGATCATGGATGCATGGATGATATGCAAAGCTTTGAAAACATGATTTTAGGAATGTTACAACAATTTAGACTATGTTCATGATAACTAGTTCAACTTAATCAAATTACTAGATGAACTCCCACTAAATTCAACATCCCTCAAGTTGTTTAGTGAACACGATCCAAATTCACCACACCTAATCCGATCTTTACGAGAAGAGATGTGGTTTCAATGGTGGACAACAAAGTGTCGATCATATCATTCATATGACTCATGCTTAACCTTTCGGTTCGTGTGTTCCGAGGCCATGTCTGTACATGCTAGGCTCGTCAAGTCAAACCCAAGTATTTCCGCGTGTGCAAAACTGGCTTGCACCCGTTGTATGTGAACGTAGAGTTTATAGCACCCGATCATCACGAGGTGCTTGAACACGACGAACTTTCGCAACGGTGCATACATGGGGAGAACACAATTTTATCTTGATCTTTAAGTGAGGAATCATCTTATAATGCTATTGTCGCGATCTAAGCATAATAAGATACATAAAAGGATAAACATCACATGCATATAATTTTATGTGACATGGTATAGCCAATCTCCGCGCAATGATCTCCATCTTGTGCGCGCCAGCATGATCTCCATCACTCCACCATGATTGCCTCCACCACGAATAGCAACTACAACTATTGCTAACTACTTAGCGATAAAGTAAAGCTATTACATGGCGTATAAGAAGTTGACACACAAGTAATACACAATTATAAAGACAACCATATGGCTCCTGCCGGTTGTGTACTCATTGACATGCAAGTCGTGAAATATTACAAAACATGATCATTGCATACAACATACACATCATATCTTGGGCCATACCATATCACAAAACACTCCCTGCAAAAACAAGTTAGACGCCTCTACTTTGTTGTTGCATGTTTTACGTGGCTTATGGGAGTAACAAGCTAAGAACGAGTCTTACCTACGGAAAGCCACAACGGTGATATTATGGTTGCTAACATCCGGTGTAAATCCCATGACTACTATAGTGAGAGAAACTGGCATACACCAGCCGCATGTGTGGAACAAGCCACACGTCAAGTGCGGAGCCGGTCTCGCGAACGAGGTCGCGTAAAGTTGGCCTGGACCGCTTCGATCTCACTATGCCGCGCCATAAGAATTACACAACAAGAGGCTTGCAACAGAAAACATCAACGCCCGCAACAAGCATGTTGCGTTCTACTCGTGAAACACATCTACGCATAGATCTAGCTCTGATACCATTGAAGGGTTTTGCATCATAGTAAATCAAAAAAATTCTACGGATGTGAACGGGAAAGCCAAGATCTAATCTAGGAGATGCAATCAACAAGAGGGATAGATGAGATATTCATACCCTTGAAGAAATCGCACAGCAGAAACGTTCAACAGAACATGGTTGATGTAGTCGTACTAGCCGTCTCCTCCTCGCGATCCGATCCTACGCCACAAGTGGCGGCGCCTCCGAGAGATGCACACGTACGGTGCCGCGACGTGGTTGGATATATGCCCAAGAGGCAATAATAAAGTGGGTTATTATCATATCTTCATACTTATGATAAATGTTTACATACCATGCTATAATTGTATTAACAGGAAACATTAATACTTGTGTGATTTGTAAACATAAAAGAGTCCCTAGTAAAGCCTCTTGTTAAACTAGCTTGTTGGTTAATATATGATCATGGTTTCCTGATCATGAACATAGAGATGTTATTGACAACAGGGTCATATCATTAGGAGAATGATGTGATGGACATACTCCTATAGATAAGCGTAGCATAAAAATCAAGTCATTTTAATAGTTCAATTGCTATATGCTTTCTGATACATAGTAACCTAATTTCTTTGACCATGAGATCATGCATATCACCTTTACCGGATGGATGCTTTGATGACATCAAACACCATACCGTAATTGGGTGGCTATAAAGGTGGCATTGAGTGTTCAGAAAGTATTGGTTGAGACACATGGATCAAGAATGGGATTTGTCCATCCATATGACGGATAGTTATACTCTGGGCCCTCTCGGTGTAATGTCATCCAATTAGCTTGCAAGCATGTGACTGGCTCACAAGGGATCACATATCACGGGAACGAGAAAAGAGTACTTATCGGCAACGAGGTTGAACTAGGTATGCAGAGATACCGACGATCAAAACCTCGGATAAGTAAACTATCGTGAGACAAAGGGAAATTGGTATCGTATGTAAGTGGTTCATTCGATCGCAAAGTAATCGTAGAAATATGTGGGAACCATATGAATTTCTAGATTCCTCTATTGGTTATTGTTCGGAGAAGTGTCTCGATCATGTCCGCATAATTCACGAACCGTAGGGAGACACACTTAAGGATTCGACGTTGTTTGAGTAGTTATGGAATGATGAGTAAGAGACCGAATGTTCTTCGGAGTCTCGGATGGAATCCGGGATATCACGAGGAGATCCGGAATGGTCCGGAGAATAAGATTCATATAAGGAAAGTCCTGTTTCGGAGTTGGAGAATGGTTCCGGTGTTTTCATCGGGAATGTTCTAGAAGGTTCCGGAATGTCCAGCACTCCGGAGGGGAAAGGGTACATGAATGTGTTATATCAAGTTGATATGATTGCATCATGTACTAGGTGTCATTGCTGTACCAAAATAGAGGGTTTATTCAAATCCTAGTTTGAAAAGTCAAACGGCTAGTTTGAAAGTCAAACAGCTAGTTTTGGGAAAGAGGAGAAGGAGGTTTGAAACCGACTTGGGGGAGGAGTTCCTCCTCCCACCGCCGGCCCACCTTGGGTCCGAGTTGGGGAGGGACTCCCCTCCCCAGGCGCGCCTCCCTCCACCTATAAGAGGAGGGGCAGGGCTCCCCTCCTAGACACACAACTTCTACTCCTCTAAACCCTAGCCCCAAGCCGCCGCCGCCTCCAAGCCGCCGCCGGCCCCTAGGGCATCAACTCGCCGCCGCCTAGCTAAACCCTAGCCGCCGGCTTGTCCCCTCCTTGGTGTGTCTAAACCCTAGAACACCGAGGACTCTCTCATACTCCACCATACTCGCTCCGGCTTAAGGCGAAGCCCTGCGAGATCTCCCCTCTACTTCCGGTACCACGTCGTTGTGCTGCCGGAATCGCGAGGAGAGTGCTACAACCTCCGCTACCTGCTGGAACAAGGGAGAGGAAGGTCTTTGTCGAGTACCGAAGTGTGACCGACTGCAGGAGCGCTGCCGGAACGCAGCGCCGGAAGGATCGTCTACGCGATCTTGAGATCGGGAAGAGTACGACTACATCACCCATGAGAATCCGCTCTCGTTAAACACTTTGGAATCTTCGAGGGTGAGTTCCTCTATCGACTCGTTGCTACAATCTAGTAGATAGATCTTGCTTGTTTGTTTGCATGCGGTAGAATTTTTTTGCTTTCCATGCTACGAACCCCTACAGTGGTATCAGAGACGTGTCTATATGTAGATCTGTTGCACGAGTAGAACACAATGGTCATTGTGGGCGTTGATGCTTTTATTGTCGATTGCTTCTTGTGTACTTTGCATCTTGCGGGATGGTGGGATGAAGCGGCCCGGGCTAACCTTACATGACATCGTTCATGAGACTTGCTCCACGCTTGACATGCAACTTGTATTGCATAAGTGGCTTTGCGGGTGCCTGTTTCTCCCAACATAGTTAAGATTCAATTTACAACGGGTGATTGACAATACTAGTACTAATGTTGTGGTTCTTGTTCATAAGTTAGAGCGACACTTATTGAAAGCCCCAAACCACGTAAAATATGCAAAGAAAATTAGAGGCGTCTAACTTTGTTTTGCAGGGGTGTGCTGTGATGTGATATGGCCATGATTGTGATTATATTTGATGTATGCAATGTTCCTTATTGTAAGTTGGCAACCGGTAGGAGCCATATGGTTGTCTTTAAAATCTGTTAAGACCCGCGTGTCTATTCAAAGTAGTTGTAATAGTTGAAGCTGGTGGACCTCAACCATGGAGCAGCGTCATTGACCTTGATGCAATACCGGTGATGATGGAGATCATGTTCGTGCTTGAAGATGGAGATCGGAACCACAAGAAGAAAGGCCACATCATATCACATATTATGAATTGCATGTGATGTTAATCCTTTTATGCATCTTGTATTGCTTAGTAGACGACGGTAGCATTATAAGATGATCCCTCAAGCACATGAATTTCAAGTCATAAAGTGTTCATCCTTAGTAAGCACCGTTGCTAAAGCTCGTTGTTTCGAAGCACCACGTGATGATCGGGTGTGTTAGATTCCGCAAGTGTATACAACGTGAGCAAGCCAGATTTGCTCATGCGGAAGCTAAGGTTTGATCTTGACGAGCCTAGAATGTACAGACATGGTCTCGGAACACGGATCACCGAAAGGAAAATCATGAATCATATAGTAGATATGATGAACATGTCGATTGTTCGCCATTGAAGCTACATCAACTCTCGTGATGATCGGTTTTGATGTGGTGGATTTGGTTCGTGTGATCACTAAAACAATGTGAGCGATATTGTTTTGAGTGGGAGTTCAACGGCAATATGATTAAAAGTTGAACACTATTTATCATAAATTAAATCAAAGTGAATTTGCATAGTTGTTGTAGTCATTGGCATCCGTTTACCACCTTGCGCTTAGTTATAATTGAGATGATAGAACTATAGAATTCTGGTTAGTTACTTTACGAACTGGTATTGTATTGTTTTGAAGTGTTAATCTAAAGTTTAAAAGTCCTATTGCAAACTTTCAGTAAAGTTCCGGTTACTCCATGAAGTTTAATAATTGGTATTAAAACAAGAGTGACAATTCCAAGTATTAGTGTAAAAGTATCATGTTTGTCTCCATGATTCTTGATATTCAAAGGATTATCTTAATATCAAGGTTATCTAGGATCTGAAAGAGTTGTTTCAGAAACCATGATGTGTGGAAGATATTGTGATATCTGAAACGAAGTTTTGGTTGCAACATGACAAAATATAATATGGCAAAAGTCATGTTCTCATATTTGATGAGAATTTGCAAAGGGTTGGAGACACTAGTTGTCCTAATCCACCAAAAGGTTTTGGATAGCAACATTATACTCACGATTCATCTTTATAAGCTAAAAGTAGCTTGATCATGGATAATTCCATGATAAGGGTGAATATTTGATGTAGGTAAAATATTTACTACACCAAGAGATTACTAAAGAAAGGAATTTGGAAGAACACCAAACATTTGATGATGGTGATCTACTTCAAAGTGCAAGTCCAAAGACATTGGTATTTAATTATACACGCTTTGGATTATGTGTCATATGTATGACTCCACTATTGATATTGATAGATTCTTTCAAACAGAAAAGGAAATACTGAAAGAGAATCTCATAAATATATGGCAGAAAAGAAAAGACTAGAATTGTTCAGTTTAAGTATATAGATGATATACATGTTATGGCTATATTCTTTGCTTATTAAACAATGTGGTTCTTAAGTATTTGATACTGAATTTGTTGGTGTGAATCGTCATATGAAACAACACAATTCATGAACTACAATGGCCTAAGTAACTAGCAAAATAATATGTGATGATGTTCATCGAGAACAAATAAAGGGTTATTGTGTTGCTCGTTAAACATCAAAGTTTTCCTTCAAGATTTGTTTTATCAGGTATTATGAGAACAAAAGGGTTGTTGAAATAATTGCCGTAATCCATAAAAGATGGATGATTCACAAATCTCGTTGGAGAAATCACATCCATACAACTAGTGCTAAAAATGTCGAAAGACAAATTGATTGATAGATCACTTAGGAAGTGACATCGCCGTTTAAATTATATTTGAAAGAAAACATGAAGAAACTCCATGTGGATGGAATTTTGGAGTCTTTTGATTTTGATCACATGACACTTGTGAAACTTTCCTAGAGATAATTAAAACTTCGTTCATAGGCCAAAAGGGAACGAATGACTAGCCTATTGGAACTTGTACATATTGTTGTACGAAGTCCATTATGTGTAGTCAAGAGCGATGGATTTCAACTTCATATGCTTTCTCCAAAAATTTAAGTGAATATATGAATATTTACTTAATAAGGATGAAGTATGAAACATTTGAAAAGTTCAAAGACTTTCAAGATGAAGTGCAAGATCATTGTAACAAGAATATAAATAGTTTATGATAAAATCATAAAGGAAGATATTTGAGTTACAAGTTTAGCATAATACCTAAGATTTAAGGAATCTTTCCGTGGATTTGCATGTCCCGAAACACCATAAGAGTATGGAGCATTCGAGATATGTAATTAAACCTTGTTTGACATGGTGAGATCAAAGGTGTAATTCATAAAATACCATTATATTTTAAAGATTAAAAGCTTGAGAGACTACCATTTTTCCACTGAAAAGAGCTTCATCATAATCCGTTGAAATGACACCATATAAAGTTATGGTTTGGGATAAAACCCAAGCTGTACTTTCTTAAAACATTGGTATGCTTTGCATAAGAAAGATGTTTGCAACCAAAGTCGGATGAACCTTATTTTGTATGTTATTTCGAATAACTGTTAAGTATTCCTCCATAACACCAGAGACAAAAGTGTTTGTCGCTTAGAATGTCAAGTTTCCTTGAGAAGGAATTTTTCGTGAAAAGTAAAGTGGGAGGACAATAGAACTTTTATAAGGTTAAAAGAACCTTAGCTATATGTGCAGAGTTGCGCAGCACCGAAAAGTGTTCCGGAGGCAGCAACAATGCTCATGGCTCACGTGCCTCAAAGGTTGTGGTCACGGAGATCTAAGTTCCTATTGAAACAAGTAGGTCGGGTAAACAATCAAATACCAAGATTTGAGGGTTGAATCATTATTTGAGAATAATGAACCGACTACATGCAAAGAAGCGATGATGGGCCCTGACTCCGTCAAATGGCTTGAAGCCATAAAATCCGTGATAGTTCCATACATGAGAAATCAAGTTTTGAACTTGAAGGACCCTCGAGAAAGGTGTAAGACCTTACAGTTGTGTTTGGATCTATAAAGAAATAGACATGAATATGGTCGACATGTTTGGAAAGAGTTCACAACAATGTTCAAGGGTTTACTATGACAAGATTTGATCTTTCATAGCGATATTTAGTCTAGACGGATTAATGTAGCAACCACGACATATAATTTTGTTATGTGTTGGATAAACAAAACAAATTCTTCTAATAGAAGGGTTACCTAGGATGTGTGCATGACACGGTCCAAAGGGTTTTGTTAGTTCAAAGGATGCTAAATGCATATGCAAACTTCAATGGTTGAAGTAAGCATTACGGAGTTGGAATCTTCACTATGATGAAACTTTTAAAGGAGTTTAAATTCGTCGGAGATAATGAAGATGCTTGCATTTGCAAGAAATTAAGTGGGAGCGCTAAGACATGTTTCTAATACATTATGTGGAAGACATATTGTTGATTGGAAATGATGTATCTTTTATTAACACAAGATAAGAATTTCATCTCGATGAAAGGCTTAGGCAAAACCCAAATATTTAGCATCAATAGACGCTAATATGGTTGTGCCGAAAGTACATAGATGATGTATTGAATGAGTCCAATATAGAAACTACAAGAAAGGTTCTTGTCGCACAGAAAGGATTGAATGAGTTCAATATTGATGATATATTCAAGTGTATTGACACTTGGTAAGTGAAACAAAGATTCAAGTATAGATTGATACTTGATGTATGAAATCACAAAGAGTATTTATATCAATTATGCTGTGATATGTACAAATCCAGATATGTCCTATGCTCTAAATGATGTGAGCATATACCAGAATGATTCATATGATGATCATTGGACAATAGTAAGGATATTCTTATGATCTTTTGGAAGAACTAAGAATATATTGTTTGTAGAAGTGACAAATAGATGGTTAGTTCATTGTAAAAGTACTACATTGATACTAGTTTTGTCACAAAGTACAAATTAAGTTTATCTCAATCTAAACTAAGGGTGGCACAATATAATGGAAAGTAAGTTCCATAATGGATTTGGATGAGTTCCAAAGTTAAGACATTGTGACAGATACTACAACAAAAGGCTAAGTATATGACTGCTATTATAGCAGCTAAAGAGGGCATTTGGGTCAAGTAGTTTGTTATCAAACTTGGTGTAGTTCATAGCGGGATAATACTATGAAGATATATTGTACGACAATATTATCAACATGTTTTAACCCCAAAGAACTAAAGGTCTCACCAAAGGACCAAATTTATACAAAGCCATCTCATTAGATAATGAGTGATGCGTAGAGACGCAAATACATGCAATTACACACGGACCTGGAAGTGTCAGATCCGGAGATCAGTTGACCACTAGCGAACGTGTACTTACAACACCAGAAAGCCATAGGTGTTGAATACACAAATGTTTGAAACTAGATTATTGACTCTAGTGCAAGTGGGAGACTGTTGGAGATATGCCCAAGAGGCAATAATAAAGTGGGTTATTATCATATCTTCATACTTATGATAAATGTTTACATACCATGCTATCATTGTATTAACAAGAAACATTAATACTTGTGTGATTTGTAAACATAAAAGAGTCCCTAGTAAAGCCTCTTGTTAAACTAGCTTGTTGGTTAATATATGATCATGGTTTTCTGATCATGAACATAGAGATGTTATTGACAACAGGGTCATATCATTAGGAGAATGATGTGATGGACATACTCCTATAGATAAGCGTAGCATAAAGATCAAGTCATTTTAATAGTTCAATTGCTATATGCTTTCTGATACATAGTAACCTAATTCCTTTGACCATGAGATCATGCATATCACCTTTACCGGATGGATGCTTTGATGACATCAAACACCATACCGTAACTGGGTGGCTATAAAGGTGGCATTGAGTGTTCGGAAAGTATTGGTTGAGACACATGGATCAAGAATGGGATTTGTCCATCCATATGACAGATAGATATACTCTGGGCCCTCTCGGTGTAATGTCATCCAATTAGCTTGCAAGCATGTGACTGTCTCACAAGGGATCACATATCACAGGAACGAGAAAAGAGTACTTATCGGTAACGAGGTTGAACTAGGTATGCAGAGATACCGACGATCAAAACCTCGGATAAGTAAACTATCGTGAGACAAAGGGAAATTGGTATCATATGTAAGTGGTTCATTCGATCGCAAAGTAATCGTAGAAATATGTGGGAACCATATGAATTTCCAGATTCCTCTATTGGTTATTGTTCGGAGAAGTGTCTCGATCATGTCCGCATAATTCACGAACCGTAGGGAGACACACTTAAGGATTCGACGTTGTTTGAGTAGTTATGGAATGATGAGTAAGAGACCGAATGTTCTTCGGAATCTCGGATGGAATCCGGGATATCACGAGGAGATCCGGAATGGTCCGGAGAATAAGATTCATATAAGGAAAGTCCTGTTTCGGAGTTGGAGAATGGTTCCGGTGTTTTCATCGGGAATGTTCTAGAAGGTTCCGGAATGTCCGGCACTCCGGAGGGGAAAGGGTACATGAATGTGTTATATCAAGTTGATATGATTGCATCATGTACTAGGTGTCATCGCTGTACCAAAATAGAGGGTTTATTCAAATCCTAGTTTGAAAAGTCAAACGGCTAGTTTGAAAGTCAAACGGCTAGTTTTGGGAAAGAGGAGAAGGAGGTTTGAAACCGACTTGGGGGAGGAGTTCCTCCTCCCACCGCCGGCCCACCTTGGGTCCGAGTTGGGGAGGGACTCCCCTCCCCAGGCGCGCCTCCCTCCACCTATAAGAGGAGGGGCAGGGCTCCCCTCCTAGACACACAACTTCTACTCCTCTAAACCCTAGCCCCAAGCCGCCGCCGCCTCCAAGCCACCGCCGGCCCCTAGGGCATCAACTCGCCGCCGCCTAGCTAAACCCTAGCCGCCGGCTTGTCCCCTCCTTGGTGTGTCTAAACCCTAGAACACCGAGGACTCTCTCATACTCCACCATACTCGCTCCGTCTTAAGGCGAAGCCCTGCGAGATCTCCCCTCTACTTCCGGTACCACGTCGTTGTGCTGCCGGAATCGCGAGGAGAGTGCTACAACCTCCGCTGCCTGCTAGAACAAGGGAGAGGAAGGTCTTCGTCGAGTACCGAACGTGTGACCGACTGCGGGAGCGCTGCCGGAACGCAGCGCCGGAAGGATCGTCTACGCGATCTTGAGATCGGGAAGAGTACGACTACATCAACCCACGAGAATCCGCTCTCGTTAAACACTTTGGAATCTTCGAGGGTGAGTTCCTCTATCGACTCGTTGCTACAATCTAGTAGATAGATCTTGGCTTGTTTGTTTGCATGCGGTAGAATTTTTTTGTTTTCCATGCTACGAACCCCTACAGACGTCTCCTCCTTCCTTGGTCTAGCAAGTGGGGTGGAGAGATGGATTGGATCTGCAACACGACGGTGTGGTGCTATGGTGGAGAGTTTCTGCAGCAGGGCTTCGCCTACACGCAGTCGGGAGAGAGAGAGAGAGAGGAAGGGCAGCAGCTGGCGGCTAGGGTTTAGGGTGAGGGGAGGGTGCGCCCCCTTCCCACCTTATATAGGGGGCTGTCCGTCCCCCTTGGCCCCTCCTCCAAGCCCTAGGGCGGCGGCCCCAAGGGTGGAGTGGGGGGCAAGTCTTCCCCCCTTCTAGAAGGTTTCCCTAGGGTTTCCCCTAGGGTTTGGCCGGCTGGGCCTATGGGGCCTTGTGCCCCTGGCCCAAAGCAGCCAGGGCACTCCCTCGTAGGCCCACGCACACCTCTAACAAGTGGGGCCACGTTGGTCCCACTCCGGAAGCTTCTAGAACCTTCCGGTACAATACCGAATATTCTGAAACGATTTCGAAATCCAAAAACTGCTTTCCTTTATATGAATCTTATTCTCTGGACCATTCCGGAACCTCTCGTGATGTCCTGGATCTCATTCGGGACTCTGAAATAAACCATCTATCCATTCTATCCTAGCGTCAAGACACGTTAAGTGTGTGACCCTACGGGTTCGAGAATATGCAGACATGATCTTTTATCAATAATCAACAGCGGGATCTGGAAACCCATATTGACTCCCACATATTCATCGATGATCATATCAGATGAACCACGATGCCAGGATTCAATTAATCCCATATATATATTCCCTTCGTCACGCGATATTTTACTTGCCCGAGATTCGATCGTTGGTATCGGCATACCTAGTTCAATCTCGTTCACGACAAGTACTTTACTCATTCCATAATCCGATATCACTTTGTGATTAACTCCTTAACCACGTGCTTGCAAGCGGTGTTGATATCGATTACTGAGTGGGCCCGAAGTATATCTCTCCGACTCGGGAGGGAAAAATTCCATCTCGATACATACAACCCAACAAGTACTTTCTGATCACCTGAGAGACACCTTTATGATCACCCTCACATAGGATGACGTTTGATGACCTCAAAGCTTTCTTCCGATACCAGGGAGTTGCATTATCTCATGGTCTAAGGAATACAATATTTGACATAAGAAAAAACTTCGCAAAGATGAACACGATGACACGATCTAATTGCTCTGCTTGATTTGGGTCTGTCCATCATATCATTCTCCTAATGACATGATCTCATTATCAATCGACAACTCATGTCTATGGTTAGGAAACCTTAACCATCATTAATCAATGAGCTAGTCCATAAATACGTACTAGGGACACAATGTTGTTCATAAACCACACAAGTATCAAAGTTTCCGCTTAATACAATTCTAGCATGGAATATAAACTTTATCATGAACAAGAATTATAACAATAACATCTTTATTATTGCCTCTAGGGCATAATTCCAACAGTATATATTTGTATATTGTATTTTTCCCATATGTTAGGGGGCTTCCTGCATATTTGCACCTGTACCTGTACTATATATTGTGGCCTTTGGCCCCCAGAGGAATATAACTTGTCTATTCCTAACATCTTCTACCTAATGAAAAGCCCCTTCCTCAGAAAAGCAACTATCTGTTCTTTTTTTCATGCAACCCGGGATAACATGGTCGGGTTCCACTATCAGGGTTGGGATTCCAAGCAAATTCCTGCTTGGAAAAACATCATGAAAAACACAATGACAATCTTCCGATTTTGCCAATACAACCACCTCTACCTTCTCGATCTACACACCTGGGAAACCTTTACCATCTCTAACCCTTTTGTCAGCGGCCAAAGGCCTTACAATGATGGACGACGGTGCGGGAGGGGCTCCCCTTGATCTACCGATGTTGAGGACTTGTGGTTACCGATGATGAGGATGTCGACCAAGCATCATCGTCATTCTTTCGAGGCCATGAGAACAATTAGCTCCCGGCAGAAGGCATACGTGCAAGCTTTGGTTTGATATAGAGCTTTTTTCTTCGTGCAAACTATGAAAAAGTTACAGAGAGTTGACGATTGGATCCGATAAATGATGCATGGGGAGTCTTGGTTCTCCTCGGGGATGTTGTCGAGGGCTTCTTCCCATCCTTAAACCCTTATGAAAGCTCTAGGTCCGATATGTAAGACCGGGCGGCACTTCGGCATCATGAGCTTCCTAGAGAGGTCATATTTGAAGATGATGTCCTACAAGTAGTTATGTTGCTTGGTCGCCAACATGGATTGGCCTTTGCTTTTTTCACTGACAACATACAATTAAGTAGGTTTACTAGCTTCAAGAGTTCCAGCACCTACTTGTCCTTTTGCAGTAGTTATACACTACTCCCTCAATCCCAAGGCTTAAGGCCTATAGCTTTTTTGAAAAGTCAAGCGATGTAAAGTTTAACCAAATTTAAAAAAAACATCAAGAACTATTATATTATATAGATATCATGTCAAAATATGTTTCATCATGTATGAAAGGGTATAGATTACATATTATAAATATTAATATTTTTCTTTAAAAACTTGATCAAAGTTTAGATAGTTTGACTTTTGAAAAAAGTTATATGACTTAAGCCTTGAGACGAAGGTAGTACAATTTTTACGATATATGTAACTTGTCATTTATATTAGCCCGTTTTGACCTATTTTTTTACTTTTCCATTAATAATCGAAAATGTGCATACTTTCTTTTTGCGTCCATAGAACTTGAGCTGGGCCCGTTACTAAGCATGGATTGTGGTTTAGGCCACTTTTGTTTCTCACCTTCATCAGACTTAAAAATACTCTGTTAAATCATGGGTTCAAACATCACAAAGTTCTACACAAGCTAAAAGAAAAGGAGTTTCAATTTTTTTTGAAACAATATAAGTTTCAAAAAAAATACTAAAAGAAAAGGAGTAGGAATAGTCGTCATAATAAGGCCCGAATCCTCTTCTCCATGGAGGCCCAACCAGAAGCACGAGGTAATCGTGGCAAGCGGGGCCGCGACCATAACCCATCGCCGTCCTTCCCTTATCCCGCCAGCCACGCTCGCTTATCCGAAACCAAAACCAGACTGAATTTTTTCAGTCAGGAACAGGACAGCAGTGCCGCCGCCTCCTCCGTCCACTCCAACTCCCCAATCCCAAACCCCGGGAGGACAGAAACCACCCGCGTCGCAACCTCCGGCGAACCACCAATGGCGCTCTCCCTCGCGCGCAGCAGCCCCCACCCCGCCGCGGCGCTCTCCGCACCCCGCATTTCCCAGTTCGCCACGCTCCTCCCGTCCCTCCACTCCACTCGCGGCCCCTATCCAGGCCTCCGCCTCCACCTCCCGGCCGCCGCCGTCGCGGCCTCCTCGCCCCCGGAGGCGCAGGCCGCCGAGACCACGGACGCGGCGGCGGAGGTGGATGCGGAGCAGGGGGAGACGAGGCGGAAGGTCTTCGTGGGTAACATGCCATGGACCTTCTCCGCGACGGATATCGAGAAGCTCTTCTCGGAGTGCGGCGTCGTCAAGGACATCGAGGTGAGAGACGATGCCAGAGCCCGTCATTCCAATCCAGCCCGACCGATTTCGTCGCGCTCTTATGGATTCTGTACCGACGCGCGTGTTTCTGACACGAGTTTTTGTGTCTGTTTGGCCAAGGTTATCAAGCTGAAGGATGGTAGGAAGAGGGGGTTCGCGTTCGTCACGATGGCGACGGCAGAAGAGGCGGCCGCTGCCGTGGAGAAGTTCAACGAACACGTGAGTGTGCTTAACGGTTACTCTTGTTTTGCGGCATGCTATCTATCGACACCGCTCATCAGTACCAAATGCGGCTTAATGCCAGTTCAGAAAACATGCGGCCAAACGTTGTTTGGACATGTCAACTGAAAGATGGCTGCAACCTCTGTTTTCATGTGTTCATTTCTCTAACATGCCTTCCACCAGAAATGGTATGAGAGCATGAGGCTAGAACTTACAGTTTGAGGAACTGATAGGTACAAGTCACAATTGATGATTATACTGTGCGCATTTTCTGTACTGTATTCTTATGAGATATGGTTGGATTAAACAATTTCATCAGCTATGTCAATATTACAAGGTTGTCTTCACAGGAAGATAGAATTTTCTACGATCTTACTTCATGCTTGAATTTAACACAACCTGACAGTGTTGTGTATCTGAGGTCATTTGAGCTTATCATTAAAATACTGACATCTTGAGGTTCCCCCAAAATAAGATACTGTGGTATTCCAGAAAAAAATGCCATATCTGATATTTAAAATTTTGACCATAAATTTCTTATGATAATTTTTTGCATCACCAATTCTTTGTAGGAACTCATGGGAAGGACCATCAAGGTGGAATTTTCTAAGAGCTTCAGAAAACCTGCTCCACCTCCATCTCCAGACACCGTTATGGCGAAGTACAAGCTTTACGTGTCCAATCTTGCATGGAAAGCAAGGTCTTCAGATATGAAGGAGTTCTTCTCACAGTATAATCCAGTTTCTGCTAATATAGTCTTTGATGATAGAAAGTCAGCTGGGTATGGTTTTGTTTCTTTTGGAACGAAAGAGGAAGCAGAGACTGCTCTCAGTGAACTCAATGGAAAGGTGATGATCTTAGAAACATTTACCTATCAGTTCTACAATTCACACCGAGGATTGAGATTGATCATTCTTAAATTAACTTTGCAGTAATGTTTAACCTTTCATGTTTGATGCAAAGATTTGTCATTATCTATAGTTCAGAAATTTGTACCGATTTCTTATATTCATTTATGTTTTGATGAGCAATTAGCATGCCACCTTTAGCTATTAGTCTGTACTATTCTTTTCCCGTATTGTTATTGTTCAAGTTGTATAGGATATATTTGCACTGGAGCAGCAGCGAAATGCCTTGTCAGATATCTATGTGTGATAAAACATTATTACATCGTCCTTTGCTTGAGTGACCAAAAAAACTACCGCACATTTTAGATCATAAGACGAGTCTTCTGGCCTATTTTTTTCATACCTCTTGTAAAATCAAATGCAAGAGGTGTTAGAATACAAGTTCATTAATCACTATGGTGTTTTTAAGTTTCTATTTCTTTGTTTGATAGGAACTTATGGGAAGGGCTGTTCTCCTGAGATGGAGGGAGGATAAGGTAGTTGTAAAGGCTGATGGTGAAGTTGAAGATGTAAAGGTCAATGATCAGTCCGAAGGTGTGGTGATTGATAACAGTGAAGATGTAGCTGAAGATAAACAGGAATAGTCTAATAGTACTGTGCTGGGAGAAAGTTGAAGTAGCCTTATTGATAAATTGCAGATGCGGAAACTCATTGTATAGGTAGGAGCTTTTTTATTCTACATGTTGCATGGATAACATATTCATCATGTCTCTTGGTCATATTATTTGGCTAAAATGCAGATATGGTGTCTTTTTTCTTGTAGATACGGAATAGAGGTGGTAATTATAACTAAAGACTGAGACTGCAGATCGGTTTCTGCCTCGATGCTCCTAAGCGAAATGGGGACAAAGGGTATTAGCTCTAATCAAGGTGAAACATTGTCCTTGAGTAGCTTGCGTCAATGTTTAAAGCGAGTCATCTGTTTATTGTAATGGTCTGTACTTATTTATACTTCATTATGACCATGAGCTGTCTCCTGCTGCGATACGTGGTTTCCTGATTTGGGATTCAATTCACCATAACATTTCTTAGCTCGCCAATCAGCTTTAGGTAACGAGGTGTTCTCAAATTGCAAGTTAATTTGTCTGTTCCTCCCTCCGTTCCTAAATATAAGATGTTTTGGCAAGTCAATTGGGCTTACCAAAACATCTTATATTTAGGTACAGAGGGTAGTTTTTTTTTCTGTCTAGAAGGGGAAACCCTCCTGATTTCGATTATTTGAAACCAAGAACCAGTTCCCAAGGTCTTAAGAAAAACAAGAAACAAAAACAGGGAATCAAACTTCGTCAGGCCACACCATGCAAAACATCAAGGCATGTCCATCAAAATGAAATCCAGAGATGAAGTAACTACTGTATACTGGATGTCTGGATCACCCTTTACAAATGCGACAGCTAAGATTTTCTGGTCTCCCAAAGGTATTTCATTTGGGGAATGAAAAGCGCAGATGCTATATGCTTGCTAATGATGGGTCTGGCTGCTACCTTGAATTCCATTCCTTGATGGCTTCATCGGCAAGCTCGTCTTCCAATTGCAAGTGCCAAGTGGCCTAGACTAACAAAAATATCGCTGAATACTTTCTGAACCTTTACTCTGGACCTTGCGTTAGCATTGCTGCAGGATGACAGACTGTTTATAAATACTCAGGTGCTTGCAAGTTGCAACTTACTCTAACAATTGAATTTCATCACAATTGTAGTAATACCCTTTTCCCCAGGTAGTACTGTCCTGTAATGTTTCTGAAGTAGGAACTCATGATTTGTACTTACAACTCTTAAATAGAACAATGTCCAGTTAAAGCATCGTCTCATATATTTCAGTGCACTTGTTTTTTCCTGGCGGTACAGGTCTATGTTTGTTCTCTGTGGTTGTCCATTACTCCTACAATTATTTTTTTTTACCATATCAAAGTTCTAAGTCAAGGAAAAGCTTGCATTACTATTTTTTTTTGTTCCAGCAAAGTAAATATCATTATGCCAAGTTGGAATGGCTCTGATCTCAGCTGTTCATATTTTTTACTGTGACACTATTCAACTAATGATTTGCTCTATATATTTTATTCCATGAGAACTGAGAGTTGCTCAGTTGGCTAGAGGTGCAAGTGCATTGGGACCCACCCCAGTTCAGGGCTTAGCCTCTGTGGGGTGCCCTCACGGTAGTTTCTTCTAATTTAAAATGCCATGGGTACAAGTGCATGTTGGCGAGCTTTTTCTGTAATATAGTCAATTTAATCATGGCAATTTCTCATCCAGGGAAAGAATCATTTACGTGGAATGCTCTATGCAATTGTGCATTGCAGTATTTGTTATTCCTGTTGAACTCTGAACTGCAACTCCAAGTCCTAGACATTTAATCCAGAAGAATAGGATCTCTATTATTTCTCTGTTTTGAGGTAATAAGTTCTCTCCACCAACTTTAATATACTAAAAAGGCACCCAATCATTGCTTACATGCACCTGCTTTGACTTATGCTCAGGTTTGTGGCAATTGCATGATTCATAGATAGTGTATGCTGCACAGATATGTTTCGAATAAAAGCATTTCTGTTATTTACTGGGCCCAGAAAAAGTTGTCTGAGAATGATGTCAGTCCACAACAGTAGAATGTCACTGTTATAATGTTCAGAAAAATAATTGAAAAATATAAACCGAATTCAGTGCTGCCCCTCATGGCTGCAAAAAGTAGCACAAAACTAACTTCCTATGGTGTCTGTTAAGGGTAACATGGTGTGGAAATTTGAGCATATTCAATTGAACACATGAGGGGTCTAAGGATACACTCACGGTGGAACTCAAAATCAGCTGAATTGATAATTCTGATGATATAAGTACTTTGTTGGTGCTAAAGCTTTGCATTGTCACTTGCCTCTTGTTTCATTTGACAGTAGGAATAATATCCAGAACTTCAAGAAATAAATATGGAAGGAGTCATTAGATATTATAGTGATATTCTCTAAAGAGCAGTTGAATTTCGATGTGACATTGATAGCCCCAATGTGTTCTAAGAGGCATCAATAGCACCATTATATAGTGTTCTTCATTTCCTTGCAATTTTTTTCTGTACTTTTATGTTTTATATTTCCTTAAGTTGCTTTACAAGTTGCTGTATGGGCCCACACTTGCTTTTATATGCTTCACTTCATTGCTTTACAAGTATAACTATCCAACTCATCTTCTGTAGTTTCTGCTAGACTCCTTTGTGTTCATTTTTATGATCATATATGGTCGGCAATCTGCTTAGGTTGCATGCCGATAAACTGTTCGCTGCTAACTTTGGTAGATGTGGTGTAATCTTGTTTTTTCTAAATGACTCATTTCTAGCGTGGACATAAAACCAATCATGTCTTTTTGAATCCTTATGTTTCCCTGGTTTTGTCGTCAATATTCACCAGAAAGCCACCATCCCTGTTGCGTGACAATGATGTTTTGATGACTGACGGAACAAAGAAAGAAACCTAGTATTAAATTTCCTTATAATTAGTTCACAGTTTGACCAGTTATATTCTGTAGATCCTTGTCTGCTATTCTGCTTTTCTGGTTTGAAAGATGATTGTAGTCCTCTGATTCATGCATCTATTTAGCTTGAGCTGCATATAGTGCGAGTCTGCTAACTGTAGTTGTATGGGTGAATTTTGATCGTCAATCCAAATTTCCATCTGAACTTAGTTGACACTATCCTTGTACTTGAAGAGATAAAAGAGAGCAGTTTCTTTCATATCAATGCAAGTCATTAAAGGCTTAAGTTGACACAACCACAGGATTGGTGTCAGTAAGGGAGAAGTAAGTGTGAAGAAAGCTGTCAATTAGTGCTGGTAATCATTGTCTCCAATTGCTTGAAGAGAGAAAAACCGTATCGTTTAGGCAGAGATTTCAAGGACAGTGAAGGTTTAGCAGCTTAGCTTTGATGAAAGTTACTTCTTTGACAGTTAGCAAAGCTTTAAATGTACCCTTAAATCTCTTTGATCAGATAACTTTGGAATTAGAGCAGACTTTCGCTTTCAGACACCAAATGAATGACAAAATTAAAATTGTATCCCTTGTCATTCTAGGCCCTAGTGGAGAATTTAAAGAAGATAGACTACGCTAGGCCTTGAGTTGTCAGGCTGGGGGAATTCCAGTGATTTGATTTCCATTCCTTTTGGGAACTACCAATAGAAGATTGCGTTGGTAGGGTACGCTGATGTGGTAATGCCCCACCCCTCGTGAATTATAATTATGCTTATGCTTATGTTTCCTGTACATATGTTATATAATCATATCCAATGGACATGTTCTCTTTCTCTTCTGTCGTGTGTGGCAAAGGAACCAAGGAAGTTAAAGAGGAAAGGAGGAGGAGCAGGCCAAAGAAAAAGAAAAGGAAAGAAGAGCTGCAGCACCAAAAACAAAAGGAGAGAAGGCCCCAGCAACCACCATTCATTCCACCACCCTCACTTTGCTTTGCAGGCAATCTCTCCCCATCTCCAGTCTCCAAAAGATCCCCCATCACCCGGTGGCATCACCTGATCTCTCTCCCCCCATCCTCTCATCACAATTCCATTTCCCAACCTCGAGAAAGTGCCATGGGTCGAGCACAGACACAGACGCCCATCTGTCTTCTTGGCTCACCTCATCTTCACAATGATTTGGCCCAGAAACTCACAGAGATTCTCTGCTAGTACTTGTACACTCAGTCAGTTTCGGACTGAGTGAGGTAGTTAACATCTGTCTCCGCCTTCACCTCTCTCTCCATCTGCTGTTGTAGCTGCCAAGATTTCTTCGAGCTAGGAGGCAGCAATGGCTTCTTCACCTCCTGCAATTATGGGGACAGAACCCACCTGGGTCCCCTACGAGCCAACCAGAGACTGCTCCCAGGGGCTGTGCAGCATGTACTGCCCCCAGTGGTGCTACTTCATCTTCCCTCCGCCGCCGCCCTTCGACCTCGCCGGCCCCAGCCCGGACGACTCCTCCGGTCATGTCTTCTCCCCACTTGTCATTGCAATCATCGGTGTGCTAGCAACCGCCTTCCTCCTTGTCAGCTACTACACCTTCATCTCCAAGTACTGCGGCACCTTCAGTTCCCTCAGGGGGAGATTTTTTGGCTCCAGCTCTGTTGGCGGTGCCCGCGGTGGTGGAGGCAGCGGCAGTGGCAGCGGTGGGAGTGGCCATGGGCAGTCCAGGAGCCAAGAATCGTGGAATGTCTCGCCGTCGAGCGGGCTGGACGAGATTCTGATCAACAAGATCATGGTGTGCAAGTACAGGCGTGGCGATGTGTTCGTCCATACCACGGACTGCTCGGTCTGCCTCGGTGAGTTCCACGATGGGGAGAGCCTGCGGCTGCTGCCGAAATGCAGCCATGCCTTTCACCAGCAATGTATCGACACGTGGCTGAAGTCGCACTCCAATTGCCCCCTCTGCCGCTCCACCATTACATTCGTCACGGCTGGTGAGGTGTCGCCAGAGCCAGAGCTATGTGCACCCGTCCAGGGTGGGAGAGGCACACACGAGGTGGTTGTGGTGATGGAAGACTTGGAGAACATGTGTGAAGAGCAGCAGGACAGGGGCACTGTCAGCGGCAGTGTTCTTGATAATGATCATGAGGTGAAGGATGGCCCAGAAGGAACGGAGGAGGCAAATGACATAGCTGAGATCAGAGAAGAAGGCGCGCCACCTAAGACGGGTGGTTCATCGTCAAGCCTGCACCGTGACAGCCGGATGTCCATTGCCGACGTTCTGCAGTCCACCATGGAGGACGAGCTGATTGCAGCCAGGGAGAGTGGTCTCCTTGCAGGTGGCGCTGGCACGTCAAGGCGGTGCCGCGGAGAAAACAGCAACGGGCGTGGCCGAAACCGGCGCGCCTTGCAGGATGCCATGGACCCTGTGCAGCAGATGAAGAGATTGCCGCCCAGTGGCAGGTCGTGCTTCAGCACCAAGAGTGGCAGGGGAAATGGTTCAGATCATTCAGTGCGAGGTGGTCAGTCGTGATGTCCTTGGCGAGGATCACGGACAAGCTAGGATCCCGTCCGTTTGCATGATGGGATGCGAATGGGGGAAGCAAGGAGGACCATCACCATAATTTGGAGATATCGTCGTCTTGTGATAATGTTGATTTCCCTCGATCGGTTGCATCATGTGATGCTACGGCCAAACCGTCCCTCTGCGGTGGTGTTTGGGTAAGAAGACCCCTTGTGATGATAGTTCGGCAGGCGTTGGATCTTTTCGTTTTTTTGCTCTTCGATCTTTATGACATAGGTTCGTCTCCTCCACACATTTCATTCCTTCAGTGGTCATCATGTTTTACTGTGTGTGTGCAGTAGAAGGCTAAAGTTTTCTCCGGCCTGGCCTGTTTTTCCTGTTTTCTGTGTGTGTTTATGCCTTCGCCGTTCGTCGCAAAGTTGGTGTGAACGCCGAAGGATCAAATGTTAGTGTGGTATATTACTAATAGGGGTTTGTTCTAAAGAATAGAATGAGAATTTCGTTGTTCTTTTGCATACAGCACCCCTTTTGAGCTTGAATTCAGGGACACTTTCTATATCTATAGCACTGATGGAGCCACTGCGCAGATAAGTATATTTCTACTCTGTCCTGTCTCACGCTTGCTGCGGTCCATGAGTTAGACTAGTTCTAACATAGTCTCAAACCGACACAGATCTAATCCTATTAGCGTTGAATTATATGGATGCTTGCCGCATGGACGCTTGCCGTATGGTTCTTCTTAGTCAGATCTCAGATCAACTGGAACCTGATTCCCCCCCATCCACACTTTGCAGCAAAAGCAATGCTATTTTTATTCGGTTAGTGGATGCCTTTTGTTCCTAGCCGAATGCAGGTTACGGACAGTAGTACCGCGGAAGCTAGTTTCTGTAACAGCAATCATGCTGGAATCTCGTGGTTAGGCCTATTCCAAATCTCTCGCTGGCAGTTGGTCGATGTGTCTTGACGATTTTTTTTAGTTTTATAAAATTCCCTGCCTCTGCATCAAATTGAGGCATCTGCATCAAACTGAGGAACACTACTTTTTTCTTACTAGATTATTCAACCCAAAGTCTTACAAGCCGAATACAAAGATTAACCTGAAGCCACCATCTTGCGATACGTCTAAAGCGCGTCACTACAACACTCTAGAAGGCTGTCATCTTTCGCAGACCCATCTTTAAGAAAAGGATCAATCAATTGACCTTGCCATGCCAGTCGTCGACGTCACCACGGCGGCAGACAACAACACCACCCCGCGTGTCCATCGTCATGTGTTCATCGCTGAGACCATGTTGCGCAAAGCCGCCGAGACTCGTCATCTTTGTCGCAGAAGAAACCACACCGCTCGACCTTTGTCGCAGAAGAAACCACACCGCTCGACCTCAGGACCCATCTAGCCACCTGCTCCAAAAAACTATACCCAATAGGGAGTAGGACACATCATGCCACCATCATCCGATCCAGGAGACCCAGATCTAGGATTTCCCCTGGAGCAGCCCGAACAAGAAGACAAGATATGCAACAACGATCCCTTCGACAAGGTAATGACAAAAATCCACCGCCACCATCCACCATGACCAAAGTCGACGCGGTTTTTATCGGCAATTGCGTCTCCCTGAACTTGCCGTCGGCTAGATCGCCACCAACTGCGAGGTCGGTGCAACCACCATCATCCGATCCGCAGACCTCGCGGGGCTGCGGTTCTCCCGCATCCTAGCGCCCTCAATGTCGGAGATAGCTCCGGCCGCCACACGCCTCTTGTGACGAACCTAGGCTTAGGATCTCATGATCGGCCACACCCTAGGCGCCATCACAAGGAGCCACCTCTTGGCCAACCATCCCTCCCGAGGGACGTCGTCGCCGCTGTTGCAGGATCCTTGCGCCACGGATCGACAGGCGCCTCCTTGCCAGGACTGTTGTCCTCGCGAAGTCACTAGTGATATAGTATACTTAACACCCCCTTCACATCCTGCTTGGATGTGGAAATAATAACAATGTCTCCCCTCACGCCCTTTACTGAGTGGAGGCCTCACACCCTTTACTGGGCGGAGATGGAGAAAGAAACAGGGCTGAGACTTGAACTCAAGACCTTAGTTTGATACCATGTTAGAATAATTCTACCAACCAACTATCCTAACAGACTGATCTGTTAGAAAGTGGTGATATAGTATACTTAACAAAGCTGCACCATGGCCGTGAGGCGGCAAGGCCCCCCTGTCCCCTTCACCGGTGGCGCGTGGGATTTTCTGGTGACCAACTCTAGGGATGATGATGGAGGTGGGGAGGGAGGAGGAGGTGGCATCTAGGAGAGCTAGGGTTTCCCTCAGTCGCCCTAGAGGGAGACGTTGCGAGAAAGGGCAGCGAGAGCAAGTGAGGAGTAAAATTATTTAATCCACGATATTATAAGATATGTGTGATATCAATAGATAATTGTTTTCTCTAGTGTTTCTGTTATAATTGCGACAAGAAGATAACGAAGAACGCAAAAGAAATCACAGCAAGGGGACACAGATTTAACGTGGAAAAACCTCTCCAACAAAGAGAGGAAAAACCACGGACGCCGGCCAGCGAAACTTCAATATATCGGGGTGTGTTTACAAATGCCGGGGATTTCATAGATGCAACTCATCCCAGTCGGTGGATTACAAGAGGTTTATATATAAGTGGAAATCTAGGTCTTCAACGATCCGTACCGTACCGTACCGCGGGGGGCTCGAGCCGGCGGCTTACAACCTAGGTTTATATATCGGTGGAAACCTTGGCTCAAGCCTGTTATCGCCACATTTTGGCCAAAGGAGGAGATGGGCCGTAATCAAGATGGGCTTAGGAGATACGTATATGCAACGTATTGTTGAATCGGCCTTGTGCGTTGATTTGGGCTAAATTGCCCGTGTATCTTATATTGTAATAGGTTCCGTTTCGGTTTAGATAAGAGATAGAGTTGTTAGAGTTATTCCAAAGATAGAAAGTCTCCGGACTATAAATATGTACCTAAGGTTATTGAGAAAAAAGGACGATCACGTTCACAACAAACACAATCTCGGCGCATCGCCACCCCTTGTTTCTAGGGTTTTTCTCGGGTAAGTGCCATGCTGCCTAGATCGCATCTTGCGATCTAGGCAGTATCTACTTATGCGTTATTTGGTGTTACTCGTGCTGAAGCCTTGTTGATGGCGAGTAATACTGTTATCATAGATTTGTTTAGGCTAGCATCGGTACCCTTTTGCTATGATTGCTTAGTTATGCTGCCTTTACTCATCTCGCTGCCTTTGCACCTTTTTTGGGTGCAAGGATAGCACCTTGCTTGATCTTTATTCAGTCGATTTGATCTGTTATAGTTATGCCTTGTTCTCCAAGGTTTAGTTTGATATCTACATGATCAGGCCTTGCAAACGGGTTAAACGATCCAGTAGTATGTAAGATATGGTTTGCCAATCCGAGGGGAGTTGTTCCGGGAATTGACTTTACGTTGGTTTTTAGGCCTTCTCTAGGGTTAGTTTTCTATCATATTTTGTATCTACCAGGCTCAATTACGTGTAGGATGTTCCAATTATGTGGTGAAAACGTTAAACTGTCGTAGATCGATTTGACTTGTATTGATGAAGCAAAACCCCATGTTATCGTAGATCTAATGCAGAACCATGGGATAATCGGCTCCAGGAGCCGATTCACAGGGAAACCTGGGAGCCGGTTGCGGCTTGAATTTTACGTGTGTTTGTTTGCCATGCAGGAAACCACTCGAAGCAACCCATCACCTTCCTGACCAGGTATAGGTCAGGTGGCACGCCCTCGCATCCGCCAGGACGTGTGCCGGAGTTTTGCGGGCCGTTGCCCGAGGGACCAGGGTCCACCAGCGGTTCTGGGAGCCTCCCGGCTCTTCGTGTTGCTCGTCGCTGCTCGCCGGTGGGTTTTGACAGGCCCCCCTGGTTTTGGCAATAATAATTCCAAAACCACTCTGTTTTTTTCCTTCTCCTCTTTTTTTTTGTATCGGGTTACGCGTTGCCAGAATGCGTTGCAGAGCAGAATCGTCACGCCTACCCCCTCATCATGATGCCCTGTCTTCTCCACTTCTCCGCAGTGCATGATTTGACAATTTCGGCAGCACATTCTGGGAAACCGCTATAGCATTGAACCACCTCCCACTATTCCCCTTATTTAACTTCATCTGAGCAGTTTGTACCCCCATCTTTTTCCATCAGCCAAAAAACCCTCTTTCTCCGCCATGGCCGCCTCTTCTTCCTCCAGATCATCCGACCTTTCCTCCCAAGCCTCCAATGCAATGAGCGACCGGGAGCCGACGCCAGAGCACCCGCCGACGGCGGCGTACAACGCTCTCGCCCCACAATGGTGGGACGAGAGGGACTGGGATTTCGCCGCCTGGTCCGAGGACGACGAGTCCTTGACCGATGGCGAGAAGGGCCTGCAGTTCCTCGTCGATGGGGAACTGGAGGCGGAGAGCACAGACGACGCCATGTCCTGGGACGGCGTCGACTCCTCCGACGAGGAAGAGGAAGCGGAGGAGGACACCTCCTCCGATGAATACCTGCCGGTGAAGCGCTTCCGCGCCGGGTCCAGCGAGGACACCGAAGACGACGACGAGGACGAGGAGGCCCCCGCTGGCATCTTCAGCAGCAGCGAAGACGACGCCGGAAGCAGCGCTGATGACAGCGAACAAGACGACGGCGAAGACAGCGGCGACGACACCGGCCTCTAGATTAGGAACTAGTAGTAGTAGTACTAGTAGTAGATTTCCTTTTGTAAGCAGTCAGCTCCATTGTAAACAATCGTCTTTTGAATGAACAAAGATTGCTTTTGTCAACTCGAAGATTGCTTTTCCAACTCAATTTTGCCGATAGTCAAAATAGGTCGATGTTCCAGAAGCCGACAGTAATGTATCGGCTTTCACCATGCTACGCTCATATAGTCAACCAAGTCACAGCCCAAAGAGCCGATGGTAAAACATCGGCTTTCCCAAAAACGTTGTCAAGGTCAAATTTGGTCGCATACTTAGACAAATTTGAGCGGCCACTTTCCAGTTTCAAACGGTAGCCTGCGACCCTCTTCAAAAAAGGGCGACCCAGATCTCCAATTGCTCACCGACCAGATCGAGCTCACAGCGACAAGAACCCTCGATCCCCAATTGCATAGATCCATCTCCGCCGGCAAACTAGATGGCGGAATCGTCCAACACCAACCCAGCGGTCTCCGGTCTGAAGGTATGCCTACTCCTCGCAGTCTGAACATGATGCTAGAATTAATGGCAAACACCTGAATTAATGCTTTATTCCACCATTAAAAAATTTTTAGGTTTCAGACATTCTGCTGCCGCATCCTTCTCTCCCAAATTCTCTCTGTCTTGGCCCTCGTACAGAATCTAGTCCTGCCCATCTGATCTCTTGCGAAGCAAACAGAATCCCCTTCGTAAGCCAAGACCTAGATTTGAACTCTTGGGCCGACTGCTTGCGAGCCTGGCCTAATCCCCCTGAACATTGGGTCTCTTGGTTCAGCTGGGTAGCTAGAGCTTACCAATCCCAATGGGAAACCACGGGAATAGCCGATGCCTTGCATTTGTCATTGTCTCCCCTTGAAAAACACGAAAATCTTCTAAAAACCATCGGCTATTTCTGGTCCGATGCTCTGAACTGCTTTATGTTCGGTCATGGCCCCATGACACCAACTCTGTTAGACGTGGTGATGATTACTGGTCTGGATGTTACATCACCCAGCCCCTCTGCTTTTAAGCTGACCAAGGTCCCCTATAAGCTGTCTTCCAAAACAGACTGCACGAACTAGGGTGCCTACCTCCAACGCCATATGAAAACTAAAGGCCCTGTCACAGAGAAAGAACACACAGCTTTTCTCAACTTCTGGCTGGAACATTTCATATTCTGTGGCCCTTCCCTTGCTCCAACCAAGAATTATCTCTCCTTAGCCTACGAGCTTGCCAAAGGCACTCAACTTGGCATCGGCAAACTGTTCCTTGGAGAGGTCTATCGATATCTCCAGTTGATGTCTGTCAAACTATTCTCTGGCATAGCAGTCAAAACAGGAGGTCCTTGGTGGTTCATTCAACTATGGGCTCAGCTGTATTTTCAAAACCACGTCCCAAACTTCCCCCTTTTGGCGAGTTGCACCTTTCCAGATGTCAAAGGGAAGCAGATCCGATGCACCAGCTACGGCCAAGCTTTGTATAGACTGCCAGGTAGTAAACTGATCCCTCAGGAAGCATCCAAGTGGTTCAGCACTTTCTTTCAAGGCCTGGACAATCCTATCTTCTTTCCTTACATGGAAGAATCGGAACATTTTGAAAATCCAATCTCCTTCAGGCTAGACAACTTTGCCGATGACACCAGCACTCGACAGCTCTTTTCCACTGTGATCCGTCCCTGTTTCCTTCCAGTTGGCATGAGTACATCCAACAGAATAATCAAGCCTGGGTATGAATTCTACCAGCCGGTCGTAGTGGCTCGGCAATTTGGCCTTGGACAAGTACCTCCCCATTTCTTTCTCCACCATCTTACAGAGAGCAGAGCCGACCTGCCCGATCCTCTCACCAGTCAAAGGTGTTATTCCTTCTTCGACGCTCTGACCATCCCAATTCCTAACGACCTCACCTTCGCTTCATCAACCGATGGCTTTGAAAACTGGTGGTCGATGTGGAAGACTCATGCCTTCAGGAGAGCTCTGGGACCGTTGCTGAAACAGCTCGATGCTGAATATGATATCCCCGTAGAACAGGTACCATTACTTGTAAAATTTCTTGAGGCATCTCACAAATGATTCTTCTAATAACCCGCTCTGTCTCCTTGCAGCAACAAGATGGTCCTGAACCTACACACGGTGATGGCTCCCCCTTCGAATTCTTCCCACCAGCTCCAGTGGTCCTTTTCTGCAAAAACTCGCCACCTTTGAAAAAGGTCGTGATGCAGAACCAGCCAATATCACCACAATCGGCTTCTAAGAACCAAGTAACTTCAAGGTCAGCTGCCCCTCGAGTTCCAACTAAAACAAGAACGGTGGTGAAGAAGGTAGCTGCCAGGAAGACTTTGAGGCGCCGGAGCCCTTCTCCAGGAAGCTCGCATGTACGCTGATCCATGCCTTGGTTGATCTCTCTCATTCTTTCATTCTTGCAGACATGCTCGTGCTTACTAGCTCTCCTTCTCTTGCAGGCTTCCGTCGAAGACACCTCCCACGAGGACACACAACCCAATCAAGGAGAATCGAGCCCAACAGACTCTGAGAGGACTGCCACACCAAACCAGCCAGATTTGCCACCATCGGCTCCCAGGAAAAGGCCGGTTCCTGAACCTACTGCCCCCCGAGCATCAGTCGAGGCGGGGCCACCTGTGAGCCCCAAGCGGGCTCGCAAGGGACTGCAAACTTCTTCGTCGAGCCAAGAGGTTTCGAAAGTCATCACCCTTCATGCTCTTACTACTTGTTTCTTCATCTGCCGATTCATCACCATTCGCATCGGCTAAGCACCTTTCATGCAGATGACCGATGCTTCTAGTGGGAAGGCCGGGGCCGTGCCGATGCCTTTAGCCAAACCAGACCTAGCAATCCCCGAAGGTGCAGATGAAACGGCTACCACTTTGGCCAAGCCCCCAGCAACCACACACAAGCCGATTGTCTCGTCATCTGCTATCCCCTCGATCTTAGGAGAGGTACGTTAGCTTCTTTCGGCTCATCCTTCCATGTTGGACGCACACTGACGCTTTTCCGGGCTGCCAGGGTCGTGATATTTCAGGCTTGCTGACGTTCGACCCTGATTCCATCGAACCAACTCCCTCTGTCGCCAACGATGAACCACGAGCCAAGGCTGTTCTACCTCAATTCCAGCGTCTTAAAGCCTTGCTGTCCTCCCCGATCGAGGAGTTGATCGAGGGTTCTGAGGAGGTGAAGAGCGTTCTTGCCGAAATCAAGGACCAACTCCCAGTAGCATTGCAGGTGAAGCTTTGGCCAGTTGTAACTCTGTCTTTCTACGGGTCAAGGGTGAAGTTAGCTCGTGAAAGGATCAATCTGCGCCGCGCCCAACTTCCGCTGAAGGCCAATATTGCAGACAGATGTCAGCAGCTCAACGATAAAAAGGCGTCTCTGGATGCCAAAACTGACACCTCTGTCAGTACCGCCGAACTCGCATCCTTAAAAAGGGAGCTGGAAGATCTTGAAGAGAAGGTCCGGGCGACTAAACAGCTCATTCGTGACAAGGAAGCATCCATCGCCCGCTCCCAAGATGAAGCAGAAGGCCTCAAAGCTCAACTGAAAACCGATCTGGCAGAAATACGTGCCCTGAACAAGCAGCTAGTGACGGGCAAGGATGAAGATGACGAAGCCGAGATCGCCGAGGTGGATCGTGTCCGTGCTGACGCCCTCCACGCCTTCGAGGCATTCCTTCAGTAGCTCGTTCATGTAAACTGGCACCTGTTTTTTTTATTGGCCGATTTCATGTATCGGCCCCCATATTTCACTGTCCATCATCCCACATGCTTGGGAAATATTTCTTGAGATGCTGACCATTGACAGCCACTGGGAATTTCACGCCATCCAGCTCCTCCAGCATGTACGCGTTCCCCCTTAAAACCTGATCGACCCTGTATGGCCCGTGCCAATTTGGAGACCATTTACCGTATGCTGCATCCTTAGTCCCTAATGGCAATACAGCTTCCCATACCAGATCGCCAACGTGGAACTCCTTTGGTCTCACTTTCTTATTATATGCACGAGCTACCTTGGCCTTGTTCTCTTTGATATTCTCAAGCGACCACAGCCTAAGCTCAGTCAAATCCTCAATACTGTCACTCATCAGGGCCGCATATTCTTCAGTTGTTAGATCGTTCTGAAAAGTGACACGTCTCGATCCAGCCGTAATCTCCCAGGGCAGTACGGCTTCTTGTCCATAGACTAGATGGTATGGCGAGGTTTTTATCGCTCCATGGCATGACATGCGATAAGCCCATAAAGCCTCTGACAAAACCTCGTGCCAACGCCTAGGGTGCTCATCGACTTTCCTCTTGATCAGCTTGATAAGGCTCTGGTTGGACGCTTCAGCTTGCCCATTTGCTTGAGCATAGTATGGAGATGATCGAATCAGCTTAATCCCTGTGTCCTCACAGAACTTTCTAAACTCGTGAGAAATGAAGACCGAACCTCCATCGGTCGTGATAGTCTGGGGAATCCCAAATCTATGAATGACATGTTCTTTCACAAAATCGATAACATCCTTCGAGTTCACTGACTTCATAGGGACGGCTTCCACCCATTTAGTGAAATAATCCGTAATGGCCAAAATCCACATGTGTCCTTTGCTTGATGGAGGATTGATCTTGCCGATCATATCCATGCCCCAACCTCGGAATGGCCACGGCTTGATGATGGGGTTCATTGCTGACGCGGGTACCATCTGAATTTTTCCAAATTTCTGACATTCTTGACACCCTTTGTAGTACTTAAAACAGTCCTCAAGCATGGTAGGCCAATAAAACCCTGATCGCCTGATCAACCACTTCATCTTGTGAGCCGATTGGTGTACCTCGTGTAGGAGCCAATTGGCCTCGGTTGGCCCCAGACATTTGAGCAGTAACCCTTCCAGAGTCCTGTAGAACATGTCGTCCCCAATAAGCACATATTTCATGGCCTTGTACCTTATCCGTTTAGGTGCCCCCCGAGCCGAATCCTTCAAGTAATTGAAGATACCGGCTCTCCAGTCGTCCGCCTCCAGGAACTGTACCTGAACATCAGCTCCATCTGCTACGTCCTTGTATCCTGAAGCCATTTGTGCGAGATCATTCGCCTCGATATTCTGCGATCGCGGGATCCAGTGCAAGTTTATGTACCGGAACTGTGCCATCAGCTCACGGCATTGCAACCATGATGGGAAGAGCGACTCGCTCTCGCACTTGTATTCCTCCGTGAGTTGGGAAATCACCAATTTGGAGTCTCCAAAAATTTCCACTGCTTCTGCTCTAGCTTCGATGAGCAACTCCATTCCCTTGCGTATCGCCTCATACTCAGTGACGTTGTTGGTGCAAGGGGTAGTCGGCCTTTCAACATAGGAGCCGATAGCATGTGCTTTATGACATCTGATTTGCATATAATGATAATCTCTGCTGAGAGCAAGATGTGGCGCAGCTTGGTGCAGGTGAAAAACAGGCAGAGGCACAACTTATCAACCTCAGGATACCTTGTCTCTGCATCCAGCATCCTTCTGCTGATGTAAAACACAACTCGCTCCAGGCCATCGTAAACTTGCACCACCACCGAGGCGATGGACGTGTCAGCTACTGACAAGTAAATGTAGAATGGCCTATCTGGCTGGGGTGGAACCAACACTGGCGGCTTCGTTAAATATTCTTTGATTTCGTCGAAGGCTCGTTGTTGTTCTGTTTCCCAGCGGAACTCCTCATCAGATTTAATTTTTACCAGTCCCATGAACGGCTCTATTCTTCCTGACAGATTGGAGATGAATCTTCTGACGAAGTTGATCTTGCCGATGAGAGACTGCAGTTCTTTCTTCATGGTAGGTGGCTTCATTGTTCGCACTGCCTCTTGATTTTTCAGGCCGATCTCAATTCCGCGTTCATGGACCAAGAAACCCAAGAACTGACCGGCCGTTACACCGAAGGCACACTTCTTTGGATTCATCCGTAGGCCGAATTTTCTTGTTCGGTCCAGGACGCGCTGCAGATCGCCCAAGTGTCCTTCTACTGAGGCAGACTTGACCACTACGTCATCGATATAAATTTCCACCAGCTTGCCGATCAGATCATGGAAAATGTAATTCATGGCTCTTTGGTACGTGGCGCCGGCATTCTTCAGTCCAAACGTCATGACTACGTATTCAAACAACCCCACCGAGCCTGGGACTCTGAATGCAGTCTTGTGTATATTTTCCGGAGCCATAAAAATTTGGTTGTAACCGGCATTGCCATCCATGAAGCTCAAGACTTTATGACCAGCAGCTGCGTTGATTAATGTCTCTGCTACCGGCATCGGATACTCATCCTTTGGAGTGGCTCTATTGAGATCCCGAAAATCTATGGCAACACGCCAGCGGCCATCTTTTTTCTCTATAGGTACGATACTAGAAATCCACTCAGCATACCTGCATGGCCTGATCAACTTAGCTGTCAACATTTTCTCGATCTCTTTCTTGACTTCTTCCAAAATTTCGGCCTTCATCTGTCGTGCTCGCTGCTGGAGCGGCCGAAACCCCTTTTTAAGCGGGAGTCTATGCTCGATGATGCTCCTGTCTAGCCCGGGCATTTCTGTATAGTCCCAGGCAAAGCAATCTGGATATTCTTTCAACAAAGCTATCATCGGACCCCGCAGATTCGGATCTAACTTCTTGCTGATAAATGTCGGTCGTGGCTTATCCCCAGGACCGATGTCAATTTCTTCTAGCTCATCAGCGGAGGTGAACCCATACCCTAGCTTTCCGTCACCTGTTAAATCGATGCTAAAGACGGGGCAAACAGTTGGTGAGGGTAACAAAAATAATTTGGGCCGATTGCCTGAATCGGCCCCCTTTTTGATTGCATTAGTCAAGGAAGGTTTACAACTTATTTGTGCTCCACAATGGCAGGGCATCTCCCTACTACGACTGCATGACCTGCTTGTCGCAAGATTACTGCTTTTTATTTTTTGCGCCCGATCGCGGGGATCGGCCATACCACGTACGATCGTGGACTCTGCTACTCTGTCAGGCCGGTGGATAAGACCAGCCTCACCCCGTTTTTTGTAACTTCAATGCGCTCACAACCGTCTAGACCGATTCCAGAGATCGGCTCTTGGTCGTCTGCTTCCCAGACGTTCATGCCAGCTATGGATATCTCGATCGAATCATCAGCATGAATGACCTCCACTTCATCTCCATCCCACTGTATTAGGCACTGGTGCATCGTGGATGGAATGCAGCAGTTGGCGTGAATCCAATCTCTCCCCAGCAAAACAGCGTAGGTGCTTTTGCTGTCCACGACGAAGAATGACGTAGGGATGGTTTTTCTGCCCACGGTCAGATCCGCGTTTAGTACGCCTTGCGTTTCTGAAGTTTGGCCGTTGAAGTCGCTTAACGTGACGTTGGTTTTGATCAGATCTGCAGTGGAGCGTCCCAAAAGCCGTAGCATGGAGTACATCATTATATTGACTGCCGCTCCGGTGTCAACCAGCATCTTGCTGACAGGCTGCCCATTGATATAACCTCGCAGGTACAGGGCTTTCAGATGTTTGTAGCTCTTCTCTCGTGGCTTTTCAAAGATAACCGGCCGTGGGCCGCAGTCAAACTGTGCCACTGGTAGCTCGTTGGTTCTTGGAGCGCAAAACTCTGGCGGAAGTGTGAACACCATGTTTGTGCCAGCCGATGTCTTTGCGTCGGCTTTTACTGGTTTGGGGCGCCACTCCTTCCTTTTCGGACGAGCCTCCGTTTCCAAGGTTTGCCGAACTTCCACGGCCAGATCGGGCCGTGCTTTCCTTAAAGCGTGGAGGTACTGCGCCTCGACTTCCTCCAAGCTACGCAGTCGCTGAACTCTACGCTTTTGGGTGTGTCTGAGCCCATCGGGACACCACCTTGGCCGGTGATATCTGTCTTCTTCTTTTTCACCCTTTAGCTCCTTGAGACCTTGTGCTCGAGATGACTCCTCTTGCCTGTTCTGAGGTGGGAGGGGTCCTAGACGCTTGAACACTGAGACTGGACCTGTTTCATCCTTCTGCTGTCCACACTCCGGGCAGTTGTCGATCGTAGGCAATCGGCTCATTCCCGCGTCCCAGCAATACCTGAAGAAAGGACAATCCCAATGTTTATCCACGCCTTCTTTTTCCTTCGACTTTTTCCTAGCGAGGTGCTCATATCCTTCATTGTCCCTATCGTGCCGACGACGTCGGTCATACTGACGCTCATACTTGTTAAGGAGATGCGTGGAGTGTGGCTTCTGATATCGCACGCTTCTCACTTGCTCCTCGGTTAAATACCGCCTGTCATCATAATGGGGCCGGTCACGTGGACCAGCCTCCTCTCTTTCTCTGCCCCGAGAGCGACCGCCTTCCTCCTTATATGTGTCACGGTGGTACACAGGTCCTGCCATGTTAACATCGAACGAGAAATCCAACTGGCGCCTCGTGGAGTGGCTATGTTCTACCATGTTGACGCCGGGAAATGGGTTTGTGTCTACTTTCATGGCGAATTGCCCAAGGATCAGACGGCCCTGTTCTATGGCCGTTTGGATCTGGCGACGTAGCTCTTTGTAATCATTGGTGGTGTGGGTGAACGAGTGATGCCACTTGCAGTATGGTCTCCCGTTCATCTCTTGAGCCGTAGGGATTTTATGGCCTTCGGGTAACTTCAGCTGCTTTTCTTTCAGCAGTAAATCGAATATCTGCTCAGCTTTGCTCACATCGAAGTCGAACCCTTTTGCAGGCCCTTGCTGCTTTACCCATTTGCAGGACACAGGATCTGCCCCCCGAGCCCATTCAGCCACGGCCACCTCCTGGTCTTGTACAGGATCCTCTTCTTCTGTATCGACCAGGCTTATCGGACGTTTGAACTTGTCTTGGTACAACTCAGGGTGGCGCTGTTCATACATTGTCAGCTTCTGGGCCATGTGCGCCAATGAAATGTACTCTACTTGGAAAGCCAGGTCCTTGATAGGTGCTGAGAGACCCAACACTGCCAGCTCGACTGATTCTTTCTCAGTTAAACGGGCCGAATAACATCGGTTCTTGACAGTCCTGAAACGCTGGATGTACTCGGCTACCGTCTCTCCCCGCTTTTGCCGCACCTGCGCTAGATCTGCAATGCCAGCCTCGGTAGCTTCTGAATGATACTGAATGTGGAACTGCTCTTCCAGTTGCTTCCAGGTCTGGATCGAATCAGGTGGCAGCGAGGTGTACCACCCAAAAGCTGGCCCTGTCAGAGATTGCGCAAAGAACCTTACGCGCAACTGATCTGATGCTGATATCATGCCTAACTGTGCCAGGTATCGGCTCACATGCTCGATCGAGCTCGACCCTTCTGATCCGCTAAACCTTGAGAACTCAGGAAGCCGATATTTGGGTGGCAGCGGAATTAGATCAAACTCGTTGGGGTACGGCTTGGAATAGCCGATTGTCCTTCTCTTTGGCACGAAGCCGAACTGGTCTCTCAAGATAGTACGGATTTGTTCCACCGTTTGAGCTGCAGGGGCTAAATTCTCATGACTTGTTCCGGTGGCATACTTGGCTAGCCATGCCTGTTTATCAGCGTCCATCCCAGAGATCCCTGCTCCAGAAACACCTGCTCCTGAAGCCCCTGCTCCAGAAACTCCTGTCCCAGCGATCCCTGCGGTTGCAATCTGGTTCGTGCGCGTCAGACTATTGCAGTCTGGCACGTAGGTGCACACATATCCATGTGGGATTTCTTTAGGTGGTTCACACAGGAATTGGCAATCGCCAGGGTCACCTCCGATCTTGTAGACGACGTACGCCGGTGCCCCTGGTGGCTCCGGAGCTGCAAGCGTGAATGGCAGTTGTGGCCTGGTCTGGAGCAGTCTTTCTCCCTGGTGAGTCCCTAAAGTAGGCCCCGACGGAGAGTACTGATGTTTCATGATCTCCTGAACTACGTGAACCGCGACACGCTCGAAAGCGTTCACTAAGCTCTCTGAATGGCGGTGAAGAGAATGAGCTACCATGTAATTGACTTCCTGTCGCAGAGCTCTGGTGCGCTCCTCTGAAGGAACGGACAGATCCACCTCATCAAGAGCACCTTCGGGTGAGAACCCTTTCCACCTGATGCCATGTTTACGAGTCCTCTCAAAAGAGCCGATGAGATCGGCTTCGAAGAGAGCTTTGATATCATCGTACTTTGCCTTGTGCTCGTCAGGCAAATCGTCGTACGTGACCGGTCTGCCCTCCATCGCAGCGTCGGATGTTGATGCAGATGTTGTTGAATGTCCCACCGGGCGTGCCAGAATGTGTTGCCTGTCAAAACCCACCGGCGAGCAGCGACGAACAACATGAAGAGCCGGGAGGCTCCCAGAACTGCTGGTGGGCCCTGGTCCCTCGGGCAACGCCCTCGCATCCGCCAGGACGTGTGCCGGAGTTTTGCGGGCCGTTGCCCGAGGGACCAGGGCCCACCAGCAGTTCTGGGAGCCTCCCGGCTCTTCGTGTTGCTCGTCGCTGCTCGCCGGTGGGTTTTGACAGGCAACAAAGCCTCCGACAACGAGTCGCGCTCCGTTCGTCAGAAGTTGACCTATACTTTATAGAATTTGGATCAACAAATAACATTTTCGTGCTGGCCAAGAGCAGGAGTTTGATCACATTTTTTCCGAAAAGGAGGTGAAAAACCCCCGGCCTCTGCATCGAGGGATGCACACAGCCTGCTTTATTAATTATTCACTAAACCTTACAAGGAGAAATACAAGGATCAAATCGAAATCCACCAATCATAGCGATCATCGCTACTCCTCAACATATGAAGGGGCCCATGACCAGGGCCATTTGCCCTGACATCACACCGACGCGCCTCATCTAAGAAACCGAGAGCTCAACGTGCCACCCATTGACGCGCAAGGAACTCAAACCGGTCCGGCAGACCCACAGTAGTCGTCGCCGCCATCTTTCGCAATCCCATCTTCAGGAGAGATCAATGCATAGCCCAAGCTAGGCCAACCATCGACGCCACCTCGACGTCAAACAGCTCCACCGACCCGCACGAGTCCAACATGCCACATCCATCACCGAGACTCTGCGACACCTTGCCGCCGAGACTCGCCGTCTTCAACGCCACCGATGAAAGATCGCTCCACCTTATTCCTTCCACATCCAGCACTTGCTCCAAGAACGATGCCCTCAAGAGGAAGACGACGCTGAACGCGCCGCCATTCTGATCCGAGAAGGCCGGGTTTCCCCGGAGTAGCTCAAACTGACATGATCCGGGAGTTTGATCACATGAGACTGAATACATGAAGGTGGCTTCGCTGGCAACCTGGCATTTTGCATCACACCAAAATGCTGATGTTTGACGTGGCCTGGTAGAATACGGAACACGTGGAAAAAGTGGATACCTAATTTGACAGCAGTAGCAGTCGCAGTCGCAGAGGACTCATACGCATGTTGTATGCCCGGTGCCTTGAACTTTAAAACGACGAAAGCTGGATCTTGTCGGCGTCGGGATTTGCCCCTGTAAACTAATCAGATGAGATGGCTGTCGTTGGCGAGGGCATTGTTGCATGTGCTTGCTTCAGTGGCAGTGGGTGACACTACAGGAGTCGTAGGCTGCGGTCTAAAGGTATTGCAGCGGCGGGAGTCGGGAGACCATTGGTACTTGTGCTGTCTTTCCGCCTTTGTTTCAAACTAAACTCGGGAATGGCATTCGGCGGGAGAGAGGATGAAGAAGAAACGAGTCAAAAGGCCGTGGGCCAAGCGAGTTCTCCTTTTTCTCAATCCTTTACTATGTTGATAGACTAAAGCAGGCGCTTCCGATTGTGACGTGATTCTTTCCAGGGAGATCGTATCTCATGATCTAAGCCACAACCTCCACTCCGTCTCTTCATAGATCAGCTCTCCCTCCTCCCGTAGAGACCGGCATCGGAGGGTGGGAAAAACCCGATCTGTGCGTAGAGTTTTCATTAAACTAGTGTTTTCAAAAAATTAGGTTAGAGTATTTATTAAACTAGTGTTTTCAAAAAATTAGGTTAGTGTTTCCGTAGCCATTTTTTATGTAGAAAAACGGAGATAGCATTGTCTACACCAAGTGATCTTGGGCCCTTCAAGGACAAGATCTCCTTTCGGATGTCAATGGTGGGTTAAGGATTAAGATTCTATAGGTACGGTCTTTTAGATCTTACTTTGACAGATCAATTTTGGATTTATTTTCTTATGGTTGCTACGAGAAGGATTATCCTCGCAATATGTGTTTCAGCTGTTACGTCCTCGACAATGGTGATTCATATTCTCGGTTCGCTAGCGACATCAACCATGTTGTTTGGTTGCTGTTCTCTGAAATATTTATGTTGATACTCTTGTCGATGTTGATTGATTACTCTAATGACTACCTGGGTGCTAGTAGCATTGACACCATGTTCAACTAAAAATTATGGGAGAACACTCACCGATATTTACAGGTTGTGGTTTGGTATTGGTCAGATTTTGGCCGTCTCTAGAAAAGTACAAGATTAGAGCATCTTCACCGTGAGCCCCCCAACTTGAAGGACACATGCCCTAGATGCAAATAATAAATATGTTTATTATCATATCTCAATTAGTTTCGTGATAGTTTTCATATTGTGCTATAACTATATCAAGCGGAAACATTGATGCAGGTGTTGTGTGTAAACAAACCAAGTCTCTAGTAACCTCTATATATACTAGTTTGTTGGGAAAACGATGATCAATGTTTCTTAATCATGGAGCATTTATGCCAGTTGACAATGTGGTCATGACATTCGAGAATGACATAATAGACATTACCCATATAAGTATTAAAATATGTTCAAGTCACATGGTTTACCGTTGCAATAGTTAGAAACTAAGATACCTTCTCCTATGACCGTGAAATCATATTTAATCACTATCATCCGCGGCTATTTTGACTACATCAATCATCATATCGTAATAGGGTGATCAGAAAGGTTTATGTTGGATATTCCATAGGCACACGTTGAGGTATGCATAATGTAACACCCTCAGAATTGGCCCTATGCAAGTTTCAGCGATTCCCGCCAAACCCGCATAAAAACGATTCAAAGGTGCCCACCAGGCACTTTCGTGCGGGTGGAAAACAAAGTAATACCATTACACAATAGTCCACGATGGAACCCACAGAACAGATATATACAACAACGACTCAAAGAGTCAAGAATGCAGATATACAGTACAAAGATCAAAATCACCTTGAAAATGATACATCGTCCGACTACGGACAAGATGCAAATGGGGCTAAGAGCCCTGAAGAATAACCAATGGCGTCCATAACCCTGCCCAGGCCAAGCCGGAAGGGTAACTCTGCTAACGACGTCGATCTCAAAACCTGCTAAAAACAAAAGGGATGCCGACAAAGGGCAAAGGAAAAAGAGAGCGGTCAGTACTGAGGCCAGTACACGGCGAGACTAGAATTCGGCGGTCCTCGCCTACATAGGTATGGTGGGCTGAAGCGGCAGCGCAGCATGCACTAAGCAACCTATAGAGACTCGATACAAATAGCGGCTATCAGAGAGGGGTAAGAAAGACCTATTCGGAACCAACCTGATACTACCTCCAAACATACCATCCTGGTGTTTCCCCCTCGAGACCAAACGAGGAAGTCAACCGAGGAACTCACACCGTTGGCAGTTTTATTTATTCGGTTATCGTTGCAGCAATTACTAGTCAGGTATAGATAGTCATCCTGATATAATAAGCAGTGGGCACTTTTAGTTAACCATTCCGTTGTAGTTGCAACACTTACTAGTCAAATACGATTAGCATGAGATGTCCCAAACCCAGCAGTTGTTGGTACTTTTATTTAGCCATTCCGTTGTAGTGAAGCTGATTACTAGTCATATCGGATACAAGTCGGATTATAGCAGTAAACTTTAGTTATAGTTGTCTATGATCGAGAACCGTGCTCCAAGTCGTCCATAACCGCGGACACGGCTTCTCGAAAAGATTTAACCCTGCAGGGGTGCACCAAAGTATCCACACGCACTTCGACCCTTTTTGCCAGATCAGTTAACATACACCCATCGGTATATCGGCGGGGCCTAAGTCATGACGTTTCCCAGACCCAAAGCAAGTACATGGGGCTACCCCACTAAGCTACCCGCAACGAAGTCGGCCGGTCTCCGAGACGGACTCAGGGTTTGTGTAGACGGTTGTAAACAACTGGGAACCTGAAAATGAGACTGGGCTTGTCGATACAGCGAAAACGTGTCACGGACCTAAAAAGTACAGGTGCAGTACCTCGCACAATTTAAATTAAGCAGTAAAGCATGGCATAAGTACAGGATAGTAATAAAGCCCCAAACTACTTGTGGCCCCCGGTACAATACTTTGAAGTCAGGTACTAATCGATGGGGGTGCCCATACACCCCACCTGTGGTTAGCGCACTCGATCTCGGAACAGGTGTCAAGAACTCGGGGTCCTACGGGACACAAGTGGACGGTTAACAACCAAATAACATCTATTGCCCACCTGTGCCTCTGCATTATTTACCTACTTCAATTTTAGTTATTAAACAGTATTTAAAGCCATGATCATCTCCAACATTAAATATGCGGCAACACTCCAACAACTGTGGTACTTGACGACACGCAACAGCACTCGAGCAAGCGACTACGACGCGCAAGTCCAACTATCTACCAAACAACAGGTAATAGGATGTGTCCAAGGCAATATAAGGCTGCAAGGGATATCACGGGCACGAAAACTAGGGCATCACAACACAGATAGCAATAGATCAACATGAGGGAATAAATACTATAAAAGTAAGATAGGTAGAAAAGGGGAGATGCTCGCCTGAAAACATTGCCGAAGGTTCATCCGAAGATCGGGTCGACACTCGCATCAACTCATCGGCCTAATCCGCGAAGAAGCAAAACACTAGAAGAAACACCGGATGCACTATTTAATACTACAGCAGAAGATCGGCATGATGCATGTATGATGTATGACATGGCAAAGGTGCGGTGCAATTAGGCAAGATTAAGCGGAACCGGGGTCCCGACAAATATTTAGGTGGTTCATGTTGTTTAGCTACCCTGCATTTTAAATGTTGACTTACAAGGCAAAACATGGTATCAATTCGCTACACAAATTTAAATGGAACCAATATGAGACTAGAAATGTCCGCATATGGTCTCCATATTTAATTTAGGTGAATCGGCATAAGGCCCCCAAACCACACTATATGTATGCAAACATGTTCATTTAATATGCAACAAGATCAATACCATATATTATAAAAATACGAGGGGTCTCGGATAGGGAATCACATTAGGGTTCGACGAACTTGGGCTCCGAGGGGTTCGGGGTTGGGTCTCAGGGTCCGGATCTGGGGTTCGGTCTCGGCGGGATCGGTCTCGGACAACGGAAGTCGATCTTGTTGCATCCGAGAAGAAGGACTTGGTTGGCGTCGGGGCACATCGGATCCGCCCTGGTCGGTGCCGATCTTGTCGTCACGAAGATCTTGTCGGGTCCTCGTATCGGGTCGGTCTTGGCGTTCGGAAAGAAGAACTTGGCGTGCGACGTCGTCGGCATCGGTGCGGGAAGAAGGTCTTGTTGTTCCGATGGATCGGTCCTCTGGGTCGAAGAAATTGGCGCGCCAGGGTTCGGTCTTCGGCGGGATTGGTCTTTGGATCTGGGAAGAAGAACTTGGTGTCCATGAAGAAGGTCATGTCGTCCTCGGATTCCATCTCGCTTGTCGTTGTCGGACTTGAACCTCAGTGCCACCAGTTTATCGCCGTTGTTCGGGTCGGCGTTCGATCTCACCAGAGGAGGTCGCGAGATGGCGACGGCAGGAATCTTTGGGGCCCACGCGGCTGCAGGCGGAGAGGAGCTTGCACGCGTGGCTGCGCAGGGTACTGGGAGAGAGCAGCATCGGCGGGAAGAGAGGCGACGGCCAGCTGCTGCAGGGCGGAGAGGGCCGCGGCCAGGCGATGGTGAAGCTCGTCGCGGAAGTCGCGGGAGGGTGGCCGTGGAAGGGAGGCGAGCAGGAGGCGCGGGGTCGGCGCCCATGGCTCTGAGGCGAAGCGACGCGGGACGGAGAGGGGGCCGAGCTTGGGGGCGGGCGGGGGCCGCGTGGGAGGACGACGAGCTCGGGCAGGGCAGGGCCCTGGCGGTGGCTCGGCTCGGAGACGCGCGGGGCGGGGCGGAGGAGCACTGGCGCCAAGGAGGGGGAGGGCGGCGAGGCGGTCGCGGGCTCGGGGCCGCGGGGTGGCGCGACGAGGCCCTGGACGAGGTTGAGGAAGGCCAGCGGACGGAGAGGAGGGGGCGGACCCGGCGGCGCAGAGCTCGGAGCAGGAGCCGAGAAGGGGGTCGAGGGGAAGAGGGGCACCCTCGGGCGACCGGCGAGGACGAGGTCGGGGCCGGTGGCGATGCGCAGAGAGGAGAGCCAGGAAGAGGCGGGGAGATGCGGGCGAGGGGACGCGGGGTCGGGGTGGAGCGAGGAGAGCGGGGGGTGCGGCGCGTGGTGGGGCCAGGGGCGCTGTGTGGGGGTGGGCCGGGAAGGAGTGGAGGGCAGGTGGGGGGGCTGTGTGTGAGTGCGTGTGTGGGGCCGGGCAGGCGGCGTGTGGTTGGCGGGGTGAGGAGTGCGAGGTGGCCAGGTGGTGGGTGGCTGGCTAGGGTGAGGCGGCGCTGGCGGGTGAGGTGGCAGCTGGTGGTTGGCTGGAGGGGAAGGGAGTGGTGAGGTGGAGGGAGGGGATTGGTCAGGGTGAGGTGGAGGGAGGCTGGGTAGAATAGGGTTGGGTAGAATTAGGACTAGATATTTTTAGACTAGGGTCTGGAGGTGGCCGACCGGGCTTTCGGGCCTAGCGGCTGCCTCCCAAAAATAAATTAAATATTTTACTTGTTTAAAACGGGGCGTTTGAGAAAACAAAAACAGGCTTTTCGAAAATAGTTTTATGCACACAAATGCAAGATGACATGATGATGCTCAAATGCAAGGTGGCATGATGACATGAGCATGCGGTCATGATGATGCAATGCATGAAAACAACGCGATTTTCTAGTAGTGGTTTTGCGGGATGCCACAATTCGACACCACTAACAATGGATCTCGCCCTCGAGATCCGCCTCATGGTACCGGAAAGAAGGTCGGTGATCTGCATCTTCTCGCTTCGTGTAGATCTTCGCGACACCACTAACAAGAGGTCGTTATCCGTGATCGACGAGAGAACACTTCGGGAAACAAAAGCGAAGGTAGAGGTATCAACCAATCAATCCACCTCTAACTTCGATAGAAAGAGAGAATCGATGCATTCTCATCCACTTCAATGTACACAAGCGAATAGAGTGAGTAGTCGGCATGGGGGCCAATCCATCACGCACCCAAACTATTACTCTGCACAATCAGTAGAAAAGCGTGCAACCATTCTCGGAATCAGACTGAAGATCTCGACAATCGAGGTTCAGAAACAAAGGAGTGATGCAGACTCTGCATCGGATCTAGCGTAGATGATGTCGTCGCGTCGGAAAACACCGGAAGGCACGAGAAGGGACAAAGAGAAGTCCACCAGACGAAGGGTTCCTCGGATAGCATGAAGACCAGATGTAGCAACACCGTTACCAAAGGAGGAAGCGAAATCCTGAAGGTACGATGGAACCCAACCACGAGAAATCCTGGACTCGAAGAGAGAGAAGAGAGCGGATTCAAAACACGCAGAGGTGAGAGGAGAGCAGCAGAGGGGTAAGGAGTAAAATCAGACCTAATCAGAACTATCCAACCGATTTTGCAAAAATAGTTTTGACACTCTACTTCGGCCGTTAGCTAGGTTATCCTACAGGCTGGACTTGTGGGGTATCGCAACTGCTGAGATCTGATACCACTCTGTAACACCCTCAGAATCGGCCCTATGCAAGTTTCAGCGATTCCCGCCAAACCCGCATAGAAACGATTCAAAGGTGCCCACCAGGCACTTTCGTGCGGGTGGAAAACAAAGTAATACCATTACACAATAGTCCACGATGGAACCCACAGAACAGATATATACAACAACGACTCAAACAGTCAAGAATGCAGATATACAGTACAAAGATCCAAATCACCTTGAAAATGATACAGCGTCCGACTACGGACAAGATGCAAATGGGGCTAAGAGCCCTGAAGAATAACCAATGGCGTCCATAACCCTGCCCAGGCCAAGCCGGAAGGGTAACCCTGCTAACGACGTCGATCTCAAAACCTGCTAAAAACAAAAGGGGTGCCGACAAAGGGCAAAGGAAAAAGAGAGCGGTCAGTACTGAGGCCAGTACACGGCGAGACTAGAATTCGGCGGTCCTCGCCTACATAGGTATGGTGGGCTGAAGCGGCAGCGCAGCATGCACTAAGCAACCTATAGAGACTCGATACAAATAGCGGCTATCATAGAGGGGTAAGAAAGACCTATTCGGAACCAACCTGATACTACCTCCAAACATACCCATCCTGGTGTTTCCCCCTCGAGACCAAACGAGGAAGTCAACCGAGGAACTCACACCGTTGGCAGTTTTATTTATTCGGTTATCGTTGCAGCAATTACTAGTCAGGTATAGATAGTCATCCTGATATAATAAGCAGTGGGCACTTTTAGTTAACCATTCCGTTGTAGTTGCAACACTTACTAGTCAAATACGATTAGCATGAGATGTCCCAAACCCAGCAGTTGTTGGTACTTTTATTTAGCCATTCCGTTGTAGTGAAGCTGATTACTAGTCATATCGGATACAAGTCAGATTATAGCAGTAAACTTTAGTTATAGTTGTCTATGATCGAGAACTGTGCTCCAAGTCGTCCATAACCGCGGACACGGCTTCTCGAAAAGATTTAACCCTGCAGGGGTGCACCAAAGTATCCACACGCACTTCGACCCTTTTTGCCAGATCAGTTAACATACACCCATCGGTATGTCGGCAGGGCCTAAGTCATGACGTTTCCCAGACCCAAAGCAAGTACATGGGGGCCACCCCACTAAGCTACCCGCAACGAAGTCGGCCGGTCTCCGAGACGGACTCAGGGTTTGTGTAGACGGCTGTAAACGACTGGGAACCCGAAAATGAGACTAGGCTTGTCGATACAGCGAAAACGTGTCACGGACCTAAATAGTACAGGTGCAGTACCTCGCACAATTTAAATTAAGCAGTAAAGCATGGCATAAGTACAGGATAGTAATAAAGCCCCAAACTACTTGTGGCCCCCGGTACAATACTTTGAAATCAGGTACTAATCGATGGGGGTGCCCATACACCCCACCTGTGGTTAGCGCGCTCGATCTCGGAACAGGTGTCAAGAACTCGGGGTCCTACGGGACACAAGTGGACGGTTAACAACCAAATAACATCTATTGCCCACCTGTGCCTCTGCATTATTTACCTACTTCAATTTTAGTTATTAAACAGTATTTAAAGCCATGATCATCTCCAACATTAAACATGCGGCAACACTCCAACAACTGTGGTACTTGACGACACGCAACAGCACTCGAGCAAGCGTCTACGACGCGCAAGTCCAACTATCTAACAAACAACAGGTAATAGGATGTGTCCAAGGCAATATAAGGCTGCAAGGGATATCACGGGCACGAAAACTAGGGCATCGCAACACAGATAGCAATAGATCAACAGGAGGGAATAAATACTATAAAATTAAGATAGGTAGAAAAGGGGAGATGCTCGCCTGAAAACATTGCCGAAGGTTCATCCGAAGATCGGGTCGACACTCGCATCAACTCATCGGCCTAATCTGCGAAGAAGCAAAACACTAGAAGAAACACCGGATGCACTATTTAATACTACAGCAGAAGATCGGCATGATGCATGTATGATGTATGACATGGCAAAGGTGCGGTGCAATTAGGCAAGATTAAGCGGAACCGGGGTCCCGACAAATATTTAGGTGGTTCATGTTGTTTAGCTACCCTGCATTTTAAATGTTGACTTACAAGGCAAAACATGGTATTAGTTCGCTACACAAATTTAAATGGAACCAATATGAGACTAAAAATGTCCGCATATGGTCTCCATATTTAATTTAGGTGAATCGGCATAAGGCCCCCAAACCACACTATATGTATGCAAACATGTTCATTTAATATGCAACAAGATCAATACCATATATTATAAAAATACGAGGGGTCTCGCATAGGGAATCACATTAGGGTTCGACGAACTTGGGCTCCGAGGGGTTCGGGGTTGGGTCTCAGGGTCCGGATCTGGGGTTCGGTATCGACGGGATCGGTCTCGGACAACGGAAGTCGATCTTGTCGCATCCGAGAAGAAGGACTTGGTTGGCGTCGGGGCACATCGGATCCGCCCTGGTCGGTGCCGATCTTGTCGTCACGAAGATCTTGTCGGGTCCTCGTATCGGGTCGGTCTTGGCGTTCGAAAAGAAGAACTTGGCATGCGACTTCGTCGGCATCGGTGCGGGAAGAAGGTCTTGTTGTTCCGATGGATCGGTCCTCGGGGTCGAAGAACTTGGCGCGCCAGGGTTCGGTCTTCGGCGGGATTGGTCTTCGGATCTGGGAAGAAGAACTTGGTGTCCATGAAGAAGGTCATGTCGTCCTCGGATTCCATCTCGCTTGTCGTTGTCGGACTTGAACCTCAGTGCCACCAGTTTATCGCCGTTGTTCGGTTCGGCGTTCGATCTCACCAGAGGAGGTCGCGAGATAGCGGCGGCAGGAATCTTTGGGGCCCGCGCGGCTGCAGGCGGAGAGGAGCTTGCACGCGTGGCTGCGCAGGGTACTGGGAGAGAGCAGCATCGGCGGGCAGAGAGGCGACGGCCAGCTGCTACAGGGCGGAGAGGGCCGCGGCCAAGCGATGGTGAAGCTCGTCGCGGAAGTCGCGGGATGGTGGCCGTGGAAGGGAGGCGAGCAGGAGGCTCGGGGTCGGCGCCCATGGCTCTGAGGCGAAGCGACGCGGGACGGAGAGGGGGCCGAGCTTGGGGGCGGGCGGGGGTCGCGTGGGAGGACGACGAGCTCGGGCAGGGCAGGGCCCTGGCGGTGGCTCGGCTCGGAGACGCGCGGGGCGGGGCGGAGGAGCACTGGCGCCGAGGAGGGGGAAGGCGGCGAGGCGGTCGCGGGCTCGGGGCCACGGGGTGGCGCGACGAGGCCCTGGCCAAGGTTGAGGAAGGCCGGCGGACGGAGAGGAGGGGGCGGACCCGGCGGCGCAGAGCTCGGAGCAGGAGCCGAGAAGGGGGTCGAGGGGAAGAGGGGCGCCCTCGGGCGACCGGCGAGGACGAGGTCGGGGCCGGTGGCGATGCGCAGAGAGGAGAGCCAGGAAGAGGCGGGGAGATGCGGGCGAGGGGACGCGGGGTCGGAGTGGAGCGAGGAGAGCGGGGGGTGCGGCGCGTGGTGGGGCCAGGGGCGCTGTGTGGGGGTGGGCCGGGAAGGAGTGGAGGGCAGGTGGGAGGGCTGTGTGTGAGTGCGTGTGTGGGGCCGGGCATGCGGCGTGTGGTTGGCGGGGTGAGGAGTGCGAGGTGGCCAGGTGGTGGGTGGCTGGCTAGGGTGAGGCGGCGCTGGCGGGTGAGGTGGCGGCTGGTGGTTGGCTGGAGGGGAAGGGAGTGGTGAGGTGGAGGGAGGGGATTGGTCAGGGTGAGGTGGAGGGAGGCTGGGTAGAAGAGGGTTGGGTAGAATTAGGACTAGATATTTTTAGACTAGGGTCTGGAGGTGGCCGGCCGGGCTTTCGGGCCTAGCGGCTGCCTCCCAAAAATAAATTAAATATTTTACTTGTTTAAAACGGGGCGTTTGAGAAAACAAAAACAGGCTTTTCAAAAATAGTTTTATGCACACAAATGCAAGATGACATGACGATGCTCAAATGCAAGGTGGCATGATGACATGAGCATGCGGTCATGATGATGCAATGCACGAAAACAACGCGATTTTCTAGTAGTGGTTTTGCGGGATGCCACACATAAAGATCAGGATTTGTCTTTCCGTGTGATGGAAAGATACACTAGGCCCACTTGGTGACATTGCATCCAATAAGCTGCAGCGAATGACTAGTTCACGAGGATGTGATATCACGGAAACAAGTTAAGTAGACTTGTCGGTAATGAGATTGATATGTTTATACTAATGATTAAATGTTGGACAAGTTATGTATTGAAGTAACAAAAGAAATTAGACTCGAAGTTTATGGTTCAAACGATAGAACTTTGTGGAATGCACATTGGTCATTATGGGTATCCCAGTCCTGTTGATGATCATTGATATGAGAGAGTTTTCGATCATGTCTAAGACATTCCCAAATCATAGGGTAACACACTTAAGGATCCTATGACTCTTGGAGATCATTATGAAATCATTAGGATCACAGTCGGAAAGAAGAAAGAAAACCGGAAATGTTTCGGGTAAAGTTCGAAGTTGTTCGAAGTGATCGAAAAGGAGTTTTTGATCATGAGAAAATGTTAAATATGTTTTTAATATTAATTACTATAATTAATAATAATAATATTTAAAATTAATTTTAATGGGCAACTTCCCTAATGGCCAAATCCCCGGAGGGAAAAGGCCCAAGAGGGAGCTGCCCAAAGGGGCCACCGTCGCCGCGCCTAGTGCTGTCGCCGCCGGCCACCTTGGGCGAACTGTCAGATCGGGAGGATAACCACGTGGAGTAGCGGCGGCCAGATCGGAAAGTCGTCATCATGGGAGATCAGCCATATCAGGGGAGGGGGGAGGGGTAGAAAATGCCAGGTTGGAGGAGGAGGATCACCAAGCAAGAGAACGAAATAAATGAGTGGGGACACCTCGCCGCCGCCGTTTGCCGGCCGCTAGCCTCCTCCAGCGACGACGAGGGAGAGCCTCCCTAAGGTGGCGGTGGCGACAACTCCTGAGTCGCCCAAAGCAACCCGAGAAGCTGGGTTTTGCCAGGTTAGTGTGAAACCTAATCTATAGTATTCTCATTTTCACAAAAACTTATCATATCGTCGTAATATTTAGGGAAATTTGTTGGACAAATATTGATTTTTTGGGCAACACAACGAATAGTTGATGTTGATGATTTATTGTTGCATGCGGTTGATCCCTTCGACATAACTTTTGGGGTCATATTTTTTTTCTTTTTCTTGAACTATTTTTTGCTATATGTCTCTCCATGTCTCAAGTAGCCGTTTTTTTTTAACGGGAAAGGTCCCGAAGGACCAGGAGCTTCTATTCCAGCGGCGGGCGAACAATTACAATGCGGTCTAAAATAAAAGTAGAAAATACAACCAGACCCCTCACTCTTACAAAGCACACCCTAGCAAGGATTGATAAAAAGCAATCAGGTCCTTGGCATCCGCCGGCGACGAACAGCATCACGGCGGCGCCGCCCCAGCACCAACCGGGGACACAACCACTTGGTTGCGCGGGGGGCATGAAGGCCGCCACTATGCTGGCAGAGATCCTCTCACAGAGGATGAAAACACTCGCGCTAACAACAGCGACGAGCTCGGCGTGGCCACCAATCTGGCCGGAAATAGCAGCGGCGAGGCGTTGCTTGGAAGACGCCGAAAGGGGCACAAGCTCCAGATGCACCCCAAAGCTTCCGACTTGGACAGCGCCCCAACATATGCCCTTCACTCCTCTCCCGCTTCCATAGCCGGCAGAGAGAAGAAGAACAGAGGGAGAGCCGTAAACAAGACGGCAGCCACGCGTGGATGAAAGGGAGTTGGTTGCCCACCCCCGCCGGTCCTTCTTGTTCCCCTCGCCGCCACAGCCGGCCGGAAGAAGAAGAAAAGCAGGAGAGGACAACCACCGCCTGGCGACGCGCCAAAACGCTAGAACAGGGACACTCCCAGCGCTCCCGCGGCTGCAGCACCACTTCCTCCCCACCTTCCATCCCTCGCCGCCACGGCCGGCCAAAGAAAGGAGGAGTAAGGATACATCATGATAGAGGGAGCGACAAACAGCAGCTTTATTTGGGGATGCTGCAGCCGTCGTCGCCATCCTCTGCTCCGCCCACAGGAGCTCAAGAACAGCAAACAACAACCCTACTCTCCAGATCTGGCTGCAGCAGATCTGAGCACAAGCATCAACGGTCACAAGGACCACTACCGGCATGACGCCACAAACCCTAAACCTATCTACTCCGGCGCCGCCTCCCTGCCAACTCCAGCCAGCTATTCCGGCGGAGAGGCCATGAAAGGGGCCCGGCCTGAGGTGAGGAACTCTCAGAAGCAGGGGAGGGAGGGAGGAGGTGGGGGCGGGGGGAAGCCTAGCTCCCTTCAAGTAGCCGTTGAAATTGTGCAGCAAAATGAGTGTACTGGCTCACGGTATTATATTGCCCTCTATAATGTGGCATGAGTGGAGATTTGACGTATATGGACACTAGTGATTTCATTTTTTTTAAATAAAAACTATACTTTAAGTTTAAAATAAATGTAAAAAACATCAGGATGTAGCCAACCATGTTGCCCACAATTCTAAATTTTCAAATCTCTGAATTTTATCAGGCTTTATCTTTTTGTGTGGCCTATAATATGAAAAAATTCGAGTTACGATCTTTTGCATGCCGTAGGATACTATATTGATGTGGCCATAATTAAATTTAGGTTTAAAAAAATTGTAAACATGATTTTTGAATTTATTTGTAAATAAAGTGAGCCGTGCATACTGCCTTTGGGAGCTGGGGCTCCCCCGATAGTGCATTTGGGCCGGACCGGATGATGGCCCCGCGAAGTGCATTTGGACCCACTTCAGGTAACACGGCCTAACACGAAGAACGAATTTCAAAGATAACACTACCATTACCTTCCTGCCCAGCATGGCTCTCCTCTTTGCTCCGCAACACTGACAACAAGCCACCGACTCCGGCCGTCTACATCCTCAACATCAAGTTCTACTACGCTTTACAAATGTCACACGGCAAGCTCGCCGGCATGCACCTACGCAGCTAACATAAAAGGTCCGGCTGCGCATCGTCCAGCAGCCGCTGCGACGTGGCCTCGGCGTCGACGAAGCAGAGCAACTGGTGCACCGCCGCCGCGATGTCGTCCGCCGTCGTCAGCCCGCAGCCTTCCTCCACCTGCAACGGACACACAGAAATCATAAATCCTGAACTTCCGTATTGCCCACTCACCAGGAACAGGAAGTTAATGAAGTTACTGCACGGAGTTAATGGAGTCCGGCCAACGCAAGCCAAGGCAAAGCGGCGGTTCCAGAACGCAAGAGGCCAGGTGAATCAAAGTGCAGGTTCACTGCAGCTACACCATCGCCGGGGAGGCCGGAACGAAAAGCGATCTTGTAAAGATAGATTCTCCGATGGGGCCTGGGCGATCCACGGTCGCTGCTGGGATGAACAGCTCGAGAAAAAAAAGGCAGAAGCACCGCGCACTGAGTCTGTAGCCTTTTTCTTTTCCCTGCTGCTGACCTCGCCATGTCAATCTATCTTCGGCCCAGCTCGGCAGAAAGATTCTCGAGCTCGCTTTACCGGGAAGAATTTTTTGTGGGAAGAATACCACGTATGCAACTGTGTTTCTGCTTTTGAGCCAGGAGCGTCATGGCTTGATATAGTGCGGCAGGCAGCATCGGTCCATGGATGCAGCTCAAGCCCACCGGCTGAGCTGCTACAGTTTAGGAGAGCAGCGCAGAGCAGAGCAGAGTGCATGCGCCAATGGCGGAGCAAAAGCTTCTGAATCGATTCCGGAATCTCTCTCACTGGCCAAAAAGCAAATGTCCAGTGGATTCAGCCAGCCAGCTCTCAGATCTTCCTGGCCATGGCCAACGGCACATGCATCATGCGTGAGGTTAGCAATATCTACTGTAGAGTAGTTCAAGCTAACTAGCGATGCAGCAGAACTGATGCAATGCAGTAGTAGCAGCTGCAGCTAGCACCACCGGAATTTCGGTGTGCGTCACACCGGCGATGGGAGATATGATACTGTTTCCGATGAAGGGTTGCCGTGAGCACGCAATTGCATGGGCAAATCTGCTGTCTGAACATGGACTAGCTTTGGACGCGGAAACGGCAATCGGTCTGCGGTGTGGGTGTTGGCATGTTGGGGGGCCTTGTGAGAAGTTGTCTCGGCCGGAACAAGACACAGAATCTCTAGCTTTTCCGCACTGCCGGAATAAAGAATTTGTAATAGGGAATTTGCTACTGTTCTACTAACTATTTTGGATGTACGTGGTCGTGTTTTTGGCCGTTCCGAAAAAAAGCCACATGTACTAGTTCTCATTTTCTTTCTTCAGAGAAAAGAAAATCGTGTTATTCTACTGCACTGACTTTTTTGCAGTAACATAGTACTAGGAGAAATGGAAAATGTTGATCGATGGTTACCTTGACGCTGAGGGTGTAGAGCGCGAGCGAGTGGAGCGTGGTGACGTTGAGGTGCAGGACGGCGAGCCTGAGCGTCTCCATCCCGGAGACCATGCCGAGCAGCTGCCCCGGCCGCCGCGGCGCCATCACACGGACGCTGGCGTGCGTCTCCACCAGGCTCACCTCGATGTCCGCCATCCCCGCGCGGTCGTCCGCGTCGTCCCGCGGCGGAAGGCGCCACACGTACTGCGGGTACGTGAAGAACGCCGCGAACGGGATGCCCGTCAACTCCTGCGCCGCCGTCGCCTCCTTGCTCGTCGTCGTTGTCGCCACGGCGGTCACGGTGGGGCTAGCAGCGGTGCTCGGCGATGGCATCGCATCAGGAACGGGCGGCTTTCCCTGCTGCTGCTGTTTCTGCGCCAGGAGCGCGCGCTTCTGCGCCTCGAGGGATTGCAGCTGCTGCTCGAGCTCCTTGACGAAATCGATGGCGCCCCCGACAATGGATGCCTGGTCGCCCTACACATAGATTCCAACAAATAATTGCAGGTAGTCTCAAGTACATGGTACAATCAACCATTCGGCCTTACAAGTTACAAAAGGCTGTCCCATGTGATCGAAAAAGTGCTTTGTACTACTACCACGCACAAGGAAAAACCAGCAGGCAGGAATATATACTCTCTTTTTAAGGAAAACATTACATTTACTCAAACTATGAGCGGAGGCGCATTAATGGCGCAATGTGGCCGGGGAATATATGTCTCGCGGAGCAGGGGTTCGTTCCATTATTGTTGGAACGCATGGACTCTCGTGGGTAAGGACAGAGAGACATGAACGAAAGTGACTAGGAGCTCTCCAAGAACCACACTCCAAAATCTCAATCCAAGACCAAAACAGCTTAAACGAGGCTCGCTCGAGGCAAAGATTTTCACTCGGAAATGCAGAGGATATCAGGATTCAGAACGGAAATGATAGACTTACGGAAAATTCTTACGGACTGGACTTACGGACAACACGTGGCCTGTTTTCCACCTTCCCTCTAATTAACTGCTCCGAAATAAACTCTCCTGATTGGAAAGTGAACCTCCACGTCGGTTCGTAGCTTCAATCCGTAAGAAAAGTTTCCGTAGATGTAGCATTGCTCGATTCAGAAATACGTGCATGCCGTGACAATGTGCGTGCGTACGTACGTACCCGGTGGGCGTAGGACTCCGGCATGAGGGAGCGGAGCACGGCGAGGTACTCGTTCATCTGGCGGCGGCGGTTGCGCTCGACGGCGATGTGCGTCATCCGCTGGCTCTCGGCGTCCTCGCGGTTCCTGCAGCTCCTGGCCCGCCGCCTGCGCTTCCTCCTCCCCGCCTGCGCCTTCTCCCCCTCTTCCGCCGGCACTGCAACAGGCACCGGCGCCGGCATTGCCATCCAGCTGGCGGCGCCCTCCGTGCTCTCACCCTCGGCATTGCCGAAGTGGAAGCTGCTCGCGGCGGCGGCCGCGGCCGCGTTGAAGGTGCTGTAGACGAGGACGTCGCTGGCCGCGCAGAGGGCATCCATCGCCATGTCGGTCGACGGACCGAAGCAGTAGATGGCCGGTGCTTGGGGCTATGCGACTGTGCGCGTGTGCGTTTCTAGGGAGACATGGGGGGAAGCTAGGACAAGCACGAGACGGTGTAAAAGTAATCGTCGTGGGCAGCGGGCGGAGTGGGACGCGGCAGGAGCTAACTCTGCGTGTGCCTGGGCGATGGGCTCCGAGTGTCGCAGCGGGCGCAGGCAGCCCCCGGCGCAGATCAGCAGATCTCCGCCCGTCGCCACGCAACGCTAGCTAGCTAGCTCCAATGGATAGGCACCAAAAGCTTCCTTTATCTTGACATTGCGGTGAAATCTTTGGGGGAAAGAGCTGACCGATCTACACTACACGTGACAGGGGAGGAGATATGGCATGGCCTAGCTAGCTAGCTTTCTATCCTCTCACGAAAAAAGTGAGTGATGAGAAGAGATGGAGGAGGAGGAGTGGTCTCTCTCTCCTTGCGAGTTTTCTTTTCTTGCTTTGCTCGATACGGTATGTGGGAGTGTGGTGATGTCCCTTCTTGGTATGCCAAATGACACCCTACGGATGCTGGCTTAGCTGAGGCAGGAGGGCCCCCACGTACGGCAGCATCTTTTGTGATGGTTTGTAAAGGAATCGGTACGGCAGTGGCCAGTGGAGTGATTTTTTACAGCCATGCGCTCTTGCTTGTCCCCATATTTTGCCACATAACAAAACAGGAAGAAATTTGAGTAAATATCAATGGACACAACTGTTGAGATGATAAAAAGCAGGAATAAAATTTGGATATTTTTATAGGTGTGTCTAATTCTCAATCAACTAACATTTAGCTTAATTTCCAGCCAGGCGATGCCACCAAATCTTAATTGCAACCCCATATGCAGCTTACAACCCAGTTGCAACTAGAAAAATCTCAATTGCAATCCCACTGGCAACTGGAAAATCTTAGTTGCAACCTCACTGCCAACTGAAATATCTTAGTTGTCCGAATCATGATGCAAATGCATTGACTTAGGACCTGACTAATCTCTAACTTAACTCTCAGTCGACTTAGAATTAATAAGACCCTCATTTTTCACATAACAACTATATATATAGGTAGATGGTTACAATGAACCTACATAGTTTTGTTGGTGTTCGTAAAAGAAGGAAAGATCGTTGACCCTGCTAGGGGCGATCTGTTACGTGTTATATGGCTCGGCAAAACCCCGAGACAGCAATACAAAAGAAGAGATAGAGTTTGGGTAGAGTAATGCTCTATACCAAACTATCTTCAAATAAAAAGGAAATACAATATGTCTAACACTCCCCCTTAATCTAAAGTTTGGAAAGATTTAGATTACGCTTAAACTCATCTAGTTTCTTGAAACACAGTGGTTTAGTAAAACCATCAGCTATTTGATCTTTACTGGAGATGAACCTGACATCAAGTTGTTTATTAGCAACTCGTTCCCGAACAAAGTAGAAATCTATCTTAATATGTTTAGTCCGAGCATGAAACACTGGATTGGCTGATAAGAAGATAGCACCAAGATTATCACACCAGAGAGTAGGCTTTTCACGAAGTGTAACACCCAATTCTCTAAAAAGAGCCTCCACCCAGATTAACTCAGCTATAGCATTGGCTAGAGCTTTGTATTCAGCCTCAGTACTGGAACGAGACACAGTAGGCTGTTTCCTGGCACTCCATGATATCAGATTAGAACCAAAGAAGATAGCAAAGCCTCCTGTAGAACGTCTATCATCTAAATCTCCAGCCCAATCAGCATCTGAATATGCACTAAGAAGTGTAGATGATGATTGACAGAATGTAAGTCCCAAGGCACGTGTACCATGAATATACCTTAATATCCTTTTAACTGTTGTCCAATGGTTTGTAGTAGGAGCATGAAGAAACTGACACAACTTACTAACTGAAAAACTCAAATCAGGTCGTGTCAATGTTAAATACTGAAGAGCTACTACAATACTCATGTAATGAGTACTATCCTCAGAACCAAGTGGAGTTCCATCATGCAATGACAAGGTGTCAGTAGTGGACACAGGTGTAGGGCAAGTTGTACAATCCTGCATGCCAACACGTTTCAAAAGATCTGTAGCATACTTTTCTTGATTCAAGATAAGCTCATTGTGTTGTTTGTGAACCTCAAGACCCAGAAAATAATGAAGATCTCCAAGATCCTTGAGAGCAAACTCATGACTCAAATCTTTGAGAAGATCCATTATTGCAGCATCTGAGGAACCTGTAACAATGATATCATCAACATAAATAATGAGAAAAATCTGAATGCCTGAGTGATTAAACAGAAATAGAGATGTATCTCCTTTGGAAGGTATGAAGCCAAGAGTATGAAGTTTGACACTGAGATGTGAGTACCATGCTCTTGGTGTCTGTTTCAGTTCATAAAGAGCTTTGTCAAGTTTGCAATATAATTTGGAGTAGCGGAAGACTCAAAACCAAGTGGTTGTTTCATGTAAACCTCCTCTTCCAGAACATCATGTAAGAACACGTTCTTGACATCTAGCTGCCTTAAACTCCAGCCTTTTGAGACATATATGGATAAAACAAGCCTAATTGTAGTAATTTTGACAACAGGACTAAAAGTATCCTCATAGTCTATTCCATACCTTTGCTTAAAACCTTTTGCAACAAGACGAGCTTTATATCTATCAATTGTGCCATCATCATTTTTCTTGATGCGATAAACCCATTTGCAGTCAATTACATTTCTCTTAGATCTCGGTGGAACAAGATGCCATGTGTGATTTGTCATAAGAGCATCATATTCTTCTTGCATGGCATGTCTCCAATTTGCATTTGTTAAGGCTTCCTTTAAGTTTTGAGGTTCTCCTGTAGATGTTAGCAATGCCCAACGAATTGTACCATCAGTACAAATTTGTGGTTGTTTTATACCTTTTTGTAGATGAGTGCGCGATTTTGCAGCAGAGAGGACACAACATCACTTGCCACAGAAGATCCTGGTGAAGAAATCAGGGAATCAGTTGATTCCCCCTAGTCATTCGCGTCAGCTGACGCAGTTTCTGGCGTGGCCCCCGTCCCAAGGCTGGTGACAGACGCGTTTTCTGTCGAAGGCGTGGCCCGGTACGAGGTGGACCCTGGAGCAGTGGATGGAGGGGACCGTGGCGGGGACGCGCTTTGCGGGGACCGAGGGAACCGAGGCGACATGGTGGCGGACTCCCCCTGGGCCCGACGTGGAGAGGAAGGAGGCGTCAGCCCCGGGGAAACCGAGGCGTGCGACTCGGACCCGGCAGCTCCTGGCGCAGCCCGCGGAGCAGGCGACGTGGCACGCGGGAGTTCGCGAGGACACACGCGTGGGGACCGATCCGAGGCATCGGTGTCAGAGGGGGACCGGTCAGAGGTTAATTGACCCACAGAATCTGCATCGGAGGCCCCATTGTTTTGGCTTGTAGCTGCTATTTCTTCAGGTCCGTTATTGGATGTAGTATGAGGGCTATGTGCTCCCGATTCTGATGTCGTTTCTTCAGACGAACTTGTAGGCATGTGAGGAGCTGGGACCTGAAAGGGATCAATAGTAGGAACAATATTCAAATATGGATCATTAGTGTGCACACCCCTACTTGTGTCTACTGAGGAGGACGAGTCCGAGGGTAATAAAAGAAGCTCTTCAGGTAGGCGACGACCAGCATTAGGATGTAGAGCAGCAAAAGGAAAAACATTCTTATCAAAGACAACAACTCGAGAAACATAGACACGTCCTGTCAAGATGTCAAGACATTTTACTCCTTTATGAAGGGGACTATAGCCAAAGAAACACACACCGTTTGGAGCGAAAAGAGAGCTTTTGCTTGTTGTAGGGATGTAAGTTGGTCCAACATGCACAACCAAAAACACGAAGAGAGTCATAGTTTGGTTTGGTGTGAAACAATGTTTCTGTAGGAGATGCAAAGTTAAGAACTTTGGATGGAAAAATATTAATAAGAAAGGTGGCTGTGAGAAAAGCATCATCCCAATATTTTAATGGCATGGAGCCATTGGCAAGTAGAGCAAGACCAACCTCAACAATGTGACGGTGTTTGCGTTCAGCAGAACCGTTTTGTTGGTGAGCATGATGCCATGAAACATGATGGGTGATGCCGACCTTTTGAAAGAAACCATTTAGCTTTTCATACTCACCACCCCAATCAGTTTGCATAGTAATAATTTTCCTATCAAACTTATGCTCAACATATTGCTGAAAATTGAGAAACACTTGGTACACTTCAGAGCGCTTTTTGAGAAGATATATCCAAGTAAATTTACTGAAATCATCAATGAAGCTTACATAGTATGCATGTTTGCCTAGAGACAAGGGAGCAGGGCCCCAAACATCAGAAAACACTTGTTCCAAAGGAATAGTGGAAACACTATTAGAGACATGGTAAGGTAACTGATGACTCTTAGCTTGTTGGCACGGATCACATATGTAAGCATTTATTTTTTGGCTATAAGGGAGATTGTTTTTCCGAAGAATTTGCTGAACAATAAAATAAGATGGATGTCCTAGACGACGATGCCATGTACAGGATGAGGGCTTGACGGTGACCAATGCATGCTTGGAGTAATCCGAGGACACAAGAACAAGAGGGTAGAGACCACCATGACTGGGACCTCTAAACATTATTTGCTGCGTTGCCTTGTCCTTAATCAAGAAAAATAAAGGGTGAATCTCAATAAAGGCATTGTTGTCTAGAGTAATTTTATGAGCAGAAAGTAAATTCATGGAAGAGCTCGGGACATGTAGAATGTTACAGACTTGAAGAGAAGTATGTGGGGTGTGCAAAACTGAATGACCAATATTAGAATTTTCCATACCTTGTCCACTAGCATTGTGGATTTGATCCTGGCCTTGATATGGTTCATGAACTTGAAGCTTGTTCATCTACATGATTTGTTGCACCTGTTTCCAGAACCCGTGTTAACACCATAGGCGCCATAAGCACCCTTGTTGTCATGAGGAGCATCATCATCATCATCATTGTCATCTCCATATCGCCACCAACACTCATTGGCAGGGTTCCCTTCCTTCTTGCATATCTGGCAATAAATACCGGGCTGCCATGTACTAGCAACATGATCCGGGGGGCCACGGCCCTTGCCACGCCCCCTTGGGCCGACGGTCCTGGTGCCCCTGAGTGGGCTGCTGTGGTGGTGGGTGTGAAGGGCGAGGGTGTGGCGGTGGTGGGTAATAGGGGTTTGGTTGCTGGTAGGGTATGAGAGCATATGTAGGTAAAGGATAGTGAGGTGTAGGAGGGTGAGTGTATGGGGCAGGGGCATAGGGAGGGTGCTGAAACATTGGTGGAGATGGGGCGGGATGGTATGGGGTATGATTGTATGTGGAGGGGGTGTAGGTAGGATAGGAGGCTGTGGAGTGGGGGTGTTGGGAAAAACAGGGCGGCGAGGAGCAGCATTAATGGAGGAAGTGAACGTGCTGATGGTTTGACCCGTGGAAGCAAGCATGTTTTCACGAGATTCATAGGATAAAAGCTGCGAGGACATGTCACCAATGGTGGTAGTGGGATTTGCATTAATAGAGGCAACAAGGGGGTGTAAGTACCATCAAGACCATTGAGGATGTAGTCTTTGAGCTCATCATCATCAACTGGTTTCCCCGCAGCAGCAAGTTCGGAGGCAAACCCTTTCATCTTGCAAGGAATTGAGAGGCAGTCATATCAAGCTTATTGGTGTTGGTAAGAGCTCCGCGAAGCGCAGAAACTCGAGACTTGGATTGGGTGGAGAAGATCTCAATAATAGCACCCCACACGTCCTTGGCATGGACAAGACCATACACATGAGAGAGTAGATCATCGCCAAGAGAATTAACGAGGAAGCTCACAACCGCTTGATCCTTGGTGACCTAGACATCGTAATCTGGATTGGGGATGGTGATCTTCTTGTGATCGGCATCTTTAGCTCCAATGGTTTCGGTCGGCTCCTTTGTAGTGCCATCCAGGTACCCGAGAACACGGGCGCCACGGAGAGAGGGCATGACCTGCGTCTGCCATGAGAGAAAATTGTCGCGGTTGAGCTTCGTTGTTGGTGGAGATCCGATGGAGGCCGAAGGAGTTGTTGAAGTCGACATGATACGAGAGGTGGAGAGGTCGGCTTGAGGCTAGGGTTTGGGAGGGAGGGTGTTGCAGGTCGTTGTCGAGGAAGAACCTTGGGAATTGGTTGAGGGGACTTGGATCTATGGGGAGGGAGTGTTTTTGGTTGTTTTGGGGAGAAGGAGAGGGGCCGACGGCGATGGAGAAGAAGCTCCGGCGATGGCGGCGCTAGATGGGAAGAGTGGCTCTGATACCATGTTGGTGTTCATAAAAGAAGGAAAGATCGTTGACCCTGCTAGGGGCGATCTGTTACGTGTTATATGGCTCGGCAAAGCCCCGAGACAGCAATACAAAAGAAGAGATAGAGTTTGGGTAGAGTACTACTCTATACCAAACTATCTTCAAATAAAAAGGAAATACAATATGTCTAACAAGTTTGTGTTAACTCAGTTTGCAATGAATATGACTTCTCGGACCACTATAGTCGATATAACGGGCAAAGAAGATCGAGCGACCGCTGCCTCATCACAAATGGGCCAGACCCAACCAGTTCGGATCAAACCAAGTCGATGTTTAACCCATGATTTCATCGCTCCTTCCCGTAACACCTCTTCTTCTCTTTTGTTTGTGTCCTTCCGACTCATCGATACAACTAAAATCAGCGTGCTCTGGTGAAAAATGATTAATGGAGTCGGCTGAGGAATTCTAGCTTTTCAAAGTAAAGACTTAATGGACTCCACTTTCCTTGTAGAAAAATATCAACCTGGGATTTATTTGGTTATATGTTTGGCCAACGATGAGAGTTAAGAAAACCCACAAGAATGTGAATTTCTGAAACCCATGCCCCAACGGTTATGGTTTAGCGACAAAAAAAAACCAAAAGATTGTGAACTTTAGGAACCTATGCCCCAATAGGTATGGTTCATTAATATTTACTCAACAAAACTAGAGCAAAATCTAAAATTTTCTTGAGAACAATATTAGTTCCCATTTTCTTAGCTTGAACACTGAAAGTAGGGCCCTCATATGCGGGCATGCATGGTGCATGAGTGGAAATTGCCAGGGTGTATATATATTGGTTATTACCTAGCCACATGGACCAACAGTGGTCGGGAAGGCATGAGGACAAGTGAAGGCGATCGATGGATCGATGTCATGTGTACCACCGCACTTTCGGCCCGTAGTTTGAGAGATGTTCAGTTATTCGCATAAGCTCCAGAGCAATGAATCCAAGCCGCCCAGAGCCAACAGGCTTCAACTTTTGGTAGTACACCGGTCGGTCGGCATATTCATCCGATCAGTCTTCTAGATATAGCTATACCCACCAAAAGTTAAACGCATGGTACAAAATGCAACCGACCATTCACACGTGTCATTTTTATTAAATCTTTTTTGCAACCGAGTACTATGTATGAAGTGTGAATATTCACTTATTTCCTTTAAGGGGAAGAAATATTCAACTATTTCACTATGACATTTCACACCAAAATTTCCAGGTGTACATGTTATAGATGATACTCCCTCCGTTCCTATTGACAAGGTGCACATGCTTTTCGAGATGAACATTTCTCCAAACAATTGTGAAATAATATCTCATTTATTTTGTACAAAATGGTCACTATTCGTATTGAAAAGGCCTTTTGATGATATAATTTTGTAGAAAAACAATCTTCATTTACTTGTACCAATTCTGGTCAAACAAAATTTTTGGAAAGCACAGACGCCTTATAAATGGAAATAGAGGGAGCAAGATAAACAAAATCATTTTCTCTGAAAATATGGAGTATAAATAGTTTGAAGAACATTAACATGTTTATGGTAATTAAAAATATGCAAAAAGGTAGAGAGAGAGAGAGAGAGAGAGAGAGAGAGAGAGAGAGAGAGAGAGAGAGAGAGAGAAAATTCATTTGACATAGCAACATGATCGCACACATTTTGTATTTTTAGTTAGTGGAGGCTAAAATTAAGAATAGTTATAGTTTCAATGAAAAATGTTGCATGAGTGACGAACACCGCTATTTTGCTCTGGGGTGCATATGCTCCCTTTATTTGAGTTTAATTTTCAACAAATTTTGAAATATCAAAAAAATTCGAAAAAATACATGCGGGTACATCTCCACATTTTAGGTGCTCACATGTTGTTTCATGAAAAATAGACATTTTGTGTGGCTTCTGTAAAAAGACAAATTTAGGTGCTAAAATAAAGCTCTCCACGAGACATGTTTTTGTCATTTTTACACAATCAACAAAACATATTGGTTTTTCGTGAAATCGGACGTGTGCTCATAGAATGTGCAAATACACATGAATATATTTTTTGGAAATTTTTAACATTTTGAAATATGTGTTTTTAATAAAAGGAGCATACACACATGGGATCAAATGTGCATTTCCGATGAGTGACTGAGTATACAACATATTTTTGTTTATCTCTAACAAGTTACTAAAAAAAACTCTGGAAGCAAACTTGGAACAGTAACTAGAGCGCACAGCAAGTTAAAAGTATGTGTACTTCTGAAAACTCCAAAAGACAACAAGTTGAAGTTCAGCCTGAATATTCTTGCTGTCGTAGAGACATGCAGTAGCTACATGTACTGGCAGTACTACTAACTCCTTTTTTTTACTGTCAGCTGCATGCCCTGTTCGCCACCTTTTCGTTTGAAGGTTTAGATGCTAAGTTTGTGTGGCTAGCGCCAACTATCTAGTTCCGAGACAGAAACCGTCCATTGATGCATGATGCAGCTAGATGACACGTACGGAACAGGCCGTAGCACTAGGGAGAGACTTGGCCAGATTAGTATACAATTTCAAATGAACCTACTTTATCATGTTCATATTAATATCGTCGTCCCCGCGTCGCTCCCAGGGGGCCGGCTCGGGCGATCGTCTCCAAATCCCCGCCGCCACCCTCTCCACCTCCACCTCCGCCCGCCGCCGCCCGAGGACGCCGCCGGTTGAAGGCCGGGCGGTTAACGGCGGCAGCTGGCCTTCCTCCTTTTCGCGCGATGGGATCTGGGCGGGGTTCTTCTTCCTATCGGGCGGCGGGAGCTCCGGCCGGAGCGGCGCGGCAGCCCTGGACGGCGCGACGGCTGCGGCGGAGTTTTGGGCGCCGGGGCGGTGGCCCCGGTTTTCCTCGGCGGCTGCGGTGGCCGCGTGGGCGGCGCGGCGGCGGGTCCCGGGAGCTCGCGTCTGCGGCCTCGGTGTTTTGTCCTTGAGCCCCGCCTCTGTGTCGGTCAGCGCCCTCCTCTTCGTGGCGTTCCTCGGTGCTCTTCGGCGGTGCGTCTTCGGCGGCAGGCTGGTGCGGCCCGGCCTCTCTTCTCCGCGTGGTGCGGTTGGTGGCGGCCGTAGTCGTGGGGCTCTCCGGTCTGGTATGATGGTGGTGGTGGCTGATGTGCGGCGTTTGGCGCTGCCGGCGTGGCGAGGTGGAGGATGGTGGTGGTTGTGGTCTTCGTTCCTGTCTACGGCGACAGCTGTCCGGGTTCGCTCTGATTGCTTTGGCAGCTAATTCGCGGGCAGCGGTGATGATCTATACGGCGGCTTCTGTCGCAGCGACGGGGAGCCTAGGTGTGGCGGTTTGCAGGCGGCCGGGTCCATCTGCCCTATCCGATGGCTTTGACAATGGACGTGCGGGATGGTGATGGTGGTCTGGCCGGCCTCGAGTGGCGGGTGTGAGGTTGTGACTCTCTGCCGGGCGAAAGCCTTGTTCTGGCTGCGGCTGGAGCCGACGGTGGCGACGCCTTTTGGCGTCGTTTTCCTTCTTGGGGGCGTTGTCGTGGCATTTGTTCTTGCGCCTCCGCCCGGTTTCTCTGGGGAAAACCCTGATCCCTCGCGGGATCGGGCGAGGGCGGCACTTTCTTGTGTCGTTTGGCCTCCTGGGTCCTCGCCTTGGATGCTCCGTCGGCCAGAGGGACTTGCGGTTCGAGTTGGTTGCTGGCGTCGGCGGGTTGTTGGGCTTCCTCGTCTCGACGGTCTGGCGGACACGACTTCGGTTTGGTGTGCTCCGGGTGAAAACCCTGCTCTGGCCACAGCCGATGCCGGTGATGGCGGCGCTCTTGGTCGTCGCTCCCCTCGTTGGAGGCATCATTGTGGAGGCCCTTTTCTGTGTTGGTGTTCGGTTTGTCTGACTTGTCGAGTTTTTCCTTGGCCCGTTTTCGGCTAGGTGGTGCGCGGCCCTGGGGGTCGGCGTGGTTGTTGGGGCGGCGCCTCTGAGTCTTTGCCTCCGCCTTATTGCGTTTTGAGGTGTTTTGGGTGTCGGCCTTGGCCATTTGGGTGGCTAGGCCTTCGGCTCGTGTGGTGCGCGGCCTCGGGGCCGGTGTGGGATGTTATGTTGTATCGGTTTTCGGCTGGTTTCCCTCATAAACTGGCAATCTCTCTTCTACTATATCAACGAATGGCAAGCCTCTTGCCTAGTTTCAAAAAAAATAATTAATAGCCTCAACTTTGTGTAGATATAAATACATCTAGCCATCAACCAGATTAATGGATTCAGATTTATAGATTCAAATATACATAGGAGTAGTCATGTTGTTTTAGTGCTAGATACTGAGTCTAAATCTAGACAATTCTGAATCCATTAAGTTGGATCAGAGGAGTACTAAAAATGGGTTGTGTGCTCTACGATTGCTCTAAAAATGGGTTTGGTGGAATCGCTCATGAGTAGGTGCATGGTTTGCCTGAGCACGCGGTTAGCAATATGCATGGGTTGATTGTAGCTAGGCGCTCAAATCTCTGGGTAGATCTAGCTAGGGAAGAAGATTGCAATCCCATGGAAAGTTTTGGTGATATCGAGACGTTCCAAAAGTGACTGCTGCATGGCACACTTTAGACCATAGAGAGATCCAGATTTGCTGCTATGACTGTTGGCTGGCGACGTGGTTCTCGAGGAGGGTAGGGCTGCTGATCACATGGATTCCCCTGCTGACAGCAGGACGCTGCTCGGACCAGGAGGACCATGGTCCAAGCTAAGCAAAGCCCCTGTCCGTATATATACGGGCGCACAATATGGGGGGCTACGTGGTGTCAGCATGGAAGAGACACGTACATTTACAGATGTATTCCGTGTGTAGAGTATATCCTTCGGTCTGGACTGGACCCTATATACACGTACGGGCGAACAACAGTATGTCCCCTCAGCCGCGTGCTGCGCGTCCAAATCCAACCATGTTTGCCGACTTGTCGCGCACATGTGCCAGGGTGTATGTACGCTCGCCAACTCGCCATCAGATGAGCAGGATCATTTGGCCGGCGTGATAGCTTGCTGTCGTCGCCTTCAAGCAGCTAGCTTAGGTCCTCCACATGATTTCATGCGTGCCAGGACAGTGGGCATTTTTTTTTACTTTAAACACAAGTAAACTTTTCAAAACCAAGAGAAACAGAAAAAATAATACTCTCTCTGACCCATATTAGTTGACTCAAATTTGTGTAGATTTGAATAAATCTAAACACTATTTAGTATATAAGTTTATCTAAATTTTGTCAAATTCAAGTCAACTAATATGGGTCAGAGAGAGTAGAAAAATCAAGATACTAAAAGTGCAACTATTCTACAAAATTATGGATTTCAATAAAATTTATAATATTTTATAGCTTTTATTCATCATTTAAGATTCTCATTTTTTGACTAACTTTTAAGTGTATTCTATTATTTGCATGATTTGTGTTTTAGTTCATCCTCAATCTTTTTTCCCATTGCTCTCTGAATTTGCTGAGTGCACATGCGAAGAACTTCCTTTTTTCTTTCCACGTGTTCACTATATTGTTCCCACATGCTCTACACCACAAATAACAAGTTCCCCGTTGACATTTGTCAAGAAAACCAACCATCGGTGGTGCTGATTTTTCAAAAAAAAAAACCTCAGCAGAAGTGACGCATAATTGTCTTGAAAATACTTTATCCAAGAAAAAGGAGTAGTATATCTTGAGAAACCCAATTAATTATGTAGAGTTGAGTGAACTATTTAAATGTGCCTTAGTCATATTTCTATTTCCTCGATCACTGTCATATAGATTTTGATCTACTATTTGACTTGATACAACGATGGGTTCAGGCGTTTCTTTTGAGAACATTCTTGTGGCCTGTACGTTGCCACATGCTTATTGTGTGGCTTGGATCTTATTTTTTTGTTAACAAATTAACTATTTGTATATTTGATGTCTTGAATTTTTCTTGATATTCAGTTGCGCTCAAGACATGTGTACTTAATATACTGTCGAGATAGTGAAAATTACCCTTTTGGCCCTTAAGATGATCGATTTTGTTGACCATTGTATTAAAGAAAATCCCAAAATCTAAGGAGAAAACATGCCCTCCCTAATCTCTCGGAGCACACACAAACTTAAGTTGCCGGGGTATTTTCAATTTGACCATGGTATTTTTCTTCTTTTTTTCTGATTTTGTGTGTGTTATTTCCTGCACCAACGGATCACAATCGTGCGGCCGGCCGGAGCGTCGCGCGCGCACGCATGCGCGCTAGCAGATCCCAAAAAAGTCAGGTAAAACCCTTATGCCCATATATGGATCCAAGCCCCTGGACTTGTTGATTATCCCTTTGCAACCCGGAACTCTTATTTTCGTGAAGAGTTCATGGAAAAAAGCTAGCTAACGAGCCATGCGAAAGGACCGGCGATGGAACGGGCATCTGCACATAGGTTCGTATAGATGAGGCTACTAGCGCATATGCTCTGGTCGTGTCTGCATCCGCGCACGTACGTACGTACACAAGCCTGTAGGCCTGTACTCGATGGACACCTTCATCATCTGTACGTACGTGCTTTTTACTGAACCTGTCTCTATCTGCACCTGCACGAGCAGCTAGCGCTCATGGACGCGATGCGATAGTATTGCTAGGCAATTGCGATCGGCGAGTTAATTAATAGCATGTTGAACGTACATGCGATCGCTCGATACGTACATACGTACGTACACAGTTACCCTGTACGTCAGCTGGAGTTGGTGTCTTTCTGTCGACTCCCAATAGACCGCGCCATGGACGCCGGTCGAGGAGAGATGAACGTGGACCGGCCGGTGCCGGCCGCCCTAGGGGCCGAGCAGGCATGTCATGTGCATGCGCTGCGTGACCCGGCCGCAGTTTTGGAGGGACTCAGCGCAGCGCAACGGCATCCAATGGCGGCCGGCGCGCATACATACATACGCTACGACGCATGATTGTGCTGCCTGATTAAGCAACGACGAGCAGCTAGCGGCGCAGAGCTAGCAGGCTCGCGCCAAAGTGGCATGAATGTGCGTTTTGGGGCCACCCGGCTGCAGCCTGCGGCCGGTCTCGATCGGGGATCGGAACCCAGACGCTAGTCGCTAGCGGCGACCTGCGATGGAGATTGGAGAGGAGTGTGAGCGGTGGTCAATGGCTCCTCGATCGGTGCCAGCTAGCTAATTTGAGCTCACTCATCCGTGTCCTCATGTCGTCGAGCACCTCTGCGTGCAGGCCCTGTGACTCGCTGTCGGGCTCGCTCATCAGACATCAGAGTTCGTATGGACGTGGGATGATATCGATGACCGGCCGGCCGCATCAGACATCAGAGTTCGTATGGTGCAGGCGACTCTGCGTGTGTACGCAGGACGCACGCATGTTATTCCGGCCACGAGAAAAACAAACAGATCCACGATGATCAAGAGTCTAGCACCAGCCTCCTCTTTTAAACCAAGCTCTATGTTTAACCTTGCTCCAGCCTTCTTGTAGCAGGCCCCATTCTCTACTCTACTCTTGTTAAACCACTCTAAGAGTATGTCTAACATGCCCTCTATTTTTCTGCCCCATAAAACGCGTAGAGGGCCCTGTATCAAAAAAATGATCACGCAAGAACCATTCCATCTAGCAGACCCCGTATTTCACCCCGTATATTTGAAAATTGCAAACCCCGGAAAATTTCTTCGATAGTTCATAGGTAGATCATACATACGGATTTTTACAAAATTGCGCGATCCTAATGGATCGTGACTTCTACGAAGCGATCTAGTCGTCGAGGATGACGACTGTCGCATTCTCCTCCGCCTCCCGTGCCTCCATCTCCTTCACGGCGGCGATGGCCTGCGCCTTCTCGTCTGCCTCCACCCTCTCCTTGTCGGCTTCATCCTTTAGGGACGCGGCTACCACCTGCAAGAAGAGGGAGTCTTTCGCCTCCTCCGCCTCCTCTTCCTCCTCGCCGGCTCGCGGCGCTCCTCCGTCGCTGGTGCTCGCCTCCCATGCCGCCTTCGCCCGGCGATGCTGCTCCCAATCCGCGCGCCATTTGTTGAAGTCGACGCCGCTCATCGGCTTGAGCGGCGGATCGGCCTTGTAGTAGCGCCCGCCCGCCGTGAACTTGCGGAGCTCCGGCGGCACGTAGAGGGCGTTGGCGTACCTGCACGCCGCACGCCGACTCCCGGCGGCGGACAGCTTGCAGTGGCGCCGCCACGCCTCCTCGAGCGTGTCCGGCGAGCGGGAGCGCTTCGATCCGGAGGCGGGCGACGCGGTACTGCTGCGCGTGTGGACATGGCGAGCAGCGGTGCTAATGCTACGGCGTGCGGCGTGGAATTTCTCGCCGGAGCGTGTGCGGGGAGGCGGCGGCGCACGGCGGAGCTAGGGTTGCAAGTGAGGGGTTCGACCCCCACTCGCACCTACGCCCTATATTTGTAGGGGGCGGGGTTGGGGTTTTGACGGGCCCCGTATTCCGCCGATACGGGCCGGCCCGAATACGGGGCCTGCTAGACGGCCCAAACTGTGCTCACCCCCTATCCCGCCGGAATTATACGGGGTGGGCACGTTTTGAGGGGCCTGTTAGACATGCTCTAAGCTCTCGCTCGTTGCTTGTTACCGATACCTTTCATCTGCAAATTAGCCTAATAACATAATATGCGATGAAATACGGAAAACCACTACACTTGAGTCTGCAGGGAATAATATATGCTGAAAAACTGCCATATTCCTATTTTTCTACAGTGTCCAAAGAACTGCTGCCACACCCAACAACCACAATTCTATATAAACCCACGGATTTGAATACCTGCACCCAACTACAAACATTCTCTATAAACTAGAAACATCACTACAATCTAGAGCAACTGACACTACACTCCAGGTGTACCTTGCAACAGAACACTTAAACAAGATGTGATCTACAGAAACTTTTTCACAACAAAAACAAGAACTTTCATTACTAATCCACCCTTCTTTCAAAAAATATTCCCTAGTTAAAATACTTTTTTTGCGAGATTTCACCGATCTATTAATAATCATCAACATCAGGACAAAGAGTCCTAAAAGTAATATATATTACAAATAGATCAATGGACCACCTAGTGACGACTATAAGCACTAGTACGAGCCAAAAACGCGTCGCCATCCTCGCCCCTCCATCACCGCAATCGGGCAAAGCCTATCATAGTAGAGCTTGTTGTAGTAGACGGACGAGAAGTCGTCGTACTAAGACCCCAAAGGACCAACGCACCAGAGCAGCAACCATTGCCGAAGATGACCAAAGACAGCTAAAAACCTTATAGCTCTTAAAGGAATCTTAAGCTCTGGAAATCTTCAAATTTACAAACCTCTTGCTTGCTTTTCAAATCTACATATTCCGGTAACCAAGTACATCTATCCTTATTATCATTCAAAAATACCTCCCTGCATATATATTTCAAATCCCGCCACAACTAGCAGCCTCCCCCACAACACCCTTCACATCCCTACCCCTCTTCAAAGACATGAGCCATACTAACATTAACATTAAAGGTACGGTTGTATAATGAGGAAAACTTTTCTTTCAAAGGAACCCTATCTAACCAAACATCCTCACAAAAGAGTGTATTCTTCTCGAAATAGGCTTTCGGAGAACGGGGAGTATCCTAGTGGTTGAGTCGCAGTTGCCGCATCCCAGCGACCAGAGTTTAATCCCGGTCAGGGATGAATTTACGGAATTCTCACGCCGACCCATTTCTACTATATCAAAAAAAGTGTCTAGTTCCTCCTAGCACTGTTTCATTTTTTTAAACGGGGCAATAACCTAGTGGTTGGTTCGCAGCTGGCGCATCCCAGAGACCGGAGATCGATCCCTGGAAGGAACGAATTTTCAAAATTCTCACGCCGACCCACTTATACTATATCAAAAAAGTGTCTAGTTCCTCATAGCACTATTTCAAAAAAAAAGCAACCAACCGATATAACCGTGATACACTGCTAGGACAGACAACACAAATACAGAACAAAAGAAACAAGAAATAAAATAAAGAGAAAACAATGCCAACATCGGCCGGATCAACGAAAATGGAGATGACTCGCCACCGCCGCGCCCTCTGGAGAATTTCCACATGCTCCTAGATCTCCGAAACCTCGCGAAACAAGCAGCACCACCAAGAAGGGGAGCGACGACGACGCTGTTGTCCAAACCAATCCAAGGGTTTCCCCTGGAACGCGTTCTAGGGTTTCCACTGGTGCACTATGGGATGGTGGGAAGGAGGTACACCCGACGCCCTTTGGGAAGGACAGTGACACCCGCAAGCGTCACCGCGTCGGTGTTGAGACGGCAAGGATTTCTCCCGACCCCCAAAACAACCAAACCCTCAGACGCTCTGTAATGCTCCACAAAACTTGCCACCCACTGATACGTCAGAAACGTATCTATAATTTTTGATGTTCCATGCTTGTTTAGTATCTACTTTTCTTTGCTTTGTCTACACTTCGAGGAGTTTTTATATGTTTTCTGGTACTAACCTATTAACAAGATGCTACAGTGCCAGTTGCCTGTTTTTTTCTGTTTTTTGTTCCAGAAAAGCTAGTAAGGAAATATTCTCGGAATCGGATGGGACAAAATCCCAAATCAATATTTCACCGAGGAGGACACGGAGTCCAGAGGAGAGACGGAGGGGAGCCACAGGGCGGCCGCACCCCCCAGGCGCGGGCGCACCCTAGGCCGCGTCTGGGCAGGGTGTGGGCCCCCTGGCCGCCCTCCTGCCTCGCCTCTTTGCCTATAAGAAGCCCCCGATGCCTAAACCTTAAGTACCCGATCAATATTCCACGAAACCGTCTATAGCCATCGCCACCATCATCCCTAGATCGGGGGGATCTGAAGCTCTTACCGGCACCCTACCGGAGGGAAGATCATCCCAGAGGCCTTCTTCTTCATCATGCCAACCTCCGGTATGAAGCGTGAGTAGTTCCACCTCGGACTACGGGTCCATGTAGTAGCTAGATGGTTGTATCTTCTCATTTGTGCTTTCATGTCTAGATCTTGTAAGCTCCATTCATGATCAAGATCTTATCTATTTGTAATCATGTATGTTGTGTTTGCGGGGATCCGATGGATATTGAGATTACTATGTCAGATTGATTAATGATTTTGCCTTATTTATTCTATCATGTCTATGTTGTTTGTGATTCTTGCATGGTCTCCGTTGTTAGTAGCTATCTTGGCCAAGTAGTTGCTAGTGACTCCAGGAGGGGGTATTTATGCTCAATAGTGGGTTCATACCTCTATTTAATCTAAGGGAAGTGACAGAAATCTCTAAGGTTGTAGATGTGATGTTGCCACTAGGGAGAAAACAATAGTGTCTTGTTCATGGAACACGTGAATTATTTACCTTACACACTTTGCTTAAAGCAGTTGTCTGTTGCTTATAACTTAATACTGGAGGGGGTTCGGATGATAATCCAAAGGTGGACTTCTAGTCATAGATGCAGTTGGATGACGGTCTATGTATCTTGTTGTATTGCCCAATAGAATCTCATAGGATCATGATGTCTAGTATTGCATTGTTATGCCTTGCTCAGTCCTATCAATTGTGCTGCTATAATTTGTTTACCCTGCATGCCATGTTTGTTTATCTAAGGAGAACATCTCTAGTGAACTATGGTCTCCGGTCCAATCTTTACCATTGATACATCTTCCACTGTTACTGTTTACTTGCTGCAAACCACTATTACCTTGCACACCATACAGTTAATCCTTTGTTACAGCAACCGGTGAGATTGACAACCTCACTGTTCGTTGGGGCAAAGGGTTGAGTTTGTGTTGTGCAGGTTTCCAAGTTGCTTGCAACACCTTTGAGACGTTTTCTTCCTCCTACTGGTTCGATAACCTCGGTTTCTTACTGAGGGAAAACTTGTTGCTGTGCTCTTCATACCTTGCTCTTGGGGTTTCCCGACGAAGCGCTCCCAAGTTGACAGAGCGCCATCAACACCCACCAGCACACGCCACCACGATCTTGTAGCCATCACTATCATCTCAGTGTGGCTAGGTTGTGAGGCCGGTAACCTAAAATAAGAAGCTAATTTGGCAAGGTCGGCGAAGCAATAGCACGCGGGATCGAACTACCTCCGCCGTCAAAAGGCAACCACCGACCGGATGCAGCAGCAGGGGCAAACCATGCCCTTACCGGCCCGACTGAGCTTGAATGGGACCGTAAAGCCCCCGCTGCTGCACTACAGTAGGGGTACCATCAACACTGCCAAACCCGGCACTAGCTCCCACTTCACTGTCCACCAGGGGAGCTCACACCGCGCCAAATGGGACCCGCCTAGACCCAAATGGGGCCCAATCAGGCCTAGATCTAGGCTGGGAGGGCAGGCGTCGCCGACAGCTCATGCCAGCTAGCCTTCGACGACCATGACTCCCTGCATGCCAAACGGCCGCCCCTCCCCCGCCCTGCCCACCTGTGGTTTATCGAATCGCCGCCAAGCCTAGGTGCTCTGCCGTTGGAAGCTTGCATTGTGCCGCTACTCCTCACGCCCTGTGAGGAGAAGGCAGCCACCGCCGCCGGTGCCGACAATGCACAGGCAAGGCCCGGCGGCCCGCCCTGACGACGGCGACGAGGGTCGAGGGAGGGGCAGGGCGAGACAGGGACGAATGGTTTTTTACCAGTCTCATCATAAAGAAAAAAGAAGAGAGTATTCTTACCATCTCTAACTACTTTTCTACAACGTTTATACACACAAAATGGATGAGCAATGAAAAAACCATTGTCGTCGATTCGTCGTCGGTTTTTTTTCCGAGCGTGAACGACTGGAGGCTTTATTGATTATTCAAAGAGTTTACAGGAATTCCCAAATGAGTTGGGGGATCAAACCACACATGCCTACCAATATCTAAAGTAGTCGCTGATCGCGCTAGCGATGTGCTTCCCCATTTGCTTCCCTTCGTTCATGGCTGAACTTAGCCTCAAAACCTTGTGCCTTCACCAATATTTCCTTTATAATCATGGCATGCTGCCTTATCCTGCTCCCAGCATTTATCTCATTGATGACATTTAAACAATCAGAAACCACCAGCAGCTTATTCATGTGCATATCCTCAGCCAAGGCCAGTGCTTCTGAAACTGCAAGTGCCTCTAAAACTTCATGACCTATTATGCCATCAAACACCATAGCTAACGCACCCTGGAAAATCCCATTGACATCTCTGCTGATGCAAGCCACGGCTCCCCTCAAATTTGACCTGGCAAATGCTCCATCGCAATTAACCTTCATAATACCATCCTGGGGTGGCTCCCAAATGGCACGTGCCCCTATTGTTCCATGTGGTTTAGCAGGACCAGATCTCAGTTCTGCCTGTTCCAATTCTGCCAGGTATCTCAAAATAAAATGGTGAGTCGACAATGGTGATTGTTGAATGCCCTCATGTATCATTTTCCTCCTTGCCCACCAGATGGCCCAAAGAGTTACTAAAACCTCTATGAACAGTGGATGGGATAGTGTATTACTGAGAGCAAACAACCAGTGCTTTGGATCCTGACCCTCTTCTCCAAAAACAGGCAGCATTAGGTCATCTAACTTTTGTGCCCAGACACTAGTCGCCAAATCACACTCAAGCAGGGAGTGTCGCCATGTATCTACAGCAGCATTACTCACCGGACAGCTTGCAGAATTCACCATATGCCTGTGAGCTCTCACTTCTCCCGTTGGCAAAGAAGCTCTAGCCAAACGCCAAGCAAAGATACATAATTTTGAAGGAACTTTAACCTTTCAAAGCTTTTTCCACGACTTCTCCTCCTCCTCTGACTTGGAGGATTCCGCATGCGCCTCCAAATAGCTCTCCCGTCTACGCTTTAATTCAGCTAACATTTTATATGCAGACCGAACGGAAAAAATTCAAAATTCCCAGTCAATCATAGTGCCAAGCCCATAGGTCCAGTTCACATCTATTTTCTATGTCCTTGTCGCTGAACAAATCAGTTCTGAGACCTTCTGAGGCGGGTCATCTGTTGACATGCAGCAAATCGGCCTCAGGTTAAAATCTCTTGGTATCCAATTACTTGTCCATATGTCAGTGCTAGAACCATCACCAACTCGCTTGATAAGACCCAAGATAAGAATATCCCTTCCCAAGATAAGAATATCCCTTCCTTACTTCACACACAGATCTCCAAATTTGCGATTCGTCGTCAGCTTGTCCTAGTTCGTAGTGCAGGGCCTGGCCCAATCGAAATTGGTACGAAACATATTTTAAGACGGACCAGATGGATAGTGGCCCGTCCGACTCCGACTGTTACTGGAGTCGGGAGAGGCTTGGGCCTAGCCTCTAATAAAAGTCACAAGGGGACACCGAAAGATCCCGTACCATCAATTGCTCGAAATCGATTCAAAGAAAACAAATTGCTTGAAAGAAAATCAATCGCTACCTACAGCCGGCAAGTTTCCAGAATCCCCATTGCCAAACGAGGAGCATCGAATTGGATCTCCCCTCACTCCCGGTAGCACCTAGATGATTATGGATTGCCATTGCGGAATCAAAAGGAAGGCAGAGGCGGGCACGGATGACATGTGCAATTGCGCCACCAAGAGGAAGATCGAGCAGAAGGCTCCTCCTCCTCCTCCTCCTGTTCGTGCTAGTAGCGAAGGACACGGCGGCGGCGACGTCGAGGTTCCCGAGCGGAAGATGGCGCGGCTGTCCCAGGAGGAGATCGACGAGGTCCTTACCCGGACCAAGCATGCCCCTTATCCCAACCTGGACGACCGCGAGCCAAATCCTTCCAGGTCGCCGGAGGACCTGGAGGAGCTCAGGGAGCTCTACCGTAGCATGAACGAGAACTACGACTCCAGCTGGGAGACCTTCTCCAAGTTCCAGGCCTGGGTCCGCACCGAGTTCGCGGCCAAGGGCTTTGTCGAGGTCGACGAAAGCTTTCTCGCCGACAGGGCCAAGAACCGGGCAGAACTCGAGGAAGAATGGGCTGCAATGCTCGAGGAAGTGGACATTTCGGACCTCATAATCGGTGAAGATGATGATGACTTCGTGATCGGTGAGGATGATGAGTATGTTGGCGCTTGAACGAACACGGTTTTGTGTGAGTCACTGGCCAAGGAATTCAGATAGTGCAGACACCAGAATCGGTTAGTGTAGTCAGCGACAAACTGAAACCACAGAACATATGTCCACCGGCAAACTGATAGGCGCTCTGCTCTATTCAACTAACCGGCGGCACCGAAATGATTACAACTAGAAACTCCACTGGGTTACATTTTTTCTGTGCTTAAGCAGTATTGCTGTGGTTTCGCATACTCTGTCATTGCATCACCTCCAAAACTTTCATGAAAATTATGTAAGTTTATAACTGATGACCTAAATAGCTGAGTGGCACACGATTCTCTGAATCTATTGTGTACTAGTATTCCTCTGCTTCTGAAAAGAAGACCTTTAAGTTTCTTCCAGAGCCAAACAATGTGATTTTTTACCAAGTCAGTAAAACATTGCATTATTTGACTTTGTAAAAAAATATAGATTTCCTTTTCAGGATCAGAGGTAGTAATAATAATAAGCAATGGTGTGTGGTTAAAATTGTCTGGAAATAAATCAACTGATGGCATCAAGACGGTATCAACTAGAAATTCCATTTCTGGACTGCCGGTTTGTGCATGCATTAGGTAGGTTTGATGAAACTCCGGTTAAGTGGCTTATGTTACATGAGTTGGATTCTATCTAGAAGATGATTTGCAACTGGGCATTTTGTATCTAAAATTCAATATGTTTGTCGCTGAAATGAAATGACACATGATAAATTAATTAAGGGAGCAAATTCCTGTCAAAAAAATTAAGGGTGCAATTTTTTATTGGAAAAGTGTTAAGCAATTTGGCTTCTAGATGGTCATCCTGATTCCTGTGACCGGACTCCTCGCTGTTTTTTTATCTAAATAAAAAAGAAAGACTCCTCGGTGTCGCCTCATAACTGTCGGTAATACCTTAAACCCTGCCGGAGAAAATGACATGATGGAAAAAGAATAGTACTGTGATCAATCAAGGCGCCAACGCCTAATATATAGTATTACTGATACTGATACTTTGCACCTTTTCTTCCCCTCTCGTCGTCTCCCTTTTGGAGGCTTTGTCTAATGGCAATCTGTCGGTTAATCTTATGCCATTATTTCGTTGAAAGAATGACTCAAATTGGAAGACGAATAAAGAATCACACGTCACGAAGCAAATAGCTGGAAAAAAACGGGCACGTCTCTCGTTCACGGCCACCCGAGGCGGAGCTCAAGGTCAATGTCATTGTCGTTCTCGTCGTCGCTGCCAGTATGGCACCGGTGGCCATGCTCGGCGGATGCGGCCAGTGCGAGCGGCGCGGAGAGGAGCACGTCGCCGTTGGGTATGAAAACCGCGCGCGCGCCGGGGGCATTGGAGTTCAGCACTGGGTACAGCACGGCGTACTCCGTGGTTGCCACGGCGGCGGGCGCGGAGGCCTCGGCGGCGGGCGGCGTGGCGCCGTACTGGCCGCGCAGCTTGGCGCGGTCGCGGCGGTGCACGTTCATGTGGCCGCCCAGCGCCTGCGCGGACCGGAACTCGCGGTGGCAGAAGGTGCACGTGTACGAGCGTGGTGGCCACGACGCACCATCGGCATCGTCCGCCGCGTCATCGGGCGTCGGGCGCGGCACCGGCCAGCTCCAGAGCACGGCGGCGGGCTTGATGCGCTGCTGCAGGAGGTGCTGCTGCTGCTTCAGGAAGTTGTGCAGTATAATGTGCTTCATCGGCTCGGTTCTGCTCACTGGCGCCATGTATCCGTCTCGCTCGTACGTGTGTCAGCTAGCTTGAGATCTTTGCTCTATAGGAGTAGTGACTGACGGGACATTCGTGCGGTTTCGGCGCCGAGCATTTATACAAGTGCCACTGAGCTAGTGGGATTGGGGTTATGGAAGAGACGGAGGTGAGCGGAGCATCGGTAGTGTCGCGCGTTGTGAACTTTTTGTTCATGTCTGCAAGGGTGCGACAGACAGAACCTTGTGTCATTTGCATGGGTAGTATCGGTGCATGCATGCTGGTAGCTGAGCCGAGGGAGCTACTAGCAAGCTAAGGTAAGCTTAAGGCACAGTTGTGTTGTCCTGGTCATGGATTCAATTCGGTGATGTTTTACCTGGGTTGGGGCAAATGTGGTTTGGAATTGATCTTGGGGAATTATACTCCATCCATCTGTATGTACAAGAGGTCATTTAATCTTGTATTAAATCAAACATGATTTTTCTCCAAAATGGGGAGGGCCGGGCCTCTGCATCAATTCGATGCATACGGCCCTTTATTAAAAAAATCAAACATGATTAAGGTCTCCAAGTTTATACTCCTTTCGTTTCAAAATATAAGATGTTTTAGTTTTGTGAATGAAATGTATCTAGACTTCTTTTAGTGTATAGGTTCACTCAAGTTTAGAATAAACCTACTACTAAAAAAAATCTAGATACATTTTATTTACAAATCTAAAACATCTTATATTTTGAAACAGAGGAAGTATATCAATGTCTACACATCAGAATACTATGAAAACATATTTTAGCATAAAATTTTATTTGGTATTATAGATGTTTTTACTTTTCTATAAACTTGCAAATACATTCCCAACTGAATTATATGCACTAGTATTTTTTTGTTTATTAGAGCATGTTTGGTAGGCTGCCCGAGGTCTAGCCAGGCCCGTGGAGATGAAGTTTTTCATTGGGCCGGTTGGTTTCCTGCCCGACCTCTACGTTGTAGCCCACACGAACTTTAAAGCACATCCGGACTAGACCCATTAGGAACGACCGATTCAGCCATTTCTAGCGAGCCATCCTTGTAGTACGCTCCCCAGACGCAAAAGGGAGATTCCCTGCACGAGCTCGGCCACACATGGGATGGCGGGAACACGTGCGTGCCACTACGAAAAGGGAAAAGGGGGACGTGAAGGATTTTGTCACCCCCTCCCCCTCCCAAACCCTTCCTTTATATCCATTCTCCATTCCCCCTCCCTATTCGCCCCCATCGAGCTCCCTTTCCTAGTCGCTCTGCAACAGTCAGCTCCTTCATCTTCGATCATCGACGATGGAAACGACTAAAAATATTGTGTCCTCTTCGTTGCGGTTGCCATAGTCGCCATGCCAAGCTAGAATGACAACGAGAGCTCGAGCCAGTAGTATTTAGGGGTAAGCTCGGTTTCCCATAATTCGTCCGTAGGATTATGGTTAGCTCTTGATTTGGTCTCGGTTGAACTAGATTTTATTGTGATTGCGTGTCTGTTGGGACCTAATAGACATGGACTATGCTCCTAACTGCGTCGAAGATCCCACATTCATCGGCATGTCAGTAGATTGTCCCCGGGTGTACCGCATCCACAAGCTTGAGACTGTCAAGTGTGTTGCATTTGAAGGAAGAAACACTATCCATAGATTCTATCTCTGCCAGGTTCATAATGTAAGTTCCTAGCTTCTGATTTATCGCATATTAGCTCATCCAAAGGTTGTGAGCATGATCTTGTGATTTGCAGAAAATCACAAACTGTGGTTTGTGTCTTGGTTGGACAAGGAATGTCTAGAAGCAGCACAAAATGCATTAGGAAAACTCCCGGGAATGTATCATGACACTAACAGTGCAAGTATCAATGAGAGGATTAAGAATTTGAAAGTGCAATGGACGTCACCTAGAGGGGGGTGAATAGGCTTTTAAAATTATTACGGTTTAGGCTCAAAAAAATGTGGAATAAAAACTAACGTTTAATTTATTGACCACAAAACCTAACCACTAGGTTCACCTAAGTGCACCAACAACCTATGCTAACCAATACAAGAAACAAGGTGATAACAAGATGAAATACTTCAAGAACGATGGCTATCACAATATAAAATGCATAAGTAAAGGGCTCGGTTGAGAGATAACCGATGGATGCGGAGATAAAGTTTTTTATCCCGAAGTTCACTTCCAAAGAAGTTACATCTCCGTTGGAGAGGTGCGATGGAGCAATGCCCTTCGAACGCCACAAATGGCTCACACCTCGAGGTGTGGTGGCTCGATGCACACCCAACGCCACACAAGGCCTCACCCCGGATGCGAATGCACGCAACTCACTGACGCCACAAAAGGCTCACCCTATTCTCCCGAGTGCGCACCACAAAATGCGGACACTAGCTTCACTATTGGACACTTGAGGGCGGTCACTGAACTAGTACAATATTGGGGAAATCTCCACAACTCAATTGGTGGTTCCCAACAGCAAAGCCACAAAAGGCTACAAAGCCACAGAAGGAAACAAAGCCACAACATGCCACAAGAAGTCAACACACCAACCACACAACCGTCTAGGGTTCCAAGAACCCAAGAGTGACAAACCCACAATCTTGTACTCGCTGAATCTCCGAGGAGAACTCAAACCTATGCAACAAATGCAAGGGCAAGTCCTTCACTCCCAAATTCCAACAAAACTACAAAAGCTATTGGGGGAATAAGGGAGGAAGAGCACAAGAGAAGAACACAAAACTCTCCAAGATTTAGATCCCAATGATTCCATCACGAAGAAGAGATTTCGTTTGGGGGAATTATAGATCTAGATATCCTCTCTCAAATCCCTCAAAAATATGCAAGAATCATAGGAGGGGAAAGGGAGAGGGAAAGCTCCTCAAGGTCAACAATGGAGGAGAGAGAGAAAGCCAAATACCAAGAAAAGAGCATGTGCCCCTGAAGGGGAAGAGGAGCCTCTTTTAAAGAGCTCCCAGATGTGACCGTTTGGGCATTTACAACCCTGGCCGTAACTTCCGATGGGAGGGCCAGAACTTCCGGTGGCACCCAGCCAACGGTTTGAAAATTGTGATGCGAAAGACGAAAAAACAAGCCTAGCTGGGACTTCCGACCAGAAATTCCAATCAAAGATCCGATAAAATAGCACTCATAAAACAGAGAGTTTACTAAACGGAGCGAAAGAAGAGCCAGAAATTCACCCGGTACTGCCGGCGGCAACTATGCTTGAGCGATATTTACAGTGCAACTTCCGATCAAAGTTCTGACAAATAGAACAAACCAGACAGAGAAGATACAAAAGCGGAGCGAAAGTAGCACCGGAACTACCGGCGGCAAATTGCCCTAGCGGTATGATGACCCACAAGTATAGGAGATCACAACAGTCTTCGCGGGTAGTATTACCCAATTTATTGATTTGACATAAGGGAAGCCAAAGAATACTTGCAAGCCTTAACAACTGAGTTGTCAGTTCAACTGCACCTGGAAATAGTTCTTGCTCACAGAAGTTCAGTAGCAACAGTAAAGCAACAACAACAGTGAAACAGTAGCAATAGTAACAGTAATGGTAACCGTAAGATTCGAGTGTGGTAGGCATAGGGATGGATGGACGGGCGTTGCATGGACGAGTCTAAACATGTAACTTCAAGATCTAGGGCATTGCAGATAAATAATAACAAGCATCCAAGTACTAAATAATCCTAGGCATGTGCTCCAAATATAGTCATACGTGCTCGCAATGAGAACTTGCACAACATCTTCTGTCCAGCCAGCCCGTGGCAGCAAGGCCTCTAGGGAACTACTGGAAATTAAGGTGCTCCTTTTAATAGAGCACCGGAGCAAAGCATTAACACTTCGTGAACACATGTGATCCTCACACCACAGCCACCCCCTCCGGTTGTCCCAATTATTGTCACTTTGGGGCCTTTGGATCCGGACAATGATATGTGTACACAACTTGCAGGTAAGATCACAAACAATACTATCATAATAATTCAATAATAAGTTCAGATCTGAGATCATGGCACTCGGGCCCTAGTGACAAGCATTAAGCACAACAAGTTGCAACAAAGTCAAATAGCACTAATAGAGATACTAGGCACTATGCCCTAACAATCTTATTCGATTACATGATAGGACTCATCCAATCCCTACCATCCCCAAGCCTACAGCGGGGGATTACTCACTCATGGATGAGGGAAACATCGGTGGTTGATGGAGATGCGTTGGTGATGACGATGGCGATGATCCTCTCAAAATTCCCCTTCCCGGCAGGGTGCCAGAACGGAGTTTCTGTATCCGAATCTTGGTTTCTGGTGGCGGTGGCAGAGAGGAACTCTTTCTGGAAAACTATCGCCCCCCCTAAGTTTTTAGGTCAGAAGACAACTTATAGGCGCAGAGGGAGGCCGATGAGCTGCCTGGGGTGGCCTCACCCCCTCCAGGCGCGGGGTCAGGTGGGCCCGCGCCTAGGGTGGGTCTGGGACCCCAGGCCTCCCCTCTGTCTCCCCTTATGGATCTGTGGATCTTCTGGTGAAAAATAGTTTTTGGCATATTTTCCGTGATTTTTCTTGATAGTTGATTTTCTGCACAAAAACAAGACACCAAGGTAATTTGCTGAAAACAGCGTCAGTCTGTGTTAGTTGTATCCAAATCACATAAGTTTAGAGGAGAAACAATAGCAAAGTGTTCGAGAAAGTAGATACGTTTTGGACGTATCACGGTACTACTGGTGACGGGCCAGAACTTCCACCCAGGGAAGTTTCAGAAACCAAAACCGCAATAACTTTCACATCCGAACTCCAAACGTGATGAAACCAATTTTGTTGGAAATATTGGGTATCACCAAGGGAGAAAATACCATGAATATATATGTGAGATATATATCTCCCGAGGTGTAGAGCCAGGAAACTGACAAGATCAAAAACTGCAATAAGATATGCAAGGGAAAACCATATGTGATAAACTAGAGCTTGTTATGATGATAACCACAAGCTCTAGATCCTCTCGTGGACAAGATCCAAATAGCAACCAAGAAAGATGATGTTATGTATGCAAAGGTTTGAGCTCTCTCCGAAAGATGCGATCAAGTTACCCACTTGAGATCCCCTCTTGATAGTGCGGCTATCTATCCTAAACCCGGTCTCCCAACTAACAACACGAGACCGGCAAAAGAGAAACCCTATCAAGATCATACCTTTGTCTTGAGCATACCACTTAAGCTTGATGTAGACCTTCTTGTCCTTCTCAAGATGGAACACCTTTCTTGATTGCTCTTGTTCACTCTTGCTTGATGAAGACTTGCAAAGTGCTCCCCCTTAATTCACGAGGAAACCTCTTATTTGAACTTGACTTTATCACTCCATGAACACCGAGGATGGGAAGCATCTTGAGCTTGCCCTTCTTCATACCTTCTTAAGTGTTGATCCATCGAGATTCAACTCTTTGCACTTGTCCTGATCAGCCTTCAAGCTCCTTCTTTCTTCATGATTCCAATGGGCACAAAGCCCTTGGACATTTCTTATTCTCCTTCTTCATTTCTTCATCTTTAAAATTCTAGACCAACACATGGCCCAAGCAATGCGAATGGACAAACCTATAAGTGAAACTCAATTTACACATTAGTCCATAGAGATTATCATTAATTACCAAAACCACACATGGGGCATACATGCCATTTCAGAATGCAAAGTTGGTGAAGAATCTAGCAGAATAGAAGAACAATATTGAGATGAATTAGTCAAGAATGTTAGTTGATTTGAATAAATTCATGGATGAAGCTCAGAAAATGCAGTGAAGGAAAATTGTCCATGATGAAGGAGAAGGATATGAATTTGCAGAAGACTGGCATGTTGAAGAGTGAGGTGGAGATGCTGACACTAGTAGAAAAGGCATCACTAGCGGCATTGCAAAATCGCCATTAGCAGGTGCCACTCGTAAGGTCTACGACAGCGGGTCGTCATACACAACATGTATTAACCATACTAGTAGTGGTTCCGTAGGCACGCTAACAATACAACAGAATAGTGGCGTTTCTAGATGGTTCTTAATGATCGATTCCTGGAGCCTCTTAACTTCTTCATTTCTATCCCATGTAGCATCCCACAAGTTGCGGATTAGATCTTTCTTAAATTGAGTCATCGTAGTATCAACCCCATCAAACCTATCACACCCTCCCCTTCCCCCATCTGATAGAGCAAGATGAAAACAAAATTCAGAGAAAGGCTTCAAACTAGGAACAAAATAGAATGAAATTTAGAAAAAAAGTTTCAAACTAACTAAGAAGGTACTGCAATTTATATATCTGTATCTAGGGTTTTCATCACTCTGAAAATCCACCATGCGATCTTCAGGTAGTATATGCAATAGCACACCAACTCGTAGTCAAACGAGAGCTGCCGATACATGATTGGATTTCCGTGTTTCCAATGGCGACGAGACGATGATCCGCTCCTCAAAGAGTTGCCCGAGCTGGCTGGGAAGTGAGTGTAACACCCCGGCCTCTCCGGACCCGCGTCTGTCACTCCTAGCAGCTCAATAGGATTTCTAGACTAACCCCACAGACCAATACTTTTCTGCGCACTTTGTCCTCACTCGTGTGCACGAGTGTGGACAAAGTGCGCAGAAAAGACTAGTGTTGGTCTGTGGGGTTAGTCTAGAGATCCTATTAAGCTGCCAGGAGTGACAACCGCTGGTCCGGAGAGGCCGGGGTGTTACAAGTGGTATCAGAGCCGACCCTCGCGGTTACACGGGCGTGTGTGGTCAGTGGCAGACATGTGGAGCATGGCGCGTGTGTCCCGGAGTGGACACGACATGGCACATGTGCCGGCACTGGACGCACAGACGTATGCCAAGAGGGGACGTTCCTGGCTTGTGGTTGATCGACGAGGGCGTCGATCTTCTAAGGGTGGGTGTATGTGAGACCCTGGCACATGGCTTAATAGGATTGATAGTATACCCTACCAAAAAGTTGCAACTTCTATTCCGGAAGTTCATCTGAAAAGAACTCTGAGGTTAAGCGCTTGGACTAGAGCAATTTGTGGATGGGTGACCGACCGGGAAGTGGATACCGGATGCGCACGAGTGAGGACAAAGTGTGCATAAAATACTAGTGTTGGTCTGTGGGATTAGTCTAGAAATCCTATTGAGCTTCCAAGAGTGACAACCGCTGGTCCGGAGAGCCAGAGGTGTTACAGTGAGCCGCCATGCTCTACAGGTGCGAGAAGAAAAGGGGGGCGGGTAAGAAAGAACCATCTAGCCAATTTGACAACGACATGAGGGGACATAACGCTTGTTTAAAGCACCCACTAAGTGGGACCCACAAGAAGGTCGGGATGAGGTAATTTTCAGTGTTGGGCACGCTACAAGTTTTTTAAATACTGGTCTCGTCCCCGCGATTAACATGCTATCTATATGGTGGACCTCGCAATCATAATGGTCCATACTCGTGGGTAGCGTACCGCTCTGAAGTGGTTCGCCATCACACCGCCAACATTATCTCCTTGCTAATAGCGTTATAATAAACCAACACATCACTGCTATAATGAGTGTTGATAGCCAATGGGTCCCACTCACCAGCAGTATCCACGCAGGGACAACACTTCTAGTAAGCCCGTACCTGACGTATTCTGACTTTTGCCATGTCACTGGTATTTTCTAGCATTACCAACATCGTTACATTTTACTAGCATGTTAATAACGTTCGGTGCCTATAAGGGTTTCTCTACCAGTGTGAGGAAGGTGTAGGAATCTCAATAAGAGATACTGAAGGCCACACGGTAGAAATTGGATGAGGAAAAGGACGCGCTATAGGAGGAAAAGGAAGAATCTTGAGTACATGATGTTTGATATGCTCAATAATGGTGAGGATAACAAGGAGAAGTTGAATATGATCAAGAAAATATGTGATGAGTGATGTGTTTCTATCATTTATACCTGCTGTAGTGGTAGGTTTGACTCCCTAATCCCCTTTTCATGTGGTGATAGGTTGAGTACATGATTCCCTTTCGCTAATGGTCATGCATGTGATATGAACTTTTCTTCTAATGTTATGATTTCAGTATAGGATATGCATTGACATGATAATCTCACCATTTTTGGATCCTGGTAACCATATGCAGCCAATTGTGGGCTACCAAACACCATTGCTTTGCATCACCCTAGCCAAAAAAGGGTGTCGTCTTGCCTACAAACAAATGGGAAATAGTTTTTCACCCCATGGAGCCAAGTGAAAAGCATGCAACCCAACAAAATGGAGAAGATGGATCATAGTCGTTTTCACGGGGACATACCCCACGGGACCTAACTCCAGGGAGCCCCAAATTTTTCATGATACTAAACACACCCTTAATGGATAATTATAAGATGCATGTAAATTTCCTTAACATGATATGATATAGAGTTTTATTTATATTTCCATATGCATTCTTATGTCCTTTATGACAAGGTGGAAGAGGGAGGACCTGATGATGGTGCGTCGATCGGTAAGAAGGAAGAGTTGTGCATACATGCAAGGTGGTCTCCATCGATGGTGCATCAAGGGCGATGTCACCAACACATGTTGTGTTTTGTGTAGATGATGTGTCATTATGGTCACATGGAACTTTGTACTAGGAAGACTGATGGCAGAAAATGTACTCATGGAAGAATACACTCTCTAAAGAGGAATGAGGAAAAACAACATTATCCATCAAACAAGATACAGACAAGGATTATGGCAAAGTAGAGTAGATCTATATCATAGTTTTTATGAAGAAATAGGGTTTTGTACTCAAAGGAATAATTTGATAATGAACTATATAGACCAACATATTTATATATCGCATGGGAACCTTTGTATTTTCCAAGCCAACTAGGAAAAATTTACATGGAGATCCCATCTCTCCCTTTTCCTTTTTATTGTGTGAAGACCCTTTCTAGTATTTTGAACTTTGGAGGACCAACGTATCTCTAAGGAGTGATTTGTATTGCAATTCAAGCATAGTGGGTGATGCACGTCCTTTTTACAGGTATGTCTCTCATATTCTCTCAAGCTTCGACGGTGGGGGTGGCAAGGATGCAGGACATATATTCTAGAGACAAATGTTAGGATCATCCCAATTGGTAAATTGTGCAAACTGAGTACTACTGCACAAGGGATATGTACTAAGATGTGGTATGACACCACATCGGAGGAGTCGGTTGACAAATACCTTGGCCTGCCAACAGCCTTGAACAAGCCGAATGGCTCAAATTTTGATCACATTGTAACAAAGATCAATAACTTGTCCAATAGGTGGACTTAAAAAATTGTAAGTAGGTTTGGGGCAAATTATTTATTGAATATGTCACGCCAACCCATTATATTATGTGAGTTGCTTCTGATTTTATGAATATGTATAAAAAGGTTACTGGTTTTGTAGCTTAGTTTTGGCGGGGTGCTGATGAAATCAACATGAAGATTAATCAGAGGAAATGGAATAACACTGTTATTCTTAAAGAAGCTAGAGGTTCGAGATACATAGATTTTCAATTACTTAACTTGGTCGTGCTTTCTAAAGAAGGGTGGAGGTTGTTAACCAACCCTTATTCAATATGTACAATAGTTTAACAAGGGAAGTATTTCCATGATACTTACTTTATGGCATGGAAATAAGGAAGATGGATCTCTTGTGTGGAGTGTGATCTTTCCCGTGAGACAGGTCTATGAATTATTTATTCAAACTCTTCGTGATTGTACTTCCATCCGGGTATGGGAGGATCCACATATTCCATTGAATTAAAGAATGAGACCACTAGTTATGATTCCAGATGCTAATGTAAACATGGTTTTTGAATTAGTTAACAAAGAATTGACTTGCGTTACATGTATAAGCTACCTAAAAACTTCATTCATGTAACCAAATGTATTGGAAATTAGTCGAGTGCCGAGCGGAAGACCTAAAATGATGCCTAGGAGGTTGCCATTTTGTGAAAGAATACAAGAGATTGCATATTTGAAATTGCGAGTATATATATTTCAGGAAATCGAGGAGTTGAGTGGTTTGTACTAGGTTTAAGGAATCTATTGTTAGTCAAGTTTGCTAATGAGCAACCCGTTATTATTATGCCAAAAAAAAAGCTAATGTTGACAAGGTGTATGTGGATCAATTAGACACCACCATTCTAAGCTAAGGATTCTAACTCAACGGACTAATGAATGAAGCTCCTTAATTTGCCAAAAAACTAAGTTGAATAGTCCCTATAAAATCCTAAAATATAACATAATTATTGTTCCGTCATGGTGTGTGGTTAACATTTAGTTAACTAGTTATATTCTTGGATGTACTTGGATTGTACATTTCCAAATTCCAAATAATACCTTGTATCCTTCTTGCAAAATGTACTTTTTACTAATTTATAGCCAGAAAATCATAACTGAAATCACGCACAACGGCGAAATGGATATGGAATTTGATCTCGCTCGCATGAGGCTGCTAGGGAGTCACCGGAACGCCCAAATTCCAGCCGGCAAGGGGCTTCCCTACCTATTCTCTCCCTTTCCGCCATCAGACAAAGCATGTGTAGCATCGACAATGAATGGGATCTCTCGTGAGCTGAAACCTCCACATCTGACGACCGAGGTGAGGTTTTATCATGGTCGTGGCATAGGAAGATAACTCGCTATGGCACACAAAGGAAGGTGGCTTCATGCGGGAGCTACATTCATGGCATGCCGAGTGGAAAGATCGTTGGTGCACGGTGTTGACTTGACGCCATGGGCTGCGTGGTGGCAACATGGAGACGGTACATCGGCGTGTAGGAGGAAGTGATTCTGGAGTAATTTTGTATGACCCCGATGGATGTAATAGGGGAATGATGTCTAGCCCAGTTGTGGCATGCTTCTAGATTCAAGACTGAGACCCTGATGTGTGCATGTAAGATCTTGAGCCAAGCACAATGTGTGCAACAACAAGCAGTTAGAAGAATGGGTGTATGGCGGCGGCGACACGGTGAAAGGATCTAGACGGTGGGAAGATGGTGGAGGACATTATAGAAGATGACCCCAAAGAAGGTGCAAAATGGCTGTTGTGGTGGTTGGGTCGCCTTTTGTGTTGTGTCCTACTCTCTCACATTGATGGATTCGAACGAGGTGCACTAAAGAGTGCAACGCAGCAGTGAGGGCCTCTACCTATTTCCACATCTTCTCCATCAATGTGTTAGGACATGTTTGGTAGGCCGGATTTTTGTTTCTTGCACCCGGCAAGAAGAAATAAGCCAGTTTGGTTATTCATCCTGCATGAGTTTGCTGCATGACACGAGTTTTAAAGCAGGACAAATGCTGGTCCGCTGGAAACACTGAAATCGGTCATTTCCACGTAGCCAGGCTCAGGTGAGCATCGTGTGCTGACCGGTTGCACGCGTGAGGAAGCGCGGGAGACGGGGCATTTTTTTAGCTTAACTCCTAGTCCACTCAACTCACCTCCCACTTCAATCCCTCTGCCGCTCACACTGATCCGCATCCATGGCCGATGCTCCTCCTCCGCGCCCCCAACATCGGTGAGGTGAATGCCCATGGGTGGTGGGCAGTTGCTCAACCGGAGAAGATCGCCGCTGCTGGCGAGGCGGCCTTTGCGAGGGCTCTCAAGGCTCCCACACCCTTCTGCACGCGCAGAACTCGGGCGGAAATGGCGTCAGTTGCGTCTTCTACATCTGCGATGGCAGCCGCATTTGCGGCCAAGGCGACCGGAAAACCACCCGCCAGTGTCGTGGTCACCCTTGACAATTTGGATATGGTTTTTTCCCGTGCCAGCGGCCCCAACCCCCGCGTCCGACGCATCTTCTTTCGTTCCGACACCACCTACTGCTTCTCCATCTGCATTGATGCCGCCACCCTCGACCACTGTAAATTCCCGATTCACTGGTAATGTGTTTAGCAGTTAGGGTTTAGTACTAAATCGACGAATGTTAGGACTCGATCGATCGAGCTGTATTTTAGGTAGGTGTTAGGGATTGGAACGAGAGATTTGGGGATTTTTTTGCACTAGGTAGTTACAGATTTGAAAATGTGCTGTTGAATTTGGGGATTCAATTTAGCCAAAATCCCCAAATTGGTTGTTGTCCTGGTACTTAGCCCTAATGGAAATTTTAATGTGGTTTGTATATATTCAATCTGCTTTCATGTGCAATGACCGATGGGGGATTGCATGAGGCTTGCAATTCTTGCCCTGCTACAATGCCCATTTTCCTTTGATGTGCATTGCACAATTGGGCAATGCTTGTAGTTCTTATCCTTGCTACTTCGGCCATGTTTCTTTCATGTCCATTGCCCAATCGGGCAATAGTACTAGTTGTAGGTTGTACTTTTGTCCTGGCCTTATTTTGCTTGATGCCAAGGTGGTTAATATTGACTGTGACACTGTGGGGAAGGGCAGGCACCCCCCATCGGGTTATGCCGACAAGCTCCCCCTCAACGGCTAGGAGCGGGAAATGAAGCCAATGGTCATCGGCAGGTTGGAGGTGGCAATGCAGCCGCCCAGCAAGCATGGCCAGCAGCCAAAGCTTGGCCACCACCAAATCGACCAGGTCCCTTGCCGCTTCATCATTCAGCTGGAGGCTGCTGACCTCCACATATTGGTGATCCCATCGGTGTTCCACCGTGGCCTGAGGACCTGGATCAGGACCCTGTTGCCGCGGTTCCTGTCGGCATAGTGAAGGGTTCGTAACATAGAAAACAAAAAAATTCCTACGATGGGAACAACTAAGTACCAATATCTATCTACTAGATACAAGCAACGGGTGGATATACATTCATAGAATACATACCCTCAAAGACGGAATAGCGTTAACGAGGTTGTACTCGTGGATAATATAGTCGAACGCTTGCCGATCTCAAGATCGTGATGAAGTCCATCTGGTCCAACCGGTCCAGCACCATCAAGTCCAGCACCGCAAAGCAGTGGTGCATCCGTGATCGTACACATGTCCGGTTATCTCGAAAACCTCCGCGCCCTCGCTCCAACGAAGCAGCGGAAGCAACAAATCCTTCAAAAAAAATCCATCGGGAACATGTATATCGCTAATCCGAAACCATGGGTAAATTCTAAAGGGGGGAGAGAGATCCTTCACGAGGAGGTGTAAGTGAGAAGTGAGAGGAGGGGGTCCTTTTATAGGGGAGGGGGCAGCCCAAGGGGAATGGCCTCCGACCAAGGAGGGTGACCCCACCTCTCCCTCATTCATGTGGTGGAAGCTCCACTCACATAAACACACCTCCACTCACATGCATTTATTTTATTCAGAATTTTGTTAACTACTCTAATTAACAAATATTTACATAAAACCCCTTATAACATTTCAATTTTACATGCATAACCAGTTCCAGCAATTTCAACCGAAACAATTCCGGTGTCTAGCGAAATAAATTCCTGTGCTTTCTTTTTCTTTCTCTGGCATCTTATTTTCTCCAAATGGTGTCGGTATCCCTTAAGTGTGTCACCCTATGGTTCGCGAATAATGCAGACATGATCGAGACTCCTCTATGGTCAATAATCAGCAGCCGGGCCTGGAGATCTGTACTGACTCCCACACATTCAACGATGACTTCTGTGATCGTGTGAACCTTATATGCATGTCACTCAATCCCTTTGTCTCGCGATATATTACATGTCCGAGATTCGATCATCGGTATCTCCATACCTAGTTTGATCTCGTTACCGACATGTACTCTTTTCTCGTTCCCATGATATAACATTCTAGTGATCAAATCACTTGCTTGCAAGCTAACTAATGTGATATCACCGAGAGGGCCCAGAGTATATCTCTCCATCATTGGGATGGAAAAATTCCACTCTTGATCCATGAGCCTCAACATAACACTTTTGTAGCACTGAACCCACCGTTATAGCCACCTTGTTACGGTGTGACGTTTGATGTTATCAAGGTACTCTTCCGGTGTTAGTGATTGACATGATCTCATGGTCTAAGGACTAAGGTTACTTCGTATGATGTTATACAAATATAAACACAATGACCTTGATCGTAATGCTTTACTTCGGATGAATGTTCATCACATCATTTGAACAATGTTGTCACCTCGTTATTAACACATCCAATGTCCATGATCAGGAAACCTTCGATCATCTTGTTAATCAACTACCTAGTTTATAAGAGAGGCATAACTAGGAACTTCCTTTTTGTTTATTAAACACACATGTATTAACGTTTCCGTATTAATACAATTATAGCATACAAAATAAACATTTATCATAAATAAGGAATAAGATAATAACCACCCTATTATTGCCTCTCAGGCATATTCCCTTCAGTCTCCCACTTGTACTAGAGACAATAATCCAGTTTGAAAAAATTTCGTATTGAACACCTATGGCTTTTTGGTGTTCCATATACGCGATTGCAAGTGGTTAACATAATCTACGGATCTGAAGCTTTCAGGTCCGTGTGTATTTGCATGTCTTTGCGTCTTCATGCATCACTCATTATCCAATGAGATGGCATTGTATAAATTTGGTATTTTGGTGAGACATTTAGTTCCTTGGGGTTAAATCATGTCGATACTATTGCCGTACAATATATCTTTAGTGTTAGACCGTTGAGAACCACATCTTATTTTGATAACAAACTACTTGACACAAATGCCCTCCTTTGCTACTATTATAGCAGTCATATACTTAGCCTTTTGTTGTAGTATCCGTCATAATGTCTTAACTTTGGAATTCATCCAAATCCATCATGGAAACTTTCTTTCCATTTCATTGTGCCACCCATAGTTTAAATTGAGATAAACTTAATTTGTATCTTGTGACAAAACTAGTATCATTTTTCAATGAACTATTTGTCTCTTATACAAATGGAATATATTCTTAATTCTTCCAAAAGATTATAAGAATATCCTTACTATCGTCCAATGATCATTTTATAATTCATTCTGGTATATGCTCATAACACTTAGAGCATAGGACATATCTGGATGTGTATATATCATGGTATGATTGATAAAAACATTCTTGTGATTTCACTCATCAAGTGTCAAAGCACTTGAATTGTTTCACTTATCAAGTGTCGATACACTTGAATCTTGATTCAATTCTTTTCCATGTGACAAGATATTTTTCTCGTCGTTTATATATTGAACCCCTTCAATATCTTATATATGTACGTTTGGCATAACCATATTAGCGTCACAGTCTATCCATATAGACATTCATGCTAAATATTCGGGTTTTGCCTAAGTCTTTTATCAAAATGAAATTCTTAACCTTTGTCAATAAAAGATACATCATTTTTAATTAACAAGATGTCCTCCACATAATGTATTAGCAATATGTCTTAGTGCTTCCACTTAATTTATTGCAAATGCAAGCATCTTCATCGTCTCCTGATGAAATTAAACTTCTTTAACAGTTTCATCACGGTGAAGATTTCAACTCCGTGATGCTTACTTCAACCATTGAAGTTTGCATGCCTTTTTTATCATCCTTTGAATTAACAAAACCCTTTGGATCGTGTCATGCACATGTCCTAGGTAACCATTCTATTAGAAGAACTTTGTTTTATTTATTCATCTACCATATACCAAATTATATGCAGTGGTTGCTACTTTAATACGTCCTGACTAAATATCGCTTATGAAAGATCAAATGTTGTCATAGTCAACTCCTTGAACATTGTTGTAAAAACTTTATCGACATGTAAACTATTTCATAGATATGAAACATCCATGTCTGTTTCTTTATAGATCCAAATACGACCGATAGGTTTTTACACCTTTCTGGAGGGTCTTCCAAGTTCAAAAAAACTTGATTTCTCGTGTATGGAACTATCACGGATTTTATGGCTTCAAGACATTTGACGAAGTCAGGGCCCATCATCGCTTCTTTGCATGTAGCCGGTTTATCATTGTCAAACAATAATGATTTATTCTCAAATCTTAGCATTTGATTGTTTATCCGACTTACTTGGTTCAGTAGGAACTTACACCTCCGTGACCACAACCTTTGAGGCACGTGAGCCATGAGCATTGTGGCTGCCTCTGGAACGTTTTTCGGCGCTGCGCAACTCAACACATATAGCTAAGGTTCGCTAACCTTATCAAAGTTCTATTGTCCTCCCACTTAACTTTTGCAAAAAATACCTTTTTCAAGAAACTTCATGTTTCAAGCGACAAACCCTTTTGTCCTCAGTGTTATGGAGGAATACCCAATGGTTATTCGAAATAACCTACAAATACATGCTCATACGACTTTGGTTGTAAACATCTTACTTATGCTTAGCATACCAAAATTTAAGAAAGGACAACTTGGGTTTTACCCCAAACCATAACTTACATGGTATCATTTCAACGGATCAAGATGGAGCTCTTTTTAGTGTAAAAGTGATAGTCTCTAAAGCTTTAATCTTTTAAAACATAATGTCAGTTTTATAAATAACACCTTTGATCCAACCATGTCAAACAATGTTTTATTACAAATCTCAAACACTCCATATTCCTATGGTGTTTCGGGAGATGCAAATCTAGGTGTTTTGCTAAACTTGCAACTCAAATAAGTCCCTTTATGATAAAATCATAAATTATTTACTTTCTTGTTACAATGATTTTCCACTTTATCTTGAAAGTCTTTGAACATTTTTCAAATATTTCATACTTCTTTCTCATTAAGTGAATATTCACTCAAATTTCCGGAGAAAGCATATGAAGTTGAAATCCATCGCTTACGACTGCACATAATGGACTACATACATCGATATGTATAAATTCCAACAATTTAGTCAATCGTTCTTCTTTTGCCTTTGAACGAAGTTTTCATTATCTCGAGGAAAGTCTCACAAGCGTCACTTGATCAAATCAAAGACTTCAAAAATCCATGAATATGGAGATTCTTCATGTTTTCTTTCCAATATAATTTAAACGACGATGTCACTTTATAAGTGATCTTTCAATCATTTGTCTTGTGATATTTTAGCATTAGTTTTTATGGATGTGATTTCTCCAACTAGATTTGCAAATCATCCATCTTATATGGAATACGGTAATTATTTGAACAATCTTTGTTCTCATAATACCTGATTTAAATAATGATTATTAAACCAAATCTTGAAGGCAAGCTTTGATGTCAACGAGAAATACAAACAATCGCTTGTTTGTTTTCAATGAATATCATCACATATTCTCTTGCTAGTTAATTAGGCCATTGTGGTTCATGAATTGCGTCGTTCTGTATGAAATTTCATAACAACCAATTCGGTATTCAATACCCAAGAACCACATTGTTTAACAAGCAAAGAATACAACCATAACATGTATATCATCTATATACCTAAACTGGATATTTCCAATCTTTTCTTTTCTGCTAAATATATTTTATAGATTCTCTTTCAGCATTTTCTTTTTCTTTTAAAAGAATCTATCAACATCAAAAGTGGCGCCATATACATGACACATATTCCAAAGTGTGTATATTCAAATACTAATACCTTTGGACTTGCACTTTGAAGTAGATCACAATCATCAAATGATTGGCGTTCTTTCAAAATCCATTCTTTAGTAATCTTTTACTGTAGTAAACACTTTACATACATCTTATATTCATCCTTATCATGACGACTTTCATGATCAACCTAATGTAGCTTATAAAGGCGAATCGTGAGTATAATGTTATTTTTCAAAACCCTTTTGGATGATTAGGATGTCTAGCATCTCCAACCTTCGCAAATTCTCATCCAATATGAGAACATATATTATACTCTATCATATTACAACCAAAACATTGTTTCAGATATCGTTATATATGCCACACATTATGGTTTCTAAAACAATTCTTTTAGCTCACAGATAAACTTGATATTAAAAACAATCAAGAATCATGGAGGCAAACATGATACTTAAGATACTAACACTAAAATTGTTACTCTTGATTTAATACTAATTATTAAACTTCACGGAGTAAACAAAGTTTGCTGAAAGTTTGCAATAGGACTTTAAACTTTAGATTGACACTCAACACAATACCAGTTCATAAAGTAAATGTCCAGAATTCTATAGTTCTATTATCTCAATTATAACTAAGCATAAGGTGGTGAACGAATGCCAATGACTATAACAAATTATGAAAATTCACTTTGATTTAATTTATGATAAATTGAGTTCTACTAATCCAAATTAGAAATGAACTCCCACTCAAAAACGACATCCCTCGTGTTTTTTTAGTGATTATATGAACCAAATCCACTACACCAAGTCCGATCATCACGTGAGTCGGTGTAGCTTCAAAGGCGAGCATCTATATGGTCATCATATCAAACATATGGCTCATGCTTAATCTTTCGGTCCGTGTTCCGAGGCCATGTCTGTACATGCTAGGTTCGCCAAGTAAGAACCTTAGTATTCGCGTGTGTAAAACTGTCTTACACCCGAGATATGCTCGTGGATTCAAGTACACCCGATCATCACGTGATGTCTTGAAGCGACAAAACATTATCAGTGCATACTTAAGGAAGAAAATATTTTTATCTTGATATCTAAATTAGGTATCATCTTATTATGCTAATAAAACGCCAAACTAGCAATATAAGATGCAACAAAACATCTTATATTAAAAGTGAAATGATATGGTTCTTGCACTTGATCTCCATCATGTGTATCATGGTATGATCGTCATCATTCCTCTATGTGTAAGGCCAAGGTCTATAAAACTTACACGTTATGTGTGTTGTAAGAGTATTGACTTATACTTTTACTTACAACATCACCATATCATGACACTAGCCCATCAACAATCTAAACTAGACACTTCTAATTTATCCATTGCAAGTTTTACGTGGCTTAGGGCTTTCGAAGATAGAACCGTTCTTACCTACGAACATGGAACCACAACGAGGAAACTAAATTATCAACAACTCGTTGTAAATTATATATTGACTATAGTAGAAGAGATAGACACCCGCTAGCCACTTATGCAAAACTAATTGCATGCCAAGCGTGGAACAGGTATCATGTGCGAGGACATGTAAAGTTTGTCTGGGCCGCTTCATCCCACTATGCCACCAATATCCAAAATACAACTAAGAAGCAATAGCATGATCATCATTGCCCACATTCTCATATGTGTACTACCCGTGCAAAACATCTACGCATAGATCGAGCTCTGATACCACTGAAGGGTTCACAACATAGAAAACAAAACTTTTCCTACGATGCGAACAACTAAGTACCAAGATCTATCTACTAGATACAAGCAACGGGTGGATATACATCCATAGAATACATTACCCTCGAAGACCGAATAGCGTTAACGAGGTTGTACTCGTGGATGATGTAGTCGAATGCTTGCCGATCTCAAGATCGTGATGAAGTCCATCTGGTCCAGCCGGTCCAGCACCGCAAAGCAGTGGTGCATCCGTGATCGCACACACGTCCGGGGTACCCCGACAACCTACGCGCCCTCGCTCCAGTGAAATAGCTGAAGCAACAAATCCTTCCAGAAAAAGCCACCAGGAACATGTATCTCGCTGATCCGAGACCATGGGGAAATTCTAAAGGGGGGAGAGAGATCCTTCACGAGGAGGTGTAAGTGAGAAGTGAAAGGAGGGGGTCCTTTTATAGGGGAGGGGGCAGCCCAAGGGGGCATGGACGCCGGCCAAGGAGGGTGCCCCCGCCTCTCCCTCATTCGTGTGGTGGAAGCTCCACTCACATAAACACACCTCCACTCACAATTCCACTCACATGCATTAATTTTCCACCAAAATTAATACAAGCTCTCATTTAATAAAACTCTTTTATTTATTTTATTCAGAATTTTGTTAATTACTCTAATTAATAAACATTCACTTAAAACCCCTTATAACATTTCAATTTCACATGCAGAACCAGTTTCAGCAATTTCAACCGAAACGATTCCGGTGTCTAGTGAAATAAATTCCTGTGCTTTATTTTTCTTTCTCTGGCATCTTATTTGCTCCAAATGGTGTCGGTATCCCTTAAGTGTGTCACCCTATGGTTTGGGAATAATACAGACATGATCGAGACTCCTCTCCGATCAATAATCAGCAGCGGGGCCTGGAGATTTGTACTGACTCCCACACATTCAACGATGACTTCTGTGATCGCGTGAACCTTATACGCATGTAACTCAATCCCTTTGTCTTGTGATATATTACATGTCCGAGATTCGATCATCGGTATCTCCATACCTAGTTTGATCTCATTACCGACATGTACTCTTTTCTTGTTCCCGTGATATAACATTGTAGTGATCAAATCACTTGCTTGCAAGCTAACTAATGAGATATCACCGAGAGGGCCCAGAGTATATCTCTCCGTCACTGGGATGGATTAATTCCACTCTTGATCCATGAGCCTCAACATAAAACCTTCGTAGCACTGAACCCACCTTTATAGTCACCTTGTTATGGTGTGACGTTTGATGTTATCAAGATACTCTTCCTGTGTTAGTGATTGACATGACCTCATGGTCTAAGGACTAAGGTTACTTTGTATGATGTTATAGCAATATAAACACAATGACCTTGATAGTAATGCTATACTTCAGATGAATGTTCATCACATCATTCCAACAATGTTGTGACCTCGTTATTAACAACATCCAATGTCCATGATTAGGAAACCTTTGATCATATTGTTAATCAACAAGCTAGTTTATAAGAGAGGCATAACTAGGAACTTCCTTTTTTTATTAAACACACATGTATTAACGTTTCCGTATTAATATAATTATAGCATGCAAAATAAACATTTATCATAAATAAGGAATAAGATAATAACCACTTTATTATTTCCTCTCGAGCATATTCCCTTCACATAGCCTGTCGCTGGTGCACTGAGTGGGTGCATGTGGACTGGTTTGGTGGCCAAGTTACATTTAGGAAGAACTGTCCGGAGCTGGTGTACAAGTATGACCTAGAGCATGATGACGCCATGGAGTTCAAGCTCCAGGCCTTCGACTTCAAGATGACGATGTACAAGGCGGGATCCTCTAGCGCCAGGCGGTACACCTGCCTTGACCACGGCTAGACACCGGCGTCCTTCATGTCATAGTTTGTATGTAGTAGTAGTTGCTGATGGACAACTTCTGATGGTGAATTTGTCTGATCTCTTTTGATCAGGGGTTAAACCCCTGGTGGTTCAGGGGCATGTGATGCCCCTGCTGATGGTTATTTTGATCAGGGTTTAACACCTGGTGGTTGAGGGGCATGTGATGACCCTGCCGATGGTTCTTTTGACCAGGGGCATAAGTTAGAACCCCTGATTGTTGCCTGCCTGGTAATTTATATGCTTTAGCTCGTAATGTTGTGTTCGCATATGCATGTTATTGTGAACATGTGTTGTGTGTAATGTGTTGGTAAGATCACCCAATTTGAAATGGGTGATCATAACCCATGTGATCAGGTGCAAAGCACCACATCAAACACCTGTGAAATGCATGAGCTGGGAAAAGTCTGGAATGTGTGCAACCAAACAACTGGGCCAATTTATGCGAAAACTGAATGCATGAAGCCAAACAAAATGCACAAGTTGGTCTGAGCCCAATCTCCCACCATGCAGCATCCAACGGGCCAAGTAGGGGAAACGGGAAATTTGGACCTTTGCAACCAAACACGCCCTTAGAGATTCATTCCCCCAACATCCGAATCCGGCCAATGAGAAGTTGTCAGCAGGTGTGATGTTGCTTACAATACCGCTTTCGACGACAAATATGTGCGCCTTGTGTTGTACACGAGGCATCAGATCATACAATGTTGGTACGTGTCTTTGCTGAAGGTGGTAACTTGAAGATCCACTCTCGGGATGAAAGTCTCTAAATCGGCTGATGGTTTGACTCGTCCTCATCGATGCATGCGTGACAAACCTTTCTTGAAGATTTTTGAAGAGCTATGTATTTTTATTTGCTCGGTCACTTGCCAAAGGGTTATGTGGTAGGATGGTGGATAGCTGATGCATGGCCTTAGGTTCTGTTTACCTATTTGTTCAAACTCGATGCCATATATTTGCTTGACATATTAAATAGTTAATAACATATGTTTGTGTGTATTAACCGGTGCGGAGGCTGAGATCATCTTCTTTTTAAGACTAAATTTATGCACTCGAGTCCATTAAATGTAAAATACTACATATTTTGGGAGGAGCATACTAGTTGAGTTCGATCTTAAGGATTTCCCTTATTACTGTTATATAGTACCATCCAAAACAACATTCGTAGCATGAACTTATATATTGTATTTAGCCCCACATAGCTTGTAGGAGGAGACCGGAACTGACTTATAAGGATGATGATTTCACATCCTAACATGCTAGTATTTCTTTGGGGGGGTGGGGGGGGGGACGTGGTCTGTTGTAATTCCATGTAGGTTTGGTATTATAACCGAGGCGCCCGATCCAAATCTTGGGGGTACTGATCACGGTAGCCGGTTATGGTTGGTAGGCTACAATGGCGGAGCTAGAATTTTCATATTATAGGCGTTCTTTTTAATTTTTATTCATTTTTCCCGAAATTACAGTTAAGTTAGGATGTTGGTAAGGCAAACTTTTGTCGTACGAAGATAGATTAGTGTTAATCAATTCCATACTAACAAGTATGCCTATGTTTATGCTTTCTTTTCTGCAAATACCAAAGGGTGTTAGAAAAAGGTTAGACTTCTATCGATCAAGATTCTTTTGGCAAAGTGACGATCACAAGAAAAAATATAGATTAACTAAATGAAATATAATTTGTAGACCCAAGGACCAGAGTGGTCTGCAAATTGAGGTGCTCGAAATTAAAAACAAGTGCCTTCTTAGAAAATGGCTTTATAAATTACTATCTGAGCAAGGGGTATGACAAGAACTACTTCATAACAAATACCTGAAAAATAAAATCCTAGCGCAAGTTCAAGCCAAACCAACATACTCCCCGTTCTGGAAAGGCCTGATAAAAGTTAAAGATGGTTTCTTTCATAGAGGATATTTTAAAGTAGGAAATGGGATGGCAAGTCGGTTTTGGGAAGATGTTTGGTTAGGGGACATGCCCTTTGTCCATCAGTATCCATCATTATATAATATAGTTCATGATATCTTATCTCATAATCCTCTTAATATTGGATTTAGGAGGAATTTAACTGGGATAAAATGGGATACATGGTTGTATTTATGTCAGAGATTAATGTAGCTTAACTTGACTAATGAACCGGATTCGTTTAAGTGGAACCTGACCATGGATGGGGTTGTTACCGGTAAATCCATATATGAGGATCTCATAAATGATCATCAGAGACTCTCCACAAAATATTTATGGAAACTTAAAATACCACTAAAGATTAAGATATTCATGTGGTTTTTGAATAAAGAAGTCTTGTTGACTAAATACAATCTTTTAAGAAGAAATTGGAAAGGTTGCAAGAAGTGTTGTTTTTGTGATGTAGAAGAAACTATTGAACACTTATTCCTTTCATGCCCTTTGCAAAAATTATATGGTGTATTGTTTTCTTTATTTATGATCTTCCACCTCTGACCAATATTACTAATATGTTTGGGAATTGGTTAAATGGGATGAATAAGACTAACAAAGATAGAATACGTATAGGGGTACCGGCTTTATGTTGGTCCATTTAAAAATATCGCAATGATATTATTTTTAACAAGGCCCGAGTTCCATCTTTTTTGCAGGTTATTATATCAGCATCCCATTGAATTTAACTCTAGGCTTTCCTACTCCTAAAGCACCAGCGCACAATGATGGTTTCTAGATGCAACCGTCACGACGGTCGCACGGAATATCTACTACCAGGCTTCGTGGCATACTAGTAGATTGAAAGATGTCTAGCTATCCGTATGCTTTACAATTTCGAATTTCTTATCGTTTTTAGATGGTTGGTGTTTGTATCAACCCTCTCTGACCCTTGAGCTGTAATAAGTACGCACTTGATACTTCTTAATAAAAGGCTGTGTGCATCCGCGGATACATAGGCCGGGGTGTAACCCCATTTCAAAAAAAGAGCGTATATACTAGAAACAATTTGGAAAAATTATTGGGTATACGTACATTGCATATCCACGAATTAGCCTAGTTCCACCCCTGGTAGGCTAGAACGTTGTGTTAAGTGGTCTCATAGTGACCGAGATGTGAAAGGGGAAGATTTGTTGTGTTTAGTCTTACATCGATCGTTGAGGGTGTCCCCTCCTGGTTTGGGGGGTGGGGAAACACTGCTTAAATGGATCCGACGTTGCGAGAACAACCGTAAACACTATATTTCCCTTAGCTTCTCTTAGTTCCGGTTTCGTGCTAGCTAGCTTTGCTTTCCAGAAGCTTAACGGCCCCGGAACAACAGCTGCGGCTACGAAGATTCGGCAACTGGCAACGCTGCCGGCAACATTCAGAACAAAATTTGCAGCTCACATTCCAGCTAGTCAGCCCGTACATTATTGCGTTCAATACTACCATATATGTAGTGACCGGGCCGCTGACGTCTTAACTGTACATACGCCCGTTCCAGCAAAGAAACTCAGAACGAGCTAATGTACAGTCTGATAGTACTAGAATCCAAGTCTTAAACTACAACATCTTTGATAGCTGCCACACTGGTTTCACACCTAAGAGTCTAAGACAGACTGACTGAATATTCTTCCACATATAACTAAACTGGAAAGGCCAAGTTTGTTCGTACAACATAGTTCCCGTTTTATGTTATCTTCGCTAGCTGTTGCATCATACCTTTGTCTGGATTGCAGCCGAGCCCTCGGTTGCTTCGCCTACGTACATGTCTGTTTGCAAGGAACTCGTCCATTCTAAAACCTATGCTTGATTTGTCCAGTGAAATTCCCCCACAGTTTCTAGAACACTTGTGCACTGAGGCCGGCCGGCAGAGGACTAGCCGTACTTGTAAGTTACTGGTAAGTAATCTAGTCTAGTCTTGTAACCAAGGTTGTCACGTACACACGTACGTATGTGGGCAGTCAAAAACATCCCTGTCGATCGCGGGTGGCTCCGAGCCATAGGTCCAACCTTTGGGGCGCAATTTTGTCGTCCTCGCGGCAGTAACTAGTTTTCTACTGGGATATGCCGAGAAACCATGCCGCTTCCTTGTCGAGTGAGAACAGAACATGGAGAGGGGGATTTTTTTCAGGTTTTCTTGCTCCTCTAGTGTAGGCCATGTAGCCAGGCCAATCACAAGAGAGAGTCCGTACTCGTACTACGTTCACCGAGCGTTGTTCGCCACGGGCGTGATAGGGCCTCTTTTCGTGTACACACGGTCGATGTATCTCATGTTCATGTGATTGCAATGGCTGTGAAATGATATTAATGTATATATGATTTTTATTTGACGCCGCCTGTGATGCATGTGCTACGTAGGTATGAATGCGATGTGATCTATGTTAGAGTATATATTTGTATATTGTAGTTTCCCCGTGTGTTAGAGGGTTTCCTCTATATTTGCGCCTGTACATGTATTATATATTATGGTCTTTGGCCTTCTGGTAATAGAATAAGTCTATTACCCTAACATGGTATCAGAGCTGTAAGGTAGCTCCTCTCCTAGCAGCAGCCGCCGCCGCCCGTCCCGGCTTCCTGCCGCCGCGCCCGGCCGCCGCCGCTGTCTCTCCCTCGCCTCCTGCGAGCTCGCCCGTCCAATCCGCCCCGGTCGCCGCCCGACCGCCCTGCCCGCCTGGCCGCCGCCGCTGCCTCTCCCTCGCCTCCTGCGAGCTCGCTCGTCCAATTCGCCCTGGTCGCCGCCCGCCGGCCTGTCGTCGTCCGCCGCCTGGCCGCCGTCTCCCGGCCGCTTCCCGGCCATCGCCCGGCCGCCGCCGCCTGCCGGCCGCCGCCCGGCCTGTCGACCCCGTCCGCCGCGGCTGTTGCTGCGTGTTGCGGATCTGATCTGATTTTCGTCAAAAAAACAAAAAAAGTCTTCCTCGTCGGGCTATCTTGCGGTTACTAGCTGTCCGGTGAGTTTTGATGGCGCGAATTATCCTGATTTCGCTGTCTTTATGCGCGTCCACATGCGCGGTCTTCGTCTTTCGGGTGTGCTTTCTGGCGAGGTCTCCTGTCTATCGCGCCTCGCTGCTCCTACGTCGCCTATTGCCCTTGCCCCCGATGCTCCTCAGGATCTGACCGACTACACTCAGTGGATAGATGAGGATGCTTGTGCTGCTGCTGTTCTCACTTCTAGTGTTCTGCCTCAGTATGCTGCTGAGTTCATGGGTCTTCCCACTGCTGCTGCTCAGTGGGCTTTTCTTCGTCAGCGCTATCAGCCGTCTGGGGATGCTCTTTACCTGTCTGTGGTTCGCCAGGAGCATGCTCTTCAGCAGGGTGACTCTACTGTTGATGAGTTCTATACTCAGAGTGCTGCTATTTGGCGTCACTTGATTCTCTTCGTACAGCTGTGTGTGCCACCTGTCCCTGCTGTCTGACTGTGCGCGCGGATCTGGAGTTTTAGCGCGTTTTTGAGTTCTTGCCGCGTCTCCGTAAGGAGTTTGAGCCGCGCCGTGCCCAGCTGCTTGCACGTGGTCGTGTTCCGCTCTCTGAGGTATTGTCTGAGCTTCGCGCTGAGGAGACTCGTCTTCGTGGTGCTGGTCTTCTTGAGGTTCCCTCCGTACTTGCTGCTCATGGTCCTCCTATGTCGTCGGCTTCGTTGCGGTCTCCAGTACCGCCGATACTCTCTACTCCTCCGGTTCAGGGACAGAGTCAGCCTCAGCAGCCTCGTGGTATGACAGCACCTCCTCTTCCCCCCTGTGCCTACTGTGGCAAGCCTGGCCACGATGTCTCTAGCTGCTGGAGGAGGGATCCTAGCTTATGTCAGCAGTACCATGCTCGTAGGCAGGCTGGTTCTTTAGGATCTTCTGCTGTTGCACTGTCTGATCAGGAAATTCTTCGTGGTCAACTCGCTGCTACAGGCTCTTCCTCGTCGGGTACTGTTGGTTCTATGCCTAGCTCTTCTGGCACCGCGCGACCACCGCCTTCTACACAGTCAGGTACGTCATCCCCGTGGTATCTGGATTCTGGAGCTTCTTATCATATGACTTATGCGTCCTCTATTCTTTCTGCTCTTCGCTCTCTTATTTCTCATGTCTGTGTTATCACGGCTGATGGTACCTCTCTTCCTGTTTCCAGTCGAGGCACCCTTTCTACTTCATCTTTCTCTGTTCCTGACGTTTCTCATGTTCCTAGTCTTAAGATGAACCTTTTCTCTGCTAGTCAGCTTACTGATTCTGGTTGTCGTGTCATTCTTGACGCTGATTCTTGTGCGGTTCAGGATCGCCGTACCCAGGCCCTGCTTGGAGCTGGTCCTCGCAGCCTTGAGTCTCCGGGGCTATGGGAGTTAGACTGTCTTCGCGTTCCATCCACCAACACTTCATCTACTAGTTCTTCTGCGGTTGCTTCTTCTGTCACTGGCTCTTTTCAGCATTGGCATCATCGGCTGGGTCACCTTTGTGGCTCCCGTCTATCGTCCTTAGTTCGTCGTGGTCTTCTGGAGTCTGTCTCAGGAGATGTGTCTTTACATTCGTGTCAGGGTTGTAGGTTAGGCAAACAGATTCAGCTTCCCTATCCTACTAGTGTGTCTGTATCTCAGCGACCTTTTGATTTAGTTCATTCAGATGTTTGGGGTCCGGCTCCCTTTGCTTCCAAAGGGGGCCATCGATACTATATTTTATTCATTGATGATTTTTCACGGTACACCTGGTTGTTTTTTATGCGCTCTCGTAGTGAGGTGCTCTCTATTTATCAGCGTTTTGCGTCCATGGTTCGTACTCAGTATTCCACGCCTATTCGTGTGTTTCATGCTGATTCCGCAAGAGAGTATATCTCCCAGCACCTGCGTGGTGTCCTTGCTGAGCAGGGCACCCTTACTCAGTTCTCGTGTCCCGGCGCCCATGCTCAAAATGGTGTCGCCGAGCGTAAGCATCGTCATATTCTTGAAACTACCCGTGCTATGATGATTGCTTTCTCTCTTCCGCCGCATTTCTAGGCTGAGGGCTACATCGACTTACCTCATTAACATTCAGCCTTCTGCTGCCCTTCAAGGTGGTATTCCTCTCGAGCGTCTCTCTGGTAGCTCTCCAGACTATTCGACTCTTCGTTTATTTGGTTGTGTTTTCTATGTTCTTCTACCTCCTCGCGAACGCACCAAACTGACCGCTTAGTCTGTTGAGTGTGTTTTTCTCGGATACAATGATGAGCATAAGGGCTATCAATGTTGGTACCCCATTGGTCGTCGGATGCGCATCTCTCGTGATGTCATGTTTGATGAGACGCGTCCCTTCTATCCTCGCCCCACCTCTGGTACTTACCCGGTGGATGATATCTCTTTTCTTCTTTTTCCTGATGCACCTCCTGCTGTCCCTTCTTCTCCACCTCTTACTTCTGATGCGCCCCCTTCGATTTTGGCGCCATCGTATCCTTCGTCTAGTTCCCCTAGTTCTCCTCGTTCTCCTCTAGTTTCTTCTCCACCTCGTTCTCCGGCTTCGAACCCTTCCTCTGTTATTCCTTCTTCCTCTTCTTCTGATGAGTCGTCCTCCGCCGATGAGCTTCCCTCTTTGCGGCCTGTTCGTCAGCGTCGTGCTCCAGACCGTTACTCTCCTAGTCAGTATGGTCTCTCTATCGTATCTGAGCCAACTTCTTATCAGGATGCCGAGCGTCATCCTGAATGGCAGCTTGCCATGGCTGAGGAGATCGCTGCGCTTGAGCACATTGGCACCTGGGATCTTGTTTCTCCCCCTCCTGGTGTTCGTCCTATCACATGTAAGTGGGTCTATAAAATTAAGACCCGCTCTGATGGATCTCTTGAGCGCTATAAAGCGCGTCTTGTGGCTCGTGGCTTTCAGCAGGAGCACGGCCGTGACTATGATGAGACTTTTGCCCCTGTGGCTCATATGACCACTATTGAAAGAACAATGTGGGCCCCCATGTGTGGTTTTGGTAATTAATGACTATGGACTAATGCTTGTATCAAGTTGTACTTGTAGGAATTTTCCATAGGCAATGCTTGAACCATATGTTGGCTTCAAGGTTTGGAGAATAAGAAAGTGAAGAGGATCAAGTGGTGACCAAGGTGTTCAAAGAGTGATCCACAGATTGTTCATGTGAGAGTTAAAACTATGAAGATCTCATGCTTAAAGCTTGCCAACCTCGGTGATCATGGATCGATGAAGACAAGGTCAAAGTAAAGGTTTCCCCATGTTGTATGGGGGAGTAACTTGCAAGTCTTCATCAAGCAAGTGCGTGCAAGAGCAATCAAGAAAGGTGTTCCATCTTGAGAAGGACAAGACCATCTACATCATAATCAAGTGGAATATGCGCAAGGCAAAGGTATGATCTTGATAGGGTTTCTTTCTTACCGGTCTTGGGATGTTAGTTGGGGAGACCGGTTTATAGGATAGATAACCGTACTATCAAGAGGGGCTCTCAAGTGAGTAACTCGATCATATCGTTCAGAGAGATCTCAAGCCTTTGCATACTTTGCATCATCCTTTCTCGGTTGTTATTTGTATCTTATCCATGTGAGGTTCTAGAGCTTGTGGTAATATTCATAACAAGCCCTAATTCATCAAAAACGGATTTCCCTTTTATATCATATTGCATTTTTGATCTTTGAGTTTTTCCGGTTTCTCACCAAGAGAGGTATCTCACTTTATAATACATGAAATGTTCTCTCTTGGTGGTATCCAATATTTTCACTTTTTTTTGGGTACCTATTATTGTCCTATTTCAAACAAAATTGGTTTCGGGTCAATCGGAGTTTCCAAACTCTAGATATCGCCATTTGAAGTTTGCCTCTTATTTGGTCCTGACCGGAGTCTATGGTTTGCGTGTACCGGAGTCTCCGGTGTGGTCCGGAGTTTCCGGAACTGTCTCTGGTGGTGACTTCAGAATTAGGGCTGGGACATACTGTATGGGTCTTCAATGGAACTGCTCGAGTTTTTACAGGCTTTCTCCTCCATTCTTGACCCTCTTGAGCTTGCTCCCCCTTCCATCCCTCCCTTGATTCTTGCATATACTTCAGGGATTTGAAAGAGGAGATCTAGATCTACAATCCCACCAATCCATCTCTCCTCTAAGTGAGGGGAACATCTTGGGATCTAGATCTTGGAGTCTTTTGTGGATTTCCTCCTTTGTTCTTCCTCTCTTATTCCCCCACAAGCTTTTGTAGCTTTGGTGGAATTTGGGAGAGAAGGATTTGAGAACTACTTGTGTTCTTGCCATTGCATTTGGTGCATCGGTTTGAGTTCTCCCCGGAGGATTTGGTGAGTGAAAGTTGAGAAGCTTTTTACTCTTGGGCTCTTGGAACCCTAGACGGTTTGTTGGTGTTGCAGGTTGTGGCCTTGGTGGCGTTTGTTGGGAGCCTCCAATTAAGTTGTGGAGAAGTGCCCCAACCTTGTGAGAGGTTCCGGTTTGCCACCGACAAGTGCACCGATAGTGGAAGCGTGGATCGATCCCGTTGGGGTGAGATTCACCGGAGAATAAGGGAGGCCTTTTGTGGCGTTGGTGGTTTGATACCACCCCCTCTCCAAACAAGGCGTACTCCATGTTGGGAGGAACTCGGTAAAGTATCGTCGTCCCCGTGTGTCTCGGTTATCTCTATACCCGAGCTCTTTACTTATGCACTTTACATTGTGATATCCTTCGTGCTTGAAGTAATATATATCTTGCTATCACTTTGTTGCTTGTATTTCTTAGCATAAGTTGTTGGTGCACATAGGTGAACCTTAGTTGTTCTAGGTTATGCTTAACAAAGTAAACACTAGTTTTATTCCGCGTTTGTTGAGCCACTCTAGGAAAAGTTTAATCGCCTATTCACCCCCCCTCTAGGCAACATCTGTATCCTTTCAATTGGTATCAGAGCCCGGTATCTCATTTTATGCTTCACCGCCTTGAGAGTAAAGATGTAGGCTAGGGGATTAGTGCACAAGGACACGCTCACATTCGTTGGCACAAATTATGATGTTTGGAAAATTCGCATGCTTAATTTATTTCGGGAAATTCACCCAATTATCGAGGGATATCTATATGTGGGTTTCTCTTCTCCTATGGATACCCAAAAAAAATCTTTAGAGGAGAAGTTAAACTCTCATATAGATGCTCTAGCTACTAAAATTCTTTTGCATGTTGTGAGCAATGTAGTTCTTTCTTCTATCATGCCTTATTCAAGCGCTCGTGAGATATGGACCAAGTTTCAAGATAAATATAGCAAGTCCAACATTATTGAGGATGATTGTGTTGCTTCCACTTCCGGTCGAGATGAGTTCTCATCCTCTACCACTTCACCAACATGTGACTTTTCACAAGGAAATGATATGGTGAGTGGTGATAGAAATTGCAATATGGATAGTGTGTTCACTATTTGTAATCCCTCATATCTATCTAGTTGCAATGATCTATATTTGGACCTTAACACTTCTAGCACTCAAAATTCCTCACATGCTTGTGTTAATAGTCCTTGCATATCATGTAGAAATGACTTGAATAAATCTCATGATGATATGCTCATGTTGTCTTGTTGCCATGATAAAAATGCTTCTATTTCCTCTAGTGCTTGTGTTGCTAACCATGTAGAGGAAAATGAAGATTCTATGGGCCAAGACAAGGTCTTAAAGAGAGCTACAAGTGCAATCTCATCATCACCTTCCTCCGGTTCTCACATGTGCCTTATGGCTAAGGGAACAAAGGTAACCTCTTTGAATCCCATTGTATCTCATGATGATGAGGTTGAGAATGATAATGATGATTATAGAGGTAAGTATGATATTACCTCTATTAATAAAATGGGAGAGGTTGTCTATAGCGCTCTCTTCAAAAATCAAATTGCTTCCTCCAACTTTCTTGAAATCTTGAATTGTGCCATAGAAGGCAATGATCTTATTGAGGAGCAAGAAAACTTAATTGATGAAAAGTTTGCACTTGAGCGTGAGTATGCCAATGAAGTTGCACAACTAAAGGACTCCCTTGAAGAAGAACAAACCACTAAAGAATCTCTTGAGGAGACTTTTACTCTAGAATTATCTATAGTAAAGGAATACCATGATAGAGAACTTGTGGTGGCTAACTCCTTCAAGGTTAAAAATTATGAACTTGAAGTTGCTTGTGCTAAACTTGTTGAGGATTTTAATCACCTCGAAAATGGCTCTCGGTTCGTTAAGAGGGAGCTCATCAAACTCACCGAGTCACATGAGCAACTTAAAGCTTCATATTTTAAAAGAGCTTGACAAGTTTCCCTCACCTCTTGCTAATAATAATGATGCTTGTGCTACTAACTCTATTTCTTGTGAAGCATCTATTTTGAAGGAGAATGTTGAGCTAAAGGCTCAACTTGCTTTGCTAACTAGCAACTATGGGAAATTAGAAGAAAGTCATGTTAAGCTCTCGAGCTCGCATGAGGATCTTCTAGTCTCCCATGGTAGGCTAAAGTTATCTCATGAGGCCATCGTGTCAAAGGTAACATCTAGTGGGCCTCATGTGGACATTAGCACTACATATACTCCAAATGTTATATTTCCATGTGCTAGTCCTTGTAGTTCATCCTCTCACAACCATGATATATCTCGTGATGAATTACATTCCGTGCCTTGTTGCTCTAACAATGTAGCATCTACTTCCTCTAGTGTTTTTGTTGAAACTAACCATGTAGAGGAAATCAAAGGCTCAAGGCTCAAGTCACTTCTTTGAATAATGACTTGAAAAAGGGTCATCAAGGGAAGGTCACACTCAACAAAATCTTGAGTGTGCAAAAATCCCCCAATGATAAGAGTGGGCTTGGATTCAACTCCAATATCAAGAACAAGTCCACTATCAAGTTGAAGCACAAGGACAACAAGAAGAATTGCCAAGATCAAGTCAAGAATCCGGCCAACATTGTTTGCTTCAGGTGCAAGGAAGAAGGGCACCATGTTAGATCTTGCCCATTGAAGAAAAAGCCTCTTAGTGTGAAGCAACAAGGGAAGCGGCCTCAAGCTCCACCTCAAGTCATTAATGGGCCTCCTCCTAAGAGGACTACTCGAGCTCTTCCTCGAGTTGTGGCTTGACCTAAGAATAAAGATGGCAAGAGTAGAACTTGCTACATATGCCGTGAGAAGGGGCATATTTCTTCCTCATGCACTATCGATATCTCCTCATCCAACCCTATCATTATTGATGATACTTATTCTCTTTGTAAGGATGAGGTTGGCAATGTATTTGCCAAATTTTTTGGTGCCCAATGTGGTGTCAAGAAAAGATCCATTTGGGTTGCCAAGCCTATTGTGACTAACTTCTTAGGACCCAACTTGGTTGGGGACCAACAAGCCAAAACTTGATCAATAGGTATTGTTGAAGGGCATTGGAGACTTGGTTACATTATGAAGAATTGAGGGATCTTCATCAATTATTTGTGTCAAGCCAAGCCATTTGGATTATCATGATTATGTTATATATCCAATGTTCCTCCTTGCGGTAACATATGCTTAACTCATTACATTGAAAGTTACTCGCCCCCTTGTGCATGTGTTGGTTTTGTATCTTCCATGATTTTGTACATGTTGTGCTTTCCACCTAATTATCTTGAGGTATCAAGCATATTTGTGTATGATTTGGTGGCACACCATGTATGTGTGTTTCTTGTGTTTGAGCCTTACTTGTTTACATTTGGTATCTTATTTGGCTCTTGTGAGAGATTAATGGATTATCCCATTTTGGGGGAGTATTATGATTGGGCATTCCACAATCCTAAAATTGTGTGTAGATGAGTAATACCACCTAGTATTTATATTGGATTACTGTCTAGTGTCTATGTGGTATAATTATCATGAGAAAATTAAGTTTTATAAGGTCCATTAATTATCTCTATTTGTATACTTTTGCCTCATGTTGGTTTCATGGTAGTATCACATTATGGGGAGTCATATGCTTATGCATATTACAATCCTATAAAATGTGAACATTCGAGGTTGTGTCACTTAGAATTGATATTGATAATTATCTAGCTCCTATGTGACACATTTTGCTCATACAAGTTCCAATTTGCCTGAATGCCTTTATTGCTCATATTTTGGATTTGTATGTGAGAATGTTTCTTGGTATGTGTTTCCTCATATTTAGATATATATATCCTCATGGAAACCATTTGCTTCAAGCTACTCTAATCACTAGTGATTGTGTGACTATTGGAAGCTACCAAGAATCTTGTTCGAAGCATCAATTGTAATTCTTATATTTTGTTATATGCTTCTTGTTGTGACTATGATCTTGGATATCCATGCAAGCTACCTTGGCAAAAGTATACCCAATATTTATTGTCCTTGGACAATGAATACTCAATTTATGGTAGAATTTACTGATCATATTCACGTTGGCCCTTGCTTAATCTTGTCCTATCTATGAACAAGTAAATGTTTTGTGTGCTCCCATGCCTTACTTACCTCTTATGAATCTTCTTATTTTATTGATATCCTCTTGTGTTTTATTTAATATAGGTAGTAGTGATGATCTCATTTGTGTACATTTTGCATTCAAAAGAAAATTATATATAATGTACTACTTATGGGTGAGCTCTCCTATATTATCTAGAACAATCCTTTTATGCTTCTTGTTTTGTTCCATATCATGTTTTATATGCTTGGAAGCTCAATCTTTTCGTTTTGGTATTTTGTGCCATCATGAAAAGTTTGGGGAGTTTGGTTTCTTGTTGGAACCTTGCTCTTTTTGGGAGTTGGTTTTGTCTCATTCCTTGTTTCATGTTTTGTCTATTTTTAGAATGAGATAAATCCTTGATCATTTGTATTCTTATATATCTTTTGCTCTTTGGATTTTTCCTAGTTTATTTGTTGAACTTGTAAATCTTTCATGTGTTGAATTGGTTCTTTGATACAATTTGGACACCATTTGTCATGTCTCACTCTTTTGTGTGACATCTCGGTTTACTTGGTGCTTTTGTTTAAATTGTATCTCCTTTTTGGTTCTTGAAAGCCTCGTGCAGGCATATTTGCTACATGTTTATATTATGGCATGTTTGCTTTCTTTGATCCAATATATAGGGAAAACTCCACCAAATCCCATAGGCTAGGTTGTGCATGAAATTCAATTTCATATCAATATGCACATATTTATGTGGAGTCTCTCCTATGTATTGTATTTGCACTAACTACATTGGACCCAATAAGTTTGGGGACCATTTTGTACTTAATTGTGTTTTAGGTACATTGGAGATATATTGGATGCTTGTCTCTCGATTTTGAAGAAGTAGTGCTTACAAGAAAATTTGAGGCAAACTGTAGGATGATCAACGAATTCCTATCCTCTACATCCTACCAATTATATCTCGGTAACAAGTATCTCTTGCTCATGCATATTTATCTTACTTCCAACCTTTTGTAGGTTGCATCTTGGCATGAATTCTTGTTATTGTATTTATTGTTGTATTTCTAGCCATGGTATTAAAATAACTCTCTATTGTAAACGTGCATAATTTGAGATGAGTTCATATAATTGGGACTATACAAAATCATGCATATGATCCACCAATCCCAAATATGTCAATCTAGCAATTTTATTGCCTATCTTTTCCTCAACTTCTCTCATGTGCAATAGCGAATTTTGCTAGTTGATTTCTCCTTGTGATACTTGTTGCCTTTCTCCATATATTCCAACTTTATCCTTTTCCCTTGGTGATAGTTGTAATGTATGGGGTGTGTTGGTTGTTGAAGCTAATCGATGTACAATAAGATATTTGAGCCTTTTGGCCATGCTTTCAAGAAAAAGCTTATTGGTATTGTCATGACTTCATTTTGGATATCTTTCTCTATTAATTTTAAGTATCTACTTTGTGTGTACATGTTTCTTTGTGGATCAATATCTTTGCAAGATTGTCTACTTAGAAACTTATACACATGAAAGAGGTTACTCAATTTTTTTGATATCTTCCTTGTTTCGTGTGTGTTGTATGGTCATACTAAGCAATATCATTCACTGAAGACTATGTGGATACGCAATGATCATCCTTGTACTAGTATTATAATATTCTTTGTCATGCATCTCACACATCCTTCTGGTTGGGCCCGCTAATATGTTGTCTCTTACTTATTGCTCAACCATTTGTTTCTTGCAAATTTTATGCCTTGGTATTTGCTCATTTGCACAAAGCTGTTTTATAAGTAAAATAGAGGAAGTGAGGATTCCATGTTGTGCACATTGTATTCACATACAAAAACCTAATGTTGCACATACCTTGGGGAGCTTCCTAATTTTATTTATAGCATCACTTTGTGCTTATCATATTTGTTCTCTCATGCCTTGTATTGTTAAAATGGAGTTGGATGAGTGAGTATTCCATGATTATGCACTTTGTTCCCAAATGCAATTATCATAATTGGTGCATTATCTTTGGGGATCTCATCTAATTCATTTAATAATGCTCATTTATCTTATTTCTCATTTATTGTGCCTTAAATGTTTATGGAGGAGTGAGGATTCCATATTTGTGCATTTTTGTATTGAAATACAATGATTATAAAGTATGCACAAATCTTGGGGAGCTTCTCTATTTTATTTAAGAATTTATTTGATCTTTCATTGTTGTGTTTTAAATGCCTATGGGGGAGCAAGGATTCCATATTTGTGCATTATGTATTCCAATGCATTTATTTAATTGTGCACAAATCTTGGAGAGCTTCTCTGTTTGTTATTTAAAACACTCATCTACTCGTATCATAATATCTTGTTGTTTCCATTTGGACTCATTTGTTGTTTTCAATTGGTTTGCCGGATCTTGTGATTGCTTACATCATTTGTTGATGCTTCTTTTATTTTATTTCTTTTGGCAATGTTTGGGTCCTCGATATAGTTCTACTTCCTCCCAAGTATTCATCATTGGATATGTGCGAATGCACACCTTTGGGGATCTATCACTATATTGGCCTTCTAGAACTTGTCACCCATTTCGGCAATCGATGCCAATGGGGGAGAAGTTTTAGAGGGTTTAAGGGAAATGGTTTATGATTTGCGTTTGTTTCCTAAGCATTTGCTTTTCATGCTCTTGCATCTTTGTTGTTGCTTATCATGTGGTATATATATAGGAAACTCCACCAATGATAATGATTGGCAATATATGCAATGAAATTCAAGTTCATCACACATGCATAGATTGTGGGGGAGTTTCCTCTATATATGGTGATGGTACCAATATCACATACTTCTGTAGTATTTTGATATTGGTGCTACCATTTTTAAATTCCTTATATAAACCCTCTCAAAGGGATTGTCATCAATTACCAAAATGGGGGAGATTGAAAGAACAATGTGGGCCCCCATGTGTGGTTTTGGTAATTAATGACAATCTCTATGGACTAATGCTTGTATCAAGTTGTACTTGTAGGAATTGTCCATAGGCAATGCTTGAACCATATGTTGGCTTCAAGGTTTGGAGAATAAGAAAGTGAAGAGGATCAAGTGGTGACCAAGGTGTTCAAAGAGTGATCCACAGATTGGTCATGTGAGAGTTAAAACTATGAAGATCTCATGCTTAAAGCTTGCCAACCTCGGTAATCATGGATCGATGAAGACAAGGTCAAAGTAAAGGTTTCCCCATGTTGTATGGGGGAGTAGCTTGCAAGTCTTCATCAAGCAAGTGCGTGCAAGAGCAATCAAGAAAGGTGTTCCATCTTGAGAAGGACAAGACCGTCTACATCATAATCAAGTGGAATATGCGCAAGGCAAAGGTACGATCTTGATAGGGTTTCTTTCTTATCGGTCTTGGGATGTTAGTTGGGGAGACTGGTTTATGGGATAGATAACCGTACTATCAAGAGGGGATCTCAAGTGAGTAACTCGATCATATCGTTCTGAGAGAGCTCAAACCTTTGCATACTTTGCATCATCCTTTCTCGGTTGTTATTTGGATCTTATCCATGTGAGGTTCTAGAGCTTGTGGTAATATTCATAACAAGCCCTAGTTCATCAAAAACGGATTTCCCTTTTATATCATATTGCATTTTTGATCTTTGAGTTTTTCCGGTTTCTCACCAAGAGAGGTATCTCACTTTATAATACATGAAATGTTCTCTCTTGGTGGTATCCAATATTTTCACTTTTTTTGGGTACCTCTTGTTGTCCTATTTCCAACAAAATTGGTTTCGGGTCAATCGGAGTTTCCAAACTCTAGATATCGCCATTTGAAGTTTGCCTCTTATTTGGTCCTGACCGGAGTCTCCGGTTTGCGTGGACCGGAGTCTTCGGTGTGGTCCGGAGTTTCCGGAACTGTCTCCGATGGTGACTTCAGAATCAGGACTGGGACATACTGTATGGGGGTCCGGAGCCAGGTCCGGAGGTTACCCCGGAGTCTCCGGTGTTGGCTCAGTCCGGAGTCTCCGGTGTTGGAAGACCGGAGTCTCTGGTCTTGTTGGGTCAGGGATGGCCCAGGTCATTCAGATGGGTGGTCCAGAGGCTTGCCCGGAGGATGGGCCGGAATCTCTAGTGTAAACCGGAGTCTCCGGTCTGACTTTCCCCAACGGGCAGAAAACGGTCAGAAATCTGTGGGCCTATAAAAAGGGGCCCTTCTTCCCCAATGGAACTGCTCGAATTTTTACAGGCTTTCTCCTCCATTCTTGACCCTCTTGAGCTTGCTCCCCTTCAATCCCTCCCTTGATTCTTACATATACTTCAGGGATTTGAAAGAGGAGATCTAGATCTACAATCCCACCAATCCATCTCTCCTCTAAGTGAGGGGAACATCTTGGGATCTAGATCTTGGAGTCTTTTGTGGATTTCCTCCTTTGTTCTTCCTCTCTTATTCCCCCACAAGCTTTTTGTAGCTTTGGTGGAATTTGGGAGAGAAGGATTTGAGCACTACTTGTGTTCTTGCCATTGCATTTGGTGCATAGGTTTGAGTTCTCCTCGGAGGATTTGGTGAGTGAAAGTTGAGAAGCTTTTTACTCTTGGGCTCTTGGAACCCTAGACGGTTTGTTGGTGTTGCAGGTTGTGGCCTTGGTGGCGTTTGTTGGGAGCCTCTAATTAAGTTGTGGAGAAGTGCCCCAACCTTGTGAGAGGTTCCAGTTTGCCACCGACAAGTGCACCGATAGTGGAAGCGTGGATCGATCCCGTTGGGGTGAGATTCACCGAAGAATAAGGGAGTCCTTTTATGGCGTTGGTGGTTTGATACCACCCCCTCTCCAGACGAGACATACTCCATGTTGGGAGGAACTCGGTAAAATATCGTCGTCCCCGTGTTCCTCGGTTATCTCTATACCCGAGCTCTTTACTTATGCACTTTACATTGTGATAGCCTTCGTGCTTGAAGTAATATATATCTTGCTATCACTTTGTTGCTTGTATTTCTTAGCATAAGTTGTTGGTGCACATAGGTGAACCTTAGTTGTTCTAGGTTGTGCTTAACAAAGTAAACACTAGTTTTATTCCGCCTTTGTTGAGACACTCTAGGAAAAGTTTTAATCGCCTATTCACTCGCCCTCTAGGAAACATCTGTATCCTTTCAACTATGCGTAATCTTCTTGTTGTTGCTTCTGTTCGACGCTGGTCTGTGTCTCAGCTTGATGTTCAGAACGCTTTTCTTAATGGCGAGTTGAGTGAGGAGGTTTACATGCAGCCTCCTCCTGGGTATTCTATTCCCGATGGGATGGTTTGTCGTCTTCGACGTTCCCTTTATGGCCTGAAACATGCCCCTCGTGCCTGGTTTGAGCGCTTTGCCTCTATGGTTACTGCTGCTGGTTTCTCTCCTAGTTTTCATGATCCAGCGCTATTTGTTCACACTTCTCCTCGTGGACGCACTCTTCTTCTTCTCTATGTTGATGATATGATCATTACTGGTGATGATCCTGAGTATATTGCCTTTGTCAAGGCTCGTCTTTGTGGTCAGTTTCTTATGACTGATCTTGGTCCTCTTCGCTATTTTCTTGGGATTGAGGTCTCCTCCACTTCTGATGGCTTTTCTATCTCTCGGGAAAAGTATATTAAGGATCTTCTTGCTCGTGCTTCTCTTGGGGATGAGCGCACTGTTGAGACTCCTATGGAGCTTAATGTTAAGCTTCGTCCTACTGATGGTGATCCTCTTCCTGATCCCACGCGTTATCGTCATCTTGTTGGGAGTCTTGTTTATCTTGTTGTCACTCATCCTGATATCTCTTATCCTGTTCATATTCTGAGTCAGTTTGTCTCAGCTCCTACCACCGTTCACTACATTCATCTCCTCCGTGTCCTTCGTTATCTTCGTGGAACGATCACTCATCGCCTTTTCTTTCCTAGTTCCAGCTCTCTCCAGCTCCAGTGCTACTCAGATGCTACGTGGGAGAGTGATCCTACGGATCGTCGTTCACTTTCTGCTTACTGTGTGTTTCTTGGTGGTTCGCTTGTTGCTTGGAAGACGAAGAAACAGGTAGCGGTTTCCCGTTCGAGTGTTGAGGCTGAGCTGCGGGCTATGGCTTTGTTGATTGCCGAGGTGACCTGGTTACGGTGGTTGCTTGCAGCTTTTGGGGTCTCTGTTATGACACCCACTCCACTTTTGTCTGACAGTACAAGTGCTATCAGTATTGCACTTGATCCGGTCAAGCATGAGCTGACCAAGCATATTGGTGTTGATGCTTTTTATACACGTGCTCAGGTGCAGGATCAGGTTGTTGCGCTTCATTATGTGCCTTCAGATTTCCAGTTGGCGGATTTCTTTACAAAGGCACAAACTCGAGCGCAGCATGACTTCTTACTCTCCAAACTCAGTGTTGTGGATCCACCATGAGTTTGAGGGGGAGGGGTGTTAGAGTATATATTTGTATATTGTAGTTTCCCCGTGTGTTAGGTTTTTTTTTGTATATTTGCGCATGTACATGTACTATATATTGTGGCATTTGGCCCTCTGGTAATACAATAAGTCTATTACCCTAACAATGTACTCATAGTCCTGGAGGAAAATACTGCAAACAGCTGCCTCCTCCCACCTCCGTCTCCTCCATAGATTGGTCCCCCTACTCCATCTAGCCTTGCCAATGTCGGTAGGAGTGGGAAACTGATCTATGAGTGCATGTTTTAATAGAAATAGTGCTTTCAATATATTGTGTTGAGATTTTGCTAACTGTTTTTTCTTTTGACCCCGCGTTAATGTAGATGGTATCATCTATTATAAGTAGTCTTTGGCCCTTTGGTCAACGACAAGATCTTTTTCCTGACGTCAATGGTGGTGTTAGAAGATTACAAGTCTTTAGGTATAGACCTTTAGATCTTGCTTCGCCAGATCGATTTTGGTTTTTTCTCATGGTTGCCTCTAGAAGGATTGTTCTCGCAATATTTGTCCCCACTGCTACGCCTTTGACAATGGTGATTCATATTCTCTACTTCCTAGCGATGTCGACTAGACTATTCGGTTATTTTTCAGGAATACCGGTGTTAGTATTCTTGCTGATGTTAGTTGATTACTTTAATGGTTGTGTGTGTCCACATAGCTTTGGTATTGTGGATCAAATTAAAATTATGGCAGAACCATCGTTGGTATTTACATGTCTGGTTTGGTATCAATGTCACTTTTTTTTGATTGTCTTCAGAAAAGTACAAGTGTCATGGAAGAAGAAAGAGTCTGAAGACCTCGAAGATTTGCTAGATTCTTTTAGCTTTTATTTTGTAATCACTGCAGTCATCTTTGGTATCACTACCATATACTTCTCGCTACTATAAATATATCAAGGTATTGATTGTCAGAAAAAAGCACCTTCGACTTTTTTCTAACAGATGAACTTATTATATAAGGAAGTTAATTAACATAGCAATGTTCTACTATCTTCGGTGTAGCACAATTAGTGGGTTATTAATTTATTTTTTCATTGTGATAAGACTATGCACCTGAACGCAACAAGTGTCACCTGAATGCAACAAGTGTCACCTGGCATCTGCATAGTCATGCACACACCCAAACATAGCACATGTCTTCGAGGGCCGCTTCATAACAACAAGGTTGCTCTTGTGAACCTCACAATTGCGCCTAAGGTGGAAGGGTTGATCTAACATACCAATCCCTTTAGCGAGTTGGAGGCAAGACAGACCAAAAGGGGGAAGACACCATCTACGATGTGCCAAACACTATGTGCATTGTATTTTCTTCTTCAAGTCATGGATTTTTTAGGATCGATGTTGCCAACAATTCCCACCAAAGATCGGAGACTTTGCGCCAACCTATGTGGATACTAATATCTTGTCTTGTCGGTTCCAGAAGTGGTGCCGAACTCTAGAGGAGGCAACATTGGCTCGCCATCGACACATGGGGGATAGAGATGATGAAGAACCCCAAAGGACTGGATTGTGTATTCTTTTGATGTCAAGGTTTATCTAGCATTCTTTTGCTCATTTTCGAAAAAAAGGGACAAACACCAATTATATGGCTCCATACGCTACCAAGTCTGTGCATCCAAGAAGGAAACAATTTCATGGCATCATTACTTCATGGCTAGAAAAAAACTAGCTTTCCCCCTAACCCAAGGAGATATGAGGCATAGAACGTGGTCACTTACTCACCTTCTTCCACTCTAGCATTGGCTGTGAATGGCTCACCCTCCTAGCCCTAGACTACAAACACTCAAAGGCCAATAATTGTGCCAAGTGCATCTCACGACGTTAGTAAGTGATGGGTGTATTCTCTGTTAAGTCTATGTATCTTGATCTTATGAATGGTCATACGAGGTTTCTGCGAAAATATTTATGGAAGTTAAAGATTCCATTAAAGATAAAAATATTTATGTGGTTTTTTAATAATAAATTACTTTTAACAAAAGATAATCTTGTAAAACGAAATTGACATGGATGCCAAAACTGTTGTTTATGTGACTCAACATAGATAGAACATCTCTTATTTTATGCCCATTTTCTAGGATTATTTGGCGTATGGTCTACTTCACTTATAATATACTCCCACCATCTAACATTACCAATATATTTAGAAACTAGCTAAATGGTATTGATAAGAAGTCTAAAGCTCGAATATGAATTTGCATATTTATATTGGTACATATGGACGTGTAGGAATAATATTGTATTTAACAAACAAACTGGTATAATTACTTTGCAGGTTATTCGACTGGCTACACACTGGATCCAATTATGGTCCTACCTACTCCTACAGAATCAGCGGAAGCTCATGGATAATGGATGCAACAGGCTGATGGCGGTTCCACATGACTTCTATTTTTAGGCTAGTGGGTGGCGTCACATTAGTGGAATTCAAAATGGATAGCTTTTTATTGTTTTTCATTTTTTTCGCTCGTTGATATATATCTTAACCTTGGCTAATCCATGATTGTAAGAATTTGGGTATTTTGAAATGTGCAATAAGAAAGGATGTGTGCATCGATTGATGCTGAGGCCGGGGCTTAGTTCCCCATTTTGACAAAAAAAGTAAGTGATGGGTCTTACGGGAGAGAGATTTTAAAAACAAATGATGAGTCCAAAATTGAAGCATATTTATCTTATGTTTTCGCACAAGTAGAGTAGGATTTTTGGTATTTTATTGCGCTCACACTCACCTTTTTCTCCTTGTTTCAATAAGATCCCGAATTAGTAAGTCTCTTGTGAACATATCAATTGGAACTGTCATATTATACAGTAATATGATATTTCTAAGTGATAAATGTCATTTAATTGATTTTTCCATGCACCTAGGAGAATAAAAAACATGGAGGAAGGCTATAGGGGGCTTAATGACCAGTGGTACAGGCAGAATTTACTTGTATCGTCTACCCGTACCACCTGTCAGCGCGTCCGCCTCGTCAAATACTCTCATCATGCAAAGACGGATCTGAGATCCGACATTCAAAGAAAATTTGAGCCTTGAAATACCATGCCAGAGAGGGATCTGGAGCAGGAACTAAGAGAAGATAAAATCCTTGCTGCTTCACGGATCATCGGAGGATATCACATCATCCCCTTTATCGTCAACCGCTACATCTCCATAATTCACCATTAGTATTCCCATTTTTCATACTTTAGATATTGTTGTAATTCCAAATCCAATTGTGGTTTACACTAGGTTTATCCCTATACTTTTATCCATTCATTTGAATATGATGATGTTGTTGATTGCTTCCAAGTGCGAGTAGTTACCTTTGTTCTTGGAGAGATGGGAAACCCTAACATTATTATGAAATAAAAAAGATGATCTGTTACTTTTATCCATGATCCATTGATCTATGATATTGTGTTTGATCTCTCTCTTTAGATGGTATGTGTAGTCGACCTCATATCATTTGCCTGCGGGTCTAAACAGAGGGTGATACCCTTAGGACATGTATGGCAGTATGTCGAGTATTACTTTTATGACTACAAGCATTAGCTTATAACCTGCACGGTCAAAGGGGGAATGAAGAGAGATTCACTAAGCTAATTACGATATTCATGAAAAAACCGTTAATTGTGGTGGTCTGTATGAGTGATTGCTCCGAGGCATCACAATGGTTATTTAGAGATGACCTCATTACCCGACTCAAGAAAGCGACTGCCCACGAGTCTTATAGAGAACATAATATTATGAAACTCTCTCGAGACATATCATGACTAAATAAACAAATTATCCTAATTATGATTAATTACCATATGCTAGTGGTGTATCCTACATCTCCGAGAACGCTTTAGCCTTATTGAGTTCCAACACCATTTTCCGACGCTTTTGTTACTTGCTTTTTTACTTGTTTTATTACTTTCTTGCACACAAATCAAAAACTTTTTAAACACCATTTACTTGAAATCAAAGGCAACTTACAAGTATCCTTTGATAGACAGTGATGAGGGGCATAAAAACCTTAACCAAATAGCTCTCTGTGTGTTCGATACTCTTATTCCGAAACTAGCTATAATCTATTTGTGCACTTGCAGTCATCAACAAACCACCTTCACACTATCCGACTCATTGTTACTTTTAAACTATGGTGTGTTGCTTATTTTGATTTATATGTGAGTGCATCATACAACAATACTTAGGATGTGCTTATGTATTTTAAATAGTATTATTTTCTATTTAGTACATAATTATCCAACCATTACCAAAGAGAAGCTTGACTAGAGTCTATAAAACTTCTTATGGATTTTTTGTTAAGCACTCACCTATAGAAATTTTGTACGAATCTGAGCACTCACTACAAATTACATCCATGCCTTCTTTGGCAAATCCTATTTGCTGCCTAGGTGAGCTTCGCCCATATATTTTGCCAATGGGACGTCCTGGCAAGGGATTATATTTCCTCTTCATCTTTTTTTCATTTTGGTCTTTCACTTTTTCCAAAAAAATATATTTTTCTTTACATTATTTAGGGTTAAATTAGCTATGTTTTTCTATAGTTTTCTGTATAATTGCATGCATATGTTTTTCTAAGATTTACAATATTTCAGATTTACTTACTTTTGTATTATATCTTTATTTTTGGTTCATTTTTTTTAGTTTTACATAATTTTATGTTTTGGTAAGTATGAATAATTGTTCAAATACAAGACCATTTTGTTTGTACACATGACTATATATTTTCAAGTATATGAACATTATATATATAATTTCTAGAGATATGTTAACATTTATATTAACACACATAAAAATCACTTTAAATTATTTCCTATATTATTATATATGTTTACATAATTTCTTAATATGTATAATAAAAATAAATGTACTATCAAATAGTTATATAAATAGTAATAAATATGTTCTACTAAGCCTGTCATAGTTTACTCAGTTAAAATCTTCAGGCGGTATAAGCTCCAAAATTTCCTATTCACCACTTGAAGGTCTTATCCATATAACATATGAGACTTTTTTGTTTTATTTCATTTCTATGCTATCTTTTCACTTGCCAGCCTTGTTGCGTATTTCATTCTTTTTCTTGGCTTGTTTGCATCGTATTTCTATTTTTTAAACTAATTTATATTTTTAGTTATCTTTTTGTTTTAAAAATACATGAATAACTATATGTGCATCAATATTACTATTGAAAATGTGAATTCTTTCTTAATAGACATGAAATTTTGTTACAAAATACGCAATATTGTTTTCTGAAATAAGCGACAACTCATTTGATGAACATGAAAAGCTATTTGGGAATACATAATATTTTCAAGATTTTTTATATATAACTTGAATATGTGTTCACTTGTTTTAGCTTTGATAATTTATTTTATTTGTTATTAATTGCAAGATACATCAATATTTTTAAGATTCATGAATACTTGTTTTTCATACATAAATTTTTATTCTGAAATACAGTACCATTTATTTTCTAAGATGTATCTATTTTTATTTTTTATTTTTCCTTTTCTATTTTTCTCTTTTACATATTGCATAATTTACTTTTATGAAACTCATAAGTGGTATGTACATTTTTATACATACATGCACAAATACATCAAAATAGATAAAACTATTAAAATACAGGATATATAATTAAATTTGAAGAAAACTAAAAGAAAAAGGAAACGAAAATATGAAAATGAACTAAGAATAAAAATAAAACATAATAATAAAATGGTGGAACTCGGGCTGGCCCAATCCGATCTTCTGTTGGTACAGCCTAAAGGTGTCTCTGAGTATGAGCATATTAATGTAGAGGCCCACATTGGTGGTACAGAATGGACTAGGTTGGAATTTCCAAATGTTAACACAAGTCCATCAACTGTCCGAACAAAATGGGCTAGCCCCCCGGCCTCCTTTCTGTAGTAACCGGGCCGAGAAAAGCCTTCTGCAACATCGTGCACCATGGTGCGTGCAAAGAAGAAACCAGATTAGAACAGTCAGTCCTCAGTGAAGCAGTCGCCTGTCGGTGGCGAGAAGGTGTCGCAGAGAACGAGCACAGGACCGAAGAGTCTCTACTATTCCGGCTAACGATTCCTGATCCATCGTTGGCGGTTCCCGTTTGTCGCCGTACCATGCCTTGTCCGTCGCGAGGCGTACGTCCGTCCGGCCTCGGCGAGCTCCCTTCCAACGGCGCACGTTCGGCGAGCAGCGTGGATAGCGGAAGCACATGCGACCGCCTCGGCGAGCGCGCCGCCTGCCTGCCGCACGTGCGACAGTGTGACAGTGTGAGTGCCTGGCCTCACTGGCTAGCTAGCTCCCTCCATGATGCTGCGCGCACGCACGCACGAATGTACTGATGCTAGCTAGCTCTCGGTCGAATATCTCGATGGCAGCGGCGGCCGGCAGCCATGGAGGCTTGCTGGTTCGTTCGGATGGGACGCGCACGTGAACGCATGCAATGCGCCCGGTCGATCGCCGGCCACGCCGGCACGTGCACGCGCGCCCCACTGCAGCTCCGTCCATTGCGTACGACTGAAGGGCACGGGGGCGTGCCATGATTGGTTCGCCGGAGCCATCATCGATCTATCGCCGGGCAACTCCATGCATGTGAGCATCAGATCGAACGGGCTGCAGGCAGATCGAGCTAGAGTTCGCTGCCTGCCATGAGTCAAATCAGTAGTAATTGCGTGTTTATGGATGCACGATCGAGTAAGCCATCCCTGCATTATTTATGGGCGCCTGATATAGCTCAGATGATATTGGAGATGTATAGCATATGTTTTATCGAAATGAGATCATCAGATTAATTAATTGGAGCTAACATGTATGATTGATCGAAAGCTATATGTATATAGGAGTACTGGTTAATTATATGACCAAATATTCTGCGAGCAGAGAATCAAGCACGGATCCATCGCCGTCCGTATACCAAACCACTACTTTTCAGCACTGGTAAATAAAATCAAACGCCGCACATCTGGGGGCCATGTATAAACTAATATCAAGGGAAATCTACCTGGATATGACGACCGAGGGGGATCGATCGAAGAGATAGATTTGACACGACAAATTAACCATTTGATTAAGCCACTGGCTTATGGAGTTGAAAAGGGGTGACAAATCAATCATTATCAGTCACAAGGGGGTGCCTACGTATATGCGCACAAGCAACTCTTGGTCGGTTAATATTTTTTCTCCCACCCTTAAAAATAATACTACTACATACGTTGTCTCCTTTAGTTAGGTCAACACCCTTTCTTGCAATAAGAGCTTCTATCATCCTCCCATTTGCACCCCATTTGCCGTCTCATGTCGTCACTTTACATATTCGGGGTCCATATGCGCTGCTAATACATACAATATTGGCCCTAACAGGTGTAGTGCTTATCTTTAATCACCATTTTGTTAAAGGTTTCCATCCTGGCAAAGATGCCGTTGAGCCCTAAAATATTAGCGTGAGGTAATCGCTCATTGGCTCGTGATAATAGTGGCTAGCTAGCTTCAAGTGGCGACATGATTAGGTGAGGCGCCTCCCAGCAAACAAAGTCTATGCGGAATCTTTATTTTGCTTCCTTTTTTCTGGTTGTCCAATTAAACTATATCGTGTGTTGTGTGCATGTGCTTTCTCTATCTCCCTCGCTCTCTCTTATTGCAGTCTCTCAGCTTGGTGCTAAGCACGTTGGTTCTTGAGACCCTATATATGTCGGCATTTTTGCCTCGATCTCCAACGAGTTTTCATGCACCCTATATATATATATATATATATATATATATATATATATATATATATATATATATATATATATATATATAGCATGCAATCATGTGTGAAATACACAAACATAGCATAGATATAGAAAGGCTGCAACTGAGCTGGTGGTTTACCTATACTCACTAACTATGTGTTTTTTAGTTACAATTTGTTGCAAAATATCTAAGAAAAGTTCAAACTTTGGTACAATTGAAGGAGCATGTGTGCCCCTATATGTGGTTTCGGTAATTAATGATAATATCTATGGTTAATATTTGCATTGAGTTATACTTGTAGAGGGTTGTCTATAGGCATTGTTGGAACCATGTCTTGGCTTCACAATTGAAAGAAGAAGAAGAAAGCAAAGAAGATCAAGTGATGACCAGGTGATATTCTAGAGAAGATCCAAATAATGGTCATGTGAGAGTTTAGCATTTTGGAAACATGTCTTGAAGAAGATAGTATGAGAATTCATGCATTACTACAATACTCATATTGAAGAGAGAATATACAAGGTTGATCAAGACAAAGTGCAAAGGGTGGATTCAAGTGGATCAACACATAAGGAAGAAATGATGCGCGGATTCAAGATGAGCCCTCTCAAGAAGATCATATGCTTGAAGCTTGTCGTCTTTATGGTGATCATATATATGTGAAGACAAGTACAAAGAGGTGGATGTCCCATAGTGAAGTATGGGGGATCAATTCGTAAGACTTCACCAATCAAGTGCAATTAAGAAAGGTGTTCCAATTGAGGAGATCAAGACCTTCATCATCTATCTCAAATAGAATGTGCAGGCAAAGGTGTGATCTTGATAGGTTTCTCTTTTACCGGTATCATGCCGTTAGTTGGAAGACTAGGTCAAGGATAGATAGCCGTACTATCAAGAGGCGCTCTCGAGTGATCTTCCATAGATATCTCAAACTTTTGCATACTTGGCATCATCTTTCTTGGTTATTATTTGAATCTTATCCATGTGCATATTTATATCTTGTGGTTTCTTCGTATCAAGATCTAGTTCATCAAAAACATATTTTAGATGAATATATTATTGAGCTTTTATGTTGGAGGTTTTACCTGTTCTTATCTTAGAAAGATTTCACACCTCTCTCCCCTTGGTATTTTGTCCCTTATTTTACTGAGTTGAAACAAATTTTACTGGATTAACCTTGTCGTTATCATTCCAACATAATTGGTTTTAGCTCAATCGGACTTGAGATACTCGAGGTATTGCAGTTTTCATTATGTAGTACTGCCTTGATGGGAAGTTCCAGCTAGCTACCGGTAGTACCTCTTGGTCATTTTGACATCGGTAGTGCCGATGCTAGTACTAGTTCACACCACAAAAATACCTCCCCCCTCAGAGGAAGCACTTTTTTTTTACGGCACAAGACAAATGTACATGCAAAAATACTTTAGCGGGCGGATGGGTATTATCATCACCAATATGAGGCCGCGGACTCAAAGACATCATAGCAGGATCCATACCGGCATGTAATTGTGTCGTGGAAGTTGGTAGTTAATAGCAACATGTTTAATGTTGTGGTAGGTCAAAGGAGGCACAAAATACTACACATTGGAACTCCACACGACGTGTTTAGTAGGCTCCACGCGGGGTTGTGACGTACTTCACGGAAACTACTAAAATATGTGTCAGTGACCGGTGGGTCCAACTACCTCTATGGCGTGATTTTCTCAGTTCCTTCCACAATCGGGGGAAAGTCTGGTCAAAAAATTGTGCCCTTGACAGCTCTTCTGCCCGACTATCACGTTCGCTCTACCTCAACAACTCAACTAGACTTCATTGCCGACCGTGTGTACCTACTAGGCTAACTACGAAAGCCGCATGTATACCTCTCCATACGGCACAACACTAGCCACATAAAACCTTCCATCGAACTCTCATTTCTTTCACATCATCGATGGACCAATCGCGCATGGCTAGAGGAGGATCGAGCCTCCATGTCGCCCGCCGTGCACCACCACACCCTTGTTGGAGATATGCCCAAGAGGCAATAATAAAGTGGTTATTATCATATCTTCATGCTTATGATAAATGTTTACATCCCATGCTATAATTGTATTAACCGGAAACATTAATACTTGTGTGGTTTATAAACATAAAAGAGTCTCTAATAAAGCCTCTTATTAAACTAGCTTGTTGGTTAATATATGATCATGGTTTCCTGATCATGAACATTGAGATGTTATTAACAACAAGGTCATATCATTAGGAGAATGTTGTGATGGACATACTCCTATAGTTAAGCATAGCATAAGATCAAGTCATTTAAATAGTTTACTTGCTATAATCTTTCAATACACAGTAACCTAAATCCTTCGACCATGAGATCATGTAATCACCATCACCGGATGGATACTTTGATGACATCAAACACCACTTCGTAACTGGGTGGTTATAAAGGTGGTATTTAGTATTCAGAAAGTATGTGTTTAGGCAAATGGATCAAGAGTGAGATATGTACATCCATATGACAGATAGATATACTCTGGGCCCTCTTGGTGGAATGTCATCCAATTGGCTTGCAAGCATGTGACTGGCTCATAAGGGATCACATATCACAGGAATGAGAAAAGAGTAATTGTCGGTAACGAGGCTGAACTAGGTATGCAGAGATATCGATGATCAAACCTCGGATAAGTAAAGTATCGCGAGACAAAGGGAAATTGGTATCGTATGTAAATGGTTCATTCGATCACGAAGTAACCGTATAAATATGTGGGAGCCATATGAATTTCCAGATTCCTCTATTGGTTCTTGATCGGAGAAGAGTCTCGGTCATGTATGCATAATTCACGAACCGTAGGAAGACACACTTAAGGATTCAATGTTGTTTAGTAGATATGGAAAGTGAGTAAAGAGACCGAATGTGATTCAGAGTCTCGGATGGGACCCGGGATATCACGAGGAGATCAAAATGGTCCGGAGAATAGGATGCATATAAGGAAATTTCAATTCCGGAGTTCGGGAATGGTTTCGGTGTTTTCACTGGAATGTTCTAGAAGGGTCTAGAAGGTCCACCGATCCGGAGTGGGAAGGATACATGGATGTGTCATGACAAAGTGGAATGGTTGCATCATGTACTAGGTCACTTGGCTGGGCAATGGGAAGAGAGAAATCAAACTCTAGTTTGAAAAGTCAAACGCCAATTTGAAAAGTCAAATCCCAACATTTCCTAGTGGAGGGAAGGAAGGAATCCTACCTAAGGGAGGATTCCTCCCTCTCCCTTGCCACCGGCCCATGAGGTGGAGTTGGGGAAGGACTCCTCTTGCCCAACCGCCTCTCCTCATCTATAAAAGAAGGGGGTGGGGCGCCCCAAGCCACCACCCCACAAACCCTAGCCGTCGGCCCTTGGCCCCCCTAAGTCGTCGCCTCTAGATCCTCCTCTAAACAGCTACTGACTAGCAAAACCCTAGTTTCTGGCCACCTCTAAACCTCGGCCCTCTAAACCCTAGATCGTCAGGGCTCCCTCTACTCCACCATACTCGCACCGTCTTAGGCGAAACCCTGCAGGATCTCCCCTCTACTTCCGACACCACACCGTCATGCTGAACAAGGGAGAGGAAGGTATTCATCAAATACCAAACGTGTGACCGACTGCGGGAGAACTGCCGGAACGCAGCGCGTGAAGGATCGTCTATGCGATCTTAAGATCGGCAAGTGAACGGCTACATCACCCACGAGAATCCGATCTCGTTAACCGCTTTGGAATGATCGAGGGTTAGTACTCTATTGACACATTGCTACAATCTAGTAGATAGATCTTGACTTGTGTGTGTTCATGCGATAGAAATTTTTTGTTTTCCATGCTACGAACCCCTATAGTGGTATCAGAGCCGTGTCTATGCGTAGATCTATTGCACGAGTAGAACACAATGATTATTATGGGCGTTGATGCTTTTGTTGTCGATTGCTTCTTGTGTACCTTGCATCTTGCGGGATGGTGGTGACGAGGGTTCGACTCGTCAATGCCCATTGTTATGGACCTTGGTTTTGGAGAATATGGGGATGCTGGAAGTCATGACACGGTTAACAGGCAAGCAACAAGGGGACACGAGGTTTACCCAGGTTCAGGCCCCTGGAGGGAAAATCCTACTCCTTCTTGTTTGTTCTTGATTATGGCGAAATTGAAGGTTACATGGGTGCGCAGATGTCATCTGGTGTGAGGTGTGTGTATGAGTTGGATGATCCTCCTCGCCGTGCCCTCCTGGCCCTTATATAGATAGGCCAGGTCCCGGGGATAGGTTGAGTCGGTTACAAGCTAGGGTTGAACCCTTTGAAATTCTATCTACAACTAGTCGTGTCCTTCAAGGAGTCAAACTTGCAATGGGCTTGGGCCACCCGGAATCTTCTTGGACAGCAAGTCTTCAAGTGGGCCTTCCCTAGGCTGGACCGGGTATACCAATGTGAGGCACCCGTAGGGTATATCCATGTCAGTAGCCCCCGAGTGTTCAGTCGAATCATAACTGGAGACTCTACAATACTTCGGGTGCTTCTCATTCGAACCTGTCTTTATGAATAAGCATGTCAGTACATAGGGATTGTTGATACGTGTGACTGACTCACCCGACAGATCAGGGTCAGTTAACTATCATTGGACAAAACAACACGATCTTCTTCAGACTCGAGTCCCCGGACTCGAATCCGGAACAATACTGGTGTAATTCGACTCAGGCCCTTGAGGTCTTATAGGAGTCGAATTCCAGTGTTTTGAGTTAGATACCCAATGCGTCCGTCGGGATTTTTCATTGTGCCTGTTATCACGGTATGTTACTGGTAGAGCGCAGTTTGTTGCGATACCAGGCCATTAGATTATATCTGAAGGGCTTATCTTTGCGTCGTAGACACAACATCCGAAGGTTTATCACCGCAGAGGTGTTTCGGGTAACCAAGGAGACTTTTCTCACTTAGCGTTAATTTGGGCAAAGTTGCCAAAACGATTTTTATCGTACTTGATCTAAAGGATCTCATTCGAATAATTCATAGGGTGTGCGACCAGCGCTCCCTATGGGAGTAGCCCCCGAGTGTCTATTCATTTGTGGATGCTTCGATTGCCTGTCCAAAGGATGCCTTTTTTCGAATGCGCGACGACACTCCCTATGGGAGTAGACCTCGAGTCCGTAGTGGAGTTGGAGACTCGACATAGGACTCAAAGATCTTTTCGAGGTGTTGTTACCTATGTAGTTTCTCAGGTGCGCGACCAGCGCTCCTGATAGGAGTAGCCCCCGAGTAGTTGGTTGAGTCGTAGACTCGAGTAAGTACTTATGTTCAGTCGAAATCTTCAAGCCGTTGCTGGCTTTGCTTTGGTGACATCATTACTAACGATTGGTGAGCTCAATCGTCTGTGGCAGCAGAGATGATGCGACGGTACGATCGTGGGTCCCGCCGTCTGACTTTACTTTGACTAGTCTCGCGTAATCGGGGCGAAAATTACAGTGTCTCCTTGATTCTCATGCATAGTGGGCGACGTGTTCGCGACGTTTCAGGCGGATGTTGACACTTGTATAGTGGTATGAAGGGCACGCGTTAGGGCTTCTGCATCAACGGCTCCGCATCGTCGTCCTCGTCCTTTTATACCATGGGGAAAACAGAGGAATTTTACCCCTTCGTCATTTGCGTCCATCTTTCCACCTTTCTGCCATTTCCTGAGATCTTTCTTGCGCTACGCACTGGACATCCTCCGTGTGTATCCTTCATCCTTTCTCCGTTTGCACCACCACGCTCGTCGCTCCTTGATGGGCAAGTCGAAGAAGAGCTCGTCCGCTACAGCGGGTTCAAGCACCATCGGCGCCGCTAAGAAGATTGCCGCTCCAAGCCGCACCACCAATGGCGGATGGCGGCGCACTAAGATGAGGAAGGCGGACTTGCGCAAGATTCGCGAGTCCAGCTTGATCTCCAAGAACAAGGGCGACGCCATTCTTCCTGATCAGGAGGTAATTCCATGCCCACCCGAAGGATTTCGGGTTATGTTCTTTGCGTTCGTCGTTCGCGGTCTCTCGTTGCTCGCCCACGAATTTCTTCATGGACTTATTTTTCTCTATGGTCTTTAGCTTCACCATCTGTCTCCCAACTCTCTTCTCCACATCGCCTGCTTCATCACTCTGTGCGAGTGCTGGCTCAGTATCAAGCCTCACTTTGGCCTCTTCCAGAGACTCTACTCTATGAAGTGGCAATCTGGCACCGGTGGTGTTTATCCACTGGGAGGGCGCGGGATTTCCATCCACCCCTCTCTCCAGTTCTTCTCGTTTCATCTTTGTGAGTCCGTCCAGCAGTGGCGGAGGAAGTGGTTCTACATTTGTGATGTCAAGCTGGACGGCCAGCTGGAGGGGCTTTTCTCCTTTTGACTCCACTAAAAAAATCATCTAAAAGCGCTCATGGTACAATAACATCTTGGATGGTGAATCGGAGGAGGTGGAGAAGCTCTATAAGCGGGTGCAGGCACTTCAGTTTACTCCATGCAAAGAGGTCAACGATGTTGATATAATTCGCACCTTCCTCAAGCGTCGGGTGCGCTCAAAGAGAGGGCGCACCCAATGTTTTTGTATGCTGGCACGAGCGACCCGACAAGGGTTTTGTCATAAGAGGTGTCTTCGGCTGACCTTGACAGGGCGCTTCGGCCCCTGCTGAAGCACAAGGCCGAAGAGGATCTTCCGGGGAAGTCTCTGACTCCCCCTTTAATTTCAAGAAAACAGTCCCTCAGGTGAAACCTGTAGCTGCATGTAATGATTTTCTAGTGCCTGTTGTTTGTTACTGTTAACTTATTTTGCCTTTTGTCTTCAACTTGCAGGGCTATAAGGTAGCGGGCATGATGCCCCCTCTGCCTGAAAAGTTCGTGGCTGCACCAGACGGTGGGGAAGCGGAGTCTAAGTCCGATCCCCCCCACACAGTCGCCTTCCACGGAAGCCCTCGAGCCTAGTGAAGGGTGAACTCGAAAGAGGTCCCGGAGCGAGACTTCGGATGGGGCAACACCGATAACACCAAAAGGTCCCTCCTTCCTCAAGTATCATGGTGGGTATGAGGGTGCCACCTCCTCCCCCATTGCGGCTGTGCCTGTTCGGGCGATGGCTCCTCAGCCGCCGGCCAAGAAGAAGAAGAAGAATGAGAAGAAGGAGGCTCATGTGTTCAACTTATCAGACATTCCATCGTAAGTTATTCTGATCAGATCTTGTTGTGTTGTTGATATGCTGAGTATTAGCTTGTTGTTTACTTGATTCCTTGTATCTGTTAGCAGGAATCCTTCAGAAGAGTCCTTTGAGGAGGAAACCGAAGAGATGTTCAGGGATTCGAAGCCTGCTTCGTCATTCCCCAAGATGGTGGCCAACTCCGACGACGATAATTCGAGCTCCCTATGGCAAGGGGCTTGCACGCTCGTTGTTCGGAAGATGCAAACAAAACCTTCGAAGTCTACAGCTGACCACGTAAGTGCTTTTCTATTTTGCCTGGGTGAGCCCTTGAGCCTTTTAGTCATCAGTTGCGTTGATTCGTTTGTAGCCCTTCGTTCATGATGCCAATCGCCTGATCCAGTAGCATCTGTCATTGGACGGCGACCTGAAATAGCTCCGAGGTGCGTAGATTTCCTCTTGTGGAATTGCGAGTGCTCAGAGAATATTTTCTTGTATTTATATTTCTTTTCCCAATGTTGTAGATGAGAACAACGATGCCCTCCGCAAGCTGAAAGCACTCGAAAAGAGTCTCTGCCAAGCAGAGAAGAAAGAAAATGATGCTGTAGAGGCCCTCCAGCGTCAACAAAAAGAGGATGAAGACCGTGAGCAGCAGCTCGCGGCTGTCACGGAGTCGCGGGAGAAAGCCATGGCTAAAAAGCTTATCGCTGCTGCCAAAGCGATATCTGGTAAGCCACCTTGTTCTTCTTTTTAATGTTCCATGACTCGGGTGCGACTCCTTTTTCCTCACATGAGAAGTTTTCCGCTTTTCCTGATAGATGCTTCGAGTGTTACGTTTGATTGTAACGCCCTGGAGCATGGGGATCCCCTGGCGGATGCTGTTGCAGCGATCGAAGATCGTTGCACCTCTGCCGTGGAGTCGCTCAACAAGGCCAAAAAGGTCCTCGCCCATTTCTACAAGGAGATCAACCTGAAGAGTGTTTCCCTTGAGGACGTCGACTCCCTTGCGGAATCTCTGACGGATGATGCTCCAGCGAAGTACAAGAGGACGCAGAAAGGGGTTGGCACTGCGATGGGGCTGGCGATGGTGATGGAGTCTGGCGCTCAGCTGGATCTGCAGCAGGTCACGTCTAGGATGGCAATGGCGGCGGATGACACTGAGGTAGCATTTGCTTCCATTGCCTCCCGCTGCAAGCATTTTGGTCCTAAGCTGATCGATCTTCTAGCCAATTACTCGCTGGAGCAGCAGCGAGTGGCCAAGACTAGACAGTCTGGATCCGAAGCTGCCCCGGGTGCTGACGCCTAAGTCCTTCTGCCCTGTAGTTTGCTTAGTCTAGTTTCCTTTTATTTTGGTCATGTAATGCTTTCGAGCTGGACAAGTGTCACTCTGCCACGTAGTGGCTTGCTTTGTGTAAATATGAATGCATCTTTTGACTGTTGCCAAATGTCGTGGTTTTGATGTTTGCTTATACACCCCTAGAGTCTTTCAAGTGCGGATCCTGCGGTTACACCTTCTCCTAAGTTTTGCGCTCGTTCATCATTGAGCGAGGCGTGGCAGTTGCCATTTATGCGTGATCGCATCCGAAGTTTGTAGAAGGATGTCCTCAGCATCCATGGTCATGCGGATGTTTGGAAATCCAAGGTCGAACGGGCCACTGCCAGGGAAGAGTTTCTTCTTGAGGAATTTTGACAGGTTGGTGATCAACTCCAATGTAAGTCATCCTGATCCTTTGGACCATCGAATGTTCCAGTCGTTGTTTGTCACCTTACTTGCTTCATTGTGTAGTTGTAAATATTCTTCCTAAGGAAGAGAAAGAGCATATTGCAATTCGAATGAATTTCTTGACGCAACAATAGTTGGAGGCCGACGGCTTCTTCTAGATGGATCGCGACCGAGCGATTGTCCTTGCGACGGTGCAAGATCGTGTCCATAAAGTACTTCGGGTGCTGAAGCGGGCAATTTCGTCCCTCACAGCAATCTAAGCCACGATGTTCCCCTGGCTTCTGCACCTTCCATCTTATTGGGCTTGCTTGGAAGATTTCGCGATACAGGCCACGTGAAGGAGATGGTGCGCCATCAGCTAGTGGCGGGTGTGAAGGGATCCCTGTCGCTTGTTCGGCTGCATCGCCGTGATGTCAACCTTGCGGACATAGCAGCTGGGTCACCTCCTCCTCCGGGTGGTATGGCGTGGGATATGCGTCCACACTATGCAGCGGTGGCGCAATACGCTGAGGAGATTGTAGATGTGTTTGAGGAGCGAACAAACGTTTTGCTCCAGCATGGTTGAACCCTGTAAGTAAAAAATGAAATAATGTAAAGACTGTATATTTTTGAGTGGGCTTATAATGCCCTTGTAAAGTTATATGTATTGGCACGTAGTGCATTGTTTGATTATAGACTATGCATGTCCTTTTCGTTAGCCTGACATGGTCAGCTACTCTAGTTATATGCGTTGTTGTGAATCGACGAAGTCGTATGGTGAGGCGTAGCCCCCGAGCGTGTTTGAGCGATAAAAATACAAGGGAGAAATAATTTTGGAAAGGAACTTAGCTTTTATTCATCGTAATGTAGGAGGTACATTGTTTGGCTAGGTAGCCTAGCTGAATATCCTTATTGAAAGTAAAAGACAACTAGGGATAGAAGTGTCGTAGTTTTCCGATGTTCCAGGGGTTGGAGTATTCGACTCCTGACCCGACGTCCTTGAGGCGGTAGGCGCCAGCTGGGATTACTTCAGTGACGATGTAGGTTCCTTCCCATGGTGACTCGAGCTTCAGGTGCCCTTCCTGCTTGAGTCGCAGAACTAGGTCTCCTTCGACGAAGGACCTTGGGCGCAGTCGACGGCTATGGTAGTTGTGGAGACTTTGCGGGTACACCGTTGAATGAGCCGTAGCGATGTCACGAGCTTCGTCCAACGTGTCGACTGCGTCTTTGAGTGCGGCCGATGATTCGGATTTGTTGTAGGCGACGACCCGCGGGGCCTTATAGCGTACCTCAACAGGCAGCATGGCTGATGTCTACGCACTTCTATTCTTGTAGATAGTTGTTGGGCCTCCAAGTGCAGAGGTTTGTAGAACAGCAGCAAGTTTCCCTTAAGTGGGTTACCCAAGGTTTATCGAACTCAGGGAGGAAGTGGTCAAAGGTATTCCCTCTCAAGCAACTCTGCAATCAAGATACAAGAAGTCTCTTGTGTCCCCAACAAGAAGGAAGCAAGCAAACATGCAACAGATCTAGTAGAAAATGGTGTTTCAATGTTTAGAAACAAGGCCTAGGGATCACACTTTCACTAGTGAACACTCTCTCATATAAATATCCTCTCTTCATGATACTACTCTTAACTATTCTCTGGTTGGACACTCTAATCATTGGTAGGGCTATAACATCACACCTCAAAGTCCGCCTTCCCCAATTTAGATAACCCCACACTGTCACCTTGAGCTCTAGATGGTTCCAACAAACACCAAAATTTCATAGAGACATCCAACTCCAAATATAACTCATAACAAATATTCAATCTAGCCAAAGTGCCACACACGGTATGCACGTTGTCACTTTCACACACGTGGGGGAAAGCATAGATCTATTAAAGCACAAAGAGTATTTATGTAGACTCAAACCTAAGTGCCACCATGGCGTGCACGCTGTCACTTTCATACACATGGGGAGAGCAGAGATCTAATGAAGCACTTGAGTAGCAAGGTAGATCTACTTGATTACAAAGCTCATGACCACAAGATCATGCATAGAGAGAGATGAACACATAGCTACCGGTAGATCCCTTAGCCCCGAGGAAGAACTACTCCCTCCTCGTCATGGGAATCAGCAATGGTGATGAAGATGGCGATGGACATCGATGGAGATGGCTCCGGGGGCACTTCCCCGTCTCGGCAGGGTGCCAGAATAGAGACTTTCTATCCCCCGAATCTCCCCGTCGGTGGTGGCGGCGCTATGGAGGTTTTCGTGGCTTTCTGATGGATGCTTTAGGGTTTTCCCATCGTAGGCTTCTTATAGGCGCATGAATCAACGTCGGTGGGGGTCCAGGGGGCCCACAACCCCTCCAGGAACCTCTAGGGCTTGCCCGTGCCTAGGGGGTTTGGCCACCCTGTGGCCCCCCTCCGGCTCTGCTTCGTGGTTCCGTGTTGCTCCGGGAAAAATAATAACTTTGGATTTTGTCCCGTCCAATTCCGAGAATATTGATTTTCTGCCTTTCTGGAACCAAAAACAGAAGAAAACATGCAACTGGCACTGTGGCAACTTGTTAATAGGTTAGTTCCAGAAAAGATATAAAAACACCTCAAAGTGTAGACAAAGCAAAGCAAAGTAGATACCAAACAAGCATGGAGCATCAAAAATTATAGATACGTTTCCGACGTATCAAGCATCCCCAAGCTTAACTCCTGCTCGTCCTCGAGTAGGTAAGTGATAAAAAGAATGATTTTTGAGGTGACATCCACCCTCACAATAAAGATCCAACCATTTGCAAGCATTGAAAGCTAGGATCAAAGAACTCTGAACATGTTCATGAAAGATGGAGTTCTAACAATAGGACATAGTAACTATGCATGCAACATGAAAGGCTACAAACAAAGATCATGAATAACATGCATTGAAAAGCTTTTGTTTGTTTCACATACAGAAAACATGGCATAGTGACATTTAGCTTGTACCTCATAGAGTAGAAAATAGATGCATAAGACACCTTCAAAGTTCACAAGGGTGACTAGAAACAAATAGCACAAGAGCAAGTAATAACACAATATGCATCAATTAATAAGCTTTGGAACACTGCACACAAAATGACAACTATGCTCTCTTAATGGTGCCTAAAGGTAGAAGGTGGAGACTCAAATAATGGTGGAAGAAAGGACTTTTTGTAAAGGAAGCAGGGATTATAAGTTTCAAGAAGAGCTTCCAAAAATTATGGTACTTGTTAGCTTTTAGCCCTCATTGCCCCTATTATAAGTATCTTGAAGTGGTTAAGGTTAAAGTGGCAAAGATGGAGTATATGCTTGACGAAGTGTAAGTTGGCAATCTCAAGTCCCTTGAATACGAGAGCCACACCTCATGCATACTCAAATTTGGGTCCAGGTAAGTTCTTGTCATTGTAATTATTTGCATATCATTGAGAACCGCCAACGGGGTACCCCTTGCACATGGTACATGAGCTTTTCCATAAACAAAATGACAAGGCAAGCAGACAATGAGCATCTTAGCAATCTTTTTATTTACCATATGCATAGCTTTTTATTGAGGATGCTTCACAGATAGCTCATTATGGTGATGCTGCAAGTTTCCACCATGATTAGGCATGGCTTAGGCTAGCGGTCCAGGCATTTCTCTAACACAAAATACAAACTCCATGGACTTACAAGTTCCCTCTTTATTTCACACCGGTGACATCCATAGACAAAAGAGCATGATATCAACTGAGTACAACAAGGTACAACTGCAATGTTTAAAACGTTCCCCGTGACATCACGGTTCTGCTAATTCCAACTTATAAGTGCAAGCATATACAACAAATTTGTCACAATGGTTCAAGTTTATTAGGGGCAAAGAATAAAGTGTGCCATCAAGTTCGTGAGGGCTTTAATCACTAAGTTTTCACATAACAAAATAGTTTTTAATTGGAAGATAGTTGAAAACAAGAATATACTTGGAATGATGTAACACACCATGCATAGGATTTTATAGTGGACACTTTGGAATAACTTGGTTTCTTGGGAGTTGGAAGCATGAGTAGAGCTTACTCATACAAGTGGAGGCTAGCAAAAGACTGGGAGCAACCAACTAAGAGAGCAATTATGGCCATAATCATGAAGAGCAACAAAGCATTACTAATCAAAGCAAAGAGTTTTACTACAAGTCAAGGATTAAATGATCATAGAGGCTATGGTGACTTATCATAGTCATAACATGGTGTAAGCATGTACCAAGTCAACCCAAGAAAATCATCAAAGGAGAATACCACAATACTATGCTTTTGCATGCTAAAACAACACATAATTTCTTCAAGGCACACTAAGCAATCCCAATTGTTTGTAAGAAGACATGCTATAGCAATAGTCACTAAGCATAAGGTCAAAACAACACCTAGCATGTCATGCTAAAGTCTAAATCACAGTCAATGCAAGCTCCTCTTGCACTTACAAGCAAGAACTTACTACTCCTTTCCAACACCAAGCAACTTATTTGAAACAACTCACAAAGATAATAATCAATAAAGATCAGTGAGATTGTCTCATAAATCCACAAAGAAGAACTAAAAAGTTCTAAGCTGAAAGCATAAGAAAACTAAGGCTAAACACAGTGCTAGCAAAAGTGAACACTCACAAGACAATAAGAGTGAAAACTAGAGTGTTCTAGGCAATGGAAACAGAGTGTGTCTCTCTCCAAAAGAAGTGTGGTGTAACCAACAAACTTACTCAAGCAAACTAAGCAAATGAAAACCAAAAACAAAAACTAAGACGCTCCAAGAACAACACAATTGTGCATGAAAAAATAAAAACAAAGTGTCTAGAAAGACCTGGGATTTTTATTGATGAAGAAGGGGATGCCTTGGGCATCCCCAAGCTTTGACGCTTGTACATCTTGGATATTTACAGGGGGATTTATTCATAAATTTTCAGCTCAATACGACTTACAGAGACTCCTCAGGATTTTTTATGGTTAAGGACAAAAATCTGTTTCGGGACAGCAACTCCCCAAATCTTACTTCCCTCTCATTAGAGGTCATTCTTGGCACAAAAAACAAAAAAAGGATAAGGAGAGGTAATTACAGAAGTAATAACTTCCAAGACTCAAGAAAACTCTTGGGTTATCTCCCAACAAGTACTTTTCTTTAACACCTTTAAGTTAGGCTTGATAGTTTGAGAAGATGCTCACATAAGAAATATGAATTGAAGTAAAAGAGAGCATCAAGAACCAAATTCAAAACACATTTAAGTCTGACCCACTTCCTATGCATAGGAATCTTGTAGAGAAACAAGTCATGAAAGCACAAAGCAACAAGCATAGAAAAGCAAAACAAGTGCAACTTCAAAACTTTCAGCACATAGAGGGGAAACTTAATATTTTTTAGATGCATAAAACCTTGTTTCCCTCTCTCATAATAACTTTCAGTAGAAACATGAATAAAATTAACAATATATGTATCACATAAAACATTCTTATCATGAGCCACATGCATAAAATAATTATTACTCTCGACATAAGCATAGTCATTCTTATTAGTTGTAGTGGGAGCAAATTCAACAAAATAGCTATCATTTTTATTCTCATCACCATAATCCTCAAATATAGGAGGCATATTTTAATCACAATAAATTTTCTCCTCAATAGTAGGTGGACTGAAAATATCATATTCATCATTGTAATCATCATATATTGGAGGTATAGTATCATCATAAGCAATAGAATAGCTATCTTCCCAAGTGTGTTAATTTGTAAACATATCGTCATTGGAAGGAACATGGATAGCACTAATAGCACAACAATTATTAATATCTTCATTTTCATAATTGGTACCAAAGATATTTTCAATATCAAAAGTAGTGTGCTTTTCCTAATCATGATCACTAATATAGGTAATAGGCATAGGAACATCATCTAGTTCAGACTCATCAGCAAAAACTATGATAGGAGCAACATGATTAGAGGAAGATACCGTTTCCTCTCTCCTTTTACTCCTCTTCTTCTTCTTCTTCTTCTTCTTCTTCTTCTTCTCCTCTTTAGGAGGGAGAGGCTTGAAAGGAAGCTTCTCCACATGCCCTGGCTTATTGTTAGAGACAATAGAAGAAACTTTGGAGGATTCCTCCTTTTCATTAATAAGAACAAAACTCATATTAGTCCTGTCATATTTTGGTAAAATATCATCTTTTATAAGATTTTGTATGTAAGTATTCGCTTGGCAATTATTAACACAATAAAGATGACACCCATGCAGGACGCAATTCATACCAAAAGCACTCATGTCTACCAAAAAAGTTTTTCTTGATAACTCTTCACACCCCAAAAACAATGTAAGTTCATCATGTTGATTATAAGTTATCGCGTTATCACAATACAAGCTTGCAGTACTCATATGGCCTGAGAATTGAAAATTGAAATGACCCGCTTCATAGTAGAGTTCACAAATAAAAGGGTAGAGGGCACAATTTTTTTACCAAGATCATTTGGAGCCTTATACCACGTTCTGGTTTTTTCATTCCAGTGGGTGATACAATATTCTTCTTCTATTTGATTCTTCTCACAAGTTCTATGCATACCACAAAAATTAACATGCTTATAAGAAATAGTACTTTCAGAAGTTTGAGCATGTTTATTGCAATCATTAATAACATTTTTTATTTTCCAAGCAAGTGTCTTTAAAAGGTTCATGATACATGTCCCATTTTTATTTAGGAGCATTAATATGGGAAGAAAAGGCTCTATAGTATCTAACAAGAATTTGAGGATCAAGACCATATTTAGCACTAAGATCTTGAAAATTAGCAGTTTTAGCGAAAGACTTAATGCAATCATACTCATAGTTTATACCTGGTTCTTTACCTTTGTCGTTATCCCAATCTTCAGTATTGCTTTGAATTGTTTCAAGAAGATCCCACTTAGCTTTGACCTTATTACTTGTGAAGGATCCCTCTGAACAGGTATCTAGATAGTCCTTGTAATGTCCTGAAAGCCTTGCATAAAAATTATTGATAATAATATTACTGGGGAGCTCATGAATGGGACATTTGAGAATTAGTGACTTAAATCTCCCCCAAGCTTGGGAAATACTTTCTCCCTCATGAGGATGAAAATTATAAATATAATTCCTATCATTATGAATTTCATGAGGATGATAAAATTTAGAATAAAAGAGAGATTCAAGTTCCTTCCACTCCAAATGATGAGGATCATCTAGTAGCTCATACCACTCCCTTGCTTTGCCCCTAAGTGAGAAAGGGAATAACTTCCTCTTAGATTGGTCCATTGAAATACCTGCACACTTGAACAACTCGCATAATTCATGTATAAAGAGTAAATGATCACTAGGATGGACAGTTCCATCTCCAAAATAGCAGTTATTCATAACATGTTAAACAATTACAATAGGTATTTTAAAAGGGACACTTTCAGTATGTGGATCACAAGTATCATTAGAATTACCACATATGGGAGATAAAGTATCATCAGAGCAAATTTTCTTCCCTAAAGCTGGGTAACTAAAAAGATCTTTCTCATAAAATCTAGCTTCCCCAGGCTTAGACGTTTCCATACCATTAGTAACAATGGTGTTCGAAAAATTCATACTAATAACATTGCTATTAGCATGCAAAGAAGGTTCCATAGGTTTTTTAATTTTCTCTTCAAACACTTCATGTCCTAACTCAAGATAAACACTATAGAGCTCTCTAATTTTGTTGTTGTTTTCCATTAAGCCTAACTAGTGAAAACAAGAAACAAAAAGACAAAATTGCAGAATCTAAAGGAAATAACTTCGAGCACTCACACCGGAGGATTTGAGTACCTTTTACCTTACCTCCCCGACAATGGCGCCAGAAAAGAGCTTGATGTCTATGCACTTCTATTCTTGTAGACAGTTGTTGGGCCTCCAAGTGCAGAGGTTTGTAGAATAGCAGCAAGTTTCCCTTAAGTGGATTACCCAAGGTTTATCGAACTCGGGGAGGAAGTGGTCAAAGGTATTCCCTCTCAAGCAACCCTACAATCAAGATACAAGGAGTCTCTTGTGTCCACAACACACCCAATACACTTGTCAGGTGTATAGGTGCACTAGTTCGGCGAAGAGATAGTGAAATACAAGTGGTAACGGTGCCAGAAAAGAGCTTGACGGTGAGGCAAATACTAAAGGCAACAAGAAGGAAGCAAGCAAACATGCAACAGATCTAGTAGCAAACGGTGTTTCAATGTTTAGAAACAAGGCCTAGGGATCATACTTTCACTAGTGAACACTCTCTCATATAAATATCCTCTCTTCATGATACTACTCTTAACTACTCTCGGGTTGGATACTCTAATCATTGGTAGGGCTATAACAGCACATCTCAAAGTCCACCTTCCCCAATCTAGATAACCCCACACTGTCACCTTGAGCGCTAGATGGTTCCAACAAACACCAACAATTTCATAGAGACATCCAACTTCAAATATAACTCATAACAAATATTCAATCTAGCCAAAGTGCCACACACGGTATCCACGTTGTCACCTTCACACACGTTGGGAAAAGCATAGATCTATTAAAGCACAAAGAGTATTTATGTAGACTCAAACCTAAGTGCCACCATGGCATGCACGCTGTCACTTTCATACACATGGGGAGAGCAGAGATCTAATGAAGCACTGAAGTAGCAAGGTAGATCTACTTGATTACAAAGCTCATGACCACAAGATCATGCATAGAGAGAGAGAGAGATGAACACATAGCTACCGGTAGAGCCCTTAGCCCTAAGGAAGAACTACTCCCTCCTCATCATGAGAATCAACAATGGTGATGAAAATGACGATGGAGATCAATGGAGATGGCTCTGGGGCACTTCCACGTCCCGACAGGGTGCCGGAACAGAGATTTTCTTATCCCCCGAATCTCCCCTTCGGTGGCGGCGGCACTACGGAGGTTTTCGTGGCTTTCTGATGGATTATTTAGGGTTTTCCCATCTGAGGCTTCTTATAGGCGCAAGAATCAAGGTCGGTGGGGGTCCAGGGGCCCACACCCCCTCCAGGCGCCTCTAGGGCTTGCCCGCGGCTAGGAGGGTTTGGCCACCCTGTGGCCCCCCTCCGTATCTTCTTCGTGGTTCCGTGTTGCTCCGAGAAAAATAATAACTTTCGCTTTTGTCCCGTCCAATTCCGAGAATATTGATTTTCTGCCTTTCTAGAACCAAAAACAGAAGAAAACAGGCAACTGGCACTGTGGCAACTTGTTAATAGGTTAGTTCCAGAAAATATATAAAACACCTCAAAGTGTAGATAAAGCAAAGCAAAGTAGATACAAAACAAGCATGGAGCATCAAAAATTATAGATACGTTTCCGACGTATCAATGGCTTCGGCTCTGTGCACCATGAAGAAGGGCGTGTAGCCCGTTGAGATGTTTGGCGATGTGCGTAGGCTCCATAGGATGGAGGGTAGCTCATCTACCCAGGCCCCCGCTAGCCTTTTGAGTGGTTGTGGTAGCCGCTTCTTGATGCTGTTTTCGATGAGGCTGTTGGCCTTCTTGACCTGCCCGTTGGTTTGTGGATGTGCCATGGAGGCATATGCGAAGGCCTTTGATCGGCGAGATATGCGTCGGGTATTTGTCGGGTTCTCAGGCAGCTACTTGCTTATCAGGTAGCGGAGGTACGATTGGGTCCATGTTTGCTCAATCGTCATGACCTGCATAAGGATTACCAGTTCGACCTCCGTGTCGAGATTTTCGGGCTCTATGGGTCCTTCAGGTGGCGTACCCCCGAGTGTTCCGCTGATTCGGCTATGTCCTTTGGAAATTTCCGCTTGATGGAGGGTACACATATTTGCTCGAGGAACACACCTGGTGGCACTGGGGCGCATGTGGATCCAATGTTGGCGAGCTTGTTGGCCTCTTTGTTGCTTTCCCTGCCAACATGCCGGAGTTCATAGCTGTCGAAGTCCCCTTCGAGTGAGTTGTAGAGCGCATGATATGCGATTATGTTGGCACTATGGGCGTCGCACTTGTTCATCTTCCGTTGGACGACGAGGTTGGAGTCACCGTAGATGACGAGGCGTGTGGCGCCGCACACCTTGGCCATCCTCATTTCGTGAATGAGTGCCTCGTATTCAGCCTCGTTGTTAGATGCGTGGAACTTCATCTGAAGGACATATCTCATTTTGTCCCCTTGAGGGGATGTTAGTATTACGCTGACTCCTGCTCCAGCCTTGCGCTTAGAGCCGTCAAAGTGCATTGTCACAGACTGCGACATGTCCAGGGTGTCCGGCAGCTGGAGTTCCATCCAGTGGACGAGGAAGTCAGGGAGCACCTGGGACACCCGGATTTTTAATCCCAGATGCCTGTTATGCCATACCTCGCAATCCCAGGATTACCATTTTTGTGAGACATAACAGAATTGGTACCATGGTACATCATCCATTACAAACCATAATAAAGGTCTTACAAATAAAGGATCTCATGATCCAGTCTTAATACAATCAACGCAGCGGAATATATAATAACGGTAGCGTGGTCGAGGCTCCATCTTCAGGGTCACATGCAATGCTGACGATGGGAGATGATCCTAGTTGTCATAGACCTCCTTCATCCTGGTAGTCCTCTTCATAGTCTGGCCATGGGAATAGCCAGGGACAAATCCATGAGTACTCTTTAAGTACTCGCAAACTATCACTAACAGGTAAATTAGTTTGAGTAGGAATCCTAAGCTCTAGGTTTATTTGCAAAAATCCAGGTTTATTTCAAACTGAGTTCAGAAGTAAAGAAAACTAGTTGAATGTTCTATAACACCTAAGTGGGAACTTAGTTTTCATGTTCACAACCCTGTTGTGGTCAAGTCAAAGTCATAGTTCATTCACAAGTCATTTTGAAAACATCTGACGACGGAATAGTATGGACACTACAATTGTCCATGACCGCGGACGCGGCTATTCGAATAGTTTGACACTCTGCAGAGATTGTACACTTTCACCACAACATTTGATACATCCGTCAGGGATAACCCTGAATCATCATACTTAGTATGCGGATAATCAATCCTAACCTTTCAATTACACACCCTAGTATAGGCACCTCCCTTATGAGTTTAGCCTCCCAACCATGACCATCTGTCATCTTGGGAACTTCATAGGTGTACATTCACATTCACGAGGTAGCCTCAGCTCAAACCTCTTCCTCAAGTGAACCCATACTAAGACATATAAACTTCCATTCAAGCCCTACCCAAATTCGGGTATTGTGGTTGTACAGTAAAATTGGAATGGTATCGCATCCGAACTCAACCATTAGTTTTTATAAAGGGCTAAGGCTCATGCCTCAACATTTTCATCATCAAATCATCTTGTGTTCATAACACATGTCAAAACATTTCAATAGAATGAATCTTCATTCCAAGGTTTTCATAATCATTTTCACCAAGTATTCCCATCTAAGGTGATCAACTTTTGTGCTTAGCACTAGCCACTAAAGTTGAGGGTATTCACTAATGAGGGGTGCTAATCAAGTATGACTATCCAAAATCTAGCTTAGTATGACATCTATTTCTAACTACTTAGGCCTAGTTTTATGCTCTTTATGCTATCTATACTAATCCCTCCGTCCCAAAATAGATGTCTCATATTTGTCAAATTTTGGATGAATCTAGACATTATTTAGTATATAGGTTCATCCAAATTTTAATAAATCTAAGACATCTATTTTGGTACAGAGGGAGTATATTTCCAAAACTCACAAAGCACTAACTAAAAGTAATAAAGAACTTTGGTAAAAATAAAATAATAAAGCTTGTAAGTAAAACTGGGATTTAGTATAATCAAGGTTGCGTAACCAAAGCATGCCTAATGCATCTTGCATAGGTTATCTTGCATAAGTAGCATGCAAAGTTCTATCTTGAAAGTGTTAGCTTGCATAGTTAACTTTTAGTGTTGGGCTTGCAAGTATTAGCTTGCATAGTTAAGAAACTTGCAAGTGTTAGCTTGCATAGATGGCTTGCCATGATTGGTGTAGTGGTTGAAGTTTTCTTCTTCTTCGTAGTACTCCTCCTCCTCGTAGCCTTGGTCGGTACTAGCGTCTATAAATGAATACGAGGTACACAATCACCAAACAATACTTACTACTTCTATTTGGCACACAAAGGTTCACACTAGATGATCTAGCATCATCACAATCATCACATGAAATAAAGACCTAGTTTTATTTATTTTATTTTAGGAAGGTAATTTCTACTCATTGAAAACTACTTAAGATTTAATATTCTCCCATTAAAATATGGGATCATGTTGACACATGTCATCACCATATATTGTAATACTTTGGAATGTGATTTAAAGTGGTGGTCATATTTTATAAAGTTTAAAATTACTATTTTATACAATTAAAGAGACTAGAAATGCCTATATAGCATTCTTTTAGTACTAGTCCAAGATCACTGCATGTAAACCTAAATAGTTTTACATATTCAGATAGATCTTGTCAAATGTGATTTTTGAGAGTTGGAATCAACTCAAAAGCATTTATGGTTGATTTTTGAAAAATGTTTGAATGTGTAAAAGTATCTGTCTTGTTATTTTTACTATAGGTGATCTGTAATTTAAAATGGTTTGAATCCAACGGGCTTGGATTGATAATTTGAATACCTTTCCAACAAAATTGGAATCATGCAAATTGGTTTAGTGAATCTCCTTGAATTGATTTTTGAATCTACTGATAGAACTAGGGTTTAGATAAAATAGAAAATAACTATTTGAATCACTGGGCTGAGCGCGGGAAAGGAAATGGGCCGGCCCAACTGCACTGCACGCGCGCAGCAGGCTGCTAACAGGAGGGTCCTGTGATACGTTGAAAACGTATCTATAATTTTTGATGCTCCATGCTTGTTTACTATCTACTTTGCTTTGCTTTGTCCACACTTTGATGTGTTTTTATATGTTTTCTGGTACTAACCTATTAACAAGTTGTCACAGTACCAGTTGCTTGTTTTTCTTCTGTTTTGGTTCCAGAAAGGCAGAAAATCAATATTCTCGGAATTGGATGGGAAAAAAGCCAAACTCAATATTTTATCGTGGGCAACACGAAGCCAGAATACGAGACGGAGGAGGCTCACCAGGGGGCCACACCCCCTGGCCGCGCTGGTGGGCCCACCCCGCGCCTAGGGATGCAGCCGCCTTGGTGCCCCCGTGCCTCGCCTCTTCGCCTATAAAGTCTCCCCGATGCCAAAACCCTAGACACCCGATCAATATTCCACGAAACCGTCTGTAGCCACCGACACCATCGTCCCTAGATCATGGGGATCTGAAACTATTCCCGGCACCCTACCAGAGGGGAGATCATCCCAGAGGCCTTCTTCTTCATCATGCCAGCCTACGGTATGAAGCGTGATTAGTTCCACCTTGGACTACGGGTCCATGTAGTAGCTAGATGGTTGTATCTCCTCCTTGTGCTTTCATGTATAGATCTTGTGAGCTCCATTCATTATCAAGATCTAATCTATTTGTAATCATGCATGTTGTGTTTGCGGGGATCCGATGGATATTGAGATTACTATGTCAGATTGATTAATGGTTTGTCTTATTGATTCTATCATGTCTATGTTATTTGTGATCTTGCATGCTCTCTGTTGTTAGTAGCTATCTTGGCCAAGTAGTTGCTAGTGACTCCAAGAGGGGGTATTTATGCTCGATATTGGGTTTATGCCTCTATTTTCCAAGGGAAGTGACAGAAATCTCTATGGTTATAGATGTGTTGTTGCCACTAGGGAGAAAACAACGGTCTCTTGTTCATGGAACAAGTAGATTGTTTACCTTACACACTTTGCTTAAAACAGTTGTCTGTTGCTTGCAACTTAATACTGGAGGGGGTTCGGATGATAACCTGAAGGTGGACTTCTAGTCATAGATGCAGTTGGATGGCGGTATATGTATATTGTTGTATTGCCCAATCGAATCTCATAGGATCTTTGTGTCTAGTATTGCATTGTTATGCCTTGCTCATTGCTGTCAATTGTCCTGCTGTAATTTGTTTTCCTAGCATGCCATGTTTGTTTATCTAAGGAGAACACCTCTAGTGAACTATAGACCTCAGTCCAATATTTACCATTGATACATCTTCCACTTTTACTATTTACTTGCTGCAAACCATCATCGCCTTCCACACCATACAATTAATCCTTTGTTACAGCAACCGGTGAGATTGACAACCTCATTGTTCGTTGGGGGAAAAGTCTTGAGTTTGTGTTGTGCAGGTTTCCACGTTGCTTGCAACACCTTCGAGACGTTTCCTTGCTCCTACTGGTTAGATAACCTCGGTTTCTTACTGAGGGAAAACTTGCTGCTGTGCTGCTTCACACCTTGCTCTTAGGGTTTCTCGACGAAGTGCTCTACATCAACACATCACCATCATCCTGCTAGTCAGTGGCTCATTTAACCCGAAGCGGTAAGTTTCAATCTAGGCCGTGCGATTAGACTAGAATCTACTGCTGACGTTCGTCGTCTTTGTTGGATAGCTCCGGCGAGACTGAACCCTAACGGCGACGGTGGGGGTACGCGGTGGTTCACCTAGACTCCAGCTAGGGTCGGCGATGGGGGAGAACACCGTTGTCAATTACGACGGTTCGAATGGTGGTCGCAATCAATGGATCCTCTCCTCCTCTGCAGCGGCGGAGTCTAGTGAAATTATGGCGGGCTGGTGCTCACCTTTCTCCGGGGAGAGGTGTAGGAGGTTCTGTGAGGAGTGGGGAGTGATATGGTGTGAAGAATAGAGGCGGGGGTGGCCTCTATTTATACACCGGCGAGATAGGCAGCGCGGCATGGGCTGGGCTCGTCGGTGACGATGATACAGAGGGCTAACGGCATGGCTGAGGGCGTAGGACGGTGCGGTGTATCCTGGCGGTCGTCACACGCTTAATGGCACGACACGAGGCGGTCGAGGATGGTCGGGACGGGTCGGTGCTCTGCGCGGAACCAGCGGCGTTCGAGATGGCGTACAGTGGCTACTGGTCGCGCGGAAGCGAACGGGTATGTCTGGGAGGTAGCTAGGGTCATGGCGAGTGCAGTTACGCACGGTGAGGGCGAGGCACGGCGTGTGTGCACGTGTCGGCTGCGGCGCTCTGGCGCATTCTCGGCATGGTTACAGAGAATTGGGCGTGGAAGTTTTCGGGTGGTCCACGGCTTGCCTGTGATCAAGGGGTGGACAGGGAGTGGCGGTGGACGGTGACCTGTCTCCTGGAGATCGTGGATGGGCGCGGCGATGGCTCCTGCGGGTTATCCATAGTCGACCAGCAATGGCGGCTCGGGTGGCGTGGCACTGGTGCAAGCAATGAAGGGTGAGCTGGTTCAATGCGATCCTGGGCATTGGGGGAGACAAGGGGAGTGAAATGGGGGCAATGGGTAGACAATGCATTGATCAAGAACAGTAATAGTTTGGCAGCTATTACTGTGCTTACCAGGTGTTTGATGAAATGGCCGCATGAAAACAACGGTTATATATGTGTTGTTGCCACTAGGGAGAAAACAACGGTCTCTTGTTCATGGAACAAGTGGATTGTTTACCTTACACACTTTGCTTAAAGAAGTTGTCTGTTGCTTGCAACTTAATACTAGAGGGGGTTCGAATGATAACCTAAAGGTGGACTTCTAGTCATAGATGCAGTTGGATGGTGGTCTATGTATATTGTTGTATTGCCCAATCGAATATCATAGGATCTTTGTGCCTAGTATTGCATTGTTATGCCTTGCTCAGTCCTGTCAATTGCCCTGCTGTAATTTGTTTACCCAGCATGCCATGTTTGTTTATCTAAGGAGAACACCTCTAGTGAACTATAGACCCCGGTCCAATGTTTACCATTGATACATCTTCCACTATTAATGTTTACTTGCTGCAAACCATCATCACCTTACACACCATACAGTTAATCCTTTGTTATAGCAACCGGTGAGATTGAAAACCTTATTGTTCGTTGGGGCAAAGTCTTGAGTTTGTGTTGTGCAGGTTTCCATGTTGCTTGCAACACCTTTGAGACGTTTCCTTCCTCCTACTGGTTCGATAACCTCGGTTTCTTACTGAGGGAAAACTTGCTGCTGTGCTGCTTCACACCTTGCTCTTGGGGTTTCCTGACGAAGTGCTCTACATCAACACAGCACCATCAAGCTTTTCTGGCGCCATTGCCGAGGAGGCTAAGGACGTCTTCACAAGGGGAGTCCTCCTCAACCTTTCTCTTTACTTTGTTTTTATTTTTCTTAGTTTCTTTTGCTTGGTTTTGTTTGTCTATTTTTATCAAAAACTCCAAAAAAAATTAGTTTAGTTTGGTTTGCTTTCTCTTATCAAAAACACAAAAAAATTAGTTCCTACTCTAGTTGCTGGTTTGTTATTGCCTTGCTTGGTCATGCTTTCTATCAATGGATGGTTTCTTTGAAACTAGTTCTTATTGGCAAGGTGGGTTCACGGAAGAACAAAAGGATTATTATAATGAACACCAGTTGTCACAAAAAGGGAAACACTTATGGGAACAAATTGATAAATTGAATACTATTGCTAGAGAGGTGTGGTCTACTTTGTTACTTATTACTTTGATAAAGCTTGTTGCTGTAGGAGGTATAAACACCTCCCTTTTCAATGTGAGTATAATGATAATGTTACCATATCCTCTTATGTTAAAGGAAATTATGACTTTTATGATGTGGAACAAATTGAAGAATTTATTGCCTTTAAGCGTGCATTTGAACTTGCTAGTTTGCTTGAAAATACTGATGATACACCTTATGAATATGAGGTTTATGAGATACTTAAATTTTTCTTTGATAATTACAAGGAAGAAAATGGCTATATTCTTGAATATTTTAATAGGTGCTTTCCACAAATGGAAGAGACTAATGCATTGCAGGAGCCTATGGAAGAAGAAATTGTTGAAACTAAAAGCTCATTAGATGAAAAAGAGGAGGAGAGTGACGGTCAAGAGGAAGAATGGATCTACCCATGTCGACCTTCTAATGAGAGTAACTCTTTACCTATTACATTATTTGATTGTCCCCCATGCTTACCAAATGAGGATGATTGTTATGTTCCTGTGGATTCTTTCAAAATATCTGCTATGGGTAAAACTTGTGATAATAGTTATGCTCCTGTTATCTATGATAATCCTATATTTGTGCCTAACTTCAAAATGCATGGTACTAAAGAGTTTTGCTTATAAAATTTTTATGATAAAGCTCTATATGATGGTCCTATATTGAATGATCAGTCTTCTTGTTATAAATTGTTAAAAGTGGGTTTGAAGGTTTTAATCCCACTATTTTTGAGCTTGATAGAAATTATATGTTTGTGGATCATGAAAAGCATGCTTTATGTGATAGTTATATTGTTGAGTTTATTCATGAGGATACTGAAAATTATTATAAGAGAGGAAAATATGGTTGTACAAGTTTTCATGGTACTAAAACACCTCTCTATGTGCTGAAAGTTTTGAAGTTGCCCTTGTTTTATCTACCCATTCTTGTTACTATGTGATTTTTTGATTCATTTTATTACAAGATTCCTATGCATAGTAAGTGGGTTAGACTCAAATGTGTTTTGAATTTGCTTCTTAATGCTCTCTTTTACTTCAACTCATAGTTCTTATGTGAGCATCTTCTCAAATTATCAATGCCTAACTTAAAGGCGTTAAAGAAAAGTACTTGTTGGGAGATAACCCAAGAGTTTTCTTGAGTATTGGAAGTTATTACTTTAGTAATAACCTATCCTTATCCTTTTTGTTTTCTTTTTGTGCCAGAATGACCTCTAATGAGAGGGATGTAAGATTTGGGGAGTTGCTGTCCGAAAACAGATTTTTGTGCTCCACCATAAAAATTAGTGAGGAGTCTCTATAAGTCGTATTGAGCTGACAATTTACGAATAAATCTCCCAGTATATTATCTAACTTTCGTTAGTTCAACACTTTTTTATTTGAGCAACAGAAGGTCTTCAAAAAAATTGGTTTCTACCTACTGGTCTGTTTTCACAGATTTCTTCCATTATTTGCATTTGCTTCTTATTGATTCCTTTTTGGGTTCTCTTTTGGGGAATTGAGCTTTTTGAAGGAGTTGCTACAGTATCTTGTGTTTTTAGTGATTTTTTTTGCTGTTCTAAAGCTAAACCCAAAGGTCTATTATATTTTGAATACACTAATGTTGCTAATGAAGATTGTGTGAAGTTTTGTATGAAGGAAAAATTTCAGGTGTAGAGAGAGAATGATGTAATGAGATGAAGAATGGACAAAATCTCAAGATTGGGGATGCCACCCCGGTGTCACCCCAAGAAATATCCAAGAGGTACAAGCGTCAAAGCTTGGGGATGCCCAAGGCATCCCCTTCTTCATCAATAAAAAGCTCAGGTCTTTCTAGACACTTTGTTTTTATTGTTTCATGCACTTTGTGTTGTTCTTGGAGCGTCTTAGTTTTTGTTTGGTTTGCATAGTTTGTTTAGTTTGCTTGAATAAAGTAGTTTGGACCCCCGTTCTCGCTGTGTTGTTTCAAATAAGTCGATTGGTGTTGGAAAGGAGTAGAAAGTTCTTGCTTGAGAAGTGCAAGAGGAGCTTGCATTGACTGTGACTTAGACTTTAGCATGTCATGCTAGGTGTTGTTTTGACCTTATGATTAGTGATTATTTTTGTAGCATGACTTGTTCCAAACAATTGGGATTGCTTAGTGTGCCTTGAAAGAATCATGCGTTTTTTACCTTACAAAAACATAGTATTGTGGTATTCTCCTTTGATGCTTTGTTTGGGTTGACTTGGCACATGCTCACACCATGTTATGACTATGAACAAGTCACCATAGACTCTATGATCATTTAGTCCTTGACTATGTAGTACCACTCTATGCTTTGATTAGTGATGTTTTATCGCTCTGCATGATTATGGCCATTATTGCTCTCTTAGTCGGTTGCACCCGGTCTTTTGCTAGCCACTACTTGTATGAGTAAGCTCTACTCATGCTTCCAACTCCCAAGAAACCAATTTATTCCAAAGTGTCCACTATAAATTCCTATCATGGTGTGTTACACCATTCCAAGTATATTCTTGTTTTTAGCTATTCTTCCAATTAAAAAGTATTTTTTATGTGAAAACTTAGTGATTGAAGCCCCCCACAAAATTGATGGCACACTTTATATTCCTTGCCCCTAATAAACTTGAACCATTGTGTCATCTATGTTGTATATGCTTGCACTTATACGTTGGAATTAGCAGAACCATGCTGTCATGGGGAACGTTTTCAACATTGCACTTATACTTTGTACACAGTTGATATCATGCTCTTTTGTCTATGGATGTCGCCTGTGTGAAATAAAGAGGGAGTTTGTAAGTACATGGAGTTATGTATTTTGTGTTAGATAAATGCCTGGGCCTCTAGCCAAAGCCATGCATAATCATGGTGGAAACTTGCAGCATCACCATAATGAGCATTTTGTGAAGCATCCTTAATAAAAAGCTATGCACATAGTAAATAAAAAGATCGCTAAGATGCTCATTGTCTGCTTGCCTTGTTATTTTGGTTATGGGATAGCTCATGTACCATGTGCAAGGGGTACCCCGTTGGCGGTTCTCTATGATACACATGTACTTACTATGACAAGAACTTACAGGTGACCAAAGTTGAGTAGCATGCGGTGCGGCCCTCGTATTCAAGGGACATGAGATTGCCAACTTATACTTTGTCAAGCATTACTCCATCTTTGTTCACTTTAACCTTAATCACTTCAAGATTCTTATGATAGGGGCAATGAGGGCTGAAAGCTAACAAGTACCATAATTTTTGGAAGCTCTTTTTGAAACTTGAAATCCCTGCTTCCCTTTATGAAGGGCCTTTCTTCCACTATTATATTGAGTGTCCACCTTCTACCTTTAGGCACCGTTAAGAGAGCATAGTTTCCATTCTTAGTTCTATGTGCAGTGTCCCAAAACTTATTGATTGATGCATATTGCTTGTTCTTGTGCTACTTGTATCTAGTCACTCTTATGAACTTTGAAGGTGTCCGATGCATCTATTTGCTACTCTATAAGGGACAAGCTGAATGCCACTATGCCATGTTTTCTGTATGTGAAACAAACAAACGTTTTTCAATGCATGTTATTCATGATCTTTGTTTGTAGCCTTTCATGTTGCATGCATAGTTACTTTGTCCTATTGTTAGAACTCCATCTTTCATGCACATGTGTAGAGTTCTTTGATCCCATCTTTCAATGCTTGCAAATGATTTGATCTTGGTTTTGATGGTGCATGTCACCTAAAGAATTATTATCTTTATCACTTACCTACTCGAGGACGAGCAGGAGTTAAGCTTGGGGATGCTTGATATGTTGGAAACGTATCTATAATTTTTGATGCTCCATGTTTGTTTACTATCTACTTTGCTTTGCTTTGTCCACACTTTGAGGTGTTTTTATATGTTTTCTGGTACTAACTTATTAACAAGTTGCCGCAGTGCCAGTTGCATGTTTTCTTATGTTTTTGGTTCTAGAAAGGCAGAAAATCAATATTATCGGAATTGGGCGGGACAAAAGCCAAAGTCAATATTTTTACTGTGGGCAACACGAAGCCAGAATACGAGACGGAGGAGGATCACCAGGGGCCACAACCCCTGGCCACGCGGGTGGGCCTACCCCGCGCCTGGGGTGTGCAACCGCTCTGATGGCCCCCCACCTCGCCTCTTCACCTATAAAGTCCCCCCGATGCCAAAACCCTAGACACCCGATCAATATTCCACGAAACCATCTGTAGCCGCCGCCACCATCGTCCCTAGATCGGGGGGATCTGAAGCTCTTCCCGGCACCCTGCCGGAGGGGATATCATCCTGGAGGCCTTCTTCTTCATCATGCCAGCCTCTGGTATGAAGCGTGAGTAGTTCCACCTTGGACTACAGGTCCATGTAGTAGCTAGATGGTTGTATATCCTCCTTGTGCTTTCATGTATAGATCTTGTGAGCTCAGTTCATGATCAAGATCTAATATATTTGTAATCATGCATGTTGTGTTTGCGGGGATCCGATGGATATTTAGATTACTATGTCAGATTGATTAATGGTTTTGTCTTACTGATTCTATCATGTCCGTGTTGTTTGTGATCTTGCATGGTCTCCGTTGGTAGTAGCTATCTTAGCCAAGTAGTTGCTAGTGACTCCAAGAGGGGGTATTTATGCTCGATATTGGGTTTATGCCTCTATTTTCCAAGGGAAGTGACAGAAATCTCTATGGTTATAGATGTGTTGTTGCCACTAGGGAGAAAACAACGGTCTCTTGTTCATGGAACAAGTAGATTGTTTACCTTACACACTTTGCTTAAAACAGTTGTCTTTTGCTTGCAACTTAATACTGGAGGGGGTTCGGATGATAACCTGAAGGTGGACTTCTAGTCATAGATGCAGTTGGATGGCGGTATATGTATATTGTTGTATTGCCCAATCGAATCTCATAGGATCTTTGTGTCTAGTATTGCATTGTTATGCCTTGCTCATTGCTGTCAATTGTCCTGCTGTAATTTGTTTTCCTAGCATGCCATGTTTGTTTATCTAAGAAGAACACCTCTAGTGAACTATAGACCTCAGTCCAATATTTACCATTGATACATCTTGTGACACCCCGGTTCTGATAAGACCGTGGCCTCTATGTGACATGCCAATCCCTGGATCGGTTCATTGGCCCACAATAGAGTAAGATAGATAATCATAGCAAATAACCGTGTATCATGATCTACAAGATCCATAGTACCATTATTACAATGTAAAGGCTCAGCATAAAGCTAGCTCAAATTGTTCAGGTAGCAACAAAAGCGAGTAAATCCTCCAATCTTCAAATTGCCCACAAGTGAACAAGTGCCGAGTGGAGTACCGTGGCCTATAACGATCAATCAGAATCGGAATAACCTGCAGCATAAAACGCAACAACCCCGAAGGGTCAATACATGGAATGTATGGCAAGTAGAGCTAGTAAAGGAGACAATAGTACTAACAACTACATGCATATTTGGCAAGTGGAGCTGTGTCTGGCTTGCATTTGCAAATAAATTTGTCCTACTTTCATAAACAGTTTTGAATTTTCTTTGAAAAGATCCCAATTAAGTTAACCCAACAATATTAAAGCAATTATGAAATTAGAATGAGCGAGAAACATGTCATGGAATCAATATCTAGTAACTCAGTTGTCCATAACCGGGGACACGGCTAATCGATTAGATTATACACTCTGCAGAGGTTAGTACACTTTACCCATGTGACTTGGCCAGCCCAGCTCGTACCATCACTCTCATTTTGGGTGATGATAGGGAATAGACCAAGAAGAGACTGTTCGGAAAGTAGCTCCTCAATCCCGACACGCACCGGTCCAACCTACCAAAATTCTACATCTCTGGATACGCGGGTTCGAGTTACCACAACCTACTAAGTCCAACCAACCGCCCATTCCATTATTGGCACATGGTTGTACACGTAAGCTACACAATAAAGAAGCCAATCAATTTCTCTTGATACCTGGGTGCCTTTCCGCAATGAAACCACCAAAATTTATCAATACCATCACACCCAGGGGATTCATTGATTAAGTTGTTTTAGTTTTCACAAACCAATACTTTGAGAAAACAAGTATCAATGATGTAACCCAGCCCTCGTTCAACATAGCATGGCTAAGCACATCTACAACGGTGGTTCATCTACAAAGAGGGTCCTACCACATAATAGGACATATCATAGCGATAGTATCATCCTACACATGCATCTACAAAATACACGACAATGCATTGAAAATAGTAGGACGATATCATGAACAAAGTAGCATCTACTTGCCTTGGTTGTAGCGGTCGAAGGAACAATCCACACACGAACAAGGGTTGCACTCCACACAATCTACACGACACAATTGCATTCATAAACAAACAATTCACAAACATATGCAACAAAGATGATGCATGAATGCAAGAACGGCAAGTGAATTGGTGCTACAGCTGCACCACATAATACTAATTCATATTACTACCGAATACATGCATGGAAAATAGATTTGGCGCAAGGGAAACTATTAACCAAACGTAGTGATCACTACTAGAGCTAGAACTTAAATAATTCACTACCGGTAGTAGACAGGTTGTAAAATCTTGGAAAAATTCTACCGCATAGGCATCGCTGATAAGAAACAGTACCAATTGGAATTACTCAAAAAGGAGTTACAAAACATCCAGAGTAATTAAAACACTGCAGAAAGCCATTAGACAAATACTGCAGAAGTTTTTACTGTAAGCCTATCTTTTTATTTCACGATGAGATTCCCCTCGTTCACACGAGTTCAGGGACATATCACACGCGATTTTTGGAGCTATGAAACTTTTACTACGAATTTATTACTCTGAAAAGGTCATTAACTCATTTGATTAAACTGTACTAAACCTGACAGTAAAAGTCTGAACCAAAGGTACAGCGAGATTCTACACAACTCACTGAACTCTTACATATTTTATTTGCAATTTTTGGCCAAGCGGTTTAATTTCTACGCAATTTACAAGATTCTACCGAAATCTGCCAACTAATAGGATTAACGAAATTGACCCAGTCAACTGTGTCTGATGACTGGGCGTTGACTGGACGTCTGACCAGTCAACGTCTGGGGCGTCTGACTAGTCAACGTCTGGAGTGCTGACCAGTCAACGAACGATCTAAGCCGCTGATCTGAGATCTGACGGTGGCTGCTGTCTTACCAGAAACGGACTGCGAAACGAACTCCGGCGAGCTCCGGACGGCGGCGACGGTCGGTTCCGGCGTCGTGGTTCTACCTGCACGTACACACACGGTCAACTACGGCTCCCGGAACAATAAATGCGTGCGCGTACGCGGCGATCTGCAGGGCGCAGTTGGCGGCAGCGGATGGAGACGCGGAGCACAGGAACGGAAAGAGGGCGGCGAGGCGAACCCGACAACAGACGCGGCGACGAACGGCGACGGAGGGGTGGCCGGCGGCGGCGAGACGAAGGTGGCAGGCTGCGTACGTGTGCCAGGAGGCGGCACCAGGGAGGTCGCGCGGGGCTTGTGGCGGCGGGGGTTCTGGGAGGCACGGGAATCGAGGCAGGGGTGGGGCCCCTTCAAATAGTCCCACGCGTGAGAAGAAGAAAAAGAAAAAAAATCCTGACCCGAATCGGTCCAGATTTGACTCCGATTCGGAAATCGGTTCGGATTTTCGGACCGTTTTCCGGCGGTTTACTAAAACGTCCGAGTCTTTTGCATACGAACTCCGATTGAAGCGATTCTCGCGCCTACGGGTTCGTATCGTCGAGGGGTACAACCTTCAGTCGAAGTTTGCGCGAAAACTCGAACCTATAGGGGTGGTTGTTGCAAGTCTCTTGGTTTACTAAAACGTCCGAGTCTTTTGCATACGAACTCCGATTGGAGCGATTCTCGCGCCTACGGGTTCGTGTCGTCGAGGGGCACAACCTTCAGTCGAAGTTTGAGCGAAAGCTCGAACCTACATGGGTGGTTGTTGCAAGCCCCTCTGAAGTCTCCCGCAGGAACCTCAAAGCGAGTAGAAGTAGGGTTTTGCAAATAGCGTTTCGTCGATCCTCTCTACTCGACGGTAATGCATGGAAAGATATGATGCGATGCAATGAATGATATGCAAGACCAAATCTAAAATTTGGGATGTGACAAGACTAACCCCCTTAAGATGAATCTCGTCCTCGAGATTCGGCGCGGCTAGCAAATAGGTGTGGGTAGTCCTCTCGGATGTCATCCTCACGCTCCCAAGTGGCTTCCTCTTCGGTGTGGTGACTCCACTGCACCTTGCAAAACTTGTTTGTCTTGGTACGGGTAGTCCTTTCTGCTGTCTCCAGAATCTTGACCGATTTCTCCTCATAGGTCAAATCATTCTCAAGCTGAACCTCCTCTAGCGGTACAGTGTCTCTCAATGGTGTATCCACCATCTCCGGATGACACTTCTTCAGCTGGGACACGTGGAACACATTGTGAACAGCAGACAGAGCCTCTGGCAACTCCAACTGATAAGCAACCTCTCCTTTGCGTGCTAAGACTCGATACGGTCCAATAAATTGAGGTGCCAGCTTACCCTTAATACCAAATCTCTTAATTCCACGAAGCGGCGATACTCTGACGTATGCTCTATCACCTATCTCATACACCACTTCCTTGCGCTTGGCGTTAGCGTAGCTCTTCTGTCTTGATTGTGCTACCTTCAGCCTATCTCTAACCAAGGCGACCTTCTCCTCAGCATCCTTGATCAAATCAGGTCCAAACAACTGACGTTCTCCTACTCCATCCCATAGCAATGGTGTTCGGCACCGTTTCCCATACAGTACGTCGAACGGTGACGTCTTGATGCTGGTTTGATAGCTGTTGTTGTAGGAAAACTCGGCATACGGCAAATTCTCATCCCAACTAGAACCATGAGCCAAGACGCAAGCTCTTAGCATGTCCTCCAAAATCTGATTCACCCTCTCGGTCTGTCCATCAGTCTGTGGGTGAAACGCTGTGCTAAACTCCAATCTAGTACCAAGTGACTCGTGCAGCTGGCGCCAGAAGTGCGAGGTAAATTGGGTGCCTCTATCAGATACGATACTCTTGGGAACTCCATGTAGGCACACAATTCTGTCCATGTAAATCTTGGCCAACTTTGCACTCGTATAAGTCGTCTTCACTGGTATAAAGTGGGCTACCTTGGTCAAATGGTCGACCACTACCCAAATAGAGTCATATCCTGACCTGGTCCTCGGCAATCCTGTGATAAAGTCCATTCCCACTCTATCCCACTTCCAATCCGGCACAGGCAACGGCTGTAGCAATCCTGCTGGCTTCTGGTGTTCTGCCTTCACTCGGCTACATACATCACATAGGGCAATATGCTTGGCGATATCTCCCTTCATGTTGTTCCACCAAAATCTGCTCTTCAAATTCATATACATCTTTGTGTTGCCCGGATGTATGGAATATGGCGAGTCATGAGCTTCCTGCAGAATCAACTTCCTTATCTCGGGATCGCTGGGAACACACAAACGATCTCCATACCACAAGGTACCATGCTCATCCTCGCGAATATCCTTTTCCCGGTTCTCCTTCATCTTCTCCTTTATTTCTTCTATTTCCTTGTCTCCCACTTGAGCCTTTACGATCCTGTCCTGTAGCGTCGGTTGGACTTCCATTGTAGCTAAATATCCCTCAGATACTACTTCCAGTCTAAGGTCCTTGAATTGCTTGCACAAATCCTCAGGCAATTCACCAATTGTCAATCCATTGGCATAAACCTTCCGGCTCAGAGCATCTGCTACTACATTGGCCTTTCCTGGGTGGTATTGTAGATTCATATCATAATCCTTGATAAGTTCCAACCATCTCCTTTGTCTCATGTTCAGTTCCTTCTGTGTAAATATGTACTTCAGGCCCTTTTGGTCGGTGTACACATCACAGTGTTTTCCCATTAAGTAATGCCTCCATACCTTGAGCGCATGAACCACTGACGCTAACTCCAAGTCGTGTGTGGGGTAATTCCGCTCATGGTTCTTGAGTTGTCGCGAGGCATATGACACTACTCTCCCATCTTGCATCAGCACACTCCCAAGTCCTTGTCGTGAGGCATCACAGTACACTTGGAAATCCTTCTGAAGATCTGGTAAACATAGAACAGGCGCGGTCACTAGTCGACGCTTCAGTTCCTGAAAGCTGGCTTCACATACATCTGACCATTCAAACTTCCTCTCCTTCTTCAGATGTTCAGTCATCGGCTTAGCAATCTTAGAAAAGTTTTCTATGAACCTTCGGTAATATCCAGCAAGTCCCAAAAAGCTTCGAATCTCTCCCGCATTCTTGGGTGCTTCCCACTCTGTTACTGCAGTCACTTTGTTTGGATCAACAGCAATTCCTTCTCCTGACACTACGTGTCCAAGAAATCCAACAGTGTTAAGCCAAAATTCACATTTACTGAATTTGGCATACAGCTTGTGTTCTCTCAGCTTCTCCATCCTCAGATGTTTCTCATGCTCGGCATCATCCTTGGAATATATCAGTATGTCATCAATAAACACCACCACGAACTTGTCCAAATACTCCATAAATACCTTGTTCATCATGGTCAAGAAGTATGCCGGGGCATTTGTTAGTCCAAAAGACATAACTGTATACTCATATAAACCATACCTAGTGGTGAAGGCGGTTTTTGGTACATCCTCCTCTCGGATCTTCAATTGGAAATAGCCTGATCGCAGATCAATCTTGCTGAACACCTTTGCTCCTTCCAGTTGAACAAACAAGTCATTTATGTTCGGCAGAGGGTACTTGTTCTTGATGGTTACTTCATTCAGCGAACGATAGTCCACTACTAATCTCTTGGTGCTATCTTTCTTCTCCACAAACAGAACAGGTGCTCCCCATGACGACGCACTAGGCTGAATGAATCCCTTTTCCAGCTGCTCCTTCAACTGTTTCTTCAATTCCTTCAGCTCATCGACATCCATCTTATACGGTTTCTTTGCTATAGGTCATGTTCCCGGCAGCAGGTCGATAAGAAACTCTACATCTCTATCAGGTGGCATCCCTGACAGCTCTTCCGGAAACACGTCGGGGTAATCCCTAATCACTGGCACAATGTCCATGCTAACCCCCTTAAGAGAATTCAACTTACACCTTCCTGGTCGTGCGGCCGACTTGAATCTAATCCTCTTACCATCCGGGATTTTGAGTGAAACAGCTCGCTGTGCACAATCTATGTGTCCCCCATGCATAGACATCCAATCCATACCCAGAATGACATCTAATCCCTGTGAATCCAATACTACTAGATGTGCAATAAAGTTGTGTGTTCCAATCCTCACAGTCAAGTCGCGGCATCCCGCGCTAGCTATCATATCTCCTCCAGGTGAACTCACTCTAATAGACCTTTTTATAGACTCAGTAGGTAACTTATACTTATCCACAAATGCCCTTGATATGAATGAATGCGATGCACCAGTATCGAAAAGTATAAGTGCAGGGTAAGTGTTGATTGGGAACTTACCAATCACAAGGTCTGGCTCATCTGGAATATCCTCCACATTCATGTGGTTCACTGTGGCCTTCTCGCCGTTGGTTGGCTTCAGTCCTTTCCTCTCTGGACAGTTGTCAGCATAGTGTCCCTTCTGTTTACACTTGAAGCACGTCACCTCACTCAGATCCTTCTTCACAAAGCTGCGATCACGGTTGCGGTCATGTCCACCGTGTCCTCCAGAGTGGTGAGAGTGTCCTCCCTTGTGGTTGTGGTGGCTGTTCCTATGGTTGTCATGACGATGTCCATCGTGGCGGTCATGGCTCCCATGGTCACTTCCTCCATGCTTGGAGTATCCATCATATGAAGTGCGAGACTTGTGGTGTGAACCAGAGTGATGAGTATTGCTCTTTCTCTTGCGGTTCTCCACCTGCTTGTGCTTCCCCTCCAAGATTCTGGCCTTGTCCATAAGCTCCTGGAAAGTGGGGCAATAAACCACCAGTAGCTGTACTGAAAGCTCGTCACTAAGGCCATCCAGGAATCTCTCCCTCCTTTTGGCATCAGTGTCAACATCCTCAGGTGCATAACGGGACAAGTTGTTGAACTCCTCAATGTACTCGGCCACGGTGCGATTGGTTTGGCACAAGTTGCGGAACTCCTTCCTCTTCAGGCTCAGAACTCCTGAAGACACGTGGTTGGTCCTAAAACCTTCCTCAAACATAGCCCAAGTCACGGTATCCAGCGGGTGGGTGATCTGAAAAGTGTCCCACCAAGAAGCGGCTGGTCCCTCCAGTAGGTGAGCGGCAAACCTCACCTTCTCAGCATCAGTGCATCAAACAGTTACTAGATCCTTGTTGACTGAACGCAACCAGTCGAGAGCAACCATTGGTTCCGTTGCAGTAGAGAACTTAGCTGGCCTTAACCTCAGAAATCTGGTGAGAGCATCTCCCTGAGGCTGATTGTTTCCATTGTTGTTGTTCTGATTTGCCATGAACTGGGTCATCACTTGGGTCAGCTGTGCCTGAGCTGCCATGAGCTGCTCCATCTCAGTGGGTTGACGGCGAGGAGGCATCTGCGGTTCAGCATAGGTAAGTTTAGAAAGAATCAACTACGACAATAGGATTCTACCCATGCATATGATCAATCAACAACAAACAATAGCAGACAATCACAAGCAAGCAACACATCAACAAACAAGCGATCCAGCAACATCCCAGGTGTTATCCTATCAGTATATAGCTACTGAAATAGTTTTTCAAGAGTTGGCAATGGTTAACTAAACAATAGATCAACTAATCAACCAAAACAGCAATTCTGCCAGAACAGTCCAGCAGAGTTCACGAATTTTTCCGCCTGACTTAAACTCGTCAGAAAAATTAGACAATTTTTGTGCATATGGCACAGAGAGTTTCACATCAGCCCAATTTTTTTCAGATTTTTCTGAGTTACCAGAAAAATATGAAAAATCGCGCAGTACTGCTGTATCAGCAGAAAAACTGCAGCGAAAAACACGTAGATGATAACCAAATTGCCATAACTCTTTCATTAAAATTCGCACAAATAATTCCTGGGATATTGGAGTACACAAATAAGCAACTAAACACTTTTAAACTAGCACGAACTAAGCTTCACATCGATCGAGACTAATCCTAACGAATTCTCCTAACGTGGACTAATTGGTGGACTTCTATCTACTTCTTGAAGAGATTGAGGTAGGTCCTTGCGGTCATGCGTTGGCTCTTCGGCTCGCGATACAACCATGGCGGCGGAGTGTACACCTCTCCTGAACCATCACTTGAGACTTCAAACTCCACCTCTTCTGGATCCTCCTTTTCTTCTTCATCCTCAACTGCTGCAGCAACAGCTTCATCTCCTCCACCATCATCGTCTCCATCATCATCATCCTCGTACTCATCATCATCATCGTCTCCACTGTCATCATCATCCCCATTGTTGCCATCATCTCCATTGTCATCATCCGGGGGTGGATTCAGCTGTGCTTGGAGAGCGGCAATCTGGGCTGTCATAACTTCAATGGTTTGGTCCCTTTCCTGGACGGTCCCTTGCAACTGTTGTATGTTCTGAGTATTCTCTTGCACAGTACCATGAAGATGGGCTATGGTCTCATCTCTGGCTATCAGGGCAGTCTCCAGAACTCCCACAGCTTCATGCAAAGTGTCAATCTCCTGTCCTTGGACCACCATTCCATTGCTAGTAAAGTCTGCAATCTCCTTCAACATCCTCACCTTCTCAGCTAGAGCTCCATTCTCCCTTTCCATGTCCTCTATGTGCCTCCGACGGGGCGGCATGTTGTTCCTGTCGCCCGGGGTAATCACAATGTTCTCTTCTTCATCACGCCTTCCATAGTCACGGTAGGGTGAATCTGCAGGCAGTAGGTGTCGGACATAGTGGCACTAGCGAGACAGGGCTTCATGTATGGCCAAGTTGATTCCAAGTCCCCAGTTGCAGTATATCTTGGTGTAGACCAAGTGCGCGGGGTTTGGCAGGGCGGCATCTCTGAATATGAAGGTAGTGATCTCCCATGCATCCTCTCCATATCCATAGGTGTACAACCTTCTTCCCTTGAACATAGGCAGTGGCAATCCCAATGACTGAGAGAGCTGAGCTAACTGCCTTGCAAAGGGCCTTGGTGACTCCATGGTGACATACTCAGTCCTGACGTCTCCCATCTATCAAGTAAAAGAGGAAAGTGTGAAAATAGCATATGGTAAGAATTTACGAGGGTGAAAGGCATAAGAGGAAAGACAGTGTTAATATAGGCTTAATAATTCTATGGCTTCCTAATCCAATCCTAGGTCACGATCCTACAGTCGACACACGGGCTCTGATACCATCCTGTGACACCCCGGTTCTGATAAGACCGTGGCCTCTATGTGACATGCCAATCCCTGGATCGGTTCATTGGCCCACAATAGAGTAAGATAGATAATCATAGCAAATAACCGTGTATCATGATCTACAAGATCCAGAGTACCATTATTACAATGTAAAGGCTCAGCATAAAGCTAGCTCAAATTGTTCAGGTAGCAACAAAAGCGAGTAAATCCTCCAATCTTCAAATTGCCCACAAGTGAACAAGTGCCGAGTGGAGTACCGTGGCCTATAACGATCAATCAGAATCGGAATAACCTGCAGCATAAAACGCAACAGCCCCGAAGGGTCAATACATGGAATGTATGGCAAGTAGAGCTAGTAAAGGAGACAATAGTACTAACAACTACATGCATATTTGGCAAGTGGAGCTGTGTCTGGCTTGCATTTGCAAATAACTTTGTCCTACTTTCATAAACAGTTTTGAATTTTCTTTGAAAAGATCCCAATTAAGTTAACCCAACAATATTAAAGCAATTATGAAATTAGAATGAGCGAGAAACATGTCATGGAATCAATATCTAGTAACTCAGTTGTCCATAACCGGGGACACGGCTAATCGATTAGATTATACACTCTGCAGAGGTTAGTACACTTTACCCATGTGACTTGGCCAGCCCAGCTCGTACCATCACTCTCATTTTGGGTGATGATAGGGAGAAGACCAAGAAGAGACTGTTCGGGAAGTAGCTCCTCAATCCCGACGCGCACCGGTCCAACCTACCAAAATTCTACATCTCTGGATACGCGGGTTCGAGTTACCACAAACTACTAAGTCCAACCAACCGCCCATTCCATTATTGGCACATGGTTGTACACGTAAGCTACACAATAAAGAAGCCAATCAATTTCTCTTGATACCTGGGTGCCTTTCCGCAATGAAACCACCAAAATTTATCAATACCATCACACCCAGGGGGTTCATTGATTAAGTTGTTTTAGTTTTCATAAGCCAATACTTTGAGAAAACAAGTATCAATGATGTAACCCAGCCCTCGTTCAACATAGCATGGCTAAGAGCATCTCTAGTGGCTCGTCTATATGCCCGTCTAAAACGATTTGGACGACCGTGGATAAAAAAAACCTTCCCAGTGGCTCGTCTAAATGGAGGTCTAAATTTAGACGTCCTCCCAAACCTGCTACCCATCGTCCATATATGGACGACGGTGCCACGGCCGTCCAAAGCAACTTCTTGCCTGGAAGCTCACTCCCGCGCCCATCCGGAGCAGTTGGAGACGTAGGACGCGGGGGAACTCGCGAGAGGTCGTCGTCCCTCTGCTCGCCGGCTCCATGTACTCTTCTTTTCCATGTAGATTTGGCGAGAGGGAGAGAGAAAGTGGACAAGAACAAGAGGGTGCTCGACCATGGTGCTTAGACGCACGCTAGATCCATCCGCCAGCAGACAATTTTTGCCGGATCCGGACGCAAAACAGTGTAGACGGGCGCGGTCTCGTCTGGTCCTGTTGGGGACAGGCTCGGGCGTGGAGGGGATAATGGGGTCACATGAGGCGTCCGGCCTAGCGACGGACAGGGAAGAGAATGGGAAGGGGCATGGCGGCGGTTGGGGAGGAGCAGCGGCAGGGGCATGGTAGAGGGCTGTAGCTACTCCGATGATGTTGAAGAGAGGAGGCTTGTCTCGTACTGAACTTGTTTCTGCTTGTGCATCGATACAGAATATAGAGATGGAGTGATGTACTACTGAATGTTGCTGAACATTGCTTGTATTGCTGCGTAATATACAAATATTTGCTTGTATTGATAATCATGTCGTTGTCTTGTTTGCTATTGAATATTGCTTCTAAATTTTGATGGTAGTTATAAAAAAAACACTAAAATATTGGTTAGAGGATGTAGACGTCCTACATATACACGTTCCGCTGAAAAACTAAGATCGTCTATATTCTCTCTCCTTTTAGACGGTCATCTATACGGACATATAGACGTTCAGATTTAGACGTTCTACTAGAGATGCTCTAAGCACATCTACAACGGTGGTTCATCTACAAAGAGGGTCCTACCACATAATAGGACATAGCATAGCGATAGTATCATCCTACACATGCATCTACAAAATACACGACAATGCATTGAAAATAGTAGGACGATATCATGAACAAAGTAGCATCTACTTGCCTTGGTTGTAGCGGTCGGAGGAACAATCCACACACGAGCAAGGGTTGCACTCCACACAATCTACACGACACAATTGCATTCATAAACAAACAATTCACAAACATATGCAACAAAGATGATGCAAGAACGGCAAGTGAATTGGTGCTACAGCTGCACCACATAATACTAATTCATATTACTACCGAATACATGCATGGAAAATAGATTTGGCGCAAGGGAAACTATTAACCAAACGTAGTGATCACTACTAGAGCTAGAACTTAAATAATTCACTACCGGTAGTAGACAGGTTGTAAAATCTTGGAAAAATTCTACCGCATAGGCATCGCTGATAAGAAACAGTACCAATTGGAATTACTCAAAAAGGAGTTACAAAACATCCAGAGTAATTAAAACACTGCAGAAAGCCATTAGACAAATACTGCAGAAGTTTTTACTGTAAGCCTATCTTTTTATTTCACGATGAGATTCCCCTCGTTCACACGAGTTCAGGGACATATCACACGCGATTTTTGGAGCTATGAAACTTTTACTACGAATTTATTACTCCAAAAAGGTCATTAACTCATTTGATTAAACTGTACTAAACCTGACAGTAAAAGTCTGAAACCAAAGGTACAGCGAGATTCTACACGACTCACTGAACTCGTACATATTTTATTTGCAATTTTTGGCCAAGCGGTTTAATTTCTACGCAATTTACAAGATTCTACCGAAATCTGCCAACTAATAGGATTAACGAAATTGACCCAGTCAACTGTGTCTGATCACTGGGCGCTGACTGGACGTCTGATCAGTCAACGTCTGGGGCTTCTGACTAGTCAACGTCTGGAGTGCTGACCAGTCAACGAACGATCTAAGCCGCTGATCTAAGATCTGACGGTGGCTGCTGTCTTACCAGAAACGGACTGCGAAACGAACTCCGGCGAGCTCCGGACGGCGGCGACGGTCGGTTCCGGCGTCGTGGTTCTACCTGCACGTACACACACGGTCAACTACGGCTCCCGGAACAATAAACGCGTGCGCGTACGCGGCGATCTGCAGGGCGCAGTTGGCGGCAGCGGATGGAGACGCGGAGCACGGGAACGGAAAGAGGGCGGCGAGGCGAACCCGACAACAAACGCGGCGACGAACGGCGACGGAGGGGTGGCCGGCGGCGGCGAGACGAAGGTGGCAGGCTGCGTACGTGCGCCAGGAGGCGGCACCAGGGAGGTCGCGCGGGGCTTGTGGCGGCGGGGGTTCTGGGAGGCACGGGAATCGAGGCAGGGGTGGGGCCCCTTCAAATAGTCCCACGCGTGAGAAGAAGAAAAAGAAAAAAAATGCTGACCCGAATCGGTCCAGATTTGACTCCGATTCGGAAATCGGTTCGGATTTTCGGACCGTTTTCCGGCGGTTTACTAAAACGTCCGAGTTTTTTGCATACGAACTCCGATTGAAGCGATTCTCGCGCCTACGGGTTCGTATCGTCGAGGGGTACAACCTTCAGTCGAAGTTTGCGCGAAAACTCGAACCTACAGGGGTGGTTGTTGCAAGTCTCTTGATTTACTAAAATGTCCGAGTCTTTTGCATACGAACTCCGATTGGAGCGATTCTCGCGCCTACGGGTTCGTATCGTCGAGGGGCACAACCTTCAGTCGAAGTTTGAGCGAAAGCTCGAACCTACATGGGTGGTTGTTGCAAGCCCCTCTGAAGTCTCCCGCAGGAACCTCAAAGCGAGTAGAAGTAGGGTTTTGCAAATAGCGTTTCGTCGATCCTCTCTACTCGACGGTAATGCATGGAAAGATATGATGCGATGCAATGAATGATATGCAAGACCAAATCTAAAATTTGGGATGTGACACATCTTCCACTTTTACTGTTTACTTGCTGCAAACCATCATCACCTTCCACACCATACAATTAATCCTTTGTTACAGCAACCGGTGAGATTGACAACCTCACTGTTCGTTGGGGGCAAAGTCTTGAGTTTGTGTTGTGCAGGTTTCCACGTTGCTTGCAACACCTTCGAGGCGTTTCCTTCCTCCTACTAGTTCGATAACCTCGGTTTCTTACTGAGGGAAAACTTGCTGCTGTGCTGCTTCACACCTTGCTCTTAGGGTTTCTCGACGAAGTGCTCTACATCAACACATCACCATCATCCTGCTAGTCAGTGGCTCATTTAATCCGAAGCGGTAAGTTTCAATCTAGGCCGTGCGATTAGACTAGAATCTACGGCTGACGTTCGTCTTCTTCGTTGGATAGCTCCGGCGAGACTGAACCCTAACGGCGACGGTGGGGGTACGCGGTGGTTCACCTAGACTACAGCTAGGGTCGGCGATGGGGGAGAACACCGTTGTCAATGACGGCGGTTCGAACGGTGGTCGCAATCAATGGATCCTCTCCTCCTCTGCAGCGGCGGAGTCTAGTGAAATTATGGCGGGCTGGTGCTCGCCTTTCTCTGGGGAGAGGTGTAGGAGGTTCTGTGAGGAGTGGGGAGTGATATGGTGTGAAGAATAGAGGCGGGGGTGGCCTCTATTTATACACCGGCGAGAGAGGCAGAGCGGCATGGGCTGGGCTCGTCGGTGACGATGATACAGAGGGATAACGGCATGGCTGAGGGCTTAGGACGGTGCGGTGTATCCTGGTGGTCGTCGCACGCTTAATGGCACGACACGAGGCGGTCGAGGATGGTCGGGACGGGTCGGTGCTCTGCGCGGAACCAGCGGCGTTCGAGATGGCGTACAGTGGCTACTGGTCGCGCGGCGGCGAACGGGTATGTCTGGGAGGTAGCTAGGGTCATGGTGAGTTCAGTTACGCGCGATGAGGGCGAGGCACGGCGTGTGTGCACGTGTCGGCTGCGGCGCTCTGGCGCATTCTCGGCATGGTTGTAGAGAATTGGGCGTGGAAGTTTTCGGGTGGTCCACGGCTTGCCTGTGATCAAGGGGTGGACAGGGAGTGGCGGTGGACGGTGACCTGTCTCCTGGAGATCGTGGATGGGCGCGACGATGGCTCCTGCGGGTTGTCCATGGTCGACCAGCAATGGCGGCTCGGGTGGCGTGGCACTGGTGCAAGCAATGAAGGGTGAGCTGGTTCAATGCGATCCTGGGCATTGGGGGAGACAAGGGGAGTGAAATGGGGGCAATGGGTAGACAATGCATTGATCAAGAACAGTAATAGTTTGGCAGCTATTACTGTGCTCACCAGGTGTTTGATGAAATGGCCGCATGAATTCAAAGTTTGAATTTTTGGATGAATTTTGATGAGTGCTCTGGTCATAAGCTTGGTAGTCTGAGGTTTCTTGGGTTTGCCAAGGTGAAGTGGTTTGGTTGATTTTTGAGAAATAGCCATCTTAGTACCTACACTTGATTCAATTTTGAAATGTCCTTTAAATAGATTTGGAATTTGTTTCTGTTGGTTTGTAATGTGGGCTTGGGTTCATTGTTACTTGGTATAGCAAGGGGTGAAAATAATTGGATTTGTTTCTGTTAGAAATCTTTGACTAGGAACACCCAAAGTGGTCTAGTGAACAAGTTTGGCCAAAATGATCATTTGCTCATATTTCTTATATTTGATTTTCTCTTTATTTCATTCTGCTTGGAAATGATCTATATGATATTGTTTTCATGTTTAAACCAATCCTTATCATTCATAGCAATCAAACATGGCAATTGCACTCATTCATGCATTGATCACACATACACATGTATTCATATTAATTTTAATAATAAAAGTTTTTGTTAACCCTAAACTTGGATGATTAGAATTTGATAATCTTGTTTAATATTTTTGGGGTGTTACATGTGAAGGGTTCGCAACATAGAAAACAAAAATTTTCCTACGATGTGAACTATATACCAAGATCTATCTACTAGATACAAACAACGGGCGGATGTATATCCGTAGAGAACATACCCTTGAAGACCGACAAAGCTTAACGAGTTCAACTCGTGGTTGATGTAGACGATCTCTTGCCGATCTCAAGATCGAGAGGAAGTCCTAGCGCCGCAAATCAGCAGCGCATCCGTGCTCGCACACACGTTCGAGGCACCGAGCAACCTCCGCCTCCTCGCTCCAGCGATGCAGCGGAAGCACAACTCTTTCTTGCCGAATAGCCACCGGGAACATGTATCTCGCTAGTCCGAGACCATGGGGGATAAATTCTAGAGAGGGAGAGAGATCCTTCACGAGGAGGTGTGAGAGACAAGTGAGGAGGGGGGCTCCTTTTATAGGAGGAGGGGGGAACCCCAAGGGGTTGGCCGGCGCATGGGGGCTGCCCCCTTGCCCTCCCCTCTTCATGTGGGTGGACACTCCACTCACAAATCTCCTTTAAATTCCCTCCACTCAAAAGTCCACTCAAATTCCCATTAAATTTCCACCAAATTTAATGCAAACTCTGATTAAATAAAACTCTTTTATTTTATTCAGAATTTTGTCAATTACTTTAATGACAAACATTCACAAATAACCCCTTGCTAGAATTCTATTTCACATGCATAACCACTTTATGCAATTTCACCCGAAAACCTGTTTCGGTATCTAGTGAAATAAATTCCTGCGCTTGTTCATTCTTTCGGCATGAAACATTTGCTCCAATTGGATGTCGGTGTCTCTTAAGTGTGTCACCCTACGGTTCGTGAATAATGCGGACATGATCGAGACCCCTCTCGGATCAATAATCAGAAGCGGGATCTGGAGACCCATACTGACTCCCACACATTCAACGATGACTTTCTTGTGATCGTCGGAACCTTTTATGCTAGTATCTTAATCCCTTTGTTTCACGATATATTACATGTCCGAGATTCGATCATCGGTATCTCCATACCTAGTTTGATCTCGTTACCGATATGCACTCTTTTCTCGTTCCTGTGATATAACATTCTAGTGATCAAATCACTTGCTTGCAAGCTAATCAATGTGATATCACCGAGAGGGCCCAGAGTATATCTATCCGTCATCGGGATGAACAAATTCCACTCTCGATCCATGAGCCTCAACATAACACTTTATTAGTTCTGAATCCATCTTTATAATCACCCTGTTACGATGTGACGTTTGATGTTATCAAGAAACTCTTCCAGTGTTAATGATTGACATGATCTCATGGTCTAAGGATTAGGATCACTTCGTAAGTTGTTATAGCAATATAAACTCAATGACTTTGATCGTAATGCTATACTTCGGATGAATGTTCATCACACCATTACACTAATGTTGTGATCCCGTTATTAACAACATCCAATGTCCATGATCAGGAAACCTTGATCATCTTGTTAATCAACGAGCTAGTTTATGAGAGAGGCATAACTAGGAACTTTCTGTTTGTTTATTAAACACACATGTATTAACGTTTCCGTATTAATACAATTATAGCATGCAAAATAAACATCTATCATATACTTGGAATATACATAATAAACACTTTATTATTGCCTCTCAGAGCATATTCCCTTCAACATGACCTAGCTAAAATATAGTCAATGATGTATCTTACAAGCGTGCAAAATCTCATTGTGAAATTCTTTATATTATAGTCTACACAAAGATGAAAAAATCTCATAAACGTAATAGTGTTGAAATGTGCACTATTCACTATACTCAGATCTACAGTTGTGTAGCCTAAAATATGTTATTCGTCCTGAGATTTTGCATGTTGGAAGTATACGTCATTGGCTACACCTAAAATTTTCAAAAAAAATTTTTTTGAATTTCAATATTTTGAAAATAAAGAGTACATGTAGCTCGACTTCAAGTTGAAGTTTCCCATGTTACAAGTATAAATTTAGTAACAACTGTACACCACAATATAAAATTACATACATCAATTGCTTAAATAGTTTCTTGTCTTGTATTAGTAAAACAAGTTAATTAGAGGAAAAATGAGACACATGAAATAATATATCATATAAAGTTTAGATTATAATTGTGAGATGGGGGTTTGATCCGATGCTACCCCTCCCCCTAAACTCGTATAAACACGTCCATGTATATATTAAAACCGGTATCTAAACCGAATACCGTTGTAGAGGCATATTGATTGGAATCTGTAGATATACGACATTCTCACACGCATACGATCCGGTCTGCCCACCACCGCCCCGCACCCTGACCGCCGCCGCCGGCATTGTCATGACTGCTGACTCCAAGCTCTCCTGCGTCGCCCCGGTCAAAAAAGTCACCGAACATTCCAACGAGTTGCCGGACAATTCACCGGATAGTCCGGCGAACTGCCACACATTCTGTCGGACTATCCAACCATTGCCACCAAGTTCTGTCGTGCCGCTGCCTCGTGCGCCGCCGCTTCGTGCGTGCGCCACCGCGCCAGCCCTGCTGAGACACACCTACGAGACCAAGACGAGGCGTGCACCGTCCAGGATGAGTCACCGTCTCACCGGACCCGACCGCCACCAGTACTGCGTGCGGATACGGTCATCGCTTACGATGATCCGGCATACAACCATACTTTTTTTTGCGTAGAGCTCTAGTACAGGCACGACTACGTATTATTTTCTTGAGTTATAAGAGATTTTATACATGATTACATATATGTGTATATATTAATCATGAAGGGGTATCAAGGAATCTGAGTCATCCTTTGTGTTTGACATTATACAAGTTTAGGGGTGAGAGTAGTCACTAGAGGAAACACTCACTACGCCGACGGCTAATGCCCGTCGGCATAGGTCAGCAAGCCGTCGGCTTAGGTCTACGCTGACGGCTACCGTAGGCGTAGTGTCGTTGGTGTATGACGGCGTCGGCGCAGAAGAATAGACCGTCGGTGTAGCTTGTTGTGGGTCCTGTTTGCCCCATAACGGACGTTAGCGTCAGAAGAAACTACACCGACGGCCTGCCCGTCGGCCTAGATTGCCACATGGGCGCATCTGGGTGCGCCTGGGAGGAGGCTACGGCCTAGTTTTTTTTAAGTTTTCAACTTTTTATCTTTTAGAATTTCTTTTCTAATTTTTTTGAATTGTTTGACATGTCAATCTCACAAGCATTTTTTAACTCTAAGTATGATTAATCTTCGGTTAAATTGCACTAATGGTCAAACTTCTCGATCGATCACCCATCCTAACACTACTCCTTTCCAAGCACACTTAACTTATCTGTTCCTTCCGAACGAGCTTCCGATAAAAAAATTAGACATTATTGATAATACTACCATATCAATCCTACTAACCCTTGGACCATAGTGTCACATGTCCTGATTTTTAAAATTTCAAATAATTATTTAAGTAAACAAAAATGAATAAGTAATAATAATCTTGAATTCACATGACAATAAAATAAATGTAATATTTTGCCTTTTTCTATTTAATATGGAATGATTCATATCTTCAAGTCCGTAAATCGAAATCTGAAAAATAATATGTCTAAATTGATCAGAAAAATGAGAAGAATCCAAACATGACATCCATATCATATTTTTAATCATGGATCATGTATTTTTAAATAAAATATATTTAATAGTGTTCAAACCTTCAAAAAACCATATTGTGAGTCTAAAAATGGTCAAAACGGCGGACATCAAGATTCTTACCTATGTGATGATACTCATTAAACTTGCATTGGATCTCTGAAGAAACATCATATTGCGAGTCTAAAATTGATTTTTTTATAAAAATCATGAGCATTAGATCATGTACATGTAGTCCAAACCGGACTCACCTTCTACCGATTCGACAGACATTTGTATTTTTATCTGGGGTGGACGGAAAGGTTTGAGATATCCCGGTTGGAATATTTTCCATGTAATTTGGTCTAATATTTTTTAAAAATATGATGGTACCATTTTGAAACTGTCATTTCGTGGTTGCTTCACAAAACGCTCCTTTTTTGCGCTCTAAAAATAGAAAATGGTTTTTCCGTACGACAAAAAGGAAAACTTCCTCCTATAACATTGTTCGTCATCTCATAATTCACATGCGTGCATAATATGGGCACAATATCACAAACTATGCCCTGATTCTATCCATAACATTGGTCATTTGACCCGAAAGTCACGAAACCTCGAACTTGATAGGTTATTTTGTGAAGGTTTTTTTAGACATAATCAATTTACCAAGTTTGGTATTTTTCCTTGCAACTATATCACATAATATGACACCATGCGAATGATTTACATTGTTCAGACAATTTTTGAATTTCTTATGTCCGTTTCAAACTATGGCCAAAACGGGGCGGGCATGAAGATATGTAATGGGCCTCGCTAAAACTTGCATTGTATCTCTGAATAAACATCATATTGTGAGTCTAAAAATGTTTTTTTCAAAAAATCATGAGCATTAGATCATGTACCTGTAGTTCAAACCGAACCCAATTTCTACCGATTCGACAAACATTTGTTTTTTTTACCAGGGGTGGACGGAAAGGTTTGAGATACTCCGGTTGGGACATTGTCCATGTAAGATGGTCTAATATTTTTGAAAAATATGATGGTACCATTTTAAAACTGTCATTTGGTCGTTGCTTCACAAAACACCCGTTTTGTTGCGCTGGAAAATAGAAAATATGTTATACAAAAGTATATATAATTTTCTTATATTTTGTTCAATAAAAATATGTATTATTTGAGTTTAGTTAGAAGATCTTATTTTTCTACAAATTTTGATATATTATATGTATTTTTCTGAATTAGAATGATTTAGTTATGTTTTTTTCTAGTATTAAATGACAAAAGGAGAAAACAGCTATGCCGACAGCTTTGTCGTCGGCGTAGCGTTGATACCGTCGCATCGCCTGTCATGTCCTATGTACTACGCAGATAGCTATTTTTGCCTATGCCGACGGCTTTTCTACACCGACGGCCCCAACATTTGGCCGTCGACGTAGCAAATGGCCGTCGGCGTCTTGAGCGTTTCCTGTAGTGAGTCCTGGATCAGAGAGCCCCAGTGAGATTAACCATAACGTTCAGTAACATATGCATGTAGGCCTTGGCAGAATAGGAAGAATTTACCCTTAGCTATATATATTCTAAACACTGCAATATAATCCCTAAGTTTGTCTCTTGTGTTCGCCTTCAATATGACATAATATATACACAAAATATACCATTAAACAATTATTTTATATAAACCGATGGGGAGGGAGTTCCCAAGATTTGCCGGCAATTCTGTTTGTGTTGAAGGAGATATCGAGAAGTTAATCATGCCAACTTTTACTCCCACTATGGAAAAGAGCATCTAATGTTGATCACTCACTTATATATAGCAAAGTTGCACTCACACCCTGTGCAGTAACAGTACCTGAAACGGACAGTACAGTGGCTATACAGATTGATGCAACAAAGGATGTTGATGTTCGCCGCCGAACACGTACTTACCAGGTTTTTTATATGCTCAATAGTAACATACAAAAGGAACTTTCTGTGTTGATCTTTATTTGAAAACCTTGTAAACAGTACATAGTGTTTAATAATAACGAACTTTCCATGCTTGTTGCTTTGTAGTAGTCAGATAATAGTCATTTGTTTATATATTTGTTGTCCACATAGTGCAAATAAAACAAGCTATGTGCTCGTGTACTCATCATATAATATCACCATGACATATAATATTGAGTCATCAAAGTACAACATAAGGCTGTAACTATAAACGTAGTTAATTTGATTCTGAGGTAACCTTCTTATATCTTAATTAACGTTGTCTGTATAGACTTTCAAGCAGTAGTACTCTAATCTTTGACTTGATTTGGAGCTATAGTATGTGGTGTTTATAAATTGTATCACATGGTGCTAGCTGCTAATTCGAGGAGTGCATGTTCGTATAATATAGGAGGTTATATATGGCCGAATTGTGGTTACTTGTAAAAGCAACTAAAGATGTATAGAAAGAACCAGCAGGGAAATAAACTACTACAAGAAGTTACTTTAAGTACCAACATGCGAGTTAGTGTACAATTATCTATTGTGTTAATTAAGTTACAACTTTCTTGGTGAGACTACATTAAGTAATAGCCTCATCATTGAGTGATTGAACATCAGAATCTTCCAATCCATCGGGGATTCACATATATATACTCGCTCCTTCAGCAGTATATAGTAATTGATCGAGGGAAAGGTCGTACGTACATCATAAAATTAAGAAGGCCAGGACGACACATATTTTTCAGCCAAACTCCATATAAATATCTGCGAATGTGCATGTCTGTCCCCTGATGCTTGCCTTATATATCAATAGACTAGGTTGACTCAAACAATTATATTCCATTCAATAATTTCTATAGATAACTAAAACTACACGCTGAGTTGCATTAAAAAAATTAATTTCATATGCTATCATTAGTAAAAAACAACCTCTCTGCAAACTGTATGACTGAGATAGGTCTGAACATACAGCACTAACATGTAGAACACCTCCTCTCTCTAAAAAAAGAGATGTAGAACACATTTGCCAAAACTGCTCCTTCTCAGCGGCAGTTAGAGAAAGGGCGGTCTAATATGGAGCGATTGGCAAGGGTTAAGGACGAATATCCAGGACTTTGGTTTTGGCACTTCGTTGGAGGACTCTAAAAAAATCTGCCAGAGGTTGATATCGAAAACAGGATCATAATCTATATCATTTAGCTCATTTGGCTCCCATCATTTGGGGCTGGAATAAAGAAATTCATTTGTGATTCCAAGAATGAACCTGTCTAGCTACCACAGAATTGGTTATAGAATTCATTTGTAATTTCATTCTTTCAATTTCATGCCTAAACTTAATTCCTTTTGGTACCCTGTCATTTATGTGGAATTGCCAAATGAAATGATATCATCAATGTCATTTCATTTCTACCAAATAAAATAAAATGAAGGGTGCCAAACGAGCTCTTAGGGCTTTTGGAAGGAATGCACTAGGATAGTTTTTTTGCAATATTGATTTGTAGATATTGTAAGTGCCACGGCTCATCCGGAAGGAGATCTCCGAGAGGGCCTACGCCTTCACCCAGGACACGTGAGACATTAGTTTAGTTTTCGGACTGTAACCTTGCAGCCCGAGACCTTCTATTAATAACCAAATCTATTTCCATCTAATCGATTGGCAGATCGACTATCTAGTTTCTAAAAACATCACATGTGTGCTATCACATAAGTGATATGTACAGGATTGACATCTGAGATGACTCCATTATCAAACTACCTAGAATAACGGCATTTTGTGTTGCAATTTCTTCTACAATACATATAGCATATCCTCCTACATACCATATATAACCTCCTATATTATGTGTAGAAAATAGTTCGGATAATTAGACTAATATGTGTATAGTTCGGATTTTTCAATACCAAGCAAATATTTTATAATGATATTTAGTTGAATAAAATATGTTTTACATATTTAAATTTGCAAAAAACTCGAAAGTTTGGGGGGTGGGGGTGGGGGGGAGGTGAGTCCCCCCTCAAATTTTCCTCGAATCAAAGAGTCTTAAGGTTAAGGGAACGATCTGGAGCAAATATTTACCACGTAATAACTGAGCAAACAGTGCAACTGTTACAATGTGATATGTTGCGGTTGACAAACACAAAGATGAATAGGTTTCAATTATAACGTTCCTATTGCATCTTGTGTCTCAACTGCATCATCCCAACTACACATATGCATTTCTGAACCATGGTTTTGGTTACCGGTCGAGAAACCCGATAACCGGATTTCCCAAGAACCCCCACTAAATGGTCACACCAGCAAAGAACTCCAAAAACTTTGTTTTTTAAATTTTAACGAGAACTCTAGATAAATGGTCATACTGAGGAATTTGAATTCTAAATTTTGTTTACTAATATATCCGCTATCCGGTGGGGATTTTTGGGTAACTGCGGTTACCGGAAATCCTGACCCTTCTAGGGAATTTCTTTTTCTACCGAGAACTAAAACCTTAGTCTCAACTGCAACGTAATACTAGGACAAGTATCTCAACTTTATTGTCTCAACTGCAGGTCGTGTGAATGTATCGTCCCAATTGCAACTCAGGTGTCAACTGCATCATGCGAACTGCAACTCATGTCTTAACGGTATCATGCATCCTGCCTCCGCAATTTACTCCACCCTTATCGTGTGTAAACGTGCCTTCATTAGCAACCACGATGCCTAGCTAATCGCAGCAAACAAGGGAGCGAGGTCAGCAGCAAGGAAACGCTCTCCGATCTAGTAGTAGATGGATCAAAGGGGCAGCTAGGTAGCTAGCCGACAGCATTTCTCGGTGACATACCCCGAAATCACGAACGCCGATGGGTTAGCTACATGCCAACCCGGCCCTGAGGTTGGACTTTCTGCCCTGTTGCTCTCAGCTTCTGATGTGGCTGGCAATAGCGACGCGCCACCCAACACCAACCAACCAATGACGATCCAAGAAGAAGGCGAGCACGGACGAAACCCAAATAATGCGACCTCCTCTTTTTTCTTTATTTGGATTGGAAAAAAAACCCTCTAATGATGCGACCTGTTCTCCTTCCATCGCGTGCATCAATTCAAGGAACTGGCTAGGTCATGTAGTAGAACTTGCAATTACCAAATTGGCCTCACAACTTGCTTCTGGTCTCTTTCATGGCCATGGTCGATTAGGCCAGGGCTTAGTCGCTCCATTAGCGTGGAGATGGCCTCGAGCTTATCCACCATTGGCGCAAGGGCGACGTGCTTGTCGGGATTAGGGACCATGACGGGCACAATAATGTAGTACCCAATTAGCAGTAAACTAAGCAGAGCTGCGCTAAGCTTTCTTAAAGCTAAAGGTTGCCACCCGGCCGGATGGATTAGAATAATGCGGGTGTGGCGCGACTGGTACGAGTCACACCGTCCTTGGAACCACCACTGGTCGCGCCCAAGATCTAGCTAGCTAGGGCATCTCGATCGGCCCGGCCACGGCGCCAATTAACGGAACGGTCAAAAGATAGGGCGATCCAAAAGAGAACCGAATTCACCGCCCGTCCGGCCGGAGATCTAGAGCTAAGCTAGGTACGTAGTGCGCACGATCTCCGTGTGCACGGCGTGAGGCATCCAGCAATCGATCAATCGATCGACCGGCCGGCAGGTGCTTGAGCCCATGCTGGCAGGTCAATTAATGGATTCATCAATCTTTGTTCGTGCATGTCAATCAGCTGCAAAATTAATGCAGGCGATACATGTGTGTATGCAACTACCCATACACAACACTCCCTTCCTTTGAAATTTTAAAAGAAAACACTCCATTTCCTTTCAACATATAAAGCCTATTATTTTGATCCTTTTTCTTAGACAGGATTAACCAACAAATTCCATGAGTTGACATGTGGGTTATGTGAAACAAAAGCCAACCTGTGGTTGCTTGGATGGTCAAGAGGGTAGTGGTACCTAAGCCCATCAGGGATCAAACCCTATGTTTGATGCTTTGATGTCTCGTAAAAGAAAAAGATTAATTATTCAGTGGGAGCCGATATTGTATGTGGTGACTTAGTCAATCTCAAGACCCCTCGGATCAGTATCTTATACTTAGTATTTTGGAGGTGTTCATAGGGTATGGTGTGCATATCTTCATAAGGGTGAGTGTATATACGTATAGCGTCTGCGCTATACTGGGTTTTAGAAAAAAATCACCCCCTCCTACAATCGACTACTCTCTTCATTACCATGAATAGGGCACACATATTTCTCTAGACCATTTTTTTTTTTGCAAAATTTCACAAATCTATTAATAATCATCAACAATAGTACAATGATGCTCAAAAGTAATAAAGATTACAAATAGGTCAGTGAACCACCTAGCGAAGACTACAAACACTAGCACGAGCCAAAGGCTTGACCAAAAAATTAATCAATAATATGTTGATTATGTTGTATAAAATTGATCTTGTTGAATTCTTACTAAAAACAATTTCCAATAACAACTTTGTATCAAGTAAACCTCATACAGAACTTGGATTAATTCTTGGTAAAAAATAAATCTTGAAAAATATGTATGCCTTATTCATAGAACCGAGTGAGTGTAGACTAACAAGTTAAAGTTGTACACACCTACCACTCCAGGGCCGACAACTATTACCCTTGATAGCTCTCTAAGATCTCTAGACTAGCCTTACAGGACAATACTATTTTTTCTGTGCACTTTGTACTTCCTCATGCACATCTGGGAAGAACTTCTCGGTTGGTCACTCATGCTCAATTCACTCCGGGCCAAGCACATTTAACCTTCGAGTTCTTTTTAAATGAGATCCAAAAAATAAGTTGCAACTTGGTTATACGAGTATCCTATCAATCATGTTAAACCCTAGGCCAGGATGTCACATACACCGACCCTTAGATCGACGTCCCCATCGATAAACACACTTGGCTAGGAACTCCCCCTCTTGACACACGTCCATGTGTCTAGTGTCAGCACATGTGCCACAAGGGGCTGCCCCTGACCCGCACACATCCGTGTAACCACAAGGGTTGGCTCTGATACCGAATGTAACATTCCAACCACCCCAAGGCCAGCGGTTGTTACCCCTAGCAGCTCTATAGGATTTCTAGACTAGCTCCACACACCAGCACTACTCTTTCTTGCACACTTTATCCTCACTCGTGGACACCCAGAAAGAACTTCCGTTTTGTCATCCTACCTCAAATCTCTCCGGGCCAAGCACGCTTAATCTTGATTTTTCTCAGATGAGCTTCGGGAAAAGAAGTTGCAACTTTTTATAATAGTATCTTGTAATCCTATTAAACCCTAGGCCAGGATGTCACAAAATTCTAGTCTTAACAAATCAAAATATGCCTCTAGGTTTAGAGAGTGTCAGATGGATGGATGTATGGATTGTATCGAGAGAAAACCTTATGTTGGTTCACGATTACTCAGATCATGTATTGTTTGGGTTATCTATACATGAATTTATGCATAATTGAAACAAATCTATTATCATCTATTTAGGAAACAACACATTTAGCAAGAAAATTGGGTGGTGCACCACTAGCACCAACCGACTAATTTGGGATATAAATACAAGTATGTTTGTTGCTACCTTATACTAGTTGTTGCTAAGCATCTAAATTTAACATGGGAACAAGTAGGCAGGCTTGTGGCGCATCATTGTTCGTAACTACCTTCTAACAACTACTTGGTAGTAAGGTATCCAATGTTTTGAGCTAGTATTAGTATACTATATCAATGGAAGATGGAGGTGGTTAATAATTAATCACATGAATTATTTTATGCTTGCACACGGCTACAAGAAGCCTAGGACAGCATGATACCAAAATGTTGCTAATCCTACATGGATCAAGTTATTAATTAACATGCTCGATGTTATTTGCAGTCTTAGAAAAAATCGTGGTAGTTGCACCCCTAAGATATCCAAAAGTAGTCGGAAGGGGGAGCAGTGAACTCCGTGAAACCTAGTTAGAAAAAATTATCCAAATCCCTTTCGATCCATACATCTTTCCGACCTCGAATCTCTTGTTATTAAATCAAGGCACCAAATCATCATATTTTGTCCATAGAGTTAGCGGAAGTACGAGGCACTGTTATGATCTCCTCCCCTCAAATATATATTCCCATTTTCCCATCTTATCTGCTATACTCAGACAAAAACTAATCTGTGATAGCACATCATGCATGCCAACGAGGACTATTTGGTCGACCATGCCTATGTTCTTTGCATTAAACATATAGATGCAATAAACAATTGTTGGCCTAGTGAGAATTTGATAAACCGTCGCATTTCTCACTTGATAGCTGTATAAGTTAAATAACTTAGTAATAGTATAACATCATCCACAGTCGATGCAGCTTTCAGTCAAACATTGGATGGTGGGGTAGTAGTATCTAGTCTATTACTAGCAACATCACCATGCATATATGGAAGCAGTCAAGGAGAGAATTCATGCGTAGTAGGAGTAGTTGCCAAAGACATACGGGTGCATACACACACACATAGCTCCTGTACATGTCTCCCCGACCTGTGTTGGTGTGTCCCCATCTCCGTAACTTTTGCAGCATCGATCCTTGCAGCAGCTAGGGTTAGGGTTTCCACTCCCCCTTTCCCCGTGCATGATGCCTACCTGCAGAGCGGCGTGGGGCTGCGTGGCGGGGCCCACATGCAGCGGGACGCGCGCGTGGGGCAGTGGGCACGCTGAGACTGACCCGTTCCCCAGGAAAGCGAGCTCCTGCCGTGCCCGTCCATGGCCGACACCCACGCCGAGTTCGCGCCTAGGGACGGCCGCGCGCATGTGGACGGGCACGTGCGGCGAGCCGAAGCTTTGGCTCTCGGCTCGATCTTGTATTTCGCGCCCGTCGCTGGGGTACTTGTCGACGGCCGATTGGCCTGATACGGTACCCAGTGTTGATTGTTGCAGAGGTAAACTGTAAAAAACTGGAGTAAAAGGCCACTGTCCTCTCGCTCTCATCATGTCTGATGTGAGAGTGAAAAACCTGGACTGTGCACTTCCGGTACTGCAAGTCTGCAACCTCAAATTAATGTACAGTACTCGACTACACCTATGTTTTGTGAACTTGATATACATTGAAATGTTGGTTCGTCAATGAAATGCTAGAAATTAATTAAATATGTGTGCCAATTAATCATAAATGTTAAAATGAAAATTGATGAAGTGTTTGTTTTCTCTGCAAGTCCTCAAAAACTATACTTTTTCCAATGCATGAGTTTATTGACCGTCGTCACGTCAAAGTTCAAACATAAAATGTTGAAAAGATCAAAGGAAGAATGAAACAAACTAAAGCCGCGGACTAATTCCTTACATGGGAAAGAAAGATGCACGTAACTGAAGTGTTGGAGAGGCCTTCCAATGTGTAGGATCATTAGCATACATAATCACTAATATATAGTGCTATTCTGTAAGCTTTTTCACTTTGTGTATGTGGTTGAATGTAAATTTCAGAAACAAGGAGAAGGAGCCACGTTCATATGTAGATCTACAAACATTTCTGCATTTATTTAAAAATAGTACTGATTAAACTATTAGTTAATTAGAATAAGACCACCCTCAAAGTATAGTACCCCGTACACTGATGGTGTCACTTTTCATGGTTACTTGTCGCGATTAATTAAGAGAAGCTGTTAAAAAAAGCTATATGAGGACAATGGATGTAGCTGCAGAATTGTCATCAAGTTGTGCCATACATATAATATGGAGATACTATCATTGGTATATTGTAACTTGAATATATAGAATCAACTAAGAAATTAGAAAATACCCCATCCACAAGGTCTTACAAACAGATTGCATTTGCTCATAGTTGTTTGTGCAGTCTATTAGTATAATTAAGCACCAGGCATGGCTGCACGATCTGTCCTTATTCCCATAAAGTTACATGATTGATAGCTGATTATATTATAATTACGTAAACAATGAACTAACACAACTTGACAGGGTACATAAACTATTATTCTTTCCTGTAGATGGCCTATGTCTTGTTTCCTATAAAGTTACACATTCCATGTTTTCGTTGTTGAAAACTACCACGCGTGTGGTTGAATAGATTTACCTCCAAAAGATCATGGAGAAACATTAAAAAAAGGTGTGCAACTTTGGGAAAACAGGTGTGAGTTTACTCATGTTAATTGGTCTCATGAAAAGACGGTAAGAAAGTAAGCCTAGTGTCCAAAGTTTAATCCACACGTAGTGAAAGTACAACATGCAGGTTACCGGTATAGGAATTGATAAGATATATATCGAGCATATAAAAGTAAGTTTGGAGTTAGGACGATGCGGGTCATCCATTTGACTTGACATACTATATTGTGTGTAAACTACATACAATCAAATCTTCAATAGGCTTGTCTAAAGTATAATCCGAAAGGACACTGAGGAATTAAAAATGCAGCAATCATCTGGTGAAACCTAATTTAATGTTGGAGGGAGTCGCAGACATGCATTAGTCAATCGTGTATCTTGGATCTTGAGCATATATATGGGTATGGCTCAAGCTAATATGGCTAAAGAAAGTAAGTGTACCTCAGCTTAATCATTAGGTTAATCGTATTTTTTACTAGCTAACCTGTAGCTAACACTAAGCATAGTTATGGTGCTGTCGTGATCGCCACCAAATTTATATAGCAAGATAGGTAAAAAGTGGAAGATCAATACTATTTTAAACCATGACACACCTTGCATATCCCCAGAAAAGAAAGAACACACCTTACATTGATATTATGATATTTATCGACTACCCATCTGATTAATGTTTGTCGGACGATAATTTTTATTAGGAATATTTTTGAACAAAAGCCCTGTATATATGGTAGAAAAATGGTTGGAAAAAATCCAACCAAGGGATTAAGAGATACAGGATGCTGAAAATAAATGGCTTAGTGGTAAGATTTAGTTAGAACTTTAGATGTCAACCAAAAAAACAAGGATATGCATCGTGGTCTGCCCAATATACCACTCTTGTAACCTTCATGTTCCGATCAATTGTAAAATGGTAACATATAGAAAGACTTAACGGGAGTCGACCGCGAGAACATATGAACACTTAGCAAGGGCCAGATCTAACAATGGAGCAAACAATCCTAGCGCAAGGTGCGCTGGAGCGGGACCCACAGGGCGCGCGGGGTATGAACAACCTCTACCCTAAGTCGTATCAATCTTGGATTAGTGGTCATTAACCTTAGGTTAGACACTTAACCCTGGTTAAGTAGCATAAAGCTTCCAATGGACACGCTAAGCCATCACTGTCGCCATGCATCACATTTCTGTATCATAGTTCACCCCTCCGAAAGTCTCCTCTCTGTCACCAGCACATAGAACACACCATGAAACTGCCGCATGGGCCTCACTCATACATCGAACCCCACATGTCAGCGTGATATAGCCCCATTTCCTCAGCACAGCTGTAGGGATGCACAAGAATTTGTTCTCACATCTCTCTCTCTCTCTCTCTCTCTCTCTCTCTCTCTCTCTCTCTCTCTCTCTCTTTCCTCCCTCATTATTTTATGTACATGTTGCACCTCGCTGGTTGGAAGAACCTCTCAAACCCTCTCCTCCCCTTTCTCCTCTCCTCCTTCTCGTGTGCTTCTTCATAGCTTGCCTTTCTCTCTTAGCTTCTTCCCCTTCCCGGCCATCCCCATATCATACAGTGCAGCTCTCTCTCTGTTGGTGCCCCCCTCCCTCTCCACTCCTCTCCTCTCCTCCATGCAAGCACTATCTTGCTCTCTTTTTTTTAGCTTCTTCCCTGTTTGCTTCTTTGTGGATCCGAGTTTTTAAAAAACAAGCAGGAGCATAAACAAGTGCAAAGCTTTAAAAATCATTGCTTCCTTTTCCAAGGCTTCCTTTTAAACCTAAAAACAAGACACCACTCTGTTTCAATCTTGATTTTTTCCTGTATTTTTTCCCTGCTTTTTCGGAGTTGTGAATTTTCTGCTGCCTAGCTAGAGTACATCAGTACATGAGCTAGAGGAGAAGCATGGCAGGACTCGACCTCGGCACCGCCGCGACGCGCTACGTGCACCAGTTCCACCACCTCCACCCCGACCTCCAGCTGCAGCAGCAGAACAGCTACGTCAACGCCAAGCAGCAGCAGCACGATCCCGCCGACGACAACGACAACTACGGCAACAACGGCGCCGGGCAGTACGGAGGCGGCGGCGAAAACAACGACGGGGGCTCGTCCTCCTCCGGCCCCGCAGGCGATGGCGGTGGCGGAGGAGGACCTGGGGACGTGGTGGCGAGGCGTCCGCGAGGGCGCCCACCGGGGTCCAAGAACAAGCCGAAGCCGCCAGTGATCATCACACGGGAGAGCGCCAACACGTTGCGCGCGCACATCCTGGAGGTCGGCAGCGGCTGCGACGTGTTCGAGTGCATCTCCACGTACGCGTGCCGGCGGCAGCGCGGCGTCTGCGTGCTGAGCGGCAGCGGCGTCGTGACCAACGTGACGCTGCGGCAGCCGTCGGCGCCCGCGGGCTCCGTGGTCACTCTGCACGGCAGGTTCGAGATCCTGTCGCTCTCGGGATCCTTCCTCCCGCCGCCAGCTCCGCCCGGCGCAACCAGCCTCACCATATTCCTCGCGGGAGGACAGGGCCAGGTCGTCGGCGGCAACGTCGTGGGCGCGCTCTACGCCGCGGGCCCCGTCATCGTCATCGCGGCCTCCTTCGCGAACGTCGCCTACGAGCGCCTCCCGCTGGAGGACGAGCAGGAGGCTCAGGCTGCGGCGGCGGGGATGCAGATGCAGCAGCCGGGTGACGCCGATGGTGCGGGCGGCATGGGCGGGGCAGGCGTGCCGTTCCCTCCCGACCCGTCGGCGGCCGGGCTGCCGTTCTTCAACCAGCTTCCTCTCGGCAACATGGGTGGCGGTGGTGGTGCTGGCTCGCAGCTCCCGCCCGGCGCCGACGGCCACGGCTGGGGCGGCGGACGGCCGCAGTTCTGATTCTGACAGACTGGTGCTTCCTGGGAGAGATCGATCGATGTAATTGCTGTCAGAGGAGGAGAGAAGGCGACATATGACACAAGAAACAAAATGAGCAACCAGAAGGGTTCAGAGAAGTTTGCAAAAGGTTAGCGCCAGGCATGAGCGACTCGAGGATACCATCTATCTACTGCACTATTTCTACATATCTGTACAATTTCGTAGTGTTTTGCTGATCTATTCTCTGGTTATGTTGTTCTCTCTACTTGTTCTTTTTTCTTTTATTTTCTTTCTTGTCTCTCCTGAACCTTAATTTGTGGCCTGTGTAACCTTCTCGATCTTGATTTTCAATATGGCTTTTAAATAAGTTTCCCTCAATTCTCCCGAGTATGTTCTTTATCTATATGGACCAAAGATTCGATTCGAGTCGATAAGGAAGAAATCTAGTGCTGTTAGTGTTCGTGTGTGCTTAATTAAGCTGTCGATTTCTTACTTTATTAGATAGATGTGTTGTGCATGCTTTTGGATAATTGTTTTTATCTCATACAAAAGTGTTACTAGATGCTATGTGTAAGTAACTACGTGATGCCTGTATATTATACTAGTCTTAAGGATATATAGTTCAGCTTTGAGCAAGCATAATCATATCATTCGTTAGTTCTTTCTAGTTTCATGTTTATGTTGGAGTACTTGTCGAATTGGGAACTGCATCACAATTCACTAGTTACAGTTCTTTGCTCACACGTGTGCAAGTTTTCTATTGATTAAAGATCACTAAGGTGCTTGTAGTACGTACTACCACAAACTGCATGTCTGCATCTCCTCCCAAAACAAGCTAGCTACTCCAGCTGTCTGTCTATGTTTCTTACCAATTACCGTTTCCCCCAATGTTCTTCCTTGTCCTTTTGGGTAATGTAAATAACAGACCATAGTTTTCATAAGATCTCTCGGGGCTTGCACATTCAGAGACCTAAGGTATCCATTGATGACATGTGTGCTATGTATGCTATATCATCTCTGTCTTCCATAACTCATTACTGCCAATATCCTTGCGATGTTGTTTCATGCCTTAATTCTCCTTCCCTATCCCAAAAGTGACTTAACTCTTCCCTTGAAAAAGTTGTTAATGGTTTCTAAATAGTTTGGTAAATGGTAGTATACACATCTGCAATTATGACATCATTTCTTCAAGAAAATGCATGCAATTTGTGCTGCTAATCTGAGTAAAACATTCAAGTGTACTTCCGTGTAAGATATATTTATTCCTTTTGTGACTGTTTAATCCTTACAAATGCATCTGTCTATGCTTCATTTGAGTGTGCATTTATAGCTGCATTCAAATTAAATTGTGTTTCCGTGAAGCCCAACTTAGCGCTTGAATACACCATTAGTTGACTACAATTGATAGTCGCCGATCCAATCTTTCCATATTCATTGGTTTTCCTATGTTGACCAGTTCATTCATATTCTATTATGTTATATTACATATGTTATGTGTATTTTAAAACAAGGAGGAGACATATGAATGGTATCCATCGTGACAAAGTTCATAAAATTCATCGTAAATACTTCAACCTTTTTTTTAGCTTGGTAGCTTGATGAGAGATGAGTAAGTTCCAGTTGGAACCACATATATATTGACCACGGTTCGAGACCATAATTTTATTGTTACGCATGGAACCAGATCTTAGAAGTACTCTTCTAGTTTGAACTATACTTAACATGGACCCTCATGCCGCCGTATTATATTTCATGTTTCTCATGTTGACTAGGCAGCGTTGGCATCCATTTGTTGACGGGCAAGTCATTTATGATGCATTTCTTCAAGACATCAAAGATTATGGCATTACTAAAATTACCACACTTGAATTTCGTACTTTAATATCCTATTGTAAACAAAATTCAAACATCTCTCCTACGGTCCACCTAGCATTTTAGACGAGATGAGTCATAGTCAATTCCATGTGTCACAAAAAATAGATCCGGTCTGAATGGTTGCCACAATGTGACAAATATGTGGCTCTCGGTGAAATTAATTTATTTGTGGATGGAGCAATATATTGTAACAACTGCTTTCAACTTTATTTTATAGAACTAGATAAACACATATTGTTTAGTGATGCAAGTGTATGCAAGACATCCACCAGGGAAAAACTCCCAATGGAAGTTACAAACTTAAAGCCCCAAACGACTAAGACATATTCCTGGATATTCTAGACGAACACGATCACTGTAAGGAAAACACAACTGTTCTCCATTTCCAGAAACACACAGGAGATTAGAGCAAATATGAACATCTTATTTTCCTTTAGTGCTTCCCCTGAGATGTGCTTACTCTAGCCACCTAGAGAGGGGATCCCAGGCTTTGCTCCTGAGAAATATATTAGTGGCCACCACCCAACAATGACATGGCTCCGTAGTGTTGCATGCTTTAGAGAGCCTTTTCCTCCGTAGAATAGACCAAGACTATAACATACCTGAAATCATCAAGATAGTGATCTATATATTTTTAGGGAAAACATTCTATTTTTTTGCATTATTCCTAATCGTCCATAACGATTGTAGATCTACTGCTACTCCAGACGACACCAGGTTTTTTATTCACCCCTCTAAACTTCATCTCCCAAACACCCGCATCATACATTTTATCAGGGATCTTCTCAATAGTATCTAGGATGCAAGTGTTGGAGATATGCCCTAGAGGCAATAATAAATGTAGTTATTATTATATCTTTGTGTTTATGATAAATGTTTACATTCATGCTATAATAGTATTAACAAGGAAACATTGATACTTGTGTGATTTGTAAACTTAATTTGAAGTCCCTAGTATAGCCTCTATACATCACTAGATTGTTGGTTGATAAATGATTGTGGTTTCCTATCATGAACATTGATATGTTATAAACAACAAGATTATATCGTTAGGAGAATGATATGGTGGACATACTCCTATAGATAAGCGTAGCATAAAGATCAAGTCATTTCAATAGTTCAATTGCTATATGCTTTCTGATACATAGTAACCTAATTCCTTCGACCATGAGATCATGCATATCACCTTTACCGGATGGATGCTTTGATGACATCAAACACCACACCGTAACTGGGTGGCTACAAAGGTGGCATTGAGTGTTCGGAAAGTATTGGTTGAGACACATGGATCAAGAGTGGGATTTGTCCGTCCATATGACGGATAGATATACTCTGGGCCCTCTCGGTGGAATGTCATCCAATTAGCTTGCAAGCATGTGACTGTCTCACAAGGGATCACATATCACGGGAACGAGAAAAGAGTACTTATCGGTAACGAGGTTGAACTAGGTATGCAGAGATACCGACGATCATAACCTCGGATAAGTAAACTATCGTGAGACAAAGGGAAATTGGTATCGTATGTAAGTGGTTCATTCGATCGCAAAGTAATCGTAGAAATATGTGGGAGCCATATGAATTTCCAGATTCCTCTATTGGTTATTGTTCGTAGAAGTGTCTCGATCATGTCCGCATAATTCACGAACCGTAGGGAGACACACTTAAGGATTCGACGTTGTTTGAGTAGTTATGGTATGATGAGAAAGAGACCGAATGTTGTTCGGAGTCTCGGATGGGATCCGGGATATCACGAGGAGATCCGGAATGGTCCGGAGAATAAGATTCATATAAGGAAAGTCCCGTTTCGGAGTTCGGGAATGATTCCGGTGTTTTCATCGGGAATGTTCTAGAAGGTTCCGAAATGTCCGGCACTCCGGAGGGGAAGGGGTACATGAATGTGTCATTGCATATTGGAATGATTGCATCATGTACTAAGTGTCATCGCTGTTCCAAATAAAGTATTAATTCAAATCCTAGTTTGAAAAGTCAAATAGCTAGTTTGAAAAGTCAAACGGCTAAAATTGGAAAGAGGAAAAGAGGAGGAAGTGGGAAACCGAGTTGGGGAGGGAATCCCTCCTCCAACCGGCGGTGCCCCCTCCAAGCCGAGTTGGGGAGGGACTCCCCTCCCTCCCCTTGGCCGCCGGCCCCTCCACCTATATAAGGAGGGGCAGGGCTCCCTCCTCTAGTACACACAAGTACCTCTCCTCTAAACCCTAGCTTGGCGCCTACCTCCATAGCCGCCGCCCCCTAGGGTTTTGCCCTAGCCGCCGACTTGGGGGTCCCCGGAACCCTAGCCGCCGGCTCTAGCACTTCCTCCTTGGTGTGTCTAAACCCTAGAACACCGAGGAGCTCTCTCATACTCCACCATACTCGCTCCGGCTTAAGGCGAAGCCCTGCGAGATCTCCCCTCTACTTCCGGTACCACGCCGTTGTGCTGCCGAAATCGCGAGGAGAGTGCTACAACCTCCGCTGCCTGCTGGAACAAGGGAGAGGAAGGTCTTCGTCGAGTACCGAACGTGTGACCGACTGCGGGAGCGCTGCCGGAACGCAGCGCCGGAAGGATCGTCTACGCGATCTTGAGATCGGGAAGAGTACGACTACATCACCCACGAGAATCCGCTCTCGTTAAACACTTTGGAATCTTCGAGGGTAAGTTATTACATCGACTCGTTGCTACAATCTAGTAGATAGATCTTGGCTTGTTTGTTTGTATGCGATAGAAATTTTTTGTTTTCCAAGCTACGAAACCCTACAGTGGTATCAGAGCCAGGTCTATATGTAGATCTGTTGCACGAGTAGAACACAATGGTCATTGTGGGCGTTGATGCTTTTATTGTCGATTGCTTCTTGTGTACTTTGCATATTGCGGTATGTTGGGATGAAGCGGCCCGGGCTAACCTTACATGACATCGTTCATGAGACTTGCTCCACGCCTGACATGCAACTTGTATTGCATAAGTGGCTTTGCGGGTGCCTGTTTCTCCTAGCATAGTTAAGATCCAATTTACAACGGGTGATTAACAATACTAGTATCAATGTTGTGGTTCATGTTCGTAAGTTAGAACGACACTTATTGAAAGCCCCAAACCACGTAAAACATGCAAAGAAAGTAGAGGCGTCTAACTTTGTTTTGCAGGGGTGTGCAGTGATGTGATATGGCCATGATTGTGATTATACTTGATGTATGCAATGTTCCTTATTGTAAGTTGGCAACCGGCAGGAGCCATATGGTTGTCTTTAATTTATGTTAAGACCCGCGTGTCTATTCAAAGTAGTTGTAATAGTTGAAGCCGGTGAACGACAACCATGGAGAGGCGTCATTGACCTTGATGCAATGCCGGTGATGATGGAGATCATGTTCGTGCTAGAAGATGGAGATCGGAAGCACAAAGAAGAAAGGCCATATCATATCACATATTATGAATTGCATGTGATGTTAATCCTTTATGCATCTTGTATTGCTTAGTAGACGACGGTAGCATTATAAGATGATCCCTCATGCACATGAATTTCAAGTCATAAAGTGTTCACCCTTAGTTAGCACCGTTGCTAAAGCTTGTTGTTTCGAAGCACCACGTGATGATCGGGTGTGTTAGATTCTGCAAGTGTATACAACGTGAGCAAGCCAGATTTGCTCATGCGGAAACTAAGGTTTGATCTTGACGAGCCTAACATGTACAGACATGGTCTCGGAACACGGATCACCGAAAGGTAAATCATGAATCATATAGTAGATATGATGAACATGACGATTGTTCGCCATTGAAACTATATCAACTCTCATGATGATCGGTGTTGATGTAGTGGATTTGGTTCGTGTGATCACTAAAACAATGTGAGGGATATTGTTTTGAGTGGGAGTTCACCTAGATTAACTTTATTATTAATTTGAACTCAATTTGTCATAAACTTAGTCTAAACTATTGCAAATATGTTGTAGATCAATGGCATCCCCTACCATCAATTTTAATGCGTTCCTAGAGAAAGAAAAGTTGAAAAACAATGGAAGCAACTTCGCGGATTGGTTCCGCAATTTGAGGATTGTCATCACAGCTGGTAATTTGACCTATGTGCTGGATGCACCGCTGGGTGACCCACCTGCAGCTGATGCTTCTGATGAAGTAAAGAATGTTTACCTCGCTCGGAAGAATCAGTACTCCATAGTTCAGTGTGCTATCTTGTATGGTTTGGAATCGGAGCTTCAGAACAGGTTTGAGAATTCAGACCCATATGATATTGTCGAGGATCTCAAATTGATCTTTGAGACTCATGCGGCAATTGAAAGTTATGGGGCTTCTGAAAAGTTCTTTAACTGCAAGATGGAAGAGGGCAGCTCCGTCAGTGAGCATGTGCTTAAGATGTCTGGGCACGCAAACAAACTTCAAAGCTTGGGTATAGTGATTCCTAATGCTTTGGGGATTTACCGTGTCCTCCAATCACTACCACCAAGTTACAAGAACTTTGTGATGAACTACAACATGCAGAACATGAACAAGCAGTTGCCAGAACTGTTTGCTATGTTAAAGTCTGCAGAAGTGGAGATCAAGAAAGAGCACCAAGTGTTGTTGGTCAATAAGACCACCAAATTCAATAAAGGCAAGTCTAAGAAGAAGGGACACTTCAAGAAGGGTGGTAAGAAAGTTACCACGCCGGCGAAGAAGACCAAGGCTGGACCTAAGCCTGAAACTGAGTGCTTTTACTGCAAGGGAGAAGGTCACTGGAAGCGGAATTGCCCAAAGTACTTGGCGGATTTGAAGAACGGCAACATCAAGAAGAAAGGTATATCTGATATACATGTTATTGATGTGTATCTCACTAGTACTCGTAGTAGTGCCTGGGTATTTGATACTGGTTCGGTTGCTCATATTTGTAACTCGAAACAGGTGATGCAGAATAAACGGAAGCTAGCGAAGAACGAGTTGACGATGCGCGTGGGAAACGGATCGAAGGTTGATGTGATCGCGGTCGGCACGCTACCCCTTCATCTACCATCGGGATTAGTTTTATACTTAAATAATTGTTATTTGGTGCCTGCGTTGAGCATGAACATTATATCGGGATCTTGTTTATTGCGAGATGGTTACTTGTTTAAGTCCGAGAATAATGGTTGTTCGATTTATATGAGTAATATGTTTTATGCACATGCACCTTTGATAGATGGTCTATTCTTATTGAATCTCGATAGTGGAAATACACATATCAACAACATTGAGGCTAAACTTTTGAAATCAAGCGATAACTCGACCTATATGTGGCACTGTCGTCTTGGTCACATTGGAGTGAAGCGTATGAAGAAACTCCATTCCGATGGACTTCTTGAATCACTTGATTTCGAATCACTTGATAGATGCGAAGCATGTCTGATGGGTAAAATGACTAAGACTCCATTTTCTGGTATGATGGAGCGAGCTACGGACTTATTGGAAATCATACATACCGATGTGTGTGGTCCAATGAGTGTAGCATTGCGCGGTGGTTATCGTTATGTTCTTACCTTCACGGATGACTTGAGTAGATATGGGTATATCTATTTCATGAAACATAAATCCGAAACTTTCGAGAAGTTTAAGGAGTTTCAAAGTGAGGTAGAGAATCAACGTAACAAGAAGATTAAATTTCTACGTTCTGATCGTGGAGGTGAATATCTAAGTTACGAGTTTGGCGAGCATTTGAAGAAATGTGGAATACTTTCACAATTGACACCGCCGGGAACACCACAGCGTAATGGTGTGTCCGAACGTCGTAATCAAACTCTCTTAGATATGGTTCGTTCTATGATGTCACTTACAGATTTACCGCTATCATTTTGGGGTTATGCATTAGAAACAGCCGCATTCACTTTAAATAGGGCACCGTCTAAATCCGTTGAAACGACACCGTATGAATTATGGTTTGGGAAGAAACCTAAATTGTCGTTCCTTAAAGTTTGGGGATGCGAAGCCTATGTAAAGAAGTTACAGCCGGACAAGCTTGAACCCAAAGCGGAAAAATGCGTCTTCATAGGATACCCGAAGGAAACTATTGGGTATACCTTCTATCATAGATCCGAAGGCAAAATCTTCGTTGCCAAGAATGGATCCTTTCTAGAGAAGGAATTTCTCTCGAAAGAAGTGACTGTAAGGAAAGTAGAACTCGACGAGGTTGTCGAACCTTCTCTCGAAATTGCGAGTAGCGCAGCACCGGAAGAAGTTCCTGTGGTGCCTGCACCAATTAGAGAGGAAGCTAATGATGGTGATCATGAAACTTCGGTTGAAGTTGCTACAGAGCCTCGGAGGTCAACGAGAACTCGTACCACTCCAGATTGGTATGATCCCGTTATGAGTGTCATGTTGGTGGACAACACCGATGACCCTGAGACATATGAGGAAGCGATGATGAGCCCAGATTCCAATAAATGGCAAGAAGCCATGAAATCCGAGATTGGATCCATGTACGAAAACCAAGTATGGACTTTGGTGGACTTACCAGATGGCCGGAAGGCTGTCGAGAACAAATGGATCTTCAAGAAGAACACAGATGCTGATGGTAATATTACTGTCTATAAAGCTCGACTTGTCGCAAAAGGGTTTCGACAAATTCAAGGAGTTGACTACGATGAGACTTTTTCACCAGTAGCGAAGCTAAAGTCTGTGAGGATTATGTTAGCAATCGCTGCATATTATGATTATGAGATATGGCAGATGGATGTCAAAACAGCATTCCTCAATGGAGATATTGATGAAGAGTTGTATATGATGCAACCCAAAGGTTTTGTCGATCCTAAAGATGCTAACAAGGTATGCAAACTTCAACGGTCCATTTATGGATTGAAGCAAGCATCTCGAAGTTGGAATCAACGTTTTTGTAAGGTGATCAAAAGTTTTGGTTTTATACAAACTTATGGAGAAGCTTGTATTTACAAGAAAGTGAGTGGGAGCTCTGTAGCATTCTTAATACTATATGTGGATGACATATTGTTTATTGGGAATGATGTAGACCTTCTTAATAGTGTCAAGGAATATTTGAATAATAGTTTTTCAATGAAGGATCTTGGCGAAGCAGCTTACATATTAGGCATAAAGATTTATAGAGATAGATCGAAACGCCAAATATCATTGTCATAGAGTACATATTTGGAAAAAGTTCTAAAGAGATTTGGAATGGAAGATAGCAAGAAAGGGTTCTTGCCCATGTTGCCCAATACGACCTTAAGTAAAACTCAAAGTCCGACATCGGCAGAAGATAGAGAAAGGATGAGTAAGACTCCCTATGCCTCAGCCATAGGATCTCTAATGTATGCCATGCTATGTACTAGACCCGACATTGCATATGTTGTTAGCTTGACTAGCAGATATCAAAGTGATCCAGGAGTGGATCATTGGACAGCGGTCAAAAACATCCTTAAGTACTTGAGAAGAACTAAGGATATGGTTCTTTCTTATGGAGGTGATGAACAGCTCGTTGTAAATGGTTACACCGATGCTAGTTGGAACACCGATCCGGATGATTCTAAATCACAATCTGGATACGTATTTATTTTGAATGGTGCAGCAGTTCGCTGGAGGAGTGCAAAGCAAAGCGTTGTGGCGAGATCTTCAACTGAATCGGAATACATGGCTGCTTCGGAGGCTTCACAAGAAGCGATATGGATGAAAGAGTTCATTACAGAGCTGGGTGTGGTTCCTAGTGCGCTGGACCCAATGTCTATCTACTGTGATAACATGGGCGCCATAGCCAATGCGCAAGAACCAAGGTCACACAAGGAGCTGAAGCACATCAAGATACGTTTTCACGCTATTCGAGAACATATCCAAGATCAGGATATAAAGATTTGCAAAGTACACACAGATCTGAATGTGGCGGATCCGTTGACTAAACCTCTCCCGAGGGCAAACACTACAAGGAATCTGGCTATATATGACCCTCCATTTTCATCACAAAATCGTCATAGTAGTCAGCTTATGACGATTCTATGACGATTTTGAGATCGTCGAAAGCTGGGCGTCGCAAATGAACTATAACAACGTTTTTGGGAAAATCGTCATAACCGTCTATGACGATATTGGATGGTCATAACATCTATGACGATCCAATATCGTCATGGAACATCTAGCCTGAACACGTCGGATCCTACATGGCAAATCCTACGTGGCATAGAATCAGTCCGGTCCATTTCAATAGTTTACATGGGCCAAGCCCAAAATTCAATCCATTAATTTCTTCTTGGCAATTCCCGTTTGCTGCTTGGGCCAAACCCAATATTTTGACCCTTTTATTTTCGTGGATGGAGCCCTTTTAGCTTCTAGTTATTTTTTTATTTGAACCATTTTTGTGGTATTTCTCGCTGCTCCAGTCCACTATTTTTTGGGCCGTGGCCTTTTTAGAGCCCAACTAACATTTGGATCATTTCTAAATTACATGGATTAAATAATCAATATTTCAATAAGCATGGCCTAGATCATATTCAGTATATTACAATAAAACATAACCCAGGAGTACAAAATAGCTACAGTAGTACAGTGTAGATACAACTATAAAATCAGACATAATTAACAAAAACCAGGAATACTACAGCTATTCCATAGTCCAAATCACCACAAACATACAACTACCGCAAAAAATATGACTATCAACCCCAGGAAAGATACAACTAGCATCAACTCTTTGCTGACTATGTAGCTTCTGCTTCTTCTACCTTCATCCTGGAGCTCCTGTAAAAGAAAGAAAAGTGTGGTAATTGTTGTCATCTAGAAACGAAAGCAATAACTTGTAAAGATAACATAGATCGGGTAGAAAAAATAAATAGATGTAGTAGCAATTACATATCAAATAGGATAGTACATGTATCAACAACAATCTCATTTTAAAGCATGCTCTGGGTGTATTCAAGGTTTTTGCTTGAAACATGTATGTCAGGTATACATCGAAACCATATTGAAATTAAGATAAGGTTACCTAACTAGGAAGTACTACCTAGCTAGACATTAACTAGTGTATTTATAGATATTAAATCAAAAAAATATAAAGACGTCTATTGGATCAGCCAATTCTGCCAATGAATCAAATAGTGTACAATTGTGATACTAATTTGTCGAGACAATAAAATGTTATGCCATAATCTCCCGGTACACGTGAGAGTATAAAATTAATCTCAAATGGGTACTGATGTACTCACACATTATTACACTACCTACATCTCAAATGGGTACTGATGTACTCACACACTGTTACACTACCTACATTTTTCATGGATGGCTACACCTTCAGCAAATCAACAAATATACTAATTTAAGCTGCAGATTAGTAGCACTTTGTTACAAACAGCAAGGGCAAGTACATTATTATCATTCGCATCAGCTGCATTACGATAGTGATTATTTAGCAGATCACAATATTGCATTCATCCACAATCCGACAGTAAGGACAAAAAACGACACACACTGCTAGAAGAACTACCTCACGACTATGTTGGTGATGCACGGTGGCCAGCTCCTAGTGCACGCCATCTCCTGGCCGATGGGTCTGAAGCGACGCCATCTCATGTACGAGCCACGATCACCACCAGCCACTTTCCCGTGACCACCTGCCCATGAGGTCGAACCCCAACTTCCACGTGAACTCGACGATAGCCACCGCACCTGAAAAACCAGACAACAAATATGTGATGCATCTTTGCAAAACTTCTGTATTCTAGCAGTACACAAATGAAATTGCTGCAGTTCCTTCTAAAAACAGGTTTCCTACGTGACTGCAAGGAGCCTGTCCCTATGTGTTAGCGCACAATCAATGTTTAGTCCGCATAAGTTATAACAAAGATGAGAGACTAATTGGTAACACTGTTTGCTGAGCATAAACAAAGTGCAAATATGATTTATCATACACAGATACATCACTAATGTTAATCAAGAGAAGCTGAAATGCTGAATGTCTCACATAGTGACGCTAATATGGGTCAATAGGACCAATGATTTACCCACATCTCATTAATCAAATTAGGAAGTTGGCATGTACTCAATACAACCATACATAAGTATAAACAGTAGTGCAGAAGTGTATGCTCCTATACGGGAACATGCCGTTTTTGCAAGCTTGCAAACATTTAGAAGTTTATGGGAAATAGAACTAATGACATTTTATTGATAAAACAGCATTAAGAGTGGCCATGAACTGCACCGATATCTTCAACCATACAACCCCACAACAAAAACCAGACTACTAGAAAGGTGATTAGCAGGGCCATGATATACAAAAATAGTGAAATGGTTAATGACATCCAAACAGATGGAACCAGACCTACATTTTGCATTCATCAAGATTGGTTAGGAAACAGGAAGGTGCATGCTACCAGGAATGTTTGAATTTTACAGGGGCACTTGAACCAGAATGCACAAATAGTTAGAGCATTTAGTTGATTTGGAGCATTTAATGTGGACCACAAACTAACAAAGTATGACGCAACTAAGGTGCAAAATCAGCACTCAAAACAATATTCAATAGAAGTTTACCATGATATATGTATCTATCCTGCAATATCACCATTCAAAACAGAATGCACCAGTATAGCTTATGAGCAGCTAGCAATCATAACTCAGGTTATGCTACCATATAAAGGTAATGCCACACTTATCTGAAGTCTGAACTAAACAAATCAAGTCATCGCACAACAGTAGTTAACAGATTATTTTAGAAATTAAATAGAGGGAGAGAGATCGAGTTGATCTAACACAAAAGATCATAGCATTAGCAAATCGAAGGGCTTGATGGAGTCCTTGCAGAGCGAACTCACCTACGTGTTATAACCATGCTTCCGTTTCCTAGTGAAGAAAGGCGAGGTCGTTGTTGTTCTTGGAGTGCCGATGCTGCAACTCCGAGATGGGAAGCCTGGCGTAGGTGAGGAAGTCCTAACAGGACAAGATCTTGTCGAGAAAGGCCCTGAAGCGCACGGTGATGTTGATCACCCTTAGGTATCCTCATGGGTCCTTCACCCTCAAGCTCTTGTGCTTGGCCACAACCATCACTGCAGAAGGCAGATAGAAGATCAGAATCGAACGTACGGGGATCTCTGAAGGCAGATACTAGGATCTGTCCGTAGCTACGACAAAAAAGTCTGGGGCACGAAAAGGGGCCTTACCTTCCGCTCGAGTTCATGGAATGAGTTGACGCAGCTCGACGCTCCGCAACCCCCTAAGCGTGCTCCCGTCCATGATCGGCACCCCGACACGTCCCGCGTACACCTCCCCATAGATGACGCCCACCGCACATGACTACGAGAAGAGCGCGGCCGTCGGCATGCTGCGACTTGCCGACCGAGACAATCTCCCAGATCCTCAGCTTGCCAGCCCATGGGAGGTGCGGAGGCCATGGTACGGCCAGGTCCATCTCCTAGATCCGCGGCATCGAGGTCGGGGGCGAGCCGATCCAGCGGCATCGAGGTCAGGGACTAGAGTTGGTGAGGACGTTGGAGTTTGAGGGTGAGGAGGGGAGGAGGATAGTTGGGGCTAGCAGCGGATTGGGAGGAGGGGAGACGGACGGGGGGGGTGGTCGGAGAAGACGGAGACGGACGGTGGTGGTGGAGATGGGGATCCGAAGAGAGGCGGCGGGGTCTGCCGCGTGAGGGGATTAGGGTTTGGGAGTGTGAACCCTCGGGTGCGATCTGTATGGGTAGTGTGAGGATTTTACAATACTGCCCCTACACACTAATCTAAGCAAGACTGGAAATTGTAGCTATTTCAGTCAATTCACGTCCAGAATGTTGGCGGGAGTGGGAGGCGGGAAAACTGCGCTGTGACTTGGGACGTTGGATGGAGCTCATCTAAACGGTTGAGATCTGCTTCGTGGGGCTGATCCGTGGGTAGTCCTGCTCTCTCCTCTGACTGGTTGGCTCTTTTGACCATTTTGGAAACAAGTTTAAGTATTTCAAAAAAAATCGTAATGAACAGAATCAGGGCATAGTTTGTGATAATGTGTCCATATTGTGCACACATATGTATCATGGCATGGAGAACAATGTTGCAGGAGAAAGTTTTCCTTTTTGACACACGGAAAATCTATTTTCCATTTTCCGAGCGCAAAAAACGGGGTGTTTTGTGAAGCAACCACCAAACGACAGTTTTAGAATGGTACCGCCACATTTTGTAAAAATATGAGACCACCTTAAATCGACAATGTCCCAACCAGGGTATCTCAAACCTTTCCGTTCACTCCTGGCGAAAAAGACAAATTCCTGCCGAATCGGTAGGAAGTGGGTCCGGTTTGAACTACAGGTACATGATCCGATGCTCATGATTTTTGGAAAAAATCATTTTTAGACTCACAATATGATGTTTCATCAGAGATCCAATGCAAGTTTAGCGAGGCTCGGCCCCTAGCTAAGAACCTTCATGCCCGCCGTTTTGACCATAGTTTGAAACGGACATAAAAAAATAAAAAACGGTCCGATCAACGCAAATCCTTCGCGTGGTGTCTTATTATGTGACATAGTTGTAAGGAAAAATACCAAGCTGGGTAAATTGAGTATGTCTCAAAAAACCCTTCACAAAATGACCTATCATGTTCGAGGTTTCGTGGCTTTCGGGTCAAATGACCAATGTTATGGCTAGAATCAGGGCATAGTTTGTGATAATGTGCCCATATTGTGCACACATATGTATCATGGCATGGAGAACAATGTTGCAGGAGGAAGTTTTCCTTTTCGACGCACGGAAAAACCATTTTCCATTTTCCGAGCGCAAAAAACGGGGCGTTTTGTGAAGCAACCACCAAATGACAGTTTTAGAATGTTACCCCCACATTTTGTAAAAATATTAGACCACCTTACATGGACAATGTCCCAACCGGGGTATCTCAAACCTTTCCGTTCATCCCTGGCGAAAAAGACAAATTCCTGCCGAATCGGTAGGAAGTGGGTCCGGTTTGAACTACGGGTACATGATCCGATGCTCATGATTTTTGGTAAAAATCATTTTTAGCCTCATAATATCATGTTTCTTCAGAGATCCAATGCAAGTTTAGCGAGGCTCATCCCCTAGCTAAGAATCTTTATGCCCACCGTTTTGACCATAGTTTGAAACGGACATAAAAAAATAAAAAACGGTCCGATCAACGCAAATCCTTCGCGTGGTGTCTTATTATGTGACATAGTTGCAAGGAAAAATACCAAGCTGGGTAAATTGAGTATGTCTCAAAAAAACCTTCACAAAATGACCTATCATGTTCGAGGTTTCGTGGCTTTCGGGTCAAATGACCAATGTTATGGCTAGAATCAGGGCATATTTTGTGATAATGTGCCCATATTGTGCACACATATGTATCATGGCATGGATAACAATGTTGCAGGAGGAAGTTTTCCTTTTCGACGCACGGAAAAACCATTTTCCATTTTCCGAGCGCAAAAAACGGGGCGTTTTGTGAAGCAACCACCAAATGACAGTTTTAGAATGGTACCCCCATATTTTGTAAAAATATTAGACCACCTTACATGGACAATGTCCCACCCGGGGTATCTCAAATCTTTCCGTTCATCCCTGGCGAAAAAGACAAATTCCTGCCGAATCGGTAGGAAGTGGGTCCGGTTTGAACTACGGGTACATGATCCGATGCTCATGATTTTTGTTAAAAATCATTTTTAGCCTCATAATATCATGTTTCTTCAAAGATCCAATGCAAGTTTAGCGAGGCTCATCCCCTAGCTAAGAACCTTCATGCCCGCCGTTTTGACCATAGTTTGAAACGGACATAAAAAAAATAAAAAAAACGGTCCGATCAACGCAAATCCTTCGCGTGGTGTCTTATTATGTGACATAGTTGCAAGGAAAAATACCAAGCTGGGTAAATTGAGTATGTCTCAAAAAAACCTTCACAAAATGACCTATCATGTTCGAGGTTTCGTGGCTTTCGGGTCAAATGACCAATGTTATGGCTAGAATCAGGGCATAGTTTGTGATAATGTGCCCATATTGTGCACACATATGTATCATGGCATGGATAACAATGTTGCAGGAGGAAGTTTTCCTTTTCGACGCACGGAAAAACCATTTTCCATTTTCCGAGCGCAAAAAACGGGGCGTTTTGTGAAGCAACCACCAAATGACAGTTTTAGAATGGTACCCCCACATTTTGTAAAAATATTATACCACCTTACATGGACAATTTCCCAACCGGGGTATCTCAAACCTTTCCGTTCATCCCTGGCGAAAAAGACAAATTCCTGCCGAATCGGTAGGAAGTTTAGCGACAAATTCTTATGAAAAAAATGAGTTTAAAAAAAATTCCCATTATTTAAAAAAAATGAGTTTTAGACTCACAATATGCTATTTCTTTAGGGATCCAGTACAAGTTTAGCGACAATTATCTAAAAATTTAGAGACAAAAAACAATTATTTTGGACTTCCTATGAAAAAGCTATAAAAAAATTAAGAAAACAGAAAAAAACTATTATAACTGGACCGACCTAATATACAACGCGTAATCAAAGTCGGCCCAAATAACAATAAAGCCCACATTCCTTCCCACAGATAGCCCACCTCCTTCCCACTAACAACCCATTTATTGTTAGTTATAAGGTGTCGATGTACTATCTTGACACAAAGGTATAAGTGGTGTAGTGGTGTTGGCCTGTTGCCACCGCGGGGAGGTGGGGATTTCGAATCCTAGGCTAGCTTATTTTTGTAGATTATTTCCACAAAGACCGCGTCTGGAGGGATTAAAATCACGTTGCGATTGTAAATTTACAGAAGTAGTTGGCTGGCCTGTTGGTTACTCTTGCCCTTGTTTAATCGCTTGGTCTTTGGTTCGAAACCCTCTACAGACCCTTTTTTGACTAATAATTATGCTATTTATGTAATATAAATTTCGAGTTTTCTATTAAAAATATATATTAATATAATTATACTAAATTATACCTAAAAATTCGGATGTCTCTTTTTGACTAATATAATCCTAATAAATATTGACATATGAGCCAATATTGACACATGGATAAGACATGTAAAAAACTGACACATAGACATGCCACATAGACGCAATTGCTGATGTGGCCGACTACTCATTTTAAGTTATGCTGATTTGGACAATATGACGATTTAAAATCGTCATAGTGAGCTACAAGTAACATCATTGGCTGCTTCCACCAGATTATGACGATTTCATCTAAAGTAACTATGACGATTTTTAGCAAAATCGTCGTAATTTTCTAGGGTATAGGCCCTCTTGAACTGCTTACGACCATCTCATGCAAAATCGTCATAACTCTATGACGATTTTGTTCACAGTCACTATTAGAAGGTCATAGAATAACACATTTCTTGTAGTGAAAACATGACCAGCACCAAACTGCCATGGGTGTTCGGTATATTACCATGTAAATCTAGATTAGATGACTCTAGTGCAAGTGGGAGACTGTTGGAGATATGCCCTAGAGGTAATAATAAATGTAGTTATTATTATATCTTTGTGTTTATGATAAATGTTTACATTCATGCTATAGTAGTATTAACAAGGAAACATTGATACTTGTGTGATTTGTAAACTTAATTTGAAGTCCCTAGTATAGCCTCTATACATCACTAGATTGTTGGTTGATAAATGATTGTGGTTTTATATCATGAACATTGAGATGTTATCAACAACAAGATCATATCGTTAGGAGAATAATATGGTGTACATACTCCTATAGATAAGCGTAGCATAAAGATCAAGTCATTTCAATAGTTCAATTGCTATATGCTTTCTGATACATAGTAACCTAATTCCTTCGACCATGAGATCATGCATATCACCTTTACCGGATGGATGCTTTGATGACATCAAACACCACACCGTAACTGGGTGGCTACAAAGGTGGCATTGAGTGTTCGGAAAGTATTGGTTGAGACACATGGATCAAGAGTGGGATTTGTCCATCCATATGACGGATAGATATACTCTGGGCCCTCTCGGTGGAATGTCATCCAATTAGCTTGCAAGCATGTGACTGGCTCACAAGGGATCACATATCACGGGAACGAGAAAAGAGTACTTATCGGTAACGAGGTTGAACTAGGTATGCAGAGATACCGACGATCATAACCTCGGATAAGTAAACTATCGTGAGACAAAGGGAAATTGGTATCGTATGTAAGTGGTTCATTCGATCGCAAAGTAATCGTAGAAATATGTGGGAGCCATATGAATTTCCAGATTCCTCTATTGGTTATTGTTCGGAGAAGTGTCTCGATCATGTCCGCATAATTCACGAACCGTAGGGAGACACACTTAAGGATTCGACGTTGTTTGAGTAGTTATGGTATGATGAGAAAGAGACCGAATGTTGTTCGGAGTCTCGGATGGGATCCGGGATATCACGAGGAGATCCGGAATGGTCCGGAGAATAAGATTCATATAAGGAAAGTCCCGTTTCGGAGTTCGGGAATGATTCCGGTGTTTTCATCGGGAATGTTCTAGAAGGTTCCGGAATGTCCGGCACTCCGGAGGGGAAGGGGTACATGAATGTGTCATTGCATATTGGAATGATTGCATCATGTACTAAGTGTCATCGCTGTTCCAAATAAAGGATTAATTCAAATCCTAGTTTGAAAAGTCAAATAGCTAGTTTGAAAAGTCAAACGGCTAAAATTGGAAAGAGGAAAAGAGGAGGAAGTGGGAAACCGAGTTGGGGAGGGAATCCCTCCTCCAACCGGCGGCGCCCCCTCCAAGCCGAGTTGGGGAGGGACTCCCCTCCCTCCCCTTGGCCGCCGGCCCCTCCACCTATATAAGGAGGGGCAGGGCTCCCTCCTCTAGTACACACAAGTACCTCTCCTCTAAACCCTAGCTTGGCGCCTACCTCCATAGCCGCCGCCGCCCCCCTAGGGTTTTGCCCTAGCCGTCGACTTGGGGGTCCCCGGAACCCTAGCCGCCGGCTCTAGCACTTCCTCCTTGGTGTGTCTAAACCCTAGAACACCGAGGAGCTCTGTCATACTCGCTCCGGCTTAAGGCGAAGCCCTGCGAGATCTCCCCTCTACTTCCGGTACCACGCCGTTGTGCTGCCGGAATCGCGAGGATAGTGCTACAACCTCCGCTGCCTGCTGGAACAAGGGAGAGGAAGGTCTTCGTCGAGTACCGAACGTGTGGCCGACTGCGGGAGCGCTGCCGGAACGCAGCGCCGGAAGGATCGTCTACGCGATCTTGAGATCGGGAAGAGTACGACTACATCACCCACGAGAATCCGCTCTCGTTAAACACTTTGGAATCTTCGAGGGTAAGTTATTCCATCGACTCATTGCTATAATCTAGTAGATAGATCTTGGCTTGTTTGTTTGTATGCGATAGAAAATTTTTGTTTTCCATGCTACGAAACCCTACAGGAAGAAATCACGTTCCAGACATATGTGGCAACTGTGCATTGGTAAATTTTGCGATTGATACAGTCCTCGCCACTACAGAAATGACACTTATATTCTCTCATGCAGTTCCTTCTAAGTGAATTTTATTTCCTTAAAATAATACCTTAAAGGTTAACGAATGAGAAACTTCAACACCAAGAGGAACCATAATCAACAAAGAAATTCTTGAAGCCACATTGCACTTGTTGCACGTTGATAATAGTATAAAGATAATTAATAGAAAAAATACCTTCTTATCAATTAACCATGTACAAGTATCTTCTACTTTAGAGTCGTTCTAACACAAATACATCTCCATCATTCACTGAAGACACAAGTAACCATGAACTCAATGCTAAAATAAGAAAATACAGTCTTAGTGAACGCTCTTTAGGAGTAACAAAACATATACAAAAGTTCTCAAAGAAAAATAGTCCTAGATCCAATGCTAACTACTTCTCTACGACAAAGATAAACCAAAACCGAGGTTTTAATAACCTCTTGACAATAATGTGAATTCTGAGGTATAGTAACACCCTATGATAAATCAAGTACTTAGCTCTAATCAATAGGTGCAAAACACCATTATTTTTTTTCCAACTTCAACAACCATATACTCACCAAACATGTATTCATAAAATCCAAATCCGGAAAGCCCCACCGGCAGAAGAAATGTTGACAATCTTCAACTAATAGCTTGAACAAACTCAATTAAAAATATTTATTTGACTCTATAAGAGGATCTTCATAAATAGAAACTAAAATCCAAACTAAGTTGGAAACCTTTTCCCTAAGACACATGCTAATAATAATTTCCCTTCAAGAAATTTAATAATTCATACACATCTTAAAAGTCGTCTACATTGACTAGAGGGGAGGGGTGAATAGTGAGGTCTTTTTTAGCCACCACAACATCCTAAACAATTCTGCCAGTGTCCTATTCATCCCATGCATGTTAAAGTTCATGACGAATCCATCGAAGCTAAGTGGAAGCGGTTTCCGGATTATGTAGGTTCCAAGTTCAGTAGAGAAGTCGATGCCCAGCGCCTCCAACCTTTGAACTATCTGTGCAACTTGATTCGATGGGCACCAACCAAGCCTCCTTCTACCATCTTGTAGTCAAGTAAAACTTGTGAGATCTCATATCTCTCACCTTTGGATTGTTTCTCAGACATGCCTCTCAACTCGTTGATCATTTCAAATAAACACCAGTTCTCAAGTCTCCTTTGAAGATCTGGTTCCATTCCTGCAAGAAGGATGCACTAGACATCAATGTAGTCATCATTACGTGTCTGAAAAATATTTTTTGCATCCTCTGTTGCGTTATCACCAAAGCAGGTGTAAGAATTGCATCCAAGACATAGTCATTCTTAGCATCTTTTAGAGCAGTTCCCACATTGTAGTATATCAATCCACAAAATTGGTTTTAGATTCATGCAGTTTCTCTTTCTCTAAAATCATAGCTAAACCAAAGTTGATGTTGTGGGACATTCTTATAGAAACAAGTGCAAATTTATTTATACATTGTTTCATAATTTATGAACTACTCAAATTAACAAATTAATAATCTTGTAACTCCCACTAAAATTAATATATCTCAAGATTGATACTTAGCGATTCAAGATCCACGTGTCACTCGCTCGACGTAGATGTTACACCTCACACCGAGGGGTGAGAACCGGTTGGTATACATACCAATCACAACAATTTATGATTGTTGTTAATTTCTCAATTCTTGTGTTCCATACTCATAGACGTTCTAGATAGTATGCCAAGTTAACCAAAGTATATTGGCATATGCGAATGATTCACATCACAATACGAACTTGGTTGGGGCACTCGTGTAACACAATGTACACACCATGTGAAGCCCGTCATGTGGCGCCTAACCCGGGGTGAGAACACCATTGCTTGATAATTTAAGTGAGATATCACCCTATTTATTATGACTACTATGCAATAAATAAAGTACATAAAAATGATTAACATCACATGCAATTCATAGTATAGTGATATGGTATAGCCTTTCTCATCAACGTCTCCATCATCAACTTCTTACGACGACGGGGACTTGCTCCATGTGCCATGGCATGGCATCGAGATCATTCGTTGTTTGATCATCATCGCCACACCTTGTTCTTACTGCTATTGCTAACTCATAGCTAATAAAGTAAAACAACTATGGCTATTAGAATACAGATGACAATCACAATAGCTCAATCCACTCATGTTGTATGAAATTTACAACACAATACATCTCATATACTCCATATAATATTTCAAACTTCAGATATACCAAATCACTTTCATGCAAAAAACAAGTTAGACGCCTCTAACATGAGTTGCTAGATTACGGGGCTATATGGTTGCATAGAGAACCATTATTACCTACATGACCATTGAGCTCAATGAATTAATTTGTTATAAAACTTGTTGAGGTGTGTTACTATGGATCTATAAAATAGATAAACGACTCCACTAGACTTTGGTTATACACATGAACCTCATGCAAATTTCAACTAAATCCACATAAGCCCAATGTGAAAAATATCTTTCTCAACTATTGCGAAAAAATCGACACTCGACAAAGTTGCTTTGTGCACCCGAATTAACACTTTGCAAATCGGTCTTGATCCGGCAATCGTAAACTTGTCTTGGGCCGCTAATACCACAATGCAACCGAGATCAAAATTACAACAATTAGGAAATGAATCAACATTAGTAATGCCAGAATTCTTCGATTCCTCTATCCATACATATGCCTGCTCCTAACATGGCTCGCATACCACAGTTGGGAAATTCCCTACGCAAAAAAAAATCTAGCACATAAACTGGACCAATTATGTGGAAGTGAGGTAATGGATCATACCCTCGTAAATCGATCTATAGGAAGTTGTCCATGACGAGGTTGATGAAGACGAATGCCAATCCCCGCAATGAGACTTGTCAAATCGCGAGGAGATGTGTTATCCCACAAATGGCTTCCACGAATGAGTGTTGCATGCGCCAACAGCTCCACGGTGTCCACACATATGAGATCAGAAACACCGCGTTGAAGTGTAATCAAGAACACGGTCGAAGCAGGAATGTGTCGGTGAAGATCTGTTAGCGCTTCTACACTCTGGCTAGATTAGATCTAATAGAGGTAGAACTTGGGCAGTGCTTACATCATGATGAAGTTATCCTCCACATGATTACTATGACAGTGTCACAAATAAGGGATGGAAGATGGCGTCGATGGCGGCGCACAACGACTAGGGCGGGTGCGGCAGCAGGGCAAGAGTTGGAGCCTTTGTTCCCCCTCCTTATATAGGTGGCTACGTCGGCCCCTCCCCAATCGCCTCAAGGGGCTTCAAGTCCATGTATGACTCCTGCCCCAACCACCATAGAGAGAGGGAGAGGGGTTGGGGTCTAACTCGGACCCCCTTCGGTCTAAATTGGGGAGGCACGTAGCCTCCCCTCTCTCCACCGCCGGCCAGCCCTAGGTGGGCCCATGGCGCCCCTAGGTTTTGACCCTTTCAGGTCCTTTTGAACACCTCTGATATCTTCTAGACCCTTCCAAAGTATCTACGATGTTTTAGATCATTCAAAACCTTCCATAACATGTCCGGAACCATTCTCAATACTCTCGATTATATTTCGGACACCTATATAATATTCCAAGACTCTTGAACAACCTTTAAAATCACTTCATACATCTTCAATTGCACTCACATTCTATTTGTTGCTAAGCTCTTAAGTGTCTGGCCATATGGGTTTGGATATGCGTGGACATGTCTGAAACTCTTTCCGCGGCAATGATCAACATCGAGATCTTGATATCCATGTCGTTCCCACACATAACACGAAGATCTTTGTCATGTGAACCTATAATATTACTTATCAATTCACGTTGTTGCTTCTCGATACTTTACCTAACCCGAGCCGAAACACAGAAGGTTATCCTCGTTACTCGGTATGCACTTTTTACTCAACTTGCATTTCAGTGTTCTCATTATTAACAATTTTATCACATATCCGGCCAGACAGTGATGGACATCATAGTACTTGAGTGGCCCTAGAGTGTATCTCTCCACCGTTAGGAGTAGCAATTCCCACAACTATAACATATAGATTATTGGCATACTTTATGGTATGAGCAAAGACGTACTATATAGTTACCCTTTTACGAAGCAAAGTTTGACGATCTCGATAGAACCATATCATATCCAAGTCTATATAAGTCCTATGGTGCAACGATCTTAGTAACACCTCCAACACACTTGCAATTTGCCTATAGTTAGAAAACCAGAACTATCGATGACGGATGAACTAGTCTTAGAGGCGAGACTAGGGATATCTATTTGTGGTGTTTATGTTTTCACACATGAATTAGGGTTTTCCTCCAAATACTCATTACTAGAACTAATACAGTTATAGCATAGAATAATAAAATTAATCATAAAACATAAAAATATGAATAATCACTTATTTATTATTGTCACTACGGATTATTTCCAATGGGCTCATTGGTCTTCTAGAGCTGAATGCACTACATGAGATAGACAAAAACTTGGTCGACATAGGTATAAATGAAAATTTGGCAAATCACTTTATAGATATGGGTTTTCTAAGCAGGGTGCACCTACACCCTCACTCATTTTAGACATTTTATGTACTAAAAAGTTTGTAAAAAATATCTATATATTATAGTGCAAATGTTATATTGAACTATCACTACAAAAATACCCCCATACCCGGCACTTTTTTTGGGCAGCACAAGCAAAAAGTACATGAAAAAAATATAGCTGGCAGATGGGCATTCTCAGCACCATTTTTATGTGGCAGAGACTTTTACGTTGTGGCAGAGCCCATACCAGCATATAACTGTGTCGTGGAATGTGGTAGTCAATAGCGACTGATGCGCTCAGATCACTGTAGAGCTTCGTAGGAGACCCCAAGAGAAAGGTATGATGAGCACAACAGCAAGTCTTCCCTCAGAAAGAAATCAAGGTTATCGAACCAGTAGGAGGAAGTAAACAACCCAAAGGTATTGCTACCAACTTGGAAACCTGCACAACACAAACTCAAGACTTTGCCCCAACGAACAGTGAGGTTGTCAATCTCACCGGTTTGCTAAAAACAAAATATTAACTCTATGGTGTGGAAGGTAATGATGGTTTGCAGAAAGTAAACAGTAACGGTGGAAGATGTGTCAATGGTAAAGATTGGACCAGGGTCCATAGTTCATTAGAGGTGTTCTCCTTAAGATAAACAAATATGACATGCTGGATAAACAAATTACAGCAGGGCAATTGACAGGACAGAGCAAGGCATAACAATGCAATACTAGACATTTATAATCCTATGAGATTTTATTGGGCAATTCAACAAGATATATAGACCTCCATCCAACTGCATCTATGACTAGTAATCCACCTTCAGGTTATCATCCGAACCACCTCCAGTATTAAGTTGCAAGCAACGAATAACTGCTTTAAGCAAAGTGTGTAAGGTAAACAATCCACTTGTTCCATGAACAAGGGATCGTTGTTTTGTCCCTAGTAGCAAAAACACATCTACAACCTTAGAGATTTCTGTCACTTCCCTAGATTAAATAGAGGCATAAACCCACTATCAAGCATAAATACTCCCTCTTGGAGTCACTAGCATCTACTTGGCCAAGATAGCTACTAGAAATGGAGAGCATGCAAGATCACAAACAACACAGACATGATAGAATCAATAAGATAGAACCATTAATCAATATGGCATAGTAATCTCAATCTCCATTGGATCCCCACAAACACAACATGCATGATTACAAATAGATGATCTTGATCATGAACGGAGCTCACAAGATCTAAACATGGTAGCACAAAGAAGGAGAAACAACCATCTAGCTACTACATGGACCCGTAGTCCAAGGTGGAACTACTCATGCATCATACCGGAGGCTGGCATGGTGATGAAGAAGGCCTCCGGGATGATCTCCCCTCCGGCAGGGTGCCAGGAAGAACTTCAGATCCTCCCAATCCAGGGACGATGGTGGCGGCGGCTACGGACTATTTCATGGAAGATTGATCGGGTATTTAGGGTTTTGGTATCTGGGGCTTCTTATAGGCGAAGAGGCGAGGCAGGGGGCACCCAGGGTGGCCGCACCCCCCTCCCCCCAGGGGCGGGCCATGCCTAGCCGTGCGGACAGGGGGTGTGGCCCCCTGGTTGCTCCCCTCCGTCTCGTACTCTGGCTCCGTGTTCCCCACGGTAAAATATTTTGGCTTTTGTCCCGTCCAATTTCGAGAATATTGATTTTTTGCCTTTTCTGGAACCAAAAACAGAAGAAAACAGGCAACTGGCACTGTGGCATCTTGTTAATAGGTTAGTCCCAGAAAACATATAAAAATACCTCAAAGTGTAAACAAAGCAAAGCAAAGTAGATACTAAACAAGCATGGAACATAAAAAATTATAGATACGTTTACGATGTATCAAGCATCCCCAAGCATAACTCCTGCTCATCCTCGAGTAGGTAAGTGATAAAAAGAATAATTTTTGAGGTGACATGCACCATCAAAATCAAGATCAAACTATTTGCAATCATTGAAAGCTAGGATCAAAGTATTCTAAACATGAGCATGCAAGAAGAAGTTCTAACAATAAGACAAAGTAACTATGCATGCAACATGAAAGGTTACAAACAAAGATCATGAATAACAATGCATTGAAAGACGTTTGTTTGTTTCACATATAGAAAACATAGCATAGTGGCAGTCAGCTTGTCCCTCATGGAGTAGCAAATAAATGCACATGACACCTTAAAAGTTCATAAGAGTGACTAGATACAAATAGTTCATGAGCAAGTAATATCAACAATATGAACCAATCAATAAGTTTTGGGACAATGCACATAGAACTAAGAATGGCAACTATGCTCTCTTAATTGGTGCCTAAGGATAGTGTTGGAATTATGCCCTAGAGGCAATAATAAACATGTTATTATTATAATTCTTGTTCATGATAAAGTTTATATTCCATGCTAGAATTGTATTAAGTGGAAACTTTGATACTTGTGTGGTTTATGAACAACACCGTGTCCCTAGTACGCCTCTATGGAATAGCTCATTGATTGATGATGGTTAAGGTTTCCTAAACATAGACATGAGTTGTCAATTAATAATGAGATCATGTCATTAGGAGAATGATATGATGGACAGACCCAAATCAAGCAGAGCAATTAGATTGTGTCATCGTGTTCATCTTTGCGAAGGTTTTTCCTATGTCAAATATTGTATTCATTAGACCATGAGATAATGCAACTCCCTAGTATCGGAAGAAAGCTCTAAGGTCATCAAACGTCATCCTATGAGAGGGTGATCATAAAGGTGTCTCTCAGGTGATCTTGAAAGTACTTGTTGGGTTGTATGTATCGAGATGGGATTTGTCCCTCCCGAGTCGAAGAGATATACTTCGGGCCCACTCGGTAATCGATATCAACACCGCTTGCAAGCACGTGGTTAAGGAGTTAATCACAAAGTGATATCGGATTACGGAACAAGTAAAGTACTTGCTGTGAACGAGATTGAACTAGGTATACCGATACCAACGATCGAATCTCGGGCAAGTAAAATATCGCGTGACGAAGGGAATATATATATGGGATTAATTGAATCCTGGCATCATGGTTCATCCGATATGATCATCGATGAATATGTGGGAGTCAATATGGGTTTCCAAATCCCGCTGTTGATTATTGATAGAAGATCATGTCTGCACACTCTCGAACCCGTAGGGTCACACACTTAACGTGCATCGACGCTAGGATAGAATGGATAATTGGTTTATGAGTTTTTGTTCGGAGTCTCAAATGAGAGCCAGGACATCACGAGAGGTTCCGGAATGGTCCGGAGAATAAGATTCATATAAAGGAAAGCAGTTTTTGGATTTCGGAATGTTCGGTATTGTACCGGAAGGTTCTAGAAGCTTCCGGAGTGGGACCAACGTGGCCCCACTTGTCGGAGGGGTGCGTGGGTCTACGAGGGAGTGCCCTGGCCGCATTGGTCCAGGGGCACAAGGCCCCATAGGCCCAGCCGGCCAAAACCCTAGGGGAAACCCTAGGGGACCTTCTAGAAGGGGGGAAGACTTGCCCCCCACTCCACCCTTGGGGCCGACGCCCTAGGGCTTGGAGGAGGGGGAAAGGGGGCCGGCCAGCCACCTATATAAGGTGGGCTGGGGGCGCACCCTCCCCTCACCCCAAACCCTAGACGCCAGCTGCTGCCCTACCTCTCTCTCTCTCTCCCGACTGCGTGTAGGCGAAGCCCTGCCGCAGAAACTCTCCACCATTGCACCACGCCGTCGTGCTATAGATCCAATCTATCTCTCCACCCCACTTGTTGGACCTAGGAAGGAGGAGATGTCACGGTGCCGTACGTGTGCATCTCTCGGAGGCGTCGCCACTTGCGGCGTTGGATCGGATCGGATCGCGAGGAGGAGAAGGCTAGTTCGACTACATCACCAACATTCTGTTGAATGTTTCCTCTGTGCGATTTCTTCAAGGGTATGAAGATATCATCTATCCCTCTTGCTGATTGCATCTCCTAGATTAGATCTTGTCTTTCTCGTTCGCACCCGTAGAATTTTTTTGATTTACTATGCTGCAAAACCCTTCAGTGGTATCAGAGCTAGATGTATGCGTAGATGTGTTTTACGAGTAGAACGCAACATGCTTGTTGCGGGCGTTGATGTTTTCTGTTGCAAGCCTCTTGTTGTGTACTTCTTATGACGCGGGATAGTGAGATCGAAGCGGTCCAGACCAACTTTACGCGACCTCGCTCCCGAGACCGGCTCCGCACTTGACGTGTGGCTTGTTCCACACATGCGGCTGGTGGATGCCAGTTTCTCTCACTATAGTTGTCATGGGATTTACACCGGATGTTGGCAACCATAATATCACCGTTGTGGCTTTTCGTAGGTAAGAATCGTTCTTAGCTTGTTACTCCCGTAAGCCACGTAAAACATGCAACAACAAAGTAGAGGCGTCTAACTTGTTTTTGCAGGGAGTGTTTCTGTGATATGGTATGGCCCAAGATATGATGTGTATGTTGTATGCAATGATCATGTTTTGTAATAGTCCACGACTTGCATGTCGATGAGTACACAACCGGCAGGAGCCATATGGTTGTCTTTATAATTGTGTATGACCTGCGTGTCAACTTCTTATACGCCATGTAATAGCTTTATTTTATCGCTAAGTAGTTAGCAATAGTTGTAGTTGCTATTCGTGGTGGAGGCAATCATGGTGGAGTGATGGAGATCATGCTGGCACGCACAAGATGGAGATCATTGCGCGGAGATTGGCTATACCATGTCACATAAAATTATATGCATGTGATGTTTATCCTTTTATGTATCTTACTATGCTTAGATCGTGACGGTAGCATTATAATATGATTCCTCACTTAAAGATCAAGATAAAATTGTGTTCTCCCCATGTATGCACCGTTGCGAAAGTTCGTCGTGTTCAAGCACCACGTGATGATCGGGTGCTATAAACTCTACGTTCACATACAACGGGTGCAAGCCAGTTTTGCACACGCGGAAATACTTGGGTTTGACTTGACGAGCCTAGCATGTACAGACATGGCCTCGGAACACATGAACCAAAATGTTAAGCATGAGTCATATGAATGATATGATCGACACTTTGTTGTCCACCATTGAAACCACATATCTTCTCGTGAAGATTGGATTAGGTGTGGTGAATTTGGATCATGTTCACTAAACAACTTGAGGGATGTTGAATTTAGTGAGAGTTCATCTAGTAATTTGATTAAGTTGAACTAGTTATCATAAACATAGTCTAAATTGTACTTGCAAATTGTGTAGATCAAATGGCTAAGTCCAACTTCAACTTCAACGTTTTTGCTGAGAAAGAAAAGCTTAAGAACAATGGGTCTAACTTCACCAACTGGTTCTGCAATCTGAGAATCATTCTCGCTGGCGGACAAAAGGACTATGTCCTTGAGAAAGCGCTAGGTGATGCCCCTGCTATAGATGCGCCGGCTGATGAAAAAGCTGTTTATCAGTCACGCAAAGATGATTATGGTGTGATTAAGAGCACCATGTTGTTCGCTATGGAATCGGACCTTCAAAATCGTTTTGAGGAGTTCGCCGGGCCGTTTGAGATTCTTGAGGAACTGAAAACCATGTTTCAGACTCAGGCCCATTCTGAGAGATATGAGATCTTTGAGAAATTTTTTAACTGCAAGATGGAGAAGGGAGTTCTGTTAGTGAGCACGCCATTAAGATGTCGGGCTACACTCAACATCTTGAGAAACTGGACTGCAAGATTCCAGAAGAGCTCAAGATTGACAGAGTTCCGCAATCACTCCCTCCTAGCTACAAAGGTTTTGTAGTTACTCACAATCAGATTGGTTCCACTGATACGATCACTGAGCTCTTCGCTAAGCTGAAAGCTGCGGAGGTGGATATCAATAAAGATAATCATGTGTTGATGGTCAAGGTAAGGGTGCAAAGAAGTCCTTCAAGAAAGACAGCGGCAAGCGCGTTGCCCCTGCTGAGAAGAAGCTCAAGTCTGGACCTAAGCCGGACACTGAGTGCTTCTATTGCAAGGACAAGGGTCACTGGAAGCGCAACTGTCCGAAGTACTTAGTGGACAAGAAGGCTGGCACAATTAAAGGTATATTTGATATACATGTTATTGATGTTTACCTTACTAGCGCTTGTTGTAGTGCATGGGTATTTGATACTGGTTCAGTTGCTAATATTTGTAACTCGAAATAGGAGCTACGGAATAGACGGCGACTAGCAAGGGATGAGGTGACGATGCGCGTTGGCAACGGATCAAGAGTTGATGTGATGGCCGTCGGCACGCTCTCCTTAGTTTTACCTTCGGGATTAGTTTTAAACCTTAATAAATGTTATTATGTGCCTGTGTTGAGCATGAACATTATATCTGGATCGTGTTTATTGCAAGACGGTTGTTCATTTAAATCGGAGAATAATGGTTGTTCTATTTATATGAATAACATCTTTTATGGTCATGCACCTGCTGTGAATGGTTTATTTTTTCTGAATCTCGAAAGCAATGAAACACACATCCATAACATTGAGTCTAAGAGATGCAAAGTAGATAGGGATAATTTAACTTATTTGTGGCACTACCGTCTAGGTCATATTGGTGTAAAACGCATGAAGAAACTCCATTCTGATGGACTTTTGGAGTCTCTTGATTTTGAATCATTTGACACGTGTGAGCCGTGCCTCATGGGCAAGATGATCAAAACCCCGTTCTCTGGAATAATGGAGCGAGCAACGGACTTGTTGGAGATCATACATACTGATGTATGCGGACCAATGAGTGTTTCGACGAGCGGTGGATATCGCTATTTTCTCACTTTTACTGATGACTTAAGTAGATATGGGTATATCTATTTAATGAAACATAAATCTGAAACGTTTGAAAAGTTCAAAGAATTTCAGAACGAAGTGGAAAACCATCGTAACAGGAAAACTAAATTTCTACGATCCGATCGTGGAGGTGAATATTTGAGTTATGATTTTCTCACGCATCTTAAAGCAAGCGGAATCGTTTCGCAACTCACGCCACCCGGAACACCACAATGCAATGGTGTGTCTGAACGCCGGAATCGAACTCTATTAGATATGGTGCGATCAATGATGTCTCTTATAGATTTGCCGTTATCATTTTGGGGTTATGCATTAGAAACCGCTGCATTACTTTAAATAGGGCACCATCTAAATCCGTTGAGATGACACCGTATGAACTATGGTTTGGTGCTAAACCTAAGTTGTCGTTTCTTAAAGTTTGGGGATGCGAAGCTTACGTCAAGAAGTTGATGCCGGACAAGCTCGAACCGAAAGCGGAGAAATGCGTCTTCATAGGATACCCTAAGGAAACGATTGGGTATACCTTCTACCACAGATCCGAAGGCAAAGTGTTTGTTGCAAAGAACGGATCCTTTCTTGAGAAGGAGTTTCTCTCGAAAGAAGTGAGTGGGAGGAAGGTAGAGCTAGACGAGGTTATTGAACCTTCTCTCGAGTTGGAGAGTAGCACAACACCTGAAATTGTTCCAGTGCCGCCTGCACCAACAAGAGAGGAAGCTAATGATGAGGATCATGAAACTTCGGACGATGCTACTGCTGAACGTCGCAGGTCGACAAGGTCACGTGCCCCTCCTGAGTGGTACGGCAACCCTGTCTTAACTTTCTTGTTGGTAGACAACAGTGAACCTGCGAACTATGAGGAAGCGATGATGAGACCAGACTCTGAGAAATGGCTAGAAGCCATGAAATCCAAATTGGGATCCATGAGCGAAAACCTAGTATGGACTTTGGTGGACCTTCCTAGCGACCGAAAGGCCATTGAGTGCAAATGGATTTTCAAGAAGAAAACGGACGCAGATGGTAATGTTACTGTCTATAAAGCTCGACTTGTCACGAAAGGTTTTCGACAAGTTCAAGGTGTTGACTACGATGAGACTTTCTCTCCCGTAGCGATGTTCAAGTCCATTCGGATTTTATTAGCAATTGCTGCGTTTCATGATTATGAAATATGGCAGATGGATGTCAAGACTGCGTTCCTCAATGGCAACATTGATGAAGAGTTGTATATAATGCAGCCCGAAGGTTTTGTCGATCCTAAGGATGCTGATAAGGTGTGCAAACTTCAGCGTTCCATTTATGGACTGAAGCAAGCATCTCGGAGTTGGAACCTTCGTTTTGATCAAGTGATCAAGAGCTTTGGATTTGTTCCAAATTGCTACGAAGCTTGTATCTACAAGAAAGTGAGTGGGAGCTCAGTGACATTTTTGGTACTATATGTGGATGACATATTGATTATTGGAAATGAAATTGATATGCTTAACGATGTGAAGAGTTATTTGAACAAATGTTTTTCAATGAAAGACCTAGGAGAAGCTGCTTATATATTGGGCATCAAAATCTATAGAGATAGACAAAGACGCCTAATAGCTTTAAGCCAAAGTACATACCTAGACAAAGTTCTGAAAAGGTTCAGAATGGATAAGGCAAATAAAGGTTCAGTGCCCATGTTGTCAGGTAAGATATTGAGCAAGGCTCAGTGTCCAGCTACGGTAAACGATAGAGAAACTATGAGCAAAGTGCCATATGCCTCGGCCATAGGTTCTATCATGTATGCCATGCTATGTACTAGACCGGATGTGTCCAATGCTCTTAGTTTGACGAGCAGATACCAAAGTGATCCAGGAGTGGAACACAGGACAGCCGTAAAGAACATCCTAAAGTATTTAAATAGGACTAAAGAAATGTTCTTGGTCTATGGAGGTGATGAGCAGCTCGTCATAAAAGGTTACGTCGACGCTAGTTTCGACACCGACAAGGATGATTCTAAATCTCAGACAGGATACGTTTATATTTTAAATGGAGGAGCTGTGAGCTGGAGAAGCTGCAAGCAAAGCGTGATCGCGGGATCTACAGTAGAAGCGGAATACATGGCTGTTGCAGAAGCGTCAAGTGAAGGAGTTTGGATCAGAAACTTCATCACTGAGCTTGGTGTGGTTCCAAGTGCCTTGGACCCACTGGAGATATTGTGTGACAACACTGGCGCCATAGCACTGGCTAAGGAACCAAGATATCATCCAAAGACCAAGTACATCAACCGCAAGTTTCATATAATTCGAGATTATATATCATATGGAGATATGAAGATTAGCAAAGTATATACGGATCTGAATGTCGCAGATCCGTTGACTAAACCTCTTCCACGAGCAAAACATGATCAGCACCTTAATGCCATGGGTGTTAGATTGTTGCCAGATGTAAACTAGATTATTGACTCTAGTGCAAGTGAGAGACTATTGGAATTATGCCCTAGAGGCAATAATAAAGATGTTATTATTATAATTCTTGTTCATGATAAAGTTTATATTCCATGCTAGAATTGTATTAAGCAGAAACTTTGATACTTGTGTGGTTTATGAACAACACCGTGTCCCTAGTACGCCTCTATGGACTAGCTCATTGATTGATGATGGTTAAGGTTTCCTAACCATAGACATGAGTTGTCAATTAATAATGAGATCATGTCATTAGGAGAATGATATGATGGACCCAAATCAAGCAGAGCAATTAGATCGTGTCATCGTGTTCATCTTTGCGAAGCTTTTTCCTATGTCAAATATTGTATTCCTTAGACCATGAGATAATGCAACTCCCTGGTATCGGAAGAAAGCTTTGAGGTCATCAAACGTCATCCTATGAGAGGGTGATCATAAAGGTGTCTCTCAGGTGATCGGAAAGTACTTGTTGGGTTGTATGTATCGAGATGGTATTTTTCCCTCCCGAGTCGGAGAGATATACTTCGGGCCCACTCGGTAATCGATATCAACACCGCTTGCAAGCACGTGGTTAAGGATTTAATCACAAAGTGATATCGGATTACGGAACGAGTAAAGTACTTGCTGTGAACGAGATTGAACTAGGTATACCGATACCAACGATCGAATCTCGGGCAAGTAAAATATCGCGTGACGAAGGGAATATATATATGGGATTAATTGAATCCTGGCATCGTGGTTCATCCGATATGATCATCGATGAATATGTGGGAGTGAATATGGGTTTCCAGATCCCGCTGTTGATTATTGATAGAAGATCATGTCTGCATATTCTTGAACCCGTAGGGTCACACACTTAACGTGCCTCGACGCTAGATAGAATGGATAATTGGTTTATGAGTTTTTGTTCGGAGTCTCGGATGAGATCCAGGACATCACGAGAGGTTCCGGAATGGTCCAGTGAATAAGATTCATATAAAGGAAATCAGTTTTTGGATTTCGGAATTGTTTCGGAATGTTCGGTATTGTACCGGAAGGTTCTAGAAGCTTACGTAGTGGGACCAACGTGGCCCCACTTGTCGGAGGGGTGCGTGGGCCTACGAGGGAGTTCCCTGGCTGCATTGGTCCAGGGGCACAAGGCCCCATAGGCCCAGCCGTCCAAAACCCTAGGGGAAACCCTAGGGGACCTTCTAGAAGGGGGGAAGACTTGCCCCCCACTCCACCCTTGGGGCCGCCGCCCTCGGGCTTGGAGGAGGGGCAAGGGGGCCGGCCAGCCACCTATATAAGGTGGGATGGGGGCACACCCTCCCCTCACCCCAAACCCTAGCCGCCAGCTGCTACCCAACCTATCTCTCTCTCTCCCGACTGCGTGTAGGCGAAGCCCTGCCGCAGAAACTCTCCACCATTGCACCACGCCGTCGTGCTATAGATCGAATCTATCTCTCCACCCCACTTGCTGGACCGAGGAAGGAGGAGACGTCGCGGTGCCGTACGTGTGCATCTCTTGGAGGCGTCGCCACTTGCGGCGTTGGATCAGATCGGATCGCGAGGGGGAGAAGGCTAGTTCGACTACATCACCCACGTTCTGTTGAACGTTTCCGCTATGCGGTTTCTTCAAGGGTATGAAGATCTCATCTATCCCTCTCGTTGATTGCATCTCCTAGATTAGATCTTGGCTTTCCCGTTCGCATCCGTAGATTTTTTTTGATTTACTATGCTGCGAAACCCTTCAGATAGAAGGTGGAGACTCAATATAATGGTGGAAGAAAGGCCCTTCATAAAAGGTAAGAAGGGATTTCAAGTCTCATAAAGAGCTTCCAAAAATTATGGTACTTGTTAGCTTTCAGCTCCCATTGCCCCTATCATAAGCATCTTGAAGTGATTAAGGTTAAAGTGAACAAACTATGGAGTATATGCTTGACAACGTATAAGTTGGCATCTCATGTCCCTTGAATACGAGGGCCGCTCCTCATGCTACTCAAGTTTAGTTACTGGTAAGTTCTTGTCATAGTAAGTACATGTGTATCATAGAGAACCGCCAACATGGTACCCCTTGCACATGATACATGAGCTATCCCATAATCAAAATGACAAGGCAAGCAGACAATGAGCATCTCAGCAATCTTCTTATTTACCATGGGAAAATGGTGCTTTTTCTCTCTTTCCTCTTTTCTCATTTTTTTCTTTTTCTCAATCTCTTTTTTCCTATATCTTTTTTATAAGAAGAATGCTTCATAGATTGCTTACTCTGGTGATGCTACAAGTTTACACCATGATTAGGCATGGATTAGGCTAGCGGCCCAGACGTTTCTCTAACATATATACATAACTCCATGGACTTTCAAGCTCCCCTTTTCATTTCACACCGACGACATCCATAGACAAAAGAGCATGATATCAACTGTGTACAAAGTACAAGTGCAATGTTGAAAACGTTCCTCATGACAGCATGGTTCTGCTAATTCCAACGTATAAGTGCAAGCATATACAACTTAGATGACACAATGGTTCAAGTTTATTAGGGGCAAAGAATAAAAAGTGTACCATCAAGTAGAGTAGGAGCTAATTTTTTGTGTTTTTGATAAGAAAAGGCAAACCAAACTAAACTATTTTTTTGGAGTTTTTGATAAAAAGAGGTAAACAAAACCAAACAAAAGAAACTAAGCAAACTAAAAACAAAATAAAGAGAAAGGTTGAGGAGGACTCCCCTTGTGAAGACGTCCTTAGCCTCCCCGGCAACGGCGACAGAAAGACTTGATGGCGCCCGGTGTTGACGTGGGACGCTTCGTTGGAAACCCCAAGAGCGAGGTGTGAAGAGAACAGCAACAAGTCTTCCCTCAGTAAGAAACCGAGGTTATCGAACCAGTAGGAGGAAGGAAACGTCTCAAAGGTGTTGCAAGCAATGTGGAAACCTGCACAACACAAACTCAAGACTTTTCCCCAACGAATAGTGATGTTGTCAAGCTCACCGGTTTGCTGTAACAAAGGATTAAATATATGGTGTGGAAGGTGATGATGGTTTGCAGCAAGTAAACAGTAACAGTGGAAGATGTATCAATGGTAAAGATTGGACCGGGGTCCATAGTTCACTAGAGGTGTTCTCCTTAGATAAACAAACATGTCATGAAGGGTAAACAAATTACAGCTGGGCAATTGACAGGACTGAGAAAGGCATAACAATGCAATACTAGACAAAAAGATCCTATGAGATTCGATTGGGCAATACATAGACCGCCATCCAACTGCATCTATGACTAGAATTCCACCTTCAGGTTATCATCCGAACCCCCTCTAGTATTAAGTTGCAAGCAACAGACAACTGCTTTAAGCAAAGTGTGTAAGGTAAACAATTCACTTGTTCCATGAACAACAGACCGTTGTTTTCTCCCTAGTGGCAACAACACATCTACCACCGAAGAGATTTCTATCACTTCCCTTGGAAAATAGAGGCATGAACCCACTATCGAGCATAAATACCCCCTCTTGGAGTCACTAGCAACTACTTGGCCAAGATAGCTACTAATAACGGAGAGCATGCAAGATCACAAACAACACAGACATGATAGAATCAATAAGACAAAACCATTAATCAATCTGACATAGTAATCTCAATATCCATCGGATCCCCGCAAACACAACATGCATGATTACAAATAGATTAGATCTTGATCATGAACGGAGCTCACAAGATCTAGACATGAAAGCATAAGGAGGAGATACAACCATCTAGCTACTACATGGATCCATAGTCCAAGGTGGAACTACTCACGCTTCATATCGGAGGCTGGCATGATGAAGAAGAAGGCCTCCGGGATGATCTCCCCTCCAGCAGGGTGCTAGTAAGAGATTCAGATCCCCCCGATCTAGGGAAGATGGTGGCGGCGGCTACAGACGGTTTCATGGAATTTTGATCGGGTGCCTAGGGTTTTGGCATCGGGGGGACTTTATAGGCGAAGAGGCGAGGCAGGGGGCCACCAAGGCGGCTGCACCCCCCCTCCCCCCAGGCGGGATGGGCCCACCCGCGCGGCCAGGGGGTGTGGCCCCCTGGTGAGCCTCCTCTGTCTCGTATTCTGGCTTCGTGTTGCCCACGGTAAAATATTGACTTTGGCTTTTGTCCCGTCCAATTCCGAAAATATTGATTTTCTGCCTTTCTGGAACCAAAAACAGAAAAAAACAGACAACTGGCACTGTGGCATCTTGTTAATAGGTTAGTACCAGAAAACATATAAAAACACCTCAAAGTGTAGACAAAGCAAAGCAAAGTAGATACTAAACAATCATGGAACATAAAAAATTATAGATACGTTTCTGACGTATCATTCTGCCAGCGCTTTCGCCCAACCGCAATGGCCAGCGCACAGCGCTGCGGGGTCCCGTCTCCTCCTCCTCCTCCAGGGCCACTCCTCCCATGGTGGCTCCTCCTCTGATCAACTTCTCCAATCGTGGAACCGGCAGAGGGCAAAGAGGAGGATCCACGAGAATTGAAGCTCCTTGCGGTGGTGAGATAGAAGCCGACACGAAGAAAGCCTAGGAGGACGTGCAGTTCAAGATGGAGATGGATTTGGCTATTTCCCATTGTCTGCAGCACCAGTAGAGGCTCAGCCGATCACCCGGGATGGCTGCTCCGATGTTGGGGGTCAGCATGCAAGAAGAAAGGGGCCGCCGTCAAAATAGTTTTAATATTTTGTAATGTTTATGATACTTTTGTTATAAGTGTTTATAAAAGGGATGTTTATGTGCAATTATATATTTTTGTGTGTGAAAACAACCATATTATACCTTAAACAGAGGAATAATGCGCCGCGATGTAGTGTAGACAGGCCGAGATTACACTTCGCTTAGTCACGACACGTGTTTCGCTGACTCGTGTGGCCCGTCTTGGCTGGCAGTTAGAATATGAGTAGATGACCCCGTCTTCTCTATCTCTTCTTCTTCCCAAATTATGTGTGTTATAACATCGAGGCGCCCCTAGGTATTCTCTACCTACCCACATGTGTCGGTTTCAGGTACAGGTACCCTTTTGTTGAAGGTCGTTCGAGCTTTTCCTGGGAGTATGGCATCGATTACATACTTCAGCGCCGTAGCGCCTGGTATGAGCCTCGTGGAGAAGCAATCGCTATTCCACGGGGATCATACTTCAGTGCTGCAGCGCTTGGTACTCGGACCTCGGCTCGAGGCATTTTCTCTATCCCTTCTTACCCTGAAAAAGCAGGGTCACCTTGTGTCCTTAAACCTATAACCATCTTTCGGCTAACCTAGCCTCCTCCGTCCCTCCGTACCAACAAGGGGTAGTACAGCAATATTGACCTGTTGTCCATCGACTACGCCTTTCGGCCTGATCTTAGGCCCTGACTCACCCTCCGTGGACGAACCTTGCGGAGGAAACCTTGGGTTTTCGGGGCATTGGATTCTCACCAATGTTTTCGTTACTCAAGCCGCGCAGGCATCCTAGGCCTGGCCCGCCGCGGGGAACCACCAGCAGCCTAGAAGGCATGGAGGTCGGACCTGATTTGGCGTGGCATCTACACACATACAAAGAAGCGGTGTTGGTACGGCCTAACTCCATGCTGCCACGTGGCATTCGAGGGAACGGACCTTGGCCGAAGGTTTTTGGGTTGCAATTTCGAATGCGCAAAGTGCTCGTCCGTCCAGTGGTATGACCCGCCACACATGCTCGTGTTGCAGTGCTTTATAATGGCGTTATGGTAGGAGCATGACCTCTGCATTGAGCCGCATGATCACGAATACTTCGGTAACCTAGAGAAAGCAAAGCATAGGCTCAAAGGGGAAAAAAATATGAGCTCCAGTGGATACACGCCAAGGAGATGGATGCGACGAGGAACGATTTAACTGATATCTCTAAAACCCTTCGCTCGGTTACGGTCAGCCTAGATGCCCTTTAATTACCATGATCGGGTAGTTAATCTTGTATCATGGTCTGCATTATATACTAATTAATTGCAAAGTACTGTGCTAATTAACCAGTTTGTAACGGTTGATAGTATGGTTTTTTCCATGTGTTTATATATTTATGTATATGTGTAGTTAAGGATTACTTTTGAGCAAATTTCCAAATTTTTAGGCCAAGCTCACTGCTCCCGCACTTGTATCATTGTCTCACTTAAAAATATCCCACCAGTACGATCACTTGACTCATTGTACCAGCTTCGACCGGCACCATGGAGATCCCTATCCCGCCACCTGCTTCCACAATCATCGTGCAGATCCCTGACTTACCGCATGCATGCTTCCACCATCACCAAGCAGATCCATGCCCTGCCGCTTGTTTCCACAGTCGTCATGCAGATCTCGGTCGCCTCGCTGTGTTTGCTGGTGCGTCCCCCTACCTTAAGGACAATGTTTTACTACTCCCTCCGATCCATATTAATTGACTTTGATTTGTCAAAATTTGGATAAACCTATATACTAAATAGTGTCTAGATTCATTTAATTTTAGACAAATTTGAGTCAATTAATATGGGCCGGAGGGAGTAGGTACTTTGGATTGGTATATTAAATAGATCTATAGGGTACGACATGGAAATCCCTAAAATAATATTTTTTAGGACAACTTGTATATTGGGTCAATGAATTCAGCTCTTCCTGAATTACGACCTTAAGCGTCAAACAAGGATTGGTAGAAATAATAAAATTCTCACTGATATGGGATTTGCAAGTGTTTCCTGATCTGACAAGCTGTTCTTTTACAAATGAAGAAGGCAGAGGTAATTTGAAGCATTTAAGTTAGCCGATTTGCTGCATTGTTGAAACTGAAGATGTGCTTTGTGCATAGATAAGTTGATTTTTCTATATTTTATTTATCATCATGCCCAGTTCATACCTGAGGAGGATCCAATGAGTTGAGCCTTGCAATGATGTATATAGCTAAATTCACGTTTATTTATGTTGTGCTACTTGCTAAAATATACTTACCGATTTAATTGCATTTGCAGTATCCATCTGAAGCAGACTAGTCCACACTTATAAAGTTCAGGAACACTCAGAAATCATCCCATTTTCCCAACACTTGATCTGATGTATGCAGCTGAATTTTATAATATATAGTTTTACGTGTTGTTTTCTAAACTATGTTTGCCCGCTAACTTAGATGCAACACAATTTGTAGTATTCAAGTCTTTCTCATCTATCAGGAGGCAAGATGTGTCTTCCTAGCCAGGTTCGCTGCAGTATGCATCTCCAAGACAAAGATAAATCTCGAGACAAGACTATTATGTATCTCTGGGACGCGCTGAAACATCAAGATGGAGAGCTTAGGCAACTCAAAGAGAAAGTGGACACATCCAGTTTGCGTATCACTCACTTTACTATAGGATGAAATACAACAATTTCTTGATGCTACTGGTGAACTCCAAAAGTTTGTGTGTGGGCACTTCATCTTTGGTTTAGCTGATGTAGATGGCAGGGAGATCAACATGATATTGTCATAGCTGGACGCATAAGCTGAAGAACTTCTGTAGTCGGCTATACAAGTAGATTAGAGCCTTACTAGAATTCAAGAGCATCACGCATGCTCGTACAAGTCTAGTCCTACAGAAGATGACTCTGACCTTAAATCATTCGATTATAAAGAAAAGGACAACCCTTACAAGTGTGATCGTGTTACTTTCTTATGGGAATAATTTGGGATCGCTTTGGAGGATGATGTCTGTTAAGTCATGTCTAAACAAGGTGTTCAATTTTGTTTAGGTTTATATAGTATTGTGGAACCGATAGTTGCCTATGTCATATTCGTATGTGTTGTGAACTTGTGATGATATTTGAAACATGATGTGTGATTCTTATTAGGATTAGTTGTGATTTTTAGTAATTAAGAGAACCCTAAATGTGTAGAAACTACATGCTAAAATGTTGCGCCGAAAAAGACCATTGTGGGCACTAAACCTTACCTCGTCCACGTCCATGGGTATATAGGAAGGCACTGAATTGTGTCGGTCACGCATAGCCGCCACGACACCTACAGAGTGCCAGCCTACAATGGGCCGTAGCATTAACGTGTTGCTACCGAGGAAGTGCTAGCTCGGCGGATAACACTGTGCCGAGCCATAAAAAGCATCGTCGCTACACTTACCCCAATGCAGTTATCTCTGACGAATTTCTTCTGTCATGTCAGCGTGAGCGCGGAAATTAGGCGTGTGCTTCGACGCCTATAAGCGCCATCCCTGATGTCTGTGTTGTGGTGTATGAAGTTTGAGGTTAAAAAGTTATGTTATTTGAGAGAAACACAAGAGAATAAAATTTGATACATTTCCTATTAACATATATTCAGTTATTTTTATGTAGCCAACGTACTATAAGTTTTTCTTTCTTTTTTGTGACATGGTATAGCCTCACCCACTTCTTTAGGGGTGTGTTTGCTTGCTTGTAACATTTTGCCCCACTGGTGCAACTTGCACACACGGATCAGGCTCTAAGCCAAAATTTCCTAGTTATTTAATTGCCCGTGTTGACATTCTTTGGGAGTTGGGCAGAAATGAGGCCCGTTGTTCGGCATGCTATATTATGCCTAGGAGAAAGAAAAATACTTGTTTGGTTTCATCCCGATCGTGTGGTATGATAACCTTTTTCTTAGATGGTAAGCTTACCAGATATCACAAATAATCCTGAAACTCCAACAAGCACACACTAAGCATTGACACCCACAACATAGTTAATGACACTGCAATACATAGCAGCATGACATAAGATTGTAGCAAGTTAATCGCGCGATAGTATGAAAAAGTTCATAGCAAACACATACTTAGTACACGATAGCGATGACCTTCTACACATCAATCATGGCAAGGGCTAGTTCATGCTCCGGACACTTCTTGATAACTTTAATCATGTTGTAGTCGGAGAAGTACCTTGAACAGTTCACACTTTAGCATCTTGAAAGTCATGAAGTACCCGATCTTGATCTGGTGGGCAATGGTGAAGCCAGGCCACCACTGGTCAAGGAAAACACTACCGCTAACATCCCTAAGCTTCACCATCCTGCTGCATCCATTGTTAATCTTTAGCATGATCGTCCTCGGGACATTGCCAAGGAAAGACCTGAAGCCATCTAGAAATGGGAGCACGTCCAACCCAGGTGCCAATATCACCTTGGCGAAATGGATTGGCCCAACTTGATCATGGAAGTTCCCAACCTTCAGAGGCCTATCCTTCAGCCTCTTGGTGGCACTATCCGCACCAGCATCCCTCACTCTCTTGGAGGCACTGCCCTAGCCATCATCCCTTGAGAATCCTCCTCCATTGGCGGGGAGAGCACCTCCCATCAGCATCTTGGAGTACCAAAAAAGAAACACCAAATGTAAGAACATACATTGTGGTGATCACACTTGAACAAGCAATGTGGTTAGCACAAATGAACAAGCAATCTGGCCTCATATGTAAGGGCACAAATGCAAAAGGATTCTCCCCATGACCAACACAAATGAGCAAGCAATATGGTTAGCATAGAAGTTTGGGCATGAAGAGAATCCATAAGCATTTTCTTGTGTGGCATTGTAATCATCGGCCAAAGCAATCAAGCACACAATGATCTAACCAATTTCGAGCTTTAGAATAACTAGCACACAAATGGAAGATCTAGTTCTATAGGAATTGAGAGGATATGCACAATTAATTTTGTTGCATAGACCATCGGGTCCCAATAGCACCAGATCTAGGATCACATTCTACTAGAGTATTATCATAAGCTAGGTGAGATATGTGCGCCTTATATATGATGTGCACAAAATCATGCCTTATAGGTCAGAGCACGTACAACAGAAAACGGTGATCCTAGAACCAAGTTCCATGATATTGAGTAGATGGCAAAACAAGGTTCGAAAGGGTCATTCTTTCCATTTCGTTGTGCTTTATATTTAATCATCAGCAGTCGCCTAATTGTAGAACAAATATTTGTGCCTCATAGTAGGAATCGTGTGTGTCCAAGTTCAATCATAACAGGCATGCTTTGATACAACCCATTAGGATCTTAGACACATGATGCAAAGTAATCATCAGCCTCAAAACAGAACACAGAACACGGACAGTAAAAAATCCCTATTTTTCCTATCAGGGAAATTCTAAACAGACCATCTGCCTAAATCTAGCCACTAACAAGCATTGTTTAAACCAATATTTCGGTAGATCTAGTGCTTATGAAGATACCACATGCAATACAAGAATAGCAAAGACCAAAACCTATCAAATCGACCGAAAGAACCATAAATCGATACAAATCTAGTGTGCATGTCAATTATACGCTCAGAACTAGACACTAACATACAGATCTACGTTGCTAAGGAAACGAGAGGGTGGTTTGAGGCCTTACCGCCATTGTTGCAGGTCGGGAGCACCAAATGCCCCGAGGAAGAAGGTGACATAGTCGTTGATCCCCTGCCGCTGGTAGAAGCGCGGTGATCGCCCTTGATCTACCGTCGTGTGCTGTCCTTGCGGTGGTCTTCGATCTGCCAGCGGGGAACCGCCGACGGTGAGAGGGAAGAGAAGAAGGCGTGGTTGTCAATGGGAAGAATGAGAGTGATGAGTGAGCAGCGAGGGGATTGATGGTGGGGTTCTTGATGCGACACACGTATTCCGCTCTTCTCTGCGCGTGCACTCGCGTGCGGAATTTTGGCTCGCTATGGCCTATTCCCGCAAAAATGTCTGATTTTGATGTTTGTAGCGGACCAATATTTTAGGTGCTTTAAAACTCATGCGGTACGGGTCGAGTCCAGCATAACGTCCTTATTCCTGCTGGCCAGTTGCAAGAAATGGGCCGTGCGCCTAGCAAACACGCCTTGGACTTCTCTGTACTTTAGCATACTGCAGCAAGCAGTGGCGGAGCCACACCCCTGGCAACAGGGGCAATGGCCCTGGGTGCAAAACTTGTACTTACCTATATGTTAGGGATTTTTTTTTTATTTAACTTAGCAAATTGTCTAATTTCAACACTAAATTCAAAATTGGCCCGGGATTTGTATGGATCCTGGCTCCGCCCCTGGCAGCAAGCACTAATAACATACTAGCTCTTCAAACATGCTGTCGTCCGTTCGTATATTTCCCTTGGTTCTTCGTGACATTGGCTGAGTAGTTCTTGGACGATGAACTTTTTGTGGATTGACCGACGCAGAGATCGGGGCTTTATTCCCCTTCTCAAAACAAAAAAAAATACACTCGACTTCACATTCGTTTCATACAAAGTACACGTGCGCTGGTGGCAACCATTCTGAAGCCTGAACTGAAGCACATAAAACTTGCTTAATTAGTACTCCTACTATTCTTATTTGAAACTTGAACAATATTTTCTGTAAATCAGCCTAGCTATACAAAATACAGACACTCTACATGACGGAGCATGCGCGAGGGTCTTCGTAGCTGAGGAAATCAACAGGGTGCGAGCAATGCAAGAAGGACGTGTCCTGGTACCCGCTGAGGTCAGAGTGCGTGTAGGATCCATAGCCATCACCAAAGCCGTCGTCGCAACCATAGCCGTAGCCGCCACCACCGCCACCGCACCCGTAGCCGTAACCACCGCCACCGCACGGGGAGCGGCGAGGGCCGCAGCCGGCGCCACGGTAGGACGGGTGCGAGTAGTCGATGAAGTGCGGGTGCGTGCAGGGGATGAAGTAGGGGGCGACCACCTCCTTGATCTTCTCCTCGATGACCTCCTCCACCGCTTTCACCACCTCCTCCACCTTATTATCCTTCTTCTTGACTTCGACCTTCTCCTCCACGATCCTCACCGTCTTGTCTATCTTCACGATGGTGCAGTGCTTGCGCGTCCTCTGGTAGATGTATTCGGTGAGCGTCTTCTCCTCGATGACGCCCTCCACGACGCACGAGTTCTTGCCGAAGTCCGTCTTCGCCGCGTAAATGCCTACGTTGATAGTTAGCAGACGAAGATGTAAGTGCTGCGATCAGGCATATTCAGTTTCAGGCTATAGAGCACGACAGGTATGAATTACTCTTGAGAGGGAGTGTGAGAGAGAGAGAGAAATTACTCTTGTGCTCAAGTAGGATCTCCTTGACCCTGACTGCGCAGTCAGGGCAATGCAGTCCAACGCTTAGATGGATGATCGTCAGCTCCTGCAGCATTATGAATGGAACAGAATTATTGATACTGTTTTGTATCCAGATTCAGGTACTATGAGTTTCAGGTTCAGAGAAACTGTACGTATAGAAGAACGTGTTATTCAGAGAGAGTGTGTGTTATACTACCTCCTCCTTGGTCTTGATCTCGGTGACCAATTCTTCCGGGGGAGGTATGAACTGAACATGCTTCCGGCAGCCTTCGGAGACTTTCACCCTGAGCTTCTCGACGTCGAAGCCGACGCCCCTCACCGTCACCTTCCCTGACCCGGCGTCCAATTTCACCTCCTGGACGCCTGCGGTGTGCCACATATGCATGTCAGTCAGAGTGCTATGCTACAGTAAAAAAACGCAGTGGAATGGATGATCATGCAGAGTTACAGACACTGAGAAGCAGGGGCACGCACCGTGGAACTCGGTGAACTGCGTCTGGATGTCGCGCGCGCACTGCCCGCAGTGGACGTGCACCTTGTACACGGCCGTCTTCTCCTCGAACTTCTTCTCCACGACCTTCTCTCCTCCCATGGCTGGAGACTCTGCTGTGCTACACACTCTACTGAATTGTTTGCTGCTAGCTGGAGCGCTGCCAAATGCTGCGGACTGCACTGATAAGTGGGGACGACGCGCGCGCGGGGGTTAATGTGGGCGGCTCCGGAAGGAAGAGAAGGGTTCAGGTGGAGATTTGTTGGAGGTGGTTCACTTGCTGATGGTTGAGAAAAACACGGGTTAGGAACTGTACTTGGCGTAGTAGGTGTTTGGACTCGAAGTGACGAAATGCCGTGGTTTTCGTCAATCCAAACTCGCGCACGGTTCGTCAACAATTTTTTCCCCAAGTGGTTGGTTTGTTGTTGGGCATTGACCCCTGGCCTCTGCTGGGTCAACTTGTGGAGAGGGCGGTTGATCCGTGTACATTTCATCAATGTGCCAAGCCGAAAACGTTGACGGCTCAAAGTCGACGCTACCATCAGCAAAGTTCTTTTTTTTTTTGAATTGAGCAAACTTCTTTTTGACAGCGTTCTATGCTGACGGCATGGCACGGGACCCTCACAAAAAAAAAGAACAAAAAATCGGAGGCGGAAAAGCCGACATTGTTAATACTCCTTTCCTTTCAGAGGCCCAAGTAGCTTTCACAGGCCAGCTTCAACGACTGATGGGCCTAGTTAGTGGCCTGCTGGGTACACTTTTCGGTCCGCGCATAGTTTTGCGCCACCGTAGCTGGTAGCCAGCGAAAGTACAGCTCCGCAGGCGCCACTCCGGCCCGCCGAAACAAACTTCCCCAGTGCGGATCGCATCTCATTCCCCTCGCCCCGTCTTCTCTTCGATCACTCGATCAAAAAAAAAAGAGTGAGATGGCGCCGGTGATTTTTGGGTAAAAATCACAGAATTAACCCAAAGTTGCAAAGAAATTATAGAATAACCTGATTTTTTTAAGATATCTAACCTACTCGCATGACGCTTATGTCAGTAGCACGACGCTCTCCTCAAAAGCGCCATGATCTATTTAGCGCACTGGTCAAAAACGCCATCGTTTGGTCCGACGTGGCGGTCAACCATGGCCACGGGACCATTTTTTTAGTTTAGCGTTTTTGCAGGAGACGCCATGCCAATATGCATGGCGTTTTTGCAGCGGGCGTCGTGTCTACATGCATATGCGCGAGCCCATCAAAATCTCTCTGTGAAATTTTCTAAGTCATGACCATAGCGTTTTTGTCAAAATCGTCATGCTAGTGAGCATGGCGCTTTTGGCAAAAGCGTTATGCTACTGACCATGACGCTTTTGGCAAAAGCGTTATGCAACCATGGCGTGGGGTTACAGAGTTTGTGCGCGAGCCAAACAAAATCTCTCGAGAAAATTTGCTAAGTCATAAGCATGACGCCTTTGGCAAAAACGCCATGCTAAAGAAGTGGGTCCGCGGGTACAGTTGACCGCCACGTCAGCTAAGAGGATGATGTTTTTTACCAAAGCGCTATAGGTTGCATGACGCTTTTCGCGAGAGCGTCGTGCTACTAAGCATGGAGCTTTTCAGTACAGTCGTCATGCGAATAGGTTAGATTGTGAAATCTTTTTAAAAGCATGTTATTTTATGATTTCTTACCATCATGAGGTTAATTATGTGATTTTTGCCTGATTTTTGGATGTGCGCGCTGACGCGGGATCGGATTTGGATTCCGATCCGATGCTCGGTGTAAATGCCGATATGCCGGACCGACCCGTGCGTGTACCTGCCTGTGCCTGTCTGTCTGGTCTGGAGTCGCTGCCCCGTGCTGTTTGTTTTGTCTGCGTCCGGCGTCCCCATCACCATCAGCTTCCAGTACTCCCGTGCACGACGTGATGGCACCTTCCTCTCACTCGCACCTGTCCCGTGGGATGCGGCGAACTGCCTATCTGAAATGAAATCCTCATGATTCGGTTCTGTATGACGGATCGGATGCCAACCGGATTATTACCCTTCCCACATTCGTTTTCATATGTGTAAACGAATTTGGATGTAAATACGGATGTTGTGAAATACTAGTATGAATACGTAGCGGATGTTACTCGCATTGGCTATCTGAAAGCATCGATGCCGCTTTCTGGAAGTTCCCATTGGCTTTTGCTAGGTCCACGGGAGATTATTAGAGAAAAACAAAAAAAATTGGTAGTCACTGGGTAGGAGGATGGACGCATGCCGAATTATGACATGGGATGGACATGAAGCAATTCAGTGGAGCATGAACCGGTACTACAAGAAGATTCTAGAAGCTAGTCAAAGAAACATGCCTGATGATGACCGACTTAGGGGTGGATGAGAAGGGATTTCAAAAGTTGCGCCACTAAGGAAAGTTAGGTCCTAAAAGCAACGGCTAACCAGGACGCCGATCCGGACGTCGAAAATCGAACCAGTCGCGTTCTTAGGAATCTCTTTTTATTCGAATTTGGGTCAACTTTGATACAGCCTTTTCAGACCATTTATAGGATCCCGGAAACGTCCTGGTAATGCCGGACAAAGCAAAGCGGCATGTGAACCTGCCCAGTCAGCGACGGAAGCCGAGTTGTCGTCCTCCTCAGAACCACGCGGCGACCGTTGGGCAATAACTGCTCGTCGCGTCAGCCACACGTCGCCATGATGTCGCGCTGCCGGCGCCGCCGCCTCGGCTCCCGCGACGGACAGGCGGGCACTAAGTAGGAGGATGGACGCATGCCGAATTACAGACATGGGATGGACATGAAGCAATTCAGTGGAGCATGAACCGATACTACGAGAAGATTCTAGAAGCTAGTCAAAGAAACATGCCTGATGATGACCGACTTAGGGGTGGATGCGAAGGGATTTCAAAAGTTGCGCCACTAAGGAAAGTTAGGTCCTAAAAGCATCGGCTATCCAGGACGCCGATCCGGACACCGAAAATCGAACCAGTCACGTTCTCAGGAACCTCTTTTTGTTCGAATTTGGGTTAACTTTGGTCCAGCCTTCCTAGACCATTCATAGGATCCCGGGAACGCCCTGGTAATGTCGAACAAAGCGAAGCGGCGTGTGGACCCGTCCAGTCAGCGACGAAAGCCGAGTTGTCGTCCTCCTCAGAACCCCGCGACGACCGTTGGGCAATAACTGCTCGTCGCGTCAGCCACGCGTCGCCGTGATGCCGCGCCGCCACCGCCGCCTCGGCTCCCGCGACGAACAGGCGGGCACTAAGTTCCCGCCATTTTCGCTTTTCCCGCCCTCGCCGCCCCTTCGGCCTATATAATCCGGCAACCTCACCGGCTCACTTCACTCACTCCCAACGCTCCTCACTTCCCCCTCCATAGCTTCGCAACTCCGGCACCACCACACTTCACACCATGGGCGAAAGGTATCCCGGCGACGGCGCGGCGGCGAATGGCTTCGGCCGCCGCACCCTCTAGCCGTGGGAGGCCTGCATGTTGTACGATGCGGGCTACACGGCGTTGCCGGACATCTGCCTCCCGACCGGCTGGAAGCTCCGCGCCAGTGGGATCCCCATTCCGCCGGAGCCAAAACCCGAGGAACTCGACGACGAGATCCAGGCGGCCATCGCCGCCATGGATGACCCGGACCTCACCGAGGATCCGGGCAACCGCGTGTTCTGGGAACAGTACCTCGCGGACCGGCGGCAGCAGGCGCTCGCCCGCCACGAAGGGCCGTCGGGCTCGCCGTCGAAGAGGAACAACACGGTTGGGCGTCGCCGCTGGTGGAGCGCTCCCGGGCGCACCCTCGCCGTCGTGCTGGAGCACATCCACGCCGGAAACGAGCCCCGCCTCGGCCTCCCCCGCAACCCCACACTAGCGTCAAGGGTGAGGCGCCATCCTCTGGCCAACTAGCCATCGAGGAGGATGGCCAGCCTCTCCTCTTTGTCCTCGGCCTCGGCCTCCCACTCGTCAGGCTCCACGCCGGTGGCTTCGCCGCCGCTCTGGCCTGTTAAGCAAGAGCCAGAAACGCTGGTCCGTTCGCCGCTGAGGACCAGGTCGCGCGGCATCGTCATCAACGAGTTGCACGCTCCGTCGCCGCCCACCGGCCATCTCCGCCTTTGCAAGCCGAAGCCGGAGCCGAAGGACTAGGCGGTGCCCGTCGATGAGGATGTGTTCGCCGTCAAGATGGCGGTGGAGCAGTCCCTGTGGGAGGCGGCGCCTCAGCTGCTGGTGGAGCCGACCTCGCTGGACATACTCGCCTGGTCCAGTGCGGACTAGGAGGAGACGGAGCGGCAGCGCATCCATCGCCTGCAGCAATAGGCCGAACGCTAGGCCTGGTCTGGCCGCGTTCTCGCCTCCTAGGGCGCGCCGCTCGTCATCCTCGACGACGACGACGAGGCCGTCCCTTCCTATCAGCCCTGGAGGTGCGGCGATGCCGGCCAGGGGAGCTCCCGCCCACCACAGCCGCCGAGCGACAACGACGACGACAGCGGCGAGGACGATGGAAGGGCCGATCCCGGCTACACGTCCTTCTACGGCAACTTCGACATTTAGAAGCGGCGACGACATCGGCGAAGGCGACGGCGGTGGCCTTTCTTAATGTTTTTAGTTTATTATGTAGTAATGTAGTTTAAATTCGATGTAATCCGCCTATATTCGCCCATGTTTAATGAAATCCGCCTGAATTCGCCAAACTCGTCTGAATTTTAGCCGAATATGGGAACTCAGCCTGGGAACGCGAGTGGGAAACTCGTCGTTCCCAGGCCTAAATAAAGTTTCGTCCGGCCAAAAGTTGGTCCGGATTTCGGCCTGGGATCGCCCAACGAGTGGGGATGCTCTAACATACAGCTAAGCTAATGTACGCCTCTCTCTCCTCTCGTAGGAGACAGGCTGCGGCGACAAAAACTCCACACGAGCTCAACCAGCCAAAGCCATGGTCCCCTCTCCGTCCGCTTGCCGCTTCGGGAGGGGTACCTTGTTCCTCTGCCTAGTATTTAGGGTTTGGTTCCTTCTATGGTGTGTCGTTGTGGTGGTGGAAGTGGCGCCCAGGCCTCAAGTCTACTCTCACATCGGTGACACTTTAGAGTTGATGGCAAGGTTTATTGATCGGTCCTTCGTATCGACAGTTTGGTCTTCTCGCCTTTCTTCAAACCTGACGATGTAAGTTTCTCGGTGTGTGTCGCTGGTGTTTGTAGTTATCTACCACAACGTTGGCGTCCAGGGCAAGGTGCTTTCTCTAGAGCGAGGATGTTGGTCCGAAGGTGGTGGATCTGTCATTCTTCTTCGACTTCGTCGATGGGAGGCGGCAGATCTTGGTCCCAGACAACACAAGGATTTCCCCCGGTCAACATGCCACATCGACATGTGTCTCGCTGCATACAGCAGGCCTGTTCATCGACTCAAAAAGCCTCGGTGGCGTTGGATCTTGCAATGGTGAAGAAGGCTCGGCATCTCTTCCAGTGTGTGTCTCGATGGTGTTGGAATTGGGCGATAGACGCTGGCTTTGTTGGTTGTAGGAAATCCTAACGATCATTTGTATTTAATGATCTCCTAGAAATTTCTATGCAAAGTTTTTAGGATAATCATTTTATCTCGGTCTGTTTTTTTCCATGTGTGTTATTTCATGTAACTTGATTTTTCCGAAAGTAGTTTTTACCTAGTTTAGGTCTATTTTCTTACTTTGAATCCTTGTTGTAGATGTGTACTATGTCTTCTAAAGTTGCACGGAAAGACCAATCGCGCCATATATTTATGTGAGGGGTGAGGGAAGATTGAAATTAAGCACACGATCAACAAACATCAATACTACTACTTTTTATCTCTCCAAAGCCTTTCTCCTACTTTTGTTTCTTTGGTGACTTAGCACTTAATCCGACCTTAGAATCGACATCGAGTTAAGAGTGGTCAGACTGGATCGCCAATTTTCATCAGAACTCACACACGGTCAAGGAACCAGGGCTTCTGGTCTCAAAAGCGCTAACTTAATGTCTTTGCATATCGTGTTATAAGCTGACCTCCCATGGAATGAGTTGAAGTGCATCACCCTTGGCGCGATGGGTAACCTAGAGTCTTAGGTGTAGTCAACATACAACTTAATGACTCCCTATTTCGAGTGTGTGCCACATCGTAAGCTCAACGAACTTTTTGGCAACCCTACTGGAGAAGAATATCTTACATCGAAGAGCAATGTGACCGATCCTGGAATCCCAAAACCTAGGAACTAAATCCGAAGAAACATCATATGACCGGCCTTTGGTGAACTCTCTAATGAGCAAAGCCAAACCTTTGAGGCAATCAAAGCCATACGCTAGGAGAATATTGACTTGCTGCGAAGACAGCAGGAAGAGAGAGGCCCGACAGAAGAAAGAAAACCTCAAGGATCTACAAAAGGAAGAAGTAAGAAGAGGACATGGACACGTTCATGGGAACTTTCAAAAAGGACCGTCACAGCATCATCACTTCAACCAGAGAATCTACGCTTACCAACAAAGTGTGACATGTTACTTCCTGTTTCCGGAAGAAGCTACGAATGCGGCAGGAAAGGAGATCCATAAAGTTTTAGTAAACCTATGAAGGCTGATGGACATAGCTTTTCAAAATAAAAGCAACCTTTAAAGAGAAATGTTTACGAAAATCTATATAGCCTACAACATATGGTTTATGGCCATAAATAGTGAATCAAACATTCCTCTTTAATAAACTTGCGGAGTATGCTTGTACTCAACCGTACTTCGTTAACCCTTGCTAGATTATAAAGCTATTGAAGACGATATCAACACCAACTGATACTCAGTAGGACCTCTACAAGAAGCTAGAGTTATTCGGTGAAGCCAATGGAGTCAACGTCTACATCAAGCCAAGTGAAGGCCCGATTGTAGAATAGATAGGAATACAAATCGTTAGCCATAAAGAACCAACCCGTGGTTTGATGGTTAGGAGGACAGTGGTACCCCAAACCCACCAGAGTTCAAACCCCAGGTTTGATGCTTTGGTGTCTCATAAAGGCAAAATATTCTTTCAGTGGGAGGCGACGTTCCCGTCGATAGCGAGGCACCTGCGGTGACTTCGTCAATATCAAGACCTGCCGGTTCAGTCTCTCGGAGGTGCTCATAGGGGTAGGGTGTGCGTGCGTGTGTTCATAGGGGTGAGTATATGTACCCATTGTGAGCGTCTATGTTTGTACTGTGTTTCTCAAAAAAATCGTTAGCCATAAAACCTATTTCCGTGGAGCCTCGTAGTAGCAAGAATTGCAAGCCAAATAGTATTAGAGGTAGACTTATTATTTATTAGTATAGTTTATGAGTTATTAGCTCAGATTCTTCGTTTGTAGGAGTTATTCCTCTCTGTACTTAAGTTGTTTTCTGTATCTTCTGTAAAGAGTTAAGTTGTAATCTATAGTCATATCTTGGACTCGTGATGTTTTTATTGTACCAGTCTAAGGGATAATACTAGTGAAACAGTGTTTTATTGGTGTTATGTCAATGACTATAGTATACTACTGTAACATTCCAGCATTTAGGAACCAACGAAGGATAGATTTAGGAATTTGTGCATATGCATGCATTCATCTGCAAAATTGTGGGTAAATTTTTCGCCAAATAAAAACTTAAAGGGATCAAAGTTTCTTTCACTCTCGAGGTATAGGAATAGCTCTGGAGAGTGATCGTTATAAATTTTGACATGACCTTTATGAAACAAATGTGTTTTAGGGAGAATTTGAATTCAAATTTGAAATGTCAATTTACATTTTAAAACTTAGAATTAAGATTTAATAATAATATTTAATCAAGAAACAATAAATAATAAACAGAAACTCTAAATAAGAATTGTAATCAAACAAATGATTATTTATTCCATATATCCATTTCATTTATAAGTTACAAAACAGTAATATATTAAGACAATAAAGAATTCTTACAATAGTGAAATTACAAAAGGAGGAATATTTACATATTGAGAATTCTTACAATATTCCTTACAAAAGAATAAAATAAACATTACAAGATCTATATCTGTCTAAAAGAAATCTACACTACTCTTGAATCTTCAAATCTTGTACCTGCAAAACAAAGAACAAACAAAAAGAAAAATAAAGGTAAAGTTATTAATTTTTACTCTCAGTAGAGAACAGTGAGATGCACTGTTCCATTTTACATCATTGGATAAATCTTTAGGGGCAAGTTTCACCAATATGAAAGAATTAAATCTTTCATAATAAATAAGCCACAAGTCAAATGATTCCAATCAGTAAGAGGGGCAAGTTTCACCAGGCAGATAAATGGTAACCAGATAAAAAGGTAGAACATTTCCTTGAGCATATCCACAAGAGTACAACGGACATACAAGCAGCTCACACAACTAAATGCATGGATGTGCTGTCGACATATCCACGGCTGCCTACACAAGCAAAAGATCTCAACACAGCCGTGATCAAGCACAAGTGCACCATTTCTTTGCTCATACCACATCAGAACCAGCATCTTAGCCATAGCCAAGCCAATCAAACCAGCCAAACCAAAGCACCACCACAGATCAACCAAACATCACCAGATGGTGACATAAGGAGGGGGAAGAATCAGGTGGACAGCAAGGCCAAACCACTGGAGCTAGGAGGAGCAGTCTAGATCAAGGCTAAGCACATGAACTCAAGGGAAACAAGAACAACATCAGATGTGAAGGACAGAATCCAATTAGCAACATCAACATCACCACCAACCACAACAATCATCAGTTTTGTGGTGAGTGTCATAAAACCTGAAGGGTTTCGCAGCATAGTAAATCAAAAAAATTCTACGGATGCGAACAAGAAAGCCAAGATCTAATCTAGGAGATGCAAACAACGAGGGGGGGTAAATGAGATCATCATACCCTTGAAGATTCGCACAGCGGAATGTTCAACGGAACGTGGTTGATGTAGTCGTACTAGCTTCTCCTCCTCGCGATCCGATCCGATCCAACACCGCAAGTGGCGATGCCTCCGAGAGATGCACACGTACGGCACCTCGACGTCTCCTCCTTCCTCAGTCCAGCAAGTGGGGTGGAGAGATAGATTGGATCTACAACACGACGGCGTGGTGCAAAGGTGGAGAGTTTCTGCGGCAGGGCTTCACCTACGCGCAGTCGGGGAGAGAGAGAGAGGATGGCAGCAACTAGGCGGCTAGGGTTTGAGGAGGTGTGGGAGGAGGGTGCGCCCCTGCCCTCTTTATATAGAGGGCTGGCCGGCTGCCCCCTTGCTCCTCATCCAAGCCTAGGGCCGGCGGCCACATGGGAGGAGTGGGGGGCAAGTTCCCCCCTTCTAGAAGCTCTCCCTAGGGTTTCCCCCTCTGGACAAGTGGGACCAGGGCACTCCCTCGTAGGCCCACGCCCTCTCCCGACAAGTGGGACCACGTTGGTCCCACTCCGGAAGGTTCTAGAAGCTTCCGGTACAATACCGAACAGTTCGAAACAATTCCGAAATCCAAAAAACTGCCTTCCCTTATATGAATCTTATTCTCCGGACCATTCCGGAACCTCTCGTGACGTCCTGGATCTCATCCGAGACTCCAAACAAAAACTCATAAACCAATTATCCATTCTATCCTAGCGTCGAGACACATTAAGTGTGTGACCCTACGGGTTCGAGAATATGCAAACATGATCTTCTATCAATAATCAACAGCGGGGTCTAGAAACCCATATTGACTCCCACACATTCATCGATGATCATATCGGATGAACCACGATGCCAGGATTCAATTAATCCCATATGTATATTCCCTTCGTCACGCGATATTTTACTTGCCCGAGATTCGATCGTCGGTATCGGCATACCTAGTTCAATCTCGTTCACAGCAAGTACTTTACTCGTTCCGTAATCCGATATCACTTTGTGATTAACTCCTTAACCACGTGCTTGCAAGCAGTGTTGATATCGATTACCGAGTGGGCCCGAAGTATATCTCTCCGACTTGGGAGGGACAAATCCCATCTCGATACATACAACCCAGCAAGTACTTTTCGATCACCTGAGAGACACCTTTATGATCACCCTCTCATAGGATGACGTTTGATGACCTCAAAGCTTTCTTCCGATACCAGGGAGTTGCATTATCTCATGGTCTAAGGAATACAATATTTGACATAAGAAAAAGCTTCACAAAGATGAACACGATGACACGATCTAATTGCTCTGCTTGATTTGGGTATGTCCATCATATCATTCTTCCAATGATATGATCTTATTATTAATCGACAACTCATGTCTATGGTTAGGAAACCTTAACCATCATTAATCAATGAGCTAGTCCATAGAGGCATACTAGGGACACGGTGTTGTTCATAAACCACACAAGTATCAAGTTTCCGCTTAATACAATTCTAGCATGGAATATAAACTTTATCATGAACAAGAATTATAATAATAACATCTTTATTATTGCCTCTAGGGCATAATTCCAACAAAACCATCACATGATCTATTCATATTATCTAGACAGAAACATGTGTTGTTTCATGAAACAACCTCTGAATAATCACCCTGGTGAGGTGAATCTATCCTAGAGATTTTGAGTATAAAGATCAGAAATCAAACCTAGCCAAAAACACCATTTTCTCAGACCAGACTCACAGATTTGGTGTTAACACATGCAACTTAAATAATCTATCACTTGTTCTTACCAGATCAGGGCACATATCCTAGAGGGAGTAGCACCTATGATCTTATAAGTTACAAACAAACCATTCACTTAACCAACTAGGACTTTAGATCCTAGAGCCTCAGACCAGCATCATAGGCATGATCAAACAATAAGCTTTCCAACTTATTTATAAGCATCTATCAAATTCCAAAAATGACCATAAGTAAAGCCAGCAACAAGATCTACTTATGTACCATTCTAAGAAGGTTTCATAAGCATTGATCTTACTGCTAAGACAACCAGATAGACTAGTTTTTATAAATCCATTAGCAAATCATTTCTTTGAGACCATTCTTAGAGATCAGACAACATGTATCCATTCATCTTCATTCTATTGAAAGGTTCAGACTAAGGATAAACAGGCAAGTCAATAAACATTAATTCAGTGAATCATCACTGACAGGGTTACTATTACTATCAATATACTGACAACAGATGAACACACTAAGCCACCATAGTATCAACCAGAGACAACACTATGAAACACTAGCATCTGATCCAACATTAGCCTCAGACCAACAACAACACCACTTAATCAAAGGATGACCACAAGCACTAAAGTGCAGAGCACACAAATTCTCACTAAGCATCATGACCAAACCATAATATCATCTTACAAGCACCAGAGATGAACCCTAGTAACAATACAAGCACAGAACAAAGATTGGCCACTAGATACACACAGAGGGACTCGAGGTAACGAGATGAACTAGAATCCACAGAGGTACAACTCACCCGGGGTCCTCGATGACGAATTGAAGAGGATGCAGAAGGGTCGACATGCTCGCGGCGGCACGGGGAGCACCCAGAGGGCGCTGCAACCCGCACCAGCCACGGCGGCGGCCATAGCAGCACACAAACACAGCACACCACCACAGGAGGGTCAGCAGCAGCAGTAGCAGCACCATCCCCAAACCCTAGGGTTCGGGAACGGGGCTAGCATAGCCATAGAAGAGCTCCAAAGTCAAATCGAGGCGGAGGAGATGAACCAGCATAGTCGACAACCTCGCCCTGCACCACGACAGTGGCTAGGCAGGGCCACAACGGCGAGCATCGCCCGACGGCAGCGCCAGCACCCCACGGGGTCGAGGAGGGAGAAGATGAGGACGAGAGAGAAGGACGGGGAGAGTGGGATGAGAGGGCCAGCCCTTCGGGAAGCCTTTTGGTCATGGTCACTTGGGCCAAAACGGCCCAATAAGCCCAACAAAGCCAGCCCAAATGTTTAAAAGAAGTTTTAATAATTAAGAAAAGACCAATATACCCCTAAACTTAAATAAATTCTAGAAAATAAAATAAAAATCCAAAAAATATAAATAAAATATTTTTGGATTCATAATAATCCAATCATTCTAAATAAATTAAGAAATAAATTTTTATGCATATAATTTTTGATCAAAAATTTTATAATATATGTATTCCTTATGGAATTTTATAAAATTAAAGAAAGAAGATAAAAATACATAAAAATCACTTTTATTATATATTAATATTTTAGTATTTTATAAAAATACTAAATAAATGTTTAGTATCATAAAAAGAAATTCTTTTATTTAAATGTTAATCCTTAAAAGAATTATTAAATAAATAAAAATAAAATAAAATAAAAATATAATATTCAATAAATATTAATAGTTAATATTTATAAATCGTTTACTACTTAAAGGAATTTTCGTAACTAAAATAACGGGTAGGACACACAAAAATAAATAATGCATTACATTACTTTGCATAATCATTTTGCCTCTTTAAATATTATCCTTACCGGGCAATAATGATGTTTTGTAGACATAGAAGATCAAGGTCCAGTGCAAGCATCCGACTTCACTACCTTGCAATCACAAGGCAAGTTCATCACTTGCTCATGTCCTTTGAAAAGTCTTTATCAAAGTATTTGCAAATTGTGTGTTATCATCTATGTTCGAGAGAAAGAAAATGTTATTTTCTCAAACAAATAAATCATAGGTATCATCCTAAGTGATGATATAATGGAGCAATAGAACTTAGGTTATATTTGCAACAATGATGATCAATTAGGGACTTAATAACCCATGACATCAGTGATTCTAGCGCCGTATATCACGCGTTAACCATGAGATTTGGAATGCAACAGAGAAGTCAGCTGTATCTTCGTCATCTCGCATGTAGCCGGATGTGCAGGTCGTGGCTGTTATCACTCGTAGCGTGCATATTAATTGGTAATTCATAGAGGATATGCAGCATATGGGTGGGAACCCTCATCGTCCCACGATAGTTCTGGCATCTAACGGCCTGTACAAACCATTGTCGTAATTCAATGGGTGGGCATGGTGTACACCAAGGAGGCATGCGAGGTCGCGAAGGGGGCAGTGATTGGCTTGGATCACCTACTGGGCCCCACATCATGGAATTGTGGACGGGAAAGTACGCCCAGTTGTGCAACAAGGAGTTGATCTCTCATGGGTAAAGTAACGCACCTCTGCAGAGTGTAAGAATTGTAACTTGTTACTCCCTATTCTGGGAAGGAGCTACGAACGCGGCAGGAAAGGAACTCCATGAAAGTTCTGGCCAACCTGTGAAGGCTGATGGTCATAGATTTTCATAATAAAATTAATCTTTGAAGAAAGATTTACAAAAATTGCATAGTGCCAAGGACTTATAGTCCGACGTGGTAGATAGAGCATCAAACTTCCCACCTTGTATATAATGAACTTGCTGAGTAACGCTGTTACTCATCCTTTCCTTTGATCCCTTGATTAGACCCTGAATATCCCTGAAGATACTTCTATGTATGCAGCAGAATGCCAAGAAGATGTGGTCTATGAGGAGCCTGACCTGTCAGGAGGTGTTAAAGGAGTGGATTACGAAATCCACTATAGAGTAGATGGCAACAAGTCAACCTAGTTGCTCTAGTTAACAGTAACCGACGAAGCCGAGCAGCATGAACCATATAAAATAAGCTGCTGGGCTCAACTCTTAGTTGAAGTTGTTACTTTTAAATTCTACTGAATCACTTTATATTTTGGTTTGTAAGTTGAATCTTTTCGAAGTCTTAAACTTCTGGTATTGTAATAATAATAATGTGTATATGTTTGTAATATGGACCCGCAATGTTTCTGTTATACCACTATGAGGGATGTGATATTTATGGAACGGTGTTCTATGGATGTCATGTCAACGACTATAGTGTACTACACATGCAGCGGTATGCTGGATCACCGCAACTATATTATGCAATGACATGTTGGGTCACCGTATATACTATAAAAACAAAAACCACAAAAGATCGTTTTGGATCCCAAGTTATATGAAGCCCTATAATTTTTTAAAATTGAAAACTTGATTTCAAATAATCAAAAGTTATGAAAAAGATTTTGCGCGTAGATAATGATGCACTCTACCAAACATACAAAGTCTTAACCCGAAATACCTTATATTTTGGTATAAAAAAATTGACAAAATCTCACATAATTTGGTGGTTTCAAAATTGACACTGTTCACTACTTTAGATGTCAGATTTTGGTATGTTTGTATAGCCCAAAATACTACTAGGTATTTCGAGTTCAGACTTTTTTACTGTTATAGAGCATATTATTTCCTACATCTAGAATTTTTGTCCTAAATTTTTTGAAACTTCAAAATACAAATTTCCGTAGGTTCATAAAAAAACGGCTTCCGTTGCTCCGGGACCAAAACCTCCAAACTCGGGAAACCGGGGCTATTTTTGTCTATGTTCATGACTCACCGACTCACTCGCGATTTCTCCTGTGGCCTACAGATCCGATCCGACCATTCAGGCAGGTAACTCCTCTCCCACCGGCCACCGCCATCTCCCCCCCTGCTTTTACTCCCAAATTGATTTTTCCTTCCACGCACAAATCCGCCTCTGCTTTCCCCATTTCCTCTGTATTTTATTCGATTTCCCGGATTAGTTTTTGCGTGCAGGGAGGCTCACGTACAACCGCCGCCAACCGCGCGCGCGCTCTGCTCGGCGCAACCGCGGCGGTGCAGGCGGAGGCGGAGCGCGTCGGATCCCGGGCAGCTAGGGTTTCGCTGCGAGATGGACGGCCGGGATCAGCAGCAGCCGCCACCGCAGCCGCCGCGAGTGAGCTCGCCGCCGGCGACCCCAGGCGTCGTTATGCCGCAGCACGCCTACGGCCCCGCGCCGGCGATGCCGCCGGGCCCCGCGAATGTCATGCACGGGATGCCGCTCGCCTTCAATCCCATGGCGTCGCCCACCGCCTCGTCGGCAATGAAGCCGGCGGACATGGCGGTGACCATGTACCGGCCTGATTCCGGCCTGCCGGCCACGCAGCAGCAGCAGCAGCAGCAGCCTGGTAGCGGCGCTGGCGCCATCGTCATCAGCGGCGGCGGCGGCGGGGAGCTCGTGAAGAAGAAGAGGGGGAGGCCGAGGAAGTATGGCCCGGACGGGACCCTCGGCATGGGGCCGAAACCTGCCTCCGAGGCGGGCAGGCAGTCCGGTGGTGCAGGTTCGAACTCGAATCCTGACGGGAAGCGCAGAGGGCGACCCCCGGGCTCTGGGAAAAAGAAACAACTCGATGCCTTAGGTAATTTTGGCTGCATCCGCAATGCTCTATGTTCTCAAATACCAGTCTTTACTTGTAGCAGCCTGATGAATAGGGCGGCATGTAGTATTTGTTTTTAATTATTCAAAGGACATGTCTGGACAAACTTGAGTCATTTTAAAATCGTTAAAAATATCCTGAAGGAGTTAAATAAAGGTTGGAATAGTGCAGACATTTAAATAACGTGGAAGTACACTTATGCTTTATATTAAACTTCTTAGTACAAAGCAGCTTTTAAGTATTATTAGAAGTGGGACTCAAACATGAGGTTAGTCTTTTAATATTATGATTATGTCTGTTGCTTTTCTTCTAGTAATAATATTCTTCTGTGAATGTACACATTATTTTGCTCATATTTGTATCATGCCTGAAGCTGTAACTTTTGCATTTTTTTTAAAAAAAGGGCAGTAAATATTTGGTGTATCAATTGTTTAAATTTATTATTCACCATATTATGCAAAGATCCTGTTAACACTGTTCTGTTTGATGACTTTCTATCTAAAAGCATAATTAAAATCCATGAATTTAATTTGATCATCTTCTTTAAACCAATTTTGTTATGGCGACTGGAAGGAATGATCACTGTGATATTCTGATGGCTGATTTCAGGTTCTTCTGGGACATCATTTACTCCTCACATAATAACTGTGAAGCCAAACGAGGTACCTGAAAAATGCCCCCTCCTGTTTACTGTCTATTTGCTTACATCCATCGTGCGTGATTTCCATGCTCGTGTTATTTTGATTGTTCATAAGTTGCATTTGAAGAATATTCTTGTGGCAGGACCGAGTAGACTGCCCTGCTAGCTACCAGTCTTGGTTAAGAATAATACTAGATGCTCGTAGCCATACTGCATTATGTTGAAATTCTTTGACTACCCATTGTGGATTGCAAATCGTCAGGTGATGGATGCCTTATAGGTTCAAAATGATGACAGCGCTAATAAGAGAGTTGTATATCATGTGCGTCCTAGAACAAACGGAAAACAGAGTAGTAGCACCTTTTGAATTTGTATCCTCGTGACATTTTCCCTTATACCAAGTCGAATTAACTGTTGTTTTTCTTCCCATGTTCTCCATGGCCATTACTAAATATTTGTTACGAAGTATCCAACTTACTGCTGATCTGTAATAGTATGCATTGTGAACTGCCTAAATGATGTACTTAAAAATATATGAGAGTGTAATTCATATGAATAATGATTGTTGATTATATCAGCTTCATAGATTCCATTCTCCTAGCATTACTCCTATATTTGCCAGTTATCTACAGTTGCAGTACCAATCGACTATGCCCCATCAGTAGATATTTCTTGAGCCCATTCATTGCTCTGGAATCCAGACTATCTAGCATACATTGGCATTTATGCATCAATTCATGTTCTTTTGCAGGATGTTGCTTCAAAAATACTTTCTTTTTCGCAACAAGGTCCACGTACTACATGCATAATCTCAGCAACCGGTTCGCTGTGCACAGCAACACTCCGTCAACCAGCGACCTCCGGTGGTATAGTGACATATGAGGTAAATTCAGGCTCATGCCAAATATCCAGAGCAATGTTTGATTTGTTGTTAGTAATGTACATGCTCAATGTCCTAGCATGGCATCAGTCCCGCTGTCAGCAATTTATGTTTTGGTTGCATTAAGTATAAATTAGCAGCATGCAGTCTGTTGGGCTGTAAGCCTTTTGTCTACCAAATGTTTGCTTGTTATTTAGTATTAACAAATAAAACCTGTACTAGTGATTTACAGTTTGTCTTATATTCTATTTCTATTATGGGTTGCTGCTTCCTTGTTATGTTAGTAAACTTCTCTGTTTGCTTACAGTCTTTGTGAACCCAGTAAGGAGTTCGGTGCCCCACGTGTTCTTGACAACGTAGTCTCTGAGCATAGAGCAGAAATGTCTGTTATGTATTTTTACATTACATTCCAGCTTGGCATGTAACATAAAAACGGATCTGAAATTTTAATATGTCTTGTTTCCTGATCCAGTGCGAATGTGTAAATATAACTTTAAGATTTTGTAGTCTATTCTTTCTAGAGCTTGTGATAGTTAATTGGATCCTCCATACGGTCAGAATACAGAGTCACATCGCAAATATATTCTTGCTATTTTTGTAATGCAATGCCAGTTTTCTGTCATACAAACTCACTATATAAAAGATATGAATTCCAGTACTGTTATTTGTCACAGGGCCACTTTGAAATTCTCTCTCTGTCTGGCTCATATCTGCTTGCCGAGGATGGTGACACTCGTAGCAGGACAGGTGGTTTGAGTGTGGCACTGGCTGGAAGTGATGGACGCATTGTGGGAGGCTCTGTTGCTGGAATGCTTATGGCTGCCAATCTGGTTCAGGTTAGTGCATTCATATGTTCTTTGCACTTCGTTTTCAACTGGCATCTGCCTCCAAATCAGCATCACAAGAGGCCTTGGGTGACAGGTTGCCATGTTGTGTTTCAGGTTGTGGTGGGCAGCTTCATAGCTGAAGGTAAAAAGCCCAAGGAAGAACAAGTGAAACGCGAGCCTACACCTGTGCCGCCGATGCAGACAGCCGGCTTTGCTGCTGCACCCTCAGCTGCTACTCCTCCATCCGATGGAACTTCAAGTGATCACTCTGATGACCCTGGGAGCCCCATGGGACCTAGTCCTAATGGCGCCGTGTTGAACAACGCAGGCCATCCTGTTCACGCTTCATATGCTCCTGTAGGCTGGTCCATTCCCGGGAACCAAAGCCGCTACGATCCAGACCTGAAGATTATGAACGACTAATGGCTCCTAGCTCGCAGTTTCATTTTTAGCATTTGACCTAGCAGATTGTAGGGTTCAGGAGTTCCTGCACCGGCGCTGGCGTCAGTGTCGGCCAATAATTCTTTGTGCTAGCAGTAATCGGAGAGCCCGATGGAAGGGCTCAGGAGCAGTAATAAGTAGCTTCAAGGCTTGCCCTGTTATTGTAGCTTATGATTGGGGTTATTATTTCCTAGTAGTACGGTTTCTATTATATCCATGAATTTGAATTTCTCTTAGTATCAGCATGCACGAGTTTGGATTGTCATGTTCTTATTGCATATGTTCATTTTTCTTTCAGCACCATTGCATTCTTAGATTAGCTTAGATATTCATGTTTGCTGAAAATAGATATTCATGTCTGGAAGCAAGCCACGTTAATTGCTGCCGAAGGGCAGGCTGACACCGGAGTTGTGCAGAGCGGACGAGCTTCTCGGTGCTGATCCTCTGCTCATCGGAGGTGGGGAAGACGTGGCAGATGCAGGGCACGTCCACCTTCCTCGCCTTGCGGCGGCAGGCGATGCCTGCCAGCACGTAGAGCCCCCGTTTCTTGACGCTCTTGCTGCAGATGTGCACACTCCAGTCCCTGTCGTCGTAGCAATCCTTCTCCCGTGCGGCGAGCCCGGGGAAGACCGAGGCGACGACCAGGACACGCAGGAGGGATGGCACCATTACTGGCCATCTCTGTGCTACTGAGCTGGTGTTGTGATGAAAAGAATCTCTGATCTGTTAGCCAGGGAAGAAACAATGGCCAAGCAACGATCTAGAATTCGTTGGCTAAATGATGGCGATGGCAGTACTTTCTTTCACGCCAAAGCCAGAGAAAGATTTAGAAGCAACAGAATTGTTGCGTTGAGAAGAGAGGATGGCTCCATGTGCATTGTTCAGGATGATCTTGAAAAGTAGGTGACATGATTATACCCTACGGGTACGTGACTTCAGCATACCTAGTCCAGCCCAAGGAATGCCCATGACGGATGAACGCCGGCCTATGAAGACTTTCGGGTAGCCCAGACCCATAACGCCTTCGGATCCTTGGAGAGCAAGACTAGAGTAGATAGGAAATTCAAAGGGGTAAAACCCTAGAACCTGTAACCGACTAGGACTATGCCCGGGACCTGCCTAAGTCTATATAAAGGCCAGGAGGGCACGGCCTAGATCCCTCGACTCATACTTTCGCATACGCACCACCACGTCAGATCGAATCTGCGCACCCTGTAACCTTCGGTTCCGCCGTAATCAAGAACAGACAAGCAGAAGTAGGGTTTTCCCTTCGGGGGCCTGAACCTGGGTAAATCTCGTGTCCCCTGGTTGCTTGTCTGTTAACCGTTCCACGATCTCCAGCATCCCCATCTTCTCCAAAACCCAAGTCCATAACAATGGGCATTGACGAGTCGAAACCTCGTCAATTGGCGCCGTCTGTGGGAATCGGGGCTGCTGATTGTGCGATCGTGACGGTCCCGACCCGATCGATCTACAACTTTGCGGCGACGGAGAGTCACCTCCTCTTCGCTTTCGACTTCACCGCTCACTCGCCGGCCACCATGAAGGACTTCGAGCCCGTAGACGACGGACTCGAAATCTTATTCGAGAGTTTCTGCTTCCAGGTGGGACAAACTGGCACCCTCCGCCTTCCTGAGCGGGTGCCCGTGCCATCAATCAGGCCCGCCTCGTGGGCTCCACACCCTGTGCTGCGCACATCACCATCGACAGATGAGTTCTACGACAGCAACAGCTGCAACTCTGATCTGTGCGATCCACCTTCGGATGAAGGGACCTACGGTTCTGGGTCCGAAAGCTGCGGCAGCAGCGGACCAATCTACGAGCGCTACCAATGCGCCGCAGTCATCCAGGAACAGCAAACGCCTCACCCACCGCCCAACACGAACCCCAACCCGCAGGACAGAAACGGCGGAAACGGCGGGAACAGAAGAAGCCAGTCCCCCCCACCCGAAGGGGAAAACAACGGCCACGTCATCCAACCTAGCAAAGAAGGATGGGTCCAGGCACGCCGCGCCGTAGCAGGCGACATAGTCCTGCCTGTAGACTCCTCACGTGAACTACTGATGTCATACCATTACCTCCTCATCGAGGAGCATAAGAAGAAAGTCAAGATGCAGGAAACACTTGACAAACGCAAGCAAGCAGCCTATGAGTCCAGCGCGCGACGAGCTGCGCTCTCCGCCATGGCCCCCGGCTCTAGCACGAACGGGAACCAAGGAAATAAGCACCGCTCGCGGGTGGAGAACATGGATCCCAAGGAGCGTCGTGATGTGACCCGAACTCTCCACACATCGTTCATGGAGATGGATGCCGACGGCAACATCATCCCGAAGACACCACAAGCTGCGATCATGGCAGCCACCGCATATCGCGTCCCACCAACCTCCAGAGGGGGACTCGAAGAGAGCCATGCATAAGTCCGCACTCACCGGACTCGGACTTGTCGGAGCTGCGCTCCACAAAGACGCTCCTGCGGAGCCGAAGAATAAAGCTCCGGCCAGGCGCGACCGGAGCCCCACCCCTTCATCCGAAGAGGAAGAGTAACACGACCTTCCTTGAAGGAAGAAGAGCTCGTGTCACCATAAACGCGAATACGATGCCAGGGACGCGCTTACACAGCGCAAAATCGACAAAGCACGAGCCAAACGTGCATGCTCGTCTGAATCCGAGATGGACGAAGACGAAGGAGAACTCTGTGGAGCCCGATGCTTCAGCAGATCTCTTCGGCGAACACAGATGCCACGCAATTTCAAGCTTCCTTCGGATACTCCGAAGTTCAACGGCACGCAAGACCCAAAATCCTGGCTCAGTGACCATCTATCATCCGTCAAGCTGCACGGCGGCAACAAAGAAACCGCCATGCAATGCCTTCAGCTGCAGCTGACAGGCGCGGCGCGGGTCTGGCTCAGCAGCCTATCATCAGGGTCCATCTGAAGTTGGGAGGAGCTAGCTTATAGCTTCATCCGAAATTTCAAAGGCACCAGCAAGAGGCCCGCCTCAATCGAGGAGTTGCGAGCCTGTACTCAGAGAATGGGCGAATCCATTCGCTCGTACATACTACGCTGGTCTACCACCAAGAACTCCACGACACACATCTCCGAAGAGAGGGTCATCGACGCCTTCAGGGACGGCGTCAAATGCCAAGATTTCAAGGAGGAGCTTGGGCGCGTCAAGCCCAAAACACTTGACCACCTCATGGACATCGCCAACAAGTGGGCAGACGGCGAAGATTGCATTCACCGAGCACAATCGGATGAAGAGGACGACTACGGTCGACGACGGGAACGCCGCAGCAAGAGGAGATCGTGCGTCTACGAGGACCGCGACGGACCCGACATGGTCGCGGCCGGCTACACCAACCGCCGCAACGACAACAACCGCAACAGCGGAGGATACCGCGGAGGAAACTTCCGCGACAGCGGACGCCTAGCATAGTCGTGGCAACGCCGCGACCGCGACAACGGACCCTCAGCATACGACAAACTTTCGGGTCCATGCACCATCCACTTCTACATCGACAAGCAAGATGGCAAAAAGAAAGCCAGCCATATGCTCAAGGGCTGCCGCGAGTTCCAGAAACTCAGCGAAAGCATGGTGCAGATGAGGCAACAAGCCCCAACACCTGCGTTCGGAAACCCACCTGCGCCAGGCGAAATAGCGCTCGGAGCCCCTCCACCGCCGCCTATTGGAGGCCCAAACCAACCAGTCGCACCAGCACAGAACAACGCTGGGAACGGGTACCCCCCACCGAAAGGAGCACTAAATATGATCCAGAAGGGGCGCCCCACGAACAGGGTGCAGAAGAAAATCACCCGACAAATCTACTTGGCCGTGGCAACTCCGCTTGTAATCCCTGAGTACCTCAGTGGATCGGAGTCCTACATCACATTCACTCGCGCGGATCACCCTTGCCAGATCCCTCGCCCAGGTCATGCTGCCCTGGTGCTGGAGGCGCAGATCGGAGGCTTCGAGATGAGTCGTGTCTTCATGGACGGCGGCAGCGGCATCAACCTAATGTTCGCAAGCACTCTAGCGGCAATGCGGATCCCGCAATGCAGCCTGGAACAGTCAGACACAACGTTCCACGACATCGTTTCAGGGAAGGGCATATTCCCCCTGGGCAAGATAGGGCTCGACGTCATCTTCGGGAAGCCGGACAACTTCCGGCAGGAGCGACTCGAATTCGAAGTGGTGGACTGGCCATCACAATACCACGCCATCCTTGGCGTGTAGCATTCGCAAGGTTCCTGGCTGTCCCACACTACGCATACCTACTACTCAAGATGCCAGGGCCGAAGGGCGTCATCACAGTACACGGGAGCTTCACCCGATCGGACCAATGCGACAGGGATTTCAACAAAATCTCCCAGTCTTTCGCATGCAAGACGAACTCGTAAGGCTCCGCGAGGTGACGGACAACGGGGCACCCCCAGTCACAAGGCAAAACGTACCTGACATGTCTTTCGACTCCACCGTCAACACAAAGAAGGTGCAGGTCCATCCGACTGACTCCTCCAAGACGGCGCTGATCGCCAACGACCTCAGCCCCGCATAGGAAGGCGCGCTCGTCGAATTCCTCCGTGAGCGCTGGGAAATCTTCGTCTGGTGTCCTGCGGACATGCCAAGAGTTCCCAGGGAATTCGCCGAGCACGCACTCAACGTCTTTCCAGACACCAAGCCAGTCAAGCAGTCCATCCGGAAACTGTCCGAACCACGAGCCGAAGCCATCGGCAAGGAAATCAACAGATTACTCGCTGCAGACTTCATCAGGGAAATCAAGGAAAGCAAGTGGTTGGCAAACACAGTCATGGTCCCAAAGAAGGACACGGACATCCTGCGGATGTGCGTGGATTTCACGTCACTAAACAAGCATTGCCCAAAGGACCATTTCCCTCTTCCTCGGATCGATCAGATCATCGATTCAGCTGCATGTTGTGAGAAACTCTCCTTCCTCGACGCCTACTCAGGCTATAACCAGATTCGACTCAAGGTCGAAGATCAGGAGAAAACGGCGTTTATCACACCGTTCGGAGTATTCTGCTACAACATAATGCCCTTCGGGCTAAAGAACGCAGGTGCTACGTACCAGCGATGCATGCAGGCCTGCCTCAAGAACCAGATCGGATGCAACGTCCAAGTCTATGTTGACGACATAGTGATAAAAAACAAAGAGGGAAGAACACTTATCGACGACCTCCGCGAGACGTTCGACAACCTTGATCGCTACAGGATCAAGCTCAACCCGGAAAAGTGCGCCTTCGGCGTCCCATCGGGTCAGCTGCTTGGGTACTTCATCTCTCAGCGAGGGATCGAGGCGAACCCAAAGAAAATCAGAGCCATCATGGCAATGGAGAAGCCGAAAAACCTCAAAGGTGTCCAGCAGCTCGCAGGGCGAATAGCGGCGCTAAGCAGATTCATCAGCCGCATGGGCGAGAAGGCCCTGCCATTCTACCAACTACTGCGCAAGGCAGACAAGTTCGAGTGGACACCAGAAGCCAACGATGCATTCGAAAGCCTCAAGCGGCTCCTCTCCACCTCGCCCGTCTTGGTCACGCCAAAGGAGCACGAGCCTCTGCTGCTGTACATAGAGCCACACACCAGGTGGTCAGCACCGTGCTCGTGGTCGAACGACCCGAAGAAGGCAAGACCCACGGGGTCCAGCGCCCAATTTACTACCTCAGCGAGGTACTGACACCAACAAAGCAGAGGTACCCTCACTACCAGAAGCTCGCCTACGGCGTATTCATGACGGCTCGACGGCTGAGCCATTACTTCCAGGAGCACCAAGTGATGGTCGTCAACGAAGCACCCCTCAACAGCATCCTGAATAATCTAGAGGCCACAGGACGCGTGGCCCTATGGGGCATCGAGCTGTCACCCTTGGACATCGTCTACGAGAAGCGACTCGCAATCAAATCTCAAGTCCTTCCGGACTACCTGGTACATTGGATGGAGCTGTAGCTGCCGGACACCCCAGATATGTCGCAGTCATGGACGATGCACTTCGACGGCTCCAAGCGAGAAGCTGGAGCAGGAGCGGGAGTCATACTGACCTCCCCGCAAGGCGACACGATGAAGTACGTCCTTCGGATGAAATTCCGAGCTTCTAATAATGAGGCCGAATACGAAGCCCTCATCCACGGCATGAGTATGGCAAAGATATGCGGCGCAAAGCGCCTGATCATCTACGGTGACTCCAACCTCGTCGTCCAGCAGACGATGAATGAGTGCGACGCACATGCCAAAAACATGACCGCGTATCGCGCGCTCTACAACGCACTCGAAGGAGAATTCGACGGCTGCGAGCTTCGGCACGTTGGAAGAGAAAGCAACGAGGAAGCTGACAGACTCGCCAACATCGGCTCCACCTGCGCGAAGGTGCCACCAGGTGTGTTCCTCGAACAGATCTGCGTGCCATCCATCAAGCGGAAATTCCCTAAGGGATCACCCGAAGAAGCAGAACACTCGGGGGCTATGCTTACCGAAGGACATGAAGGACCCGAGAAACTGGACACAGAAGTCGCCATGGTAAACCTAATGTAGTTCATGGCAGTCGAAGAAACTTGGAAGCGGCCATACCTCCAGTTCTTGTTAAATGGAGAACTGCCTGACAGCCCGAGAGATGCCCGGCGCATCTCTCGTCGGTCAAAAGCCTTCACCACCATCAATGGCAAGCTGTACAAGCGCAGTATTACGGGTGTACTACAAAGGTGTGTCACCATCGGTGACGGGAAAGCCATCCTCCAAGACATCCACGAGGGCATCTGCGGCCATCATGCAGGCAGCCGCTCCCTAGTCGCCAAAGCTCTACGGGCCAGATTCTACTGGACAACGGCCATGAGCGACGCAAAGGACATCGTCCGAAGATGCAATGGATGCCAACGGTTCGCCGACAAACCGCACGCACCCGGGTCCGAGCTCAGACCCATACCCATAGCCTGGCCTTTTGCTCAATGGGGCCTCGACATGATCGGCAAACTGCCAAAGTCCTCGAAAGGGGGACACGTTTACCTCCTGGTCGCAGTCGACAAATTACCAAGTGGATCGAGGTCATGCCCGTCACCAACCAAAAGGGCAAAACTGCCGTCAAGTTCTTCGAGTCCATTGTATACAGGTTCGGCGTACCGCATAGCATCATCACCGACAACGGATCGAACTTTATCTCCAAGGAATTCCAGGACTTCTGCGAAGGCCTTGGGATCAACATCACATACGCCTCAGTGGCACACCCCCAAACGAACAGGCAAGTGGAAAAGGCCAACGGCCTAATCGGCGCTGGCATCAAGAAGCGCCTCATAAGTCCACTCGAACGGAAAGCAGGAGCCTGGACGAAAGAGCTACCATCCGTCCTATGGAGCTTACGGACCACGCCAAACAGCTCCACAGGCTACACACCGTTCTTCATGGTGCACGGAGCCGAAGCCGTGCTACCAGCCAAAGTACGTCACCAGGCCCCCCGGGTCGTCGCTTACAGCGAAGCCGAATCCACAACTGCACTCGAAGACGCCGTCGACACACTCAACGAAGCAAGAGACATAGCAGCAGCTCGATCAGCGGTATACCAGCAGAGTCTCCGCAACTACCATAGCCGCCGGCTGCGCCCAAGGTCCTTCGTCGAAGGATACCTTGTCTTGCGACTCAAGCAAGAGCGACCGACAAAATTCGAGTCACCATGGGAAGGACCCTACGTCATCACCGAAGTCATCCCAGGTGGCGCCTACCGCCTCAAACACGTGGAGTCTGGAGTCGCATACTCCAACCCATGGAACATCTCGCACTTGCGACGATTCTACCCCTAGCTACCTACCCCCTTTACTTTCAATAAGGCTTTCAGCCGAACAATGTACTCCCTCCATTACGATATAAATAAAGCTAAGGGTCTCGCCCCAAACTCGAGTTCATTATTTGCAACTCTACTTTACGCTGCAAACGCACTCGGGGGCTCCCCCACCTCACGATTTCATCGACTGAGGATCACACGTGTACACCTGAGTAGCTGACAACGTCAGGCAAACGAAAAGGACATGTACTCAAACAAAGCACTGCATGCTTACAAAAAACAAACCTTTACAAAGGGCACAACACGCCCGGTCGAAATATATAAATTTTACATTTATCTCTTTTTACAGGTACTACCTATGTTAAAGAATAACCTGAGCACGCTGCTCAAACAAATCTACGACATGTTCGGCATACTGCCTTACAGCCGTGTAATGTGGCCGCATGCCCCACTCACCACCATCCGGCCAAAGAGGTGGCCCAGCTGCCACAACAGCCAAATCTACATCAGGCCGGTGCAGCCTCACAAGAGACAACGCAGCCTTGACTCCAGCGACGAGCTGTTGCCGCACCAACTCCTTGACATTGCTCACGCTTCGAAACTTCGACAGAAGACCCGCAAGGCTCGTCGGTACGGCATCCAAAGGAAACATGACGTGCAACACCGAGGAAAGCGATGTCTGCACTCGGCGAAGCACCCGCGAAACTTGATGCACACGATCCTGCACCGTCGCCAGAGCCATGGCGCGATCACGATCCATCCAAAAGAAGCCGCTAGCCTCCATGTCCTGCTGAGTCAAGCAATTGACCCGAACAGCGACACGCTCTTTCTCTTCCCTAGGAGCAAGGTTAGCACCTACGACATTTGCACAAAATAAGAGGCAAATCCACCAGGCTCACTCGAAGAATTGAGCTGCAGCTCGAAACAAAGAACAACTTACACTGAAGCTGCTCAGACAGCCGAAGCAGTTCCGCCATCAAGTACTCCTCTCTGGCTGCACCACGATCCGCCTTGGACTTCCACACATCGGCATGACCTCGCAACCCGAGCCACTCCCTCTCCAGACTACGCACACGGTCCCGAAGAAAAGCGAGTTGAGAATGATCATCCAAAGATGGCCGCAGCTGCGCTGCAGGCGAGGTGTCAACAGGGTCAGCACCCGAAGGAACCTAGAACAGCAGGAAAGAAAAGGACACAAACTTTCAGACAGTGGTAGAAGCACAACTCAGGCGAATTCATTAAACATATAAGGCCACTACATGGCACAAGGATTGTGTTCTCCAAAATATTTACAGCAAAAGCAGACTACAAACTATCCTACGTCTACAACATCTAAGACGAGGCACCCTGAGTCGCCTCGGAGCCGGACTGCCTAGCTTTGGCCCCGCCCTGCTGCCGCAGTGCATACTCAGACAACAAATCAATGAGCTTGGGCCCATATCGCTTGCAGCGAGCAGAGTAGGCAGCAAAGGCTACCTCGGATCCATCTGCAGTCGTCGGCATCCGGGAAGTGATCTGGGGCAGATCCAGCTCCGCTCCAGCCGCCAAGGCCATCGCCAGCCCGACGGACGCGCCGATGCCCTTTTGCTTGCGCTTGTACGCCGCAGGCGCTTCGGCTGACAGAGCCTCCGCCAGAGCATCCACATCATCGAGGGCCACGCCCTTAGGGACAAGCTCCTTGTAGAAGCGGCCAAGGACCTCTTTCGCCTTGGCAAGGGAGCTAACGACGGTGCTGCAGCGATCTTCGACCGCCACAATAGCATCATCTAGAGCACTCCCGTGCTCTAGAGCACCGCGGTCAAACTCTATGCCTGCGGCATCTGAGACAAAAAAAAGGAGAGAAGACATGAAGAAAAGAAGCACAGACGAAGACAGGAAACACGAAGAAACAAACACAAATATAGCACTTACCCGAAATAGCCTTGGCAGCAGCCATGAGCTTTGCCGCCACCTCTCTTTCACGAGCAGCCGCAACGGTGGCCAGCTGCTCCTCACAATCCGCGGACTCCTGCTGCAGACGCTCTTTCGCTTCGGCTGCCTTAGTCAGCTCTAGCTCGAGGCGTTCCTTCGCGCCAACGGCGGCCTCGGCCTTCTGCTCCGATTGACCAAGGCTCTTCTTGAGAGCGTCGACCTCACGGAGATAAGTATTATGCTCCTCTGCATTCAAAACAAACAAACGTCAGAAAGCAGGACCGGAATAAACGGAAAAAGCACCAAAAGGCAAATAGGTACCTTGAAGCTGCCGAAGGTTAGCCTCCAGCACCAGACGCTCCTGCACCAGCCGCTTGGCCTCCTGCACAAAAGGCTGCAGAAAAAGAAATAGCAGTAAGAAAAAGGACTTGGGGGCTACGCCCAACACAAAGGAGTAAAAGCAAAATTCGCACATGAAAACACTCGGGGGCTCCCCCCGTGGTACGAAGAAGAAGTACTTACATGCTCCGATGGCGACTCCAAAGGCTCGCTGGCGAAATTCTGAGGCGCAACCACCTGCACCTCCTGCAACGGAGGATCCGGAGCCACGCCACCTGAAGTCGCCACCGTCTGAGGAGGAGGAGACGCAATTTTCGACTCCCCCATCATCTCCCGCGCTCCATCACTGGAGGAATCGTGGGAGGAATGCCTGCATACGAAGCAAATCAGCACCAGTGCAACAAACATGAAGGAAAAAGGACAATAGTACAACAAGAAACTTACGAGCCTAGTAAGCTTAGGTCGAAGACAGGAGGAGTCCTTCGAGCTCTCTTCTCCTCCTTTTTATCCTCCTTTTTCTCTTCCTTCTTCTCTTCCTTCTTCCGCTTCGCTGGCGGGTGCGGTGCTACAACTCGCACAGGAATGGCAAGAATGGGAGAGGAAGAGCCTCCATGACTGTCACTATGACGCTCAAGGCCCAGAGGGTTTCTGGGAGTCGGAGGAGTCGAGGCATCCGAAGACTCGCTGGAGCTCCGAGATCGTTTGCGCATATGGTACTCACTCGACTCGTCGGCATCCTCCGCCGGAGATCGCGCCGAAGGCAGTTCGGACACGGACTCCACCACATCATTATCCGGAGCATTCAGATACTTTTCGGGCACTGGCGGCACCATGCCCGGCACTTTGAAGCTCTGCAAATCCAGAAGAGACTTTGTTAGCAAACAAAGGAAATAAACATGCAGTCAACAGAAAAACGCTACGCGCACGAATCTACACCTGCGGTACGGCCAACGTCGAAGAAAACGGAGGAGTTAGCGACTTCCCCGGGATTTTTTCTCCGGCCTTGAACTTCAGCAGCGCGCGAAGGGTCCTGTCAAGATCCTCCTCGGAGATTTTCTCAGCCAAAACCCTCGTCGAATCACGGCGCCCAGAATAAAGAAACATCGGGTGCGCCCTCGCTTGGAGAGGCTGCACCCGACGCCCAAGAAATGTCCGGATGATGTCCACGCCATTCACCTCCTTCTCCGGAATCAGTTGGAGATCCTCCACCCGACGGTAAAGGGCATCTATCTCCGCCACCTCGCCGTCCAAGATTTTGTTTTTCCAAGACCTTTTCGGCTCAATCATTTGGGAGGGGTCAAAAGGAACAAGACCAAAATCTTGCCCAGGCACTACGGAGTCGCGGATGTAAAACCATCGCCTCCGCCAGTACTGGGCAGATTCGGACATGGAAAAAGAAAAGAAAAGAAAAGAAGATTGGGACTAAGGGAGATGATGCAACCCCCAATGGGATAAACACCATCCGAACCAGACTGCCTCTTCACGGAATAAAGTTTCCGGAAGAGGCCAAAATGCGGCTCAATGCCAAGCCAGCACTCGCAAAAAGTGATGAAGCAAGCAATGTGGAGAAGAGAGTTGGGCGACAGATGGTGAAGCTGAATGCCATAGAAAAAGAGTAATCCATGGAGGAAGTTGTGGACTGGAAAAGAAAAACCCACGCATAACGAAGGCGAGAAACATAACCCGATACCTAGACGGGGGACGGGGGATTACCTCATTGCCGGGGAGTTTGACGTCCTCCCTATCTTGCGGGATCAGACCCCGCTCGCGAAGCTTGCGGAGATCGCTCTCCCGCGTCTCTGATCGCCGCCAGCCACCATCGGTAACACGGGTAGCCGTGGCGCCTTTCTTTCCTCCGGCGGCGCTGGTCCCAACTGCAGATGACGATTTCTTTGGTTTCCCCATTGCGCTACGGCGGCGCCGGTGGTGAAAGCGCAGAAAGGAAGATGGAAATGTGGAAGGAAATCCCAGTGTGCAGCAAGAATCGCTAGAGCACAAGGAGGCAGTGAAAACAAGAACCGATGCGGTGAAAACAAACCGCGGCTTTCCCCAATGATTATAACAGCGAAGACGACGCACGGTAGCCGTCCATCCAGAAGACCTAACGCCAACGACAGATCTGACCGTACACGTGTCAGCATCACAACGAACCGTCGTTACCACGCCATCCACTACGCGCGGAAATCAAGGAGACGCCGTAATTATCTCCACGCCGCGCGTGACCGGTCAATTCAAGGTCAGCAAGTGGGACCCACGTTTCGTCAAGTCAAGTCATCTCTGGCGTAGCAGACGCTTGAGGTCATTGATCGTCAGCAATGATGTCATCAAAAGCTATACTAGCACCAACTACAATTCTTTGGCTCCATAGCTAAGAGTACTCACTCGAATCTTCGATTCGACTAAATACTTGGGGCTACTCCTATCAGGAGCGCTGGCCGCGCACCCGACAGACGAATAAAGACAAAATAATTCTTTGAGTCCTACGTCGAGTCTACGACTCCACTACGGACTCGGGGTCTACTCCCATAGGGAGGATGGATTTAAGCATCCGAAATTTTTTGTGTCCTACGAACTTAACACTGAACAAGCGCCTGAATAAAAGTCTCCGCTCGAGTCTACGACTCGAACATACACTTGGGGGCTACTCCCATAGGGAGCGCTGGACGCGCACCCTATGAAATCTTCGACTGCGATCTTTCGGCAGCTCTGCCCCAATAAAAAGCTAAGTGAGAAATGTTTTGGCAACTCTGCCCCAACAAAACGCTGGGTGAGCAACAATCTCCTTGGCCACTCGAAACACCTCCGCGGTGACAAATGTTCGGATGCTCCGTCCGTGACGCAAAGATAAGACCTACAGATATCATTTGGTGGCCTGGCAACACACCCGACTGCGCTCTGCTAGTATGAATCCGTGCCAACAGGTGCGATGAAAAATCCCGACGGACGCGTTGGGTACATCAATTAAATTCACTGGAATTCTACTTCTGTAAGTTCTCTGCGGCCTGAGTTGAATTACGCCAGCATATGTTCCAGTTTCAAGTTAAGGGACTCGAAACTGAGGAAGATCGTGTTGTTTCGTCCTAAGACAGTTAATTGACCCTGATCTGTTGGGTGAGTCAGGCACACGCATCAACAATCCCTACACACATACTGTTAATACATAGTTGCACCCGAAGGATTGAAGAGTCCTCAGCTGAATCTACGATTCGACTGATCACTCGGGGGCTACTGACATGATTATACCCTACGGGTACGTGACTTCAGCATACCTAGTCCAGCCCAAGGAAGGCCCATGACGGATGAACGCCGGCCCATGAAGACTTTCGGGTAGCCCAGGCCCATAACGCCTTCGGATCCTTGGAGAGCAAGACTAGAGTAGATAGGAAATTCAAAGGGGTAAAACCCTAGAACCTGTAACCGACTAGGACTATGCCCGGGACCTGCCTAAGTCTATATAAAGGCCAGGAGGGCACGGCCTAGATCCCTCTACTCATACTTTCGCATACGCACCACCACACCAGATCGAATCTGCGCACCCTGTAACCTTCGGTTCCACCGTAATCAAGAGCAGACAAGCAGGAGTAGGGTTTTCCCTCTGGGGGCCTGAACCTGGGTAAATCTCGTGTCCCCTGGTTGCTTGTCTGTTAACCGTTCCACGATCTCCAGCATCCCCATCTTCTCCAAAACCCAAGTCCATAACAATGGGCATTGACGAGTCGAAACCTCGTCAATTGGCGCCGTCTGTGGGAATCGGGGCTGCTGATTGTGCGATCGTGACGGTCCCGACCCGATCGATCTACAACTTTGCGGCGACGGAGAGTCACCTCCTCTTCTCTTTCGACTTCACCGCTCACTCGCCGGCCACCATGAAGGACTTCGAGCCCGTAGACGACGGACTCGAAATCTTATTCGAGAGTTTCTGCTTTCAGGTGGGACAAACTGGCACCCTCCGCCTTCCTGAGCGGGTGCCCGTGCCATGATTATACCCTACGGGTACGTGACTTCAGCATACCTAGTCCAGCCCAAGGAATGCCCATGACGGATGAACGCCGGCCTATGAAGACTTTCGGGTAGCCCAGACCCATAACGCCTTCGGATCCTTGGAGAGCAAGACTAGAGTAGATAGGAAATTCAAAGGGGGTAAAACCCTAGAACCTGTAACCGACTAGGACTATGCACGGGACCTGCCTAAGTCTATATAAAGGCCAGGAGGGCACGGCCTAGATCCCTCGACTCATACTTTCGCATACGCACCACCACGTCAGATCGAATCTGCGCACCCTGTAACCTTCGGTTCCGCCGTAATCAAGAGCAGACAAGCAGAAGTAGGGTTTTCCCTTCGGGGGCCTGAACCTGGGTAAATCTCGTGTCCCCTGGTTGCTTGTCTATTAACCGTTCCACGATCTCCAGCATCCCCATCTTCTCCAAAACCCAAGTCCATAACAATGGGCATTGACGAGTCGAAACCTCGTCAGGAGGCTAATGTTTTCTACAAGCTTTTGTTCAAAGCCCTGGCAAACACTGGACCTGCTGATACCTTGACTCTTCCTTAAAAGGTCTCTCCCCAGATGAATGAGCATCTTTGTGCTCCATTCTCACATTCAGAAATCGAGGAAGACCTTTTTATAAAAAAATGTGGCAAACACTGAACCTGCTGATACCTTGGCTGTTGTTCCTCAAAAGGTCTCTCCCCAGATGAATGAGAATCTTTGTGCTCCATTCTCACATTCAGAAATCGAGGAAGCCATTTCTATAAAAAAATGTGGCCAATGGGAGAATGATCTCTCTTGGTTATACGTTGTTAGATAGATATGAGACCTCTCTGTGCCGAGGAATCCGCGCCTTGCGCAGGATTCGAACTCGGGTGCTGAGCCGACGCTCAGTTCTTAGGAAGCCATTTTTATGATGAACCCAAATTCATCTATGATACCATGTAAGATAGGGGAAACCACATATTGTGGTGCCTTGTATTGCTCATTATATAGACTTGCAAGGCTAGAGTTTGTATTCTATATATAAACATATTGTATTTGTATAGATATATGGTGTATATGTGTAGTCTATGTATAACTGTCCGTATATTGTGTGGTACGAACTCTAGCCTTGTAAGTCCATATAATGAGCAATACAAGGCACCACAATGTGTGGTTTCCAATATATAACCATATTGTATTTGTATAGATATATGGTTGTATATGTGTAGTCAATATATAATTGTCCGTATATTGTGCGGTACGAACTCTAGCCTTGTAAGTCTATATAATGAGCAATACAAGGCACCACAATGTGTGGTTTCCCCTATCTTACATGGTATCAAACGCAAAACCTAAACCCTAGACTTGCGCTGACCCCCCTCCTTCCGCCGCCACCGAAACCACCACCCCGTGCCGGCGCAGCCAGCTCCCTAGCGCGCCGTCACTACCCGCGCACCCCTCTCTCCGATGTCTCTATCCGGTGGAGATTAGGTCTCCAAGGCCCTCGCTGCGGCCAAGGGGAACGAGGACGCACCTGACGCCGAGAGGATCGCTGCCGCCGAGAAGGACGCCACGACCGAGAAGGCCAATCTCGCCCTCCTCTCCACCGCCAACACATCCGGCTCCGGGTCGAGCGCGGGGTCTTTCTCCTTGACCTCGCTGCACACCCAGGATGTCGGCCTCTCCTCCATCAAGGGGCACGTCCCCGTCGAGCTCGCGCTTGACATCGGCGTGCATCGTCAGTGGCGCACCTTCTTTTGTGATGCATGCCACAAGTACGCCCTATTGGATCACCTCGACACCGACGCCCCTGCAGCGCCGACCCCGGAGTGGTCTCTCTCGATGCCACGGTCGTCTCATGGCTCTATGGATCTGTCTCGCTCGGTATCCTAGACGTCGTCATGAAACCTAGCGACGATCCCCTCGCCGTCGAGCTATGGACCCGGATCAACGGCCTCTTCAACGACCACAAGATCAATCGCCAACTCCACCTCACGACCGAGCTAGGCGATGTCAAGATGGGCGAGATGAGCATGACCGACTATCTTTAGAAGGTCAAGTCACTCTCCGATGGACTTGCGGATCTTGGTTCCCCTGTTGATGATGCTGAGATGGTGATCCACTGCCTCAACGGCCTCTCCGAGCAGTACGAGTCCGTCGCCGATCTAATCTCCCTCATGCATGTGATTAGTTTCGCGTAGTGCCGCTCGTTTCTCTCGCTTCAGGATATGAAGCGGAAGAATCGGCGCGCCCGCAACACCGACACGGCCCTCTTCGCCAACGCTGGCAAATCTGGCAAAAGCACCGACAAGGGAAAGAACAAGAAGAAGAAGAACGCCACTGATGCCGCCAAGGACGTCGCGCCCCCACAGGCGCCCGCGCCCCCAGCTGCGCCGACCGCCACCCCCTCTTCTTGGCCGTCCCCGCAGCATCCCTGGAACAGTGCCATCCAGATGTGGCCATACGGCCAGGGCGCCGTGCTCGGCAGGCAGCAGTCCGCCTATGCCCCGCCTCCCAGCTACATGTTGAGGCACGCTCAGGCGCCGCAGGCGTTCTACGCTCAGAACCCGTACGGCGTCGCCCGCCCCCTACGCCTACAACTATGGGTATGCGCCCCCGCAGCCCGCCCATGGACTCGGTGCCCCGGCGTCTCCGGCACCGTCGTCGACCTCGTGGGATCAGGCCGCGCTGATGAACCAGTTCCAGACCATGGGACTGCAAGCACCCAGGGAGTGGGTGATGGACACCGACGCTTCCTCTCACTTCACCTCTGATTCTGGTATGCTTACTTCCGTGTCTTCTCCTTCTTCCTCTCGATGTGCTGTCGTTGTCGGTAACGGTTCCACCCTTCCGATCATCGGTACCGGGCATGCACGTCTCCCTATCTCTACTTCCTTGTGTCCTCTTTACCTTCGTAATGTCTTAGTTGATCCTACCATTGTTAAAAACATTTTGTCTATTCGTCAGTTCTCTACTGATAATCGTGTCTCTGTCGAATTTAACCCTCTTGGTTTTTCTGTGAAGGACCTTCTAACCAGGACCGAGATTCTTTGCTGCAATAGCTTCGGACCTCTCTACTCCATCCGCCCTTCATCCACCAACCAGCCATCTGCCTTCCTCGTCATAGATCTTGCACTTTGGCACCGTTGGCTTGGGAATCCTGGGCGGCCAGTCATGGAGACCTTAGCTCGCTCTTCGATTATTCCTAGGGAAAAGAATAAAAGTATCTTGTGTCATGCGTGTCAGTTAGGTCGTCATGTCCGTCTTCCTTTTTCTTCTACCAATCGTGTAACTACTACTCCATTTTATATAATTCACTGTGATTTGTGGACATCTCCTGTTGAAAGTATTTCTAGCTTCAAATATCATCTTGTGTGTCTCGATGATTTTAATCAGTATGCATGGGTCTATCCTCTTCGGGCTAAGTCAGAAGTTTTCTCTCACTTGTCGTTCCTTCACACTCTTGCACTCACCCAGTTTAGTACGCACTTGCAGTCTATTCAGTGTGACAATGGTAGCAAGTTTGATAATTCCCAACTCCATTCTTTTGCCCAGCACCATGGAATTGCACTCTGCTTTTCATGTCCATACACTTCTCAACAGAATGGTAAAGACGATGTATTATTTTCACTCTCAATGATACTACTCGCACACTTCTTGTCCAGGCCAGCATGCCGCCTTGTTTCTAGGTTGAGGCCCTCAACACAGCCGCTCTGTTGCACAATCGGCTACCTTCTAAGGCAATTTCGGATCGTGTTCCCTTTCGTGCTTTACTTGGCGTAGATCTTGCTTACGCTGGTCTTAGGGTCTTCGGATGTTTATGCTACCCCAACACCACCGCCGTTGCGTCGCACAAACTTGCGCCGCGCTCCGTTCCCTGCGTGTTCCTTGGCTATCCATCCCAGCATCACGGCTATCACCGGACGCCTGATTATTGGAGACGGTCTTTTAATTGAATCTAACACCGGGTGCCTGATTATTGGAGACGGTCCCTACTAGGGTCCATCTAAGAGTGAGGAGTTCTTGCAAGCGGTTAGGACTACTAGCCGTCTCTAGCTTGTACATCTTCGAGATGTTTAGCTTTTTGCACCATTTGAAGTCGTGTATCTTAGAACCGCAAAGGAAAATCGGTCAGGTGGTGTGCTCTTAGAGGCTATGCGCTTGAGCCGGAACGAGAAACCGGATGAGGCCTATGGGCAATAACCGCCTCTAAGTAACATGTTTGTACTAGTGGCATAGATGAACTTTGTAGTTTATTGTCACATATTTGCATCATACACAGCGTTGTATCCATGTTTTGCCTTGATTTATGAGGATTTACCAATGATCCCCTTTATTTGGTTTATAACTTAGTAGGTAGGAAAACCCTAGGAGTTTTGGAGGATAATTTTTCCGTGAAGACAAGGACTAGGAGAACTTGGATTACCAGAGGGGAACGAAGAGGGCCAAACGGGCCCATGTGACCTGGGCCACCCCAGGCCACACCACCTAGTGCCTTTCCCTCCTTGAGCATTCGCAGTTGCAGTGACCCAGCATACCAATGCATGTGTAGTACACTATAGTTGTTGACATGACATCCACAGAACGCCGTTCCATAAATATCACACCCCTTAGAGTAGTACAACAGAAACATTGCGGGTCCATATTACAAACATACACACATTATTATTATTACAATACCAGAAGTTTAAGACTTCAAAAGATTCAACTTACAAACCAAATATAAAGTGTTTCAGCGGAAGTTTTAAAGTGACAACTTAAACTCCAAATTGAGCTCAACAACTTATTGTTATATATTGTTCATGTTGCTTTGCTCAATTGGCTCCTAGAACTATGGTAATTATTCTGATTCATGGTGCTTGATGCTACACTCAACAGGGAGGAAGAGTGCTTCGTTGGAAACCCCAAGAGCAAGGTATGAAGAGTACAACAACAAGATTTCCCTCAGTAGAAACTGAGGTGATCGAACCAGAAGGAGGAAGGAAACGTCACACAGGTGTTGGAAGCAACGTGGAGACCTGCACAACACAAACTCAAGACTCTGTCCCAACGAATTAGTGAGGTTGTCAAGCTCACCGGTTTGCTATAACAAAGGATTAAACGTATGGTGTGGAAGGTAATGGTTTGCAGCAAGTAAACCAGTAACAGTGGAAGATGTATCAATGGTAAAGATTGGACCGGGGTCCATAGTTCACTAGAGTTGCTCTCCTTAGATAAACAACATGGCATGAAGGGTAAACAAATTACAGCGAGGCAATTGACAGGAACTGAGCAAGGCATAACAATGCAATTACTAGCCAGAAAGATCCTATGAGGTTGATTGGGCAATACAACAATATACATAGATCGTAATCCAACTGCATCTATGACTAGAAGTCCACCTTCAGGTTATCATGCGAACCCCCTCTAGTATTAAGTTGCAAGCAACATACAACTGCTTTAAGCAAAGTGTGTAAGGTAAACAATCCAGATGTTCCATGAAAAAGAGACCGTTGTTTTCTCCCTAGTAGCAACATCACATATACAACCGAAGAGATTATTGTTACTTCCCTTGGAAACTAGAGGCATGAACCCACTATCGAGCATAAATACTCCCTCTTGGAGTCACTAGCAACTACTTGGCCAAGATAACCACTAGCAACGGAGAGCATGCAAGATCACAAACAACACAGACATGATAGAATCATAAATATAGAACCATTAACCATTAATCAAACTAACATAATAATCTCAATATCCATCGGATCCCCGCAAACACAACATGCATGATTACAAATAGATTAGATCTTGATCATGAACGGAGCTCACAAGATCTATACATGAAAGCACAAAGGAGGAGATACAACCATCTAGCTACTACATGGAACCATAGTCCAAGGTGGAACTACTCACAAATCATACTAGAGAGAAGGCCTCCGGGATGATCTCCCCTCTGGCAGGGTGCTGGGAAGAGCTTCAGATCCCCCGATCTAGGGAAGATGGTGGCGGCGGCTACAGACGGTTTCGTGGAATATTGATCGGGTACTCAGGGTTTCTGTATCGGGGGCTTCTTATAGGCGATGGGGTGAGACCGGGAGGCGGCCAGGGTGCCCAAACCCTAGCCAGGCGCGGGGCTGGGCCCACCTGTGCCTAGGGTGGGTCTGGCCCCCTGGCTGGACTTCTGGGCTCCCCTCTAGTCTTCTTGTTCCCTACGAAAAGTTATTGACTTTGTCCTTCGTCCCGTCCAATTCCGAGAATATTTCTTTACTAAATTTTTTGAAACCAAAAACAGCAGAAAACATGCATCTGGCACTATTGCAACTTGTTAATAGGTTAGTACCAGAAAACATGTAAAAAGCACCTCAAAGTGTGGACAAGTAAAGCAAAGTAGATACTAAACAAGCACGGAGCATCAAAAATTATAGATACGTTTCCAACATATCAGTGCTCTCCTCCGTAGACGACATCGTAGTCTACCCCTTCCACGACATCGTACATATTGGGTTCTTCATAGAAGACCTCCTCTTGACTTTCAGCTACATAATTGGGGTTTCTTCTGGATTCCCAGAGTCTAAGCAGGGGATCAAAGGAAAAGGTGAGTAACAGCGTTACCCAGCAAGTTCATTATATGTAAGGTGGGAAGTTTGATGCTCTATCTTAGAAGTCCTTGGCACTATGCAATTTTCATAAATCTTTCTTCAAAGATTTATTTTATTATTAAAATCTATGACCATCAGCCTTCACAGGTTGACCAGAACTTTCATGGAGTTCCTTTCCTTCCGCATTCGTAGATCCTTCCCGGATCAGGGAGTAACAAGTTACAATTCTTACACTCTGCAGAGGTGTGTTACTTTACCCATGAGAGATCAACTCCTTGTTGCACAACCGGGCATACTTTCCCGTCCACAATTCCATGATGTGGGGCCTAGTAGTTGGTCCAAGCCAATCACTGCCCTCTTCGCGACCCCATATGTCTGCATGATCCTTCGAGGCTGGCTCATCTCCGTTAAGCCCCCTTCCGGGCAGGCTAAAACCCTAATGAGTTCCCGTAGACTCTATGAGCTGATGATGCCCAGGTAAGTACCTTATAGGTCTGGCTAAACCTCCGGCAGCCACTCATAAATAATATAGACACCAGAAACATGGGGCCTAAGGGTGCCCACCCATATGTTGGATCCACACAAGGAATCACAACGTCACGTTAAGGTAGTCTTGCCTCCATACAAAAGGAAAAGGATACATCTGACTTCTCCATCCCATTCCAAATCTCATGGCTAACGCGTTGTATATGGCACTAGAATCACTGATGTCATGGGTTGTTAAGTTCCTAGTTGTTCATCATTGTTGCAAATAGAAACCTAAGTTATATTGCTCCATTATATCATCACTTAGGATGATATCAACAATTTATTTGTTTGAGAAAATAATATTTTCTTTCCTTGAAACATAGATGATAACACACAATTTACAAATACTTTGATAAAGACTCTTCAAAGGACATGGGCAAGTGATGAACTTGCCTTGTGATTGCAAGGTAGTGAAGTCGGATGCTTGCACTGGACCTTGAGCTACTATGTCTACAAAACATCATTATTGCCCGGTAAGGACAATATTTAAAGAAGCAACATGAATATGCATAGTAATGTAATGCATGATTTATGATTTATCTTCTTTGTGTGTTTTACCCATTACTTTAGTTTTCTAGAATTTCTTTAAGTAATAAAGGAATCCATTTTAAAGAATAACCTTTAATATCTATTGAATATCATATTTACTATGTAATAATTTATTTATAGAATTAAAATTTAATATAACTCTTGTATTTATTTATTTAATAATTCTTTTAAGAATTAGCATTTAAATAAGAGAATTTCTTTTTATAACTCCAAATATTTATTTAGTATTTTTCTAAAATACTACAATAATAATAGATAATAAAAGTGATTTTTATTTATTTTTATACTCTTTCTTTAATTTTATAAAATTCCATAAGGAATATATATATCATAAAATTCTTGTCCAAAAATTATATTCATAAAAAATATTTCTTAATTTATTTAAATAGGTTGGACTATTATGAATCCAAAAGTATATTTTTTAATTTTTAGACTTCTATTTTATTTTCTAGAATTTTATTTAATTCTAGGGATATTTTGGTCTTTTATTAATTATTAAAACTTCTTTTTCGTTTTGGGATAAACCCATTTTGGTTTTATTGGGCCAATCTGGCCCAAGTGGCTTGACCAAAAGGTCACCCCGAAGGGCTCTGGCCCTTTTAGCCCATTCTCTCCATCTCTCTCTCTCTCGACCTTATCTCCTCTCCTCCTCGACCCCGTGGGGTGCAGGTGCCACCGCCGTGCGATGCTCGCCGTCGTGGTCCTTCCTGGCCGCTGCTGTGGTGCAGGGCGAGGTTGTCGACCATGCTCCTTCATCTGCTCCGCCTCGATTTGATCGTGGGGCCCTCCTGTGGCCAGACTAGCCCCCTTCCAGAACCCTAGGGTTTGGGGTGGTGCTGCTAGCGCCGCCGCCGGTCCTCCCGTGGTGATGTGCGATGCTCGTGTGCTGCTATGGCTACCGCCTTGGCTGGTGCGGGTTGTAGCGCCCTTTGGAGTGCTACCTGTGCCGCCACGAGCTTGTCGGCCCCTCTGCTTCCTCTTCAATTCTTCAGCGGGGGCCACTGGTGAGTTGAGTTCTCTGGAATCCCCCGTGCCTCTGTTTACTTCGAGTGCCTCGATGTGTAACTAGTGGGTTTATCCTCCATTAGGGTTTGTTCTAGTTCTAGGGTTCATCCCTGTGTTCTTGTAAATTGACGCTATGATCTGGTAGTGATGCTCAGTGAAGATTGTGTTCTCTGCACCTCAGTGCTTGTTGTCATCCTTTTATTATGTGATGCTATTGTTGATCTGATGCTATTGTTGTGGATATACCAAATGGGTATACCTACGGCATAGTCTCATACCGGCAAGCCCGGGTGGCCCATAGTTGGTGGTTAGGCCTATGGCATAACCAGGCGGCCCAGTTGCTGATAGACAAGACGGAGGTCTAGCAGGGATAAACGAAGGCGACGTGCCATCGCCTTAGATGGAAGCCGGAGCCTTGGAGGACACGAAGACTAGTTAGTGTTAGTCTAGGACTCTGTAACCGTATCCGGCTGGGACTCTCCATGTAACCCTAGGTCCTGGCGCTCTTATAAGCCGGCCTACGGGAGCCTTTAGGGCACAACACAATAGAACAACAAGTGCATAGCAGTACCCGCACATAGCGAACCCCCAATCCTGTAACTCGGCGTATTGCCATTATAGTGATTTATAGCAGGAGTAGGATCTCGCCACCGTCATGAGATCTGAACCTGGGTAAACTGTGTCACGCTGACCCGGACGCTCTCCGTCTCCCCCCACGTCTCTAAACTCGCCGTTGGGATACCCCTATGGCGTACGTGTCAACAAAACCACGACAACTATGTTGATCTGATGCTATGTTGATATGATGCTATGTGGATCTGATGCTAGTGGTTCACAGTGTTGTCTCTGGTTGGTAATATGGTTGCTAAGTGTGTACATCTTCTATCAGTATCTTGATACTGACAGTAACACTGCCAGTGATGATTCACTGCATCAGTGAGTGTTGGCTTGTATTTTTATCCACAGATTGAACTTAATTATTAGAGTCTAATGATTCTTTGGAGATACATGGATATATTAAATGATCTCTGAGTATAATCTCAGGAAAATGATAAATATTGTCCTGCTGGTTTATTCATGAAAGTTATAATATATTTTTGGCTTAATTGTAGGATCATTTCTTGTGAAACCATCTTAGAATGGCACACAAGTTGATCTTGCTGCTGGCCCTACTTAGGGTCAGTACTTGAGACTTGATAGATGCTTAATAATAAGTTGAAAGCTCCACTTAATGTTTATGCATATGATGTTGGTCTGAGGCTTTAGGAAACTAAATTTCTATATTGCTCTCTCTTTCAAAATATGCTAAGGCATCATAGTTTCTTATTGGATCTTGGATCCTAGTTGGTTTAGTTGATTTGTTTGTAGCTTATGAGATCTAAGGTGCTACTCTTTCTTGGAGATGTGCCCAGATTTATAAGAACAAATGATGAACATATAAGTTGCTTTTGGTATCACCAAATCTATGAGGCTGGTCTGAGATTTTGGTGTGTTTGGTAGAGTTTGGTTCTGACCTTTATATTTGAAATCTCTAGGATAGGTTCACCCCACTTGGGTGATCACTAAGAGGTTGTTTTATAAAACAACACATATTTTCTTTTTGAATAAGATGAACAGATCATGTGGATGTTTATGATACTCACCACAAAAGTTTATGATTGTGGTGGCTTGATGTTCTGGTGGTGTTGCTGGTCTGATCCAGTCCTTCACCTCCTGGTGCTGTTCTTGTTTCCCCTGATTCCTGTGCTTGGCCTTGATCAATCCTGCTCCTCCTAGCTCCTGTGGGTTTAGCCTTGATGTCCACCTGATTCTCCCCCTCCTCCTCCTCTGGTGATGTTTGGTTTGATCTGGTGTGAGGTTTTGTTGGCTGGTGGCTTACTTGGCTTTGCTAAGCTGGTTGATCTTGTGTGGTATGGTAAATGTAGAGATGCTCTAGTGCTTGCCCACGGCTGTGCTTGGTCCTTTTACTTGATTGAGCTGCTATGGCTGTGTCGTCAGCACACCCATGCAGTTTGGTGTTTGAGCTACTAGTGTGTCTGCTGCATGGTTGTGGATGAGATCAGTGAGGTGTTTTACCTTTTGATATTTTTACTATTAACCTGCCTGGTGAAACTTGCCCCTTTACTTGCTGTGATCATTTTACTTATGGCTTATTTGTTATGAAAGATTGAATTCTTTCATATTGGTGAAACTTGCCCCTAAAAGATTTACTCAATGATGTAAACTTGAGCAGTGCAACTCACTGTTGGAGATATGCCCAAGAGGCAATAATAAAGTGGGTTATTATCATATCTTCATACTTATGATAAATGTTTACATACCATGCTATAATTGTATTAACCGGAAACATTAATACTTGTGTGATTTGTAAACTAAAATAAGAGTCCCTAGTGAAGCCTCTTGTTAAACTAGCTTGTTGGTTAATATATGATCATGGTTTCCTGATCATGAACATAGAGATGTTGTTAACAACAGGATCATATCATTAGGAGAATGATGTGATGGACATACTCCTATAGATAAGCGTAGCATAAAGATCAAGTCATTTCAATAGTTCAATTGCTATATGCTTTCTGATACATAGTAACCTAATTCCTTCGACCATGAGATCATGCATATCACCTTTACCGGATGGATGCTTTGATGACATCAAACACCACACCGTAACTGGGTGGTTATAAAAGTGGCATTGAGTGTTCGGAAAGTATTGGTTGAGACACATGGATCAAGAGTGGGATTTGTCCATCCACATGACGGATAGATATACTCTGGGCCCTCTCGGTGGAATGTCATCCAATTAGCTTGCAAGCATGTGACTAGTTCACAAGGGATCACATATCACGGGAACGAGAAAAGAGTACTTATCGGTAACGAGGTTGAACTAGGTATGCAGAGATACCGACGATCATAACCTCGGATAAGTAACATATCGTGAGACAAAGGGAAATTGGTATCGTATGTAAATGGTTCATTCGATCGCAAAGTAATCGTAGAAATATGTGGGAACCATATGAATTTCCAGATTCCTCTATTGGTTATTGTTCGGAGAAGTGTCTCGATCATGTCCGCATAATTCACGAACCGTAGGGAGACACACTTAAGGATTCGACGTTGTTTGAGTAGTTATGGTATTATGAGAAAGAAACCGAATGCTGTTCGGAGTCTCGGATGGGATCCGGGATATCACGAGGAGATCCGGAATGGTCCGGAGAATAAGATTCATATAAGGAAAGTCTCGTTTCGGAGTTGCGGAATGATTCCGGTGATTTCGTCGGGAACATTCTAGAAGGTTCCGGAATGTCCGGCACTCCGGGGGGGAAGGGTACATGAATGTGTTATATCAAGTTGGTATGATTGCATCATGTACTAAGTGTCATCGCTGTACCAAATAGAGGATTTATTCAAATCCTAGTTTGAAAAGTCAAACGGCTAGTTTGAAAAGTCAAACGGCTAGTTTTGGTAAAGAGGAGAAGGAGGTTTATGTGAAACCGAGTTGGGGAGGGAGTCCTCCTCCCAAACCGGCGCACCACCTCTAGGCCGAGTTGGGGAGGGACTCCCCTCCCCTTGGCCGCACCTCCCACCTATAAAGGGAGGGGCAGGGCTGCCCCTCCAAGACACACAAGTTCCTATCTATTTCTCCCGGTTTAGAGCCGTTTTGGTTTAGAGCTTCTAATTGCTTTAGCCATCGGTTTAGAGCCTTCTAATTGGTTTAGAGCCTTCTAATTGGTGTGTCTAATTACTAGACCACTAATAGCCTCTCTCATAAGCTCCACCATACTCGCACCGGCTTAAGGCGAAGCCCTGCGGGATTTCCCCTCTACTTCCGGTACCACGCCGTTGTGCTGCCGGAATCGCGAGGAGAGTGCTACAACCTCCGCTGCCTGCTGGAACAAGGGAGAGGAAGGTCTTCGTCGAGTACCGAACGTGTGACCGACTACGGGAGCGCTGCCAGAACGTGGCGCCGGAAGGAACGTCTACGCGATCTTGAGATCGGAAGTGTACGACTACATCATCCACGAGAATCTGCTCTCGTTAACCGCTTTGGAATCTTCGAGGGTAAGTTATTCCATCGACTCGTTGCTACAATCTAGTAGATAGATCTTGGCTTGTTTGTTTGTATGCGATAGAAAATTTTTGTTTTCCATGCTACGAACCCCTTCAGTGGTATCAGAGCCGTGTCTATATGTAGATCTGTTGCACGAGTAGAACACAATGGTCATTGTGGGCGTTGATGCTTTTATTGTCGATTGCTTCTTGTGTACTTTGCATCTTGCGGTATGTTGGGATGAAGCGGCCCGGGCTAACCTTACATGACATCGTTCATGAGACTTGCTCCACACTTGACATGCAACTTGTATTGCATAAGTGGCTTTGCGGGTGTCTGTTTCTCCTAGCATAGTATAGATCCAATTCACAACGGGTGATTAACAATACTTGTGTCAACGTTGTGGTTCATGTTCGTAAGTTAGAACGACACTTATAGAAAGCCCCAAACCACGTAAAACATGCAAAGAAAGTAGAGGCGTCTAACTTTGTTTTGCAGGGGTGTGCAGTGATGTGATATGGCCATGATTGTGATTATATTTGATGTATGCAATGTTCCTTATTGTAAGTTGGCAACCGGCAGGAGCCATATGGTTGTCTTTAATTTCTGTTAAGACCCGCGTGTCTATTCAAAGTAGTTGTAATAGTTAAAGCCGGTGGACGACAACCATGGAGCAGCGTCATTGACCTTGATGCAATGCCGGTGATGATGGAGATCATGTTCGTGCTAGAAGATGGAGATCGGAAGCACAATGGAGAAAGGCCATATCATATCACATATTATGAATTGCATGTGATGTTAATCCTTTATGCATCTTGTATTGCTTAGTAGACGACGGTAGCATTATAAGATGATCCCTCATGCACATAAATTTCAAGTCATAAAGTGTTCACCCTTAGTTAGCACCGTTGCTAAAGCTTGTTGTTTCGAAGCACCACGTGATGATCGGGTGTGTTAGATTCCGCAAGTGTATACAACGTGGGCAAGCCAGATTTGCTCATGCGGAAGCTAAGGTTTGATCTTGACGAGCCTAGCATGTACAGACATGGTCTCAGGAACACAGATCACCGAAAGGTAAAGCATGAGTCATATAGGAGATATGATGAACATGTTGATTGTTCGCCATTGAAGCTATGTCAACTCTCGTGATGATCGGTTTTGATGTGGTGGATTTGGTTCGTGTGATCACTAAAACAATGTGAGGGATATTGTTTTGAGTGGGAGTTCACCTAGATTAATTTAATTATTAATTAGAACTCAATTTATCATAAACTAAATCAAAGTGAATTTGCATAGTTATTGTAGTCATTGGCATCCGTTTACCACCTTGCGCTTAGTTATAATTGAGATGATAGAACTATAGAATTCTGGTTAGTTACTTTACGAACTGGTATCGTATTGTTTTGAAGTGTTAATCTAAAGTTTAAAAGTCCTATTGCAAACTTTCAGTAAGTTCCGGTTACTCGATGAAGTTTAATAATTGGTATTAAAACAAGAGTAACAATTCCAATGTTAGTATATAAGTATCATGTTTGTCTCCATTATTCTTGATATTCAAAGGATTCTCCTAATATCAAGGTTATCTAAGGATCTGAAAGAGTTGTTTCAGAAACCATGATGTATGGAAGATATTGTGATATCTGAAACGAAGTTTTGGTTGCAACATGATAGAGTATAATATGACAAAAGTCATGTTCTCATATTTGATGAGAATTTGCAAAAGGTTGGAGATACTAGTTGTCCTAATCTTCCAAAAGGTTTTGGAGAGCAACATTATACTCGTGATTCACCGTTACAAGCTAAAAGTAACTTGATCATGGATAAATCCATGATAAGGGTGAATATTGATATAGGTAAAATGTTTACTACACCAAGAGATTACTAAAGAAAAGAATTTGAAAGAACACCAAACATTTGATGATGGTGATCTACTTCAAAGTGCAAGTCCAAAGACATTGGTATTTAACTATACACACTTTGGACTATGTGTCATATGTATGACTCCACTATTGATATTGATAGATTCTTTCAAACAGAAAAGGAAATACTGAAAGAGAATCTCATAAATATATGGCAGAAAAAGAAAAGACTAAAATTGTTCAGTTTAAGTATATAGATGATATACATGTTATGGCTATATTCTTTGCTTATTAAACAATGTGGTTCTTAAGTATTTGATACTGAATTTGTTGGTATGAATCGTCATACAAAACAACAGAATTCATGAACTACAGTGGCCTAAGTAATTAGCAAAAGAATATGTGATGATGTTCATCAAGAACAAATAAAGGGTTATTGTGTTGCTCGTTAAACATCAAAGCTTGCCTTCAAGATTTGTTTTATCAGGTGTTATGAGAACAAAAGGGTTGTTCAAATAATTGCCGTAATCCATAAAAGATGGATGATTCACAAATCTCGTTGGAAAAATCACATCCATAAAACTAATGCTAAAGATGTCGAAAGACAAATTGATTGAAAGATCACTTAGGAAGTGACATCGCCGTTTAAATTATATTGGAAAGAAAACATGAAGAAACTCCATATGTATGGAATTTTGGAGTCTTTTGATTTTGATCAAATGACGCTTGTGAAACTTTCCTAGAGATAATTAAAACTTTGTTCATAGGCCAAAAGGGAACGAAAGACTAGCTTATTGGAATTTGTACATATTGTTGTACGAAGTCCATTATGTGTAGTCAAGAGCGATGGATTTCAACTTCATATGCTTTCTCCGAAAATTTGAGTGAATATATGAATATTTACTTAACAAGGATGAAGTATGAGACATTTGAAAAGTTCAAAGACTTTCAAGATGAAGTGCAAAATCATTGTAACAAGAATATAAACAGTTTATGATAAAGATCATAAAGTAAGATATTTGAGTTACAGAGTTTAGCATAATACCTAAGATTTAAGGAATCGTTCCGTGGATTTGCATTTCCCGAAACACCATAAGAGTATGGAGCGTTCGAGATATGTAATTAAACCTTGTTTGACATGGTAAGATCGAAGGTGTAATTCATAAAACTGCCATTGTATTTTAAAGATTAAAAGCTTTAGAGATTACCGTTTTTCCACTGAAAAGAGCTCCATCATAATCCGTTGAAATGACACCATATAAAGTTATGGTTTGGGATAAAACCCAAGTAGTCCTTTCTTAAACATTGGTATGCTATACATAAGAAAGATGTTTGCAACCAAAGTCGGATAAACCTGTCTTTGTATAAACTGTTAATATTCCTCCATAAACACCGGAGACAAAAGTGTTTGTTGCTTGGAACGTCAAGTTTCTTTAAGAAGGAATTTTTCGTGAAAAGTTAAGTGGGAGGACAATAGAACTTTGATAAGGTTAAAAGAACCTTAGCTATATGTGCAGAGTTGCGCAGCGCCGAAAAGTGTTTCGGAGGCAGCAACAATGCTCATGGCTCACGTGCCTCAAAGGTTGTGATCACGGAGATCTAAGTTCCTATTGAAACAAGTAGGTCAAGTAAACAATCAAATACCAAGATTTGAGGGTTGAATCATTATTTGAGAATAATGAACGTACTACATGCAAAGAAGCGATGATGGGCCCTGACTCCGTCAAATGGCTTGAAACCATAAAATCCGTGATAGTTCCATACACGAGAAATCAAGTTTTGAACTTGAAGGACCCTCGAGAAAGGTGTAAGACCTTACAGTTGTGTTTGGATCTATAAATAAATAGACATGGATGTTGCACATCTATGAAATAGTCGACATGTTGGGAAAGAGTTCACAACAATGTTCAAAGGTTGACTATGACAAGATCTGATCTTTCATAGTGATATTTAGTCTAGACAGATTAATGTAGCAACCACTACATATAATTTTGTTATATGATAGTTGAATAAACAAAACAAGTTCTTCTAATAGAATCGTTACCTAGGACATGTGCATAACACGGTCCATAGGGTTTTGTTAATTCAAAGGATGCTAAAAGCATATGCAAACTTCAATGGTTGAAGTGAGCATCGCGGAGTTGGAATCTTCACTATGATGAAACTGTTAAAGGAGTTTAAAAGTTCATTAGAGACAATGAAGATGCTTGCATTTGCAAGAAATTAAGTGGGAGCGCTAAGACATGTTTCTAATACATTATGTGGAAGACATATTGTTGATTGGAAATAATGTATTTTTTATTAACACATATTAAGAATTTCATCCTGATGAAAGACTTAGGCAAAACCCAAATATTAGGCATGAATAGACGCTAATATGGTTGTGCCAGAAGTACATAGACGAGATATTGAATGAGTTCAATATAGAAACTACAAGAAAGTTTCTTGTCGCACAGAAAGGATTGAATGAGTTCAATGTTGATGATATATTCAAGTGTATTGACATTTGGTAAAGTGAAACAAATAATCAAGTATAGATTGATACTTGATGTATGAAATCACAAAGATTATTTATATCAATCATACTGTGATATGTACAAATCCAGATATGTCCTATGCTCTAAATGTTATGAGCATATACCAGAATGATTTGTAAGATGATCATTGGACAATAGTAAGGATATTCTTATGATCTTTTGCAAGAACTAAGAGTATAATATTTGTAGAAGTGACAAATAGATGGTTAGTTCATTGTAAAAGTACTACATTGATACTAGCTTGGTCACAAAGTACAAATTAAGTTTATCTCAATCTAAACTAAGGGTGGCACAATATAATGGAAAGTGAGTTCCATAATGGATTTGGATGAGTTCCAAAGTTAAGACATTGTGACAGATACTACAACAAAAGGCTAAGTATATGACTGCTATTTTAGCAGCAAAAGAGGGCATTTGTGTCAAGTAGTTTGTTATCAAACTAGGTGTAGTTCACAGTGGGATAATACTATGAAGATATATTGTGCGACAATATTATCAACATGTTTTAACCCCAAAGAACTAAAGGTCACACCAAAGGACCAAATTTATACAAAGCCATCTCATTAGAGAATGAGTGATGCGTAGAGACGCAAATACATGCAATTACACACGGACCTGGAAGTGTCAGATCCGGAGATCAGTTGACCACTAGCAATCGTGTACATACAACACCGGAAAGCCATATGTGTTGAATATACAAAGGTTTGAAACTAGATTATTGACTCTAGTGCAAGTGGGAGACTGTTGGAGATATGCCCAAGAGGCAATAATAAAGTGGGTTATTATCATATCTTCATACTTATGATAAATGTTTACATACCATGCTATAATTGTATTAACCGGAAACATTAATACTTGTGTGATTTGTAAACTAAAATAAGAGTCCCTAGTGAAGCCTCTTGTTAAACTAGCTTGTTGGTTAATATATGATCATGGTTTCCTGATCATGAACATAGAGATGTTGTTAACAACAGGATCATATCATTAGGAGAATGATGTGATGGACATACTCCTATAGATAAGCGTAGCATAAAGATCAAGTCATTTCAATAGTTCAATTGCTATATGCTTTCTGATACATAGTAACCTAATTCCTTCGACCATGAGATCATGCATATCACCTTTACCGGATGGATGCTTTGATGACATCAAACACCACACCGTAACTGGGTGGTTATAAAAGTGGCATTGAGTGTTCGGAAAGTATTGGTTGAGACACATGGATCAAGAGTGGGATTTGTCCATCCACATGACGGATAGATATACTCTGGGCCCTCTCGGTGGAATGTCATCCAATTAGCTTGCAAGCATGTGACTAGTTCACAAGGGATCACATATCACGGGAACGAGAAAAGAGTACTTATCGGTAACGAGGTTGAACTAGGTATGCAGAGATACCGACGATCATAACCTCGGATAAGTAACATATCGTGAGACAAAGGGAAATTGGTATCGTATGTAAATGGTTCATTCGATCGCAAAGTAATCGTAGAAATATGTGGGAACCATATGAATTTCCAGATTCCTCTATTGGTTATTGTTCGGAGAAGTGTCTCGATCATGTCCGCATAATTCACGAACCGTAGGGAGACACACTTAAGGATTCGACGTTGTTTGAGTAGTTATGGTATTATGAGAAAGAAACCGAATGCTGTTCGGAGTCTCGGATGGGATCCGGGATATCACGAGGAGATCCGGAATGGTCCGGAGAATAAGATTCATATAAGGAAAGTCTCGTTTCGGAGTTGCGGAATGATTCCGGTGATTTCGTCGGGAACATTCTAGAAGGTTCCGGAATGTCCGGCACTCCGGGGGGAAGGGTACATGAATGTGTTATATCAAGTTGGTATGATTGCATCATGTACTAAGTGTCATCGCTGTACCAAATAGAGGATTTATTCAAATCCTAGTTTGAAAAGTCAAACGGCTAGTTTGAAAAGTCAAACGGCTAGTTTTGGTAAAGAGGAGAAGGAGGTTTATGTGAAACCGAGTTGGGGAGGGAGTCCTCCTCCCAAACCGGCGCACCACCTCTAGGCCGAGTTGGGGAGGGACTCCCCTCCCCTTGGCCGCACCTCCCACCTATAAAGGGAGGGGCAGGGCTGCCCCTCCAAGACACACAAGTTCCTATCTATTTCTCCCGGTTTAGAGCCGTTTTGGTTTAGAGCTTCTAATTGCTTTAGCCATCGGTTTAGAGCCTTCTAATTGGTTTAGAGCCTTCTAATTGGTGTGTCTAATTACTAGACCACTAATAGCCTCTCTCATAAGCTCCACCATACTCGCACCGGCTTAAGGCGAAGCCCTGCGGGATTTCCCCTCTACTTCCGGTACCACGCCGTTGTGCTGCCGGAATCGCGAGGAGAGTGCTACAACCTCCGCTGCCTGCTGGAACAAGGGAGAGGAAGGTCTTCGTCGAGTACCGAACGTGTGACCGACTACGGGAGCGCTGCCAGAACGTGGCGCCGGAAGGAACGTCTACGCGATCTTGAGATCGGAAGTGTACGACTACATCATCCACGAGAATCTGCTCTCGTTAACCGCTTTGGAATATTCGAGGGTAAGTTATTCCATCGACTCGTTGCTACAATCTAGTAGATAGATCTTGGCTTGTTTGTTTGTATGCGATAGAAAATTTTTGTTTTCCATGCTACGAACCCCTTCACTCACTGCTCTCTACTGGGAGTAAAATTTAATAACTTAACTTCTATTTTCCTCTTTGTTTGTTCTTTATTTTGCAGGTACAAGATTTGAAGATTCAAGATTAGTATAGGTTCACTTTTAGACAGATGTAATCCTTTGTAATTTTTATCTCATTCTTTTGTAAGGAATTTGTAATAGTTTATTAATATATATTCTTCTTTTTGTAATTTCATTTATGTAAAGATTCTTTATTGACTTAATGAGTTACTTTTTATAACTCATTCATGGAATAAAGATATGGAATAAATATTCATTTGTTTAATTGTATTTCTTATTTAGAGTGTCTATTATTATATGACATTTCTTGATTAAATAATATTACCAAATCATAATTCTTATCTTTTAAAATATAAACTCAAATCTCAAGTTTGAATTCAAATTCTTTCCCCCAAAACACACTAATTCATAAAGATCATGCCAAAATTTATAACGATCACTTTCTAGAGCAATTCATACACTTAGAGAGTGAAAGAAACTTTGATCACTTTAAGTTTTTATTTGGCGAAAAATTTACCCACATTTTGTAGATGAATGCATGCATATGCAAAAATTTCTAAATCTACCCTTCGTTGGTTCCTAAATGCTGGGATGTTAAAACAGTCGTCCATATTCATCCCTAGATTGATGTATTGACCTAAAAATGGATATAAAAAGGTCCACTGTCGCGATCTCAGAAGAGAGGCGGAGAAAACAAAAAAAAATCATGAAACAGAGTTAGAATCAGTGAAGATTGGAGGGGGAAACACCACCAAAACACCTTTGATTGGATCTCCACCTTCTCCAACATCATCAACACCGTCTCCATGATGAACAGGAGTAGTCCACCTCTGTACTATGGGTTTGTGGCAGTAGCTTGATCTATATCTCTCTCATGTTATCATTTTTTAGAACCATATGAGCTTCCTAACATGATTATGGTCATCTATGTAATTTCTGTGTGGTGGATCTTTGTTTTATGAGATGATATTTGATATTGGAATTATTTCATGTGTAAGATGTATTGGTAGATGCATATTATGTAATCAAACACGTAATACAAAACACGTAATGATGTGATGCCCATATGAATGGTAATCAAACACGTAATGAAATTCTAAGCAATATCATATCATATGTGAGCAGTTTATGTCCACCATACTTTATAATAGAGTAGACAAGTGAACCCATGAACACCCGTTCTACTTTTTATCATAAGAAACCACTTTTAATTTCTTTTACTATCTTCTATATTTTCTAAAAGAATTAAATCTAAAAATCCGAAAATACTTTTACTTTCTTGAAGCTTAAACAAAAACCCAAAAGAACTTTATCTTCTTGTTTTTAATTTCTTGATCTAGTTACAGTTTACTTTACTATTCTTTTCCTTTACAACTTTTAAGTTTTACTAATAAAAAACATTGTGCTTGACAACAACATGGTGGAGTTGAGGACACAAGGCAAAAAATTTGTTTTGCGGGTTGCTAGAAGAGGACAAAAGACAAGTTCCTGCCATTCCTCGAGGGTTAAATATAAACCCTCGAGTCACCCTTGTGAGAAAAATACACTTGCTACAATGTTGTACACTTTTAATCCAAACAAGTTGGTACAAATATAGTTGTTTCCATCAATTGGACTCGTCAAAATTGGCGCACATGCGATGCTTCCTTCTTAAAGGCTTAGCTTGAGTTGTGTAATTTTCGCTTGTTTATATTTTTTTCATAGGGTTAGTGGCTGCTTCGTGGAGTTACTGTCGCGAGGCATATGGTCTAGGGTTTTACTTTACGAATCGAGTGTGCTTGGATGCTGGATTTTGCACTTCGAATAATAAAAGGTTGTGTGCATCACTCGATGAAGAGGCTAGGGATCCAGTCCCCATTTCAAAAAAAACTTTATTTTTTCTAGAATCGCCATTGGCCCCGTGCGAGATAGTATTACAGCAACACTTCATCTCTATCAACTTCTAACATGGAAATATATGTAGTCTAGGGGATATCATATAAATGCATCCGAAAAGCATAAATTTGATGTGTCAAAGAGTTGGTAACTTGTTTTACTTAACAATTAGATGTAAACAACAAGAACGACTAAACAAATGTAAAATCTTTGGTCATTGCACATTTGCATTAAAACACGTGGACTACATAGGCTAGAATAGTATAAAATGCCATAGACTATAAGGATACAATTTAAGTTCTTTGAAACTACAAGGAAATATAAGGAAGGTCATAAGTAATTTTATACACCATATAGATGACATATTGAGAGCCCATAACTTGTGAAATGATTGTGATGGGTGATCTCCACACCCAATCTCTAGTGCAAGGTGAGGGGAAGGGTGACTAATAAACACATGATAAAGCATTGTCATTGTGTATTTCTCACTTTCAAAAGATATGAAGGATAAATACATGTGAGTCATGCGGAATTCTGGGGGGTTGGGGGCAAAACATTCACTAAATACCACTGTCGTTCTTGTGAAATGAACTGACTCTATGGTGTTCGAGTGACACGGCCTTTCAAACTGATATAAAGTTTCAATAGCGAGGGTTTGTTGTTTACATACCAAGGATAACGTCATCCTAATTAAACGCTAAACCCTCCTCTTATTGGTTTGTCCCCTTCATGTGCAAGAATAAGGGAGCTAAAAACAAAACTAATTTTCAATGTTGAATAATCTAACACAATTATCAAAAGTTAAGGTAGATCCATGCAATTTATTATTTTATGAAACCTAAGAAATATTTTGTATTCCAATAAAGGAGAACATTTTGGTCATTCAGGATTTAATAACCACACTATATATCTTTCAAGTTGTTTGCACACGAATTAATGCCAACTTTTATTCCACACTATATATCTTTCAAGTTGTTTGCACACGAATTAATGCCAACTTTTATTCCACACTATATATCTTTCAAGTTGTTTGCACACGAATTAATGCCAACTTTTATTCCATGAGATGGCGGGGTCTAATTTTCCAAAAAAATATCTTATAAGATATTTCTAATTAATAGAAAGCATTGTATCTTAGATAATGCATAAATAGTAATAATTAAAATTCAAATATTATAGATTGTGACATGATCAAACAATAAATCAGGCTATTTATGTTCATAGTTTTGTAAGATCCATGATCCCATGTAATATCCTCATAAGCATAAAATTTCACTGAAGCATATGCATATGTACTTTACATAGATTTAGACTGAAAACCATCTTGTTAGGTGTAATGGATCCAATGATTCCTATCCTAAGAAAGTCAATTCTAATAAAGTGAGGCAAACATGCCCCCTAGGTTGAAGCAGTGAGTGGCGCATCACCTATGCCTATATTAAATGATTATTTTAGCTCTTTTTATCCTCATCATCACACTCATCTTTGGTGGGGAACACCCAACCTATCATTCATGCACCACAAGAATCTACCATGATGTCATCCAACATTTGTTCCATGATGCCATACCAAAAAGATGTAGCTTTATCAGCAGCACCCCAATGGTTTCCCATATAACTCTTACTCCTTTTCAATAGTAAACAACTCTATCCCACCCTCATGCCAGGTAAATATCCCACAACCATCAAGAAATTCTCCTGTGTCAAGACTTCCTTACAAAAATTAAACCTAGGATTAACTACTTGGACTCAACTCATCAAATGCATATGTTTCTAATGGAGTCTCCACCATTCACATCCTCTCCCCAAGAATATCCTAATGTCACTGTTCATGCGCACCCTAATGTTATTTGACCATTGGATGAAGGTCCAGTCTTTGAGGTGGCCACCAAAGACAACACGTGAACTAAATACCATCAAAATTCCTTTGTTCTCTCCAAAAGAGTCACCTATTAATACTAAATAATATAAAAACAATATAACCTATATCACATGAGGAATTATCCTATGGAACTTGTTATGGTGTACCCTCGAAATAGGCTTTCGCCCTGATTTATAAATAAAGCAATCAGGTGAGACCACTGCTGGGCCAGACAACACAACGCTCAAAAGAAGAGACTCAACACGATACAAGAAGCACGGACGAACATGTCCAAAAATAAAAAATAAATGGTGTACCTACCCCTCTTGTTCCATTTGGGAGATATGAACATGCCTCAAGAGAACACGAGACCCTCACTAGTGTCCCAAATGGAAATGTTGACGTGGCAGAAAAACAATTTTCTTATTTTTATTAACATTAAGAAAAATAATATAACAAAAATGGCTTAATAAAGCCATCTCTACCACATGGCTAGGATCAAATAAATATTGAGAAAGCTATTGCAAGTGGTTATACAACCTCACCTAGCTACACATGAAAGATTCCAATATTACATTCAATTCATCTCAAGCCTATGGTGGTCACATGAGTTCACGTAGCAAAGCAAAGATGAAAGGCCAACCGGGTTGATTCCCATGTAGCTCGACATCCCATATCACCAATATTGAACAAATCTTTCAGGTGGAGCCGAAATGGAAGAAGCCATGAAGTTACTAGCCCAAGCATAGACAAATTAATAAGATTTCATTTTTTTGAAATAAAACAAGTCAAAAGAATATAAGGGTGGAAAATATGTTGTGTGGGTGTTACACAACATAGCAAGCATGATTGAGTACTTTGTGTTGTATTTTGCTATACAACTTGTAAACTTGATGGTTGTGTACAATTTTATTTTATTTCACATATAGTTGATGAAGCGTCATTTCTTTAATAAAGTATTATTAGAACTATATAAAAGGACGTTTGCTACCAGTGTTAGTATTCTTGTACCCGCTTCAAAATAGTTCATTACACATAGTCAGAAATCATCTTAAACATTTCCCCTCAATGAGTAGCTTCGTTATACGATACAATAGCTATGACATGGACCCTCAAATGTCATCACCACCTATGGACTAAAACAATTATGATGTCTTAGAACTATCATTGGAATTGTACAAAGATATGCACAAGATTTCACAAATAAATAAAATTAAAATAATAATAACAACACATTTTTCTTCTATATATTTTGGATATTTGACGGACCAAATAATCTGACGCTCCAAAACAATTCTCTCTAATTCTCCTGGGAAATGATGAGAAATAAATTGGTAAGCCTTATTGTGAATCCAAAGGAAAAACATGTACGAGCTCTTTGGTGGTAGTGGGCGTGATTAGGCGCAGATCATTGTGTTTGATACTAATCACCACATGGCTGGATCATCCAACAAACAGAAGTGGCGTTTCTTTTCTCGAGATCATTTTCAAAATAGTAGGAAAAGTATCTAACCCTAGGTTGGACACCTTTCTAGAATAAATAGGGAAATATTATATAAATCTAGGTTCTCTTAAATATTCACATTTCTTTGTCTCCAAGTTGATGTAAATCCGATATGGTAGGCGTATTGGGACAATCTAAAATGTAAGGCGATAACCTCTACTCGGTTTAAAATCCTACATGATTATGGTCACGTTATGTAATTCCCTTATGGTGGATCCTATGATAAGTATATGATATATGAGATGCAATTTTAGTATGTGTTTGTTATACTTTTAGATGCATATTGTTACCATATTCATGTATGCTTATTCTGGTCAAACTAGTATGCTAGGACGTGAGAGGGGGACGTGTGTGTTAGATGGAGTAAAATTTTAGTAGTGACTTTATACTAGCAGAAAATTTGGGGGATACTAAGTTTTTACCTTTCTGTGTTTACCTCACTAGTGATAATGGGATACAATCTGCTAGCCTAACCTTAAGTCTACCTATTTTTTTCTTACTTTGGGGGGCGCTAGCACCAGACATCACGTTGTGTGTTTTTAGTCACACCTGTTTATCTGGAATCAGGAGAACTACTCACATCACTAACATGGAGGAAAATGCACATGGACACCCGGCCACGTGTTTTGTGTGGTATGATTGGTTTATAAATAAATAACTTGTCACTTAATTAGTTTTTATGATGAAAATTTATTCCCATGGATGTTGACAACATTAAGGACACGTGTTTCTTGATGTATTCTCCCAACTTGAAGCTCATATAAATTATATTAATGTAAGAGAACTAGTTGGGGATACCTCGAAAAATTCAACACTTTAGCCTCGATAAATATAGCTTTCATTTTTCTAACAATCTAAACAATATGTTATCCTAACTTGGGAATTTAATTAGATAGTTGCAAATCTATATTTGTGTAAAATAATGGGTTGTATACAATGTTATAGGGCCCTTGATTGTCGACGTATTGCTTCATAAACATGAATGATACATTCGATCCAGTTTAGGATGCAATATAGTAGCTTTTTCCATAGTAGACCTAGGTTTAATAGAACCTTGGGAAACAATGCTAAAATGAATTAAATAAGGACACGTCTATAAGACTTTGTTTGTTCGTTTTACTTCGATTACCAGACCTTTCTAATTTAATTTATATCATGGGTTGTTTCAATGGATGGAGATAGGCCAGGGTTGAAGATTCACCTGTAGCTGCACATTATATGGGATAAAGATAATAATAAGCACAGTCATGTGTAATGTTTTAACAGAGATAAAATTTGTGGGCAGGACGTCCCGATATACTAGAGTCCATGCGAGCCAAATACATAACAATAGTCTTTTCAATACACTCCCTTTCCCCCCACCGACAAAGTCTTCTCAATCCAACCTTGAAAACGTTTCCACTGACGAAAAACAAAAGAGAACAATTGGAGTTTGCACCATGAAGTACCGGGCTACAGACAATTATTAAGTGAAAACATAGATCAAAGCCTTAAGAAGTGATGTTGCTATTGTTTCCAAATGGATCACTAAGCGAATACCATACACCACTTTCTGTCGCTAGGTTTCCTATGAGATCGCCGCTAACCAAGTATCTCACCTCAAACCTTTATCAATCTCGGGTGTCTTGGGTACCTACAATTCCAAAGATCGAGGCAAGAGACAAAGAAACAAACATACAAATCCCTTATTCAAACAATACACAATGCTTCCATAGATTAGATGCACATAATCGCCATGAGGTTTCACCCCAACTCGCAGCCCGTGAGGACTACTCACCCATAACAATAAGATCATGGATAAAAAGCATTGTGCAAAATACTTAGATTGAAATAAAATATTCTTACAATGGTCACCGAATCACAAGAAAATCTTAAGTACAAGATAATGGCTATGGCTATGGAGAGGATGGAGGATGGAGAGGATGAATTATGGCGGTGGATCTCCTTGGATGGTGTTGTGATGCAATCTGAGAATGACGACCCTTTGCGCGGCGGCAGGGACCTCAAAATATATAGGTGTGTTCACGAAAGTCGTAGGGTTTGACGAGACAAAGCCGCTACCACCTGGTATAGGCGGGACCTCCCCGTACCAGTGGTCATTATGCCCTCTGACGCCCGGAGTTGGTTCCAGGATTGCTTGGTCGTGTAGGATTCCTCAAAATCTTCATTTATGGATCCTTATTTCGCCTTAAAAGCGTGATTTCCTACACAACATAATTAAAAGCAATGGATTACACATATTTGGAATAATTAGTCATTAGTGACAAAGCTAGAGAGATTCTTATCAATTGCTTGACTAAAACTAATATTTAAACACGGAGAAAGATGACTATTTTCACAGCCATCAATGTTTATCAAGCTCAGTTGTGTACGGGTACAAGCAAGGGGCCTAGTATTTGAGAATTGATACTTGTATTTGCGTCATAAATAGGGTAAACATTTCATTCGTATTTGTTATTTCCTCCTATCTATTTCTTTAATTGTAGAATTATACTAGATCAGCACTAGATTAATTGATTAAAAAGTAGAATTATTAATAAATTATAATACTTTGCTAAAATAAATTAAAAATGGAACAAGTATTGCGGGAGAATGTATAGTAGTGGCCAAAGATCCGAATACCCAAAGGTCTTGTGGGTACCAATCGTGTGCATGTCACATGCTAGGGTCACGTCGTCCACACACGTGGAACCCATAGAGTGCCCTCTAGCACACTTTTTAACCCTAACTTAATACTCAGGGGTGATATATAGAATTATGGGGTCTTTTCGAAAGACGATGGAAGAACAAAAAGGATATCCTTTTGCCTAAGGGGCTGGATTTCGGTGAATCTGTCATCCCCAATGGAGGATATAACGTCCATCGCTGTCACTAACTTCTTGGTTGCATGAGGATTACCATATTTAGTTATCACCATATATATATTCATGCACATCATTGTCTCCATATTATAAGGTCTCCATATGAAATTAGTGTAGATCAAAGCATGAACTCAACTTTTGTTTTTATCTCCTCATTATATATCAATACAGTGCATCTATTTAGTGATGTCTCATGCACTACCAGATTGTAGACATATAATTATTCCACATCACATATTTTTCATTATTTCATTACATTCTTGAGAGGCCTAGGGGAATCCTAGTCGGTGGCTTTCATATGAAATGGTAGTAAGATATTGGTTTGTTTATTTATTGTGAGTAAGTTTCTAATGGTCATGTGTGAAAATCAGCTGCATGTTATTTCACCATCGATGTGCTATAGGATAATAATGTGGATCCTATATCTTTAATGTTATGGTTACCATTGCATTATCAACATCTAGTATTGTTAAGTATGATAACCATCAAACGTATCTTTGAAACAATCTCAAGGATTGGGCCATCTCTGAGTTATTTTTATTTAATTTATTTACAAATACAACATAGCAACATTTATCAAATAGTGTATGCATAAGGTTTCGGTGAATTCCGTACTATTACCATATTCCCATTCCTTCTCTCTTATTGTTGGGTTTGACACTCTTCTTATTGAAAGGTGATCCAAACGTGCTTATGGGTTTTCGCACTATGAATAACTTGCAAAACAAATAACCTATATGTATAGGCAACTTAATAGTAAAACTAGGTAGCATGTCCAGTAGTAAAAATTAGGAAACGCAAAGTGTTGTGTTATGAAATTAAATGTAAGTTTTGCCATACAAACCTAGATAGAAAAATAGTTTTAGAATAAAAAGAATTGTTACAAGAAGATTGAGAAATAAGTTTATGTGCAATTATCCAACTAGAAATAAAACCTGTATTACATAGAAACGAGGCAAAATAACAAACTTGTTATAGTCACGGAGGAAAAAATGTAAACCTATTTTATTATGAGTCTATATGTTTTGGAACCCCTTCTATGGATGGTGGAGGCTAAAAACATCAGTGTCATCACTAGACATAGGACTTTACGAGGTAATATAACCCACTAAGTAATGGAAGATAATGCCTCCTAGACATTGACCTAACCTTAGAGCCGTGCACATAACCCAACAAAGAAATTATGATATTTCATAACCGGCGAGCCTCATTTTATCTATCTAAATGCTTGTATCAATATATAATGGAATCTTACTTAATATTAGTCTTACAATGAAGATATTTTCATTAAAAACATGACAGTTCACGTGGACAATGAATATTATGTCAATTGCAAAAACTTATAGACCTCTAAAATTCTATGTTTAAATATCTACAATAATAAATTCCTACATTAAATTAATTATATCAAGGGGCAAGATTCAAATTCTCAGATTCCTTTTTCATAGTTGCATGTGTGAGAATTTTATGTGTCCCAAAGGTGAATAACTCGCCTTCATGGAAAGAGTGGCAAATACATGCCCTTTGCATCCCACAACTATTGATAGAGAAAGTCTACTTTCTAGCACCTAGAAAACTTCTAAAAGTATTATAAATAAGCATCGTTATGAAATCATTAATTGTTGACTTAACGTGCACTACCATGCAGATCTGGTTTAAGTCACATAGTTCAGAAACTATCAAGTATATGTGCTTTAAATAGAATATAAATAAAGAAAACACAACCATGTAATGTATAAGAAAAGCATTATATTTATTACTTTCTATTTTTCACGGGAATCCATTTCGTTTGGCATAAATATATAAATGAGAAAATTTGGGTTCATATTCAACATATTTAAGATGATATTCCTTAAGGAGGAATATATTAATTCCAACATGTCAACCAACTGGTACACCCACTGTTAGATAATTTTTCGAAGCATGTCGTTTGTAAATAACCTGGAAATATATATGTGTATACTCATGCATTTAAAATTAAGTATCTATGCATCATATGTGGATAATAAGATTGCCATAAGAAAGCATAAAGTTGAGGTGACATATAGCTGCTAACCTGTCATTCTTAATAGTGAGCTGCAAATAACAACCGCAATCAATAAATGTTAATTGTCTCGGAATTCAGTCAATTGTATTGCATAGGTTATAATCATATATATATATATATATATATATATATATATATATATATATATCAAGCAAACTATGTAATGTCATATCTAAAATCTATGCACTATAGGTTGCATCATGATCTCAACATGATAGGGCGGATGCTCCACGGGAGAGCCCAGAACTTCAGAACGAATGGGAAAGATAATCTTTTCATGCCCACTCAGGCAATGCAAGTTGAAGGGATTGATGGCAAAGATCCATGAACTAAGGACACATAATGAGTCATTGTCACAATACATGTTTTGCTTGCAGTATATATAAAAGATAAAATATGTATATATATTTATTGCGTGAAATCATGTTTTGTGTATGTGTGGAATCATGAGAATTTTCATGAGGGACCGAATGATCCACTAAGGGTTATGGCCATTCATGTCTAATGGAATAACTCGATCATTTCTGAGTTACATGCCATTTCAAATAGATAGAAGTTTTGAGAGGTCAGGATTATTGTTAATATAGTTAGGACATCCCAACCCTAAAACCTAAACAAATCTTCCTTACCGTTTCCATGCATGTCCGAGAATAACGAAGCTGAAAACAAAATTAATTTTGTTCATTCAAAGAATAAACTGGCACACTATCACTAGTTTATGAAGATGTGTGCACATTTGTATTTTATGAAACCCACGTGTTATTTTTTTCTTCCAAGGAAATATAACACACGAGTGAATCAAGCTTTTGTAATCATACCATACTAGACTTCTCTTCGCACGTCTGACAACTTGGGGCGATGGCACGGTGACAGAAGGCGCTTTGAACTCACTGTGCGTCTATTAGACATAACGTTTGACACATGAATGCAAAAAGAACCTGTTTCGGAATTTTTAGAAAATATATTTGATGGCGGAACTTATTTGAACCCCTAGAAACATAAAAAATATAGTAGTACACAACTAATTTCATCTCTTCCCCAGAATAAACGACTTATACAATATATAAGTATATAAAACCCTATCTGGACCCACTGTTGTTTTGGCTATCTTCGTCATCGGAGTCCACCGTTAGCTTCTCCCAAAAAGACTCATGATTTGGGTCTTCCTTCTCGTCCAGAAGTGGCACTAGTGCACACCCCCCTCTAACACCGGTTTGGAGGGCCCTCTAACAGCGGTTGTAGAACCGCTGTTGAGGGTTCGGTGTTAGAGCCCCCCCTTTAACACCGGTCACACGTGGGGATGGCGCAGCGCTCAGCCCCCCCTTTAACACCGGTTCGTAACACGAACCGGTGTTAAAGGTTTTCTGCCGCGGCAGGAAAACGGCCTAAATCTCTGCCGCGGCAGAGTTCTGCCCTTGACCCGTTCTGGGCATATTTCTGCGGCGCGGCGGGGACGGGGAGGGGGAGGGGGAATCGATCGGGAGCGGTATACACATACATCGTCATCGGTACATACGAGTACATGAATAATTAAGCAACTATTATTATACACAACATCGTCATTGTGTGGTATTCTCCGTAAACGTTGAAGCATCAAGTACAAGACAAACACGTTTAAGCATATATACAACGTTCATTTTTTTGGATATCTAAAGAATTCTCCACCAGGCGTGACGACCTCATCAAGTACGAACCCCGCCAATTTCTCTTGAATGGCTCGTATGCGGTCAAATGGTAGGAGTTGGTCCCGCATCCGTTCGATCTGAATATATATGAAAATGGGGTCAATATATATATATAAGAATAAAACTCAACACAATTGATGGTAATAAAATAAGGTTGTGTACTTTGTTTACTTAGTCTAAGTTGTTCTAGTGCGGCTTGGCCCGTCGCACATATCGTGTTGCGAATGAACTCGCAAACATAGTACCCACATAAGTTATTGTCGTGTCCCTGATGCGCGCACTTTACGAGAATAGAGAGTTCAATCAAAATAATAATCTGTAGGGTTCGCAGCATAGAAAACAAAAATTTTCCTACGATGTGAACTATATACCAAGATCTATATATACTAGATACAAACAACGGGCGGATGTATATCCGTAGAGAACATACCCTTGAAGACCGACAAAGCTTAACGAGTTCAACTCGTGGTTGATGTAGACGATCTCTTGCCGATCTCAAGATCGAGAGGAAGTCCTAGCGCCACAAATCAGCAGCGCATCCGTGCTCGCACACACGTTCGAGGCACCGAGCAACCTCCGCCTCCTCGCTCCAGCGATGCAGCGGAAGCACAACTCTTTCTTGCCGAATAGCCATCGGGAACATGTATCTCGCTAGTCCGAGACCATGGGGGATAAATTCTAGAGGGGGAGAGAGATCCTTCACGAGGAGGTGTAAGAGACAAGTGAGGAGGAGGGGCTCCTTTTATAGGAGGAGGGGGGGAACCCCAAGGGGGTGGCCGGCGCATGGGGGCTGCCCCCTTGCCCTCCCCTCTTCATGTGGGTGGACACTCCACTCACAAAACTCCTCTAAATTCCCTCCACTCAAAAGTCCACTCAAAATTCCCATTAAATTTCCACCAAATTTAATGCAAACTCTCATTAAATAAAACTCTTTTATTTTATTCAGAATTTTGTCAATTACTTTAATGACAAACATTCACAAATAACCCCTTGCTAGAATTCTATTTCACATGCATAACCACTTTATGCAATTTCACCCGAAAACCTGTTTCGGTATCTAGTGAAATAAATTCCTGCGCTTGTTCATTCTTTCGGCATGAAACTTTTGCTCCAATTGGATGTCGGTGTCTCTTAAGTGTGTCACCCTACGGTTCGTGAATAATGCGGACATGATCGAGACCCCTCTCAGATCAATAATCAGAAGCGGGATCTGGAGACCCATACTGACTCCCACACATTCAACGATGACTTTCTTGTGATCGTCGGAACCTTTTACGCTAGTATCTTAATCCCTTTGTTTCACGATATATTACATGTCCGAGATTCGATCATCGGTATCTCCATACCTAGTTTAATCTCGTTACCGACATGCACTCTTTTCTCGTTCCTGTGATATAACATTCTAGTGATCAAATCACTTGCTTGCAAGCTAATCAATGTGATATCACCGAGAGGGCCCAGAGTATATCTATCCGTCATCGGGATGAACAAATTCCACTCTTGATCCATGAGCCTCAACATAACACTTTGTTAGTTCTGAATCCATCTTTATAATCACCCTGTTACGGTGTGACGTTTGATGTTATCAAGAAACTCTTCCGGTGTTAGTGATTGACATGATCTCATGGTCTAAGGACTATGATCACTTCGTAAGTTGTTATAGCAATATAAACTCAATGACTTTGATCGTAATGCTATACTTTGGATGAATGTTCATCACATCATTACACTAATGTTGTGATCCCGTTATTAACAACATCCAATGTCCATGATCAGGAAACCTTGATCATCTTGTTAATCAACGAGCTAGTTTATGAGAGAGGCATAACTAGGAACTTTCTGTTTGTTTATTAAACACACATGTATTAACGTTTCCGTATTAATACAATTATAGCATGCAAAATAAACATCTATCATATACTTGGAATACACATAATAAACACTTTATTATTGCCTCTCAGGGCATATTCCCTTCAGTCTCCCACTTGCACTAGAGACAATAATCTAGTTACATAGTGATAAATCTAACACCCATTGAGTTCTGGTGTTGATCATGTTTTGCTCTAGGGAGAGTTTTAGTCAACGGATCTGCTACATTGAGATCCATATGTACTTTACAAATCTTTATATCTCCATCCTTGACATGCTCGCGGATGGAGTGAAACCGGCGCTTAATATGCTTGGAATGCTTGTGAGACCTTGGCTCTTTGGCATTGGCAATGGCACCATTGTTGTCACAATAGATCACCATTGGGTCCAACGCGTTTGCCACAACTCCTAGTTCGGATATGAACTCCTTCATCCAAACTGCTTCCTGAGCCGCTTCCGAAGCAGCAACATATTCGGCCTCCGTTGTTGATCCCGCTACCACAGGTTGTTTGGAGCTCCTCCAACTAACCGCTCCGCCATTCATGAGAAATACGTATCCGGATTGAGACTTAGAGTCATCCGGATCGGTGTCAAAGCTAGCGTCGACATAACACTTAGCGACGAGCTCTTCTTCACCTCCGTATACAAGAAACATATCCTTAGTTCTTCGTAAGTACTTAAGGATATTCTTGACCGCTATCCAGTGTTCCGAACCTGGATCCGATTGGTACCTACTAGTCAAACTAATAGCGTGTGCCACATCCGGTCTTGTACATAGCATGGCGTACATTATAGAGCCTATGGCTGAAGCATAGGGGACTTTGTCCATTATCTCTCTTTCTTCCGCCGAAGCCGGACTTTGAGTCTTACTCAATGTCTTGCCTTGCAACATAGGTAAGAACCCCTTCTTACTTCCGTCCATTTTAAACTTCTTTAAAATCTTATCAAGGTATGTACTTTGCGATAGCCCTATTAGGCGCCTAGATCTATCTCTATAGATCTTTATGCCTAATATGTATGACGCTTCACCTAGGTCCTTCATTGAAAATTTGCTGTTTAGATAACTTTTAACACTGTTTAAAAGTTCTATATCATTTCCGATCAATAATATGTCATCCACATATAATATCAGAAATGCCACATTGCTCCCACTCACTTTCTTGTAAATACAAGCTTCTCCATAAGTTTGGACAAATCCAAACTCTTTGATCACCTCATCAAAGCGGAGATTCCAACTTCGTGATGCTTGCTTCAATCCATAGATGGATCGCTGAAGCTTGCACACCTTGTTAGCATCCTTAGGATCGACAAAACCCTTTGGTTGTATCATATACAACTCTTCTTCAATATTACCATTGAGAAACGTGGTTTTGACATCCATCTGCCATATTTCATAATCGAAATATGCAGCAATTGCTAACATAATCCTAACTGACTTTAGCATCGCTACGGGAGAGAAAGTCTCATCGTAGTCAACTCCTTGAATTTGTCGAAACCCCTTTGCGACAAGTCGAGCTTTATAGATGGTCACATTACCATCAGCATCAGTTTTCCTTTTGAAAATCCATTTGTTCTCCACGGCCTTTCGGTCGTGAGGTAATTCCACCAAGTTCCAAACTTGATTTTCATACATGGATTCCATCTCGGATTTCATGGCTTCTAACCATTTGTTGGAATCCGGGCTCATCATCGCTTCTTCATACGTCGCAGGGTCATTGTTTTCATCAACCATGAAATTTATGACAGGATTTCCGTACAGCTCGGGAGCTGCACGCGTCCTGTTTGACCTGCGAGGTTCGGTAGTACTCTCTTTCGGAGTTTCATGATCATTATCATTAGTTCCCTCTTCAACAGGTGGAGCCAACTCCGGAACAACTTCCGGCGCTGCGCTACTCGCCATACTTTGAAGAGAAGGTTCCACAACCTCTTCGAGTTCTACCTTCCGACTACTCACACCTTTCGCGAGAAACTCTTTCTCTAGAAAGGATCCATTCTTGGCAACAAAAACCTTGCCCTCGGATCTGTGATATAAGGAATACCCAATAGTTTCTTTAGGGTATCCTATGAAGACGCATTTTTCCGCTTTGGGTTCGAGTTTATCCGGTTGAAGTTTCTTCACATAAACATCGCATCCCCAAACCTTAAGAAATGACAGCTTAGGTTTGTTTCCAAACCACAATTCATACGGTGTCTTTTCAACGGATTTAGATGGTGCCCGATTTAAAGTGAATGCAGCAGTTTCTAGTGCATAACCCCAAAATGACAACGGCAAGTCCGTCAGAGACATCATAGATCGAACCATATCTAATAAAGTACGATTACGACGTTCCGACACACCATTTCGCTGTGGTGTTCCGGCAGGTGTGAGTTGTGAAACAATTCCACACTCTTTCATGTGAGTGCTAAACTCGTAACTTAGATACTCACCTCCACGGTCAGACCGTAGAAATTTGATCTTTCTATTACGATGATTTTCCACTTCATTCTGAAATTCCTTGAACTTTTCAAAGGTTTCAGACTTGTGTTTCATCAAGTAGATATAACCGTATCTACTCAAATCATCCGTGAAAGTAACAAAATAACGATATCCACCTCGCGCCGACACACTCATTGGACCACATACATCAGAATGTATGATTTCCAATAAATCTGTTGCCCGTTCCATTGAACCGGAAAACGGCGTTCTAGTCATCTTGCCCATAAGGCATGGCTCACATGTATCAAATGATTCATAATCAAGTGATTCCAAAAGTCCATCTGAATGGAGCTTCTTCATGCGTTTAATGCCAATATGACCTAGACGGCAGTGCCACATATATGCGGATATATCATCATTAAGTTTAATCCTTTTAGCATCAACATTATGAATATGTGTAACATTATCATTGAGATCTAACAGAAATAAACCATTCATCATCGGTGCATGACCATAAAAGATTTCATTCATATAAATGGAACAACCATTGTTCTCAGATTTAAATGAATAACCACTTTGCATCAAACATGATCCAGATACAATGTTCATGCTCAGTGCAGGCACCAGATAACATTTATTTAAGTTTATGACTAATCCCGACGGTAAGTGGAGAGGCAGCGTTCCGACGGCGATTACATCAACGTTTGATCCATTGCCGACACGCATCTTGACCTCACCCCTTGCTAGCGGTCGCTTGTTCCGCAGCCCCTGATTCGAGTTACAAATATTAGCAACTGAACCGGTATCAAATACCCAGGTGCTACTGCGAGCACTAGTCAAGTACACATCAATAACATGTATATCATATATACCTTTGTTTGCCTTGCCGGCCTTCTTGTCTGCCAGATACTTGGGGCAGTTGCGCTTCCAGTGGCCATTCCCCTTACAATAGTAGCACTCGGAATCAGACTTAGGTCCAACTCGGGGTTTCTTTTCAGGCGCGGCAACAGGCTTGCCGCCCTTACTTCCCTTCCGTTTTTCCTTCTTGTCTTTCTTGAAACCAGTGTTCCTATTGATCATCAACACTTGATGTTCCTTTTTGATCTCCACTTCTGCAGTTTTAAGCATTGACAGAAGCTCGGGGAGAGACTTCTTCATGCCTTGCATATTATAGTTCATCACGAAGCTCTTATAGCTAGGTGGCAGAGACTGCAGAACACGATGGATGCCTAAGTCAATGGGAATCGTTATTCCCAAGGACACAAGCTTATCGGCGTAACCCGACATCTTGAGTACATGCTCACTAATGGAGCTGTGCTCTTCCATCATGCAGCTAAAGAACTTTTCTGAAGCATTGTAGCTCTCTACAGCAGCATGTGTGTCGAAAATCATTTTCAACTCACCCATTGTATCAAATGCATTGCCGTTTTCGAAACGCTTTCGAAGTTCCGGCTCTAGCCCATACAATATGCCGCAATGAACTAAGTTGTGGTCCTCCTGACGAGTCTGATAGACATTCTTCTCCTCGTCAGGGGCATCATCAAAAGGTGGGGGGCCTAACGGCGCTTCTAGCACATATTGCTTTTGTGCAGCAGAGAGGAGAATCCTCAAATTCATGGCCCATTCAGTAAAGTTGCTACCGTTCGTTGCTAGTTTCTCTTTCTCCATGAACGCATTGAAATTAAAAGCAGGTGGTGCCATCTACAACAGAATTTGTAAAGTTTAGACTAAGTGTATGATAGATCGAGTTCAACTAATCTATATTACGAATGAACTCCCACTCAAAAGCGACATCCCTCGTGTCCTTTTGGTGATTACATGAACCAAATCCACTACACCAAGTCCGATCATCACGTGAGTTGGTATAGCTTCAAAGGCGAGCATCAAATGGGCATCATATCAACTATATGACTCATGCTTAACCTTTCGGTCTGTGTTTCGAGGCCATGTCTGTACATGCTAGGCTCGCCATGTTAGAACCTTAGTATTTGCGTGTGTAACTGTTTTACACCCGAAATATGGTCGTGGATCCAAGAACACCCGATCATCACGTGATGTCTTGGAGCGACGAAAACATAATCGGTGCATACTAAAGGAAGAACACATTCTTATCTTGATATTTAAATGAGGGATCATCTTATTATGCTTGACAAAGCGCTAAACAAGCAATATAAGATGCAACCAAACATCATATGTTTATTAGTGAAATTATATGGTTCCCGCAGATGATCTCCATCATGTGCATCATGGTATGATCACTATCATACCTATATGTGTAAATCCAAGGTCTATGGATTTTACACGCTATGTGTGTTGTAAGAGTATCATCTCATACTTCTACTTACAACACTACCATATCATAACACTAGCCCAGCAACAATCTAAACTAGACGCCTCTAATTTATCCATTGCAAGTTTTACGTGGCTTAGGGCTTTCGAGATAGAACCGTTCTTACCTACGAACATGAACCACAACGAGGATAATCAAATTGTTGACAACTCGCTTGCAAAATAGATATTGACTATAGTAGGAGAGACAGACACCCGCTAGCCACTTATGCAAACTAGTTGCATGTCAAGCGTGGAACAGGTCTCATGTGCGAGGACATGTAAAGTTTGTCCGGGCCGCTTCATCCCACTATGCCACCAATATCCAAAATCACAACAAAGGAGCAACAACATGATCATCATCGCCCACATACTCATATGTGTACTACCCGTGTAAAGTATCTACGCATAGATCCGGCTCTGATACCACTGTAGGGTTCGCAGCATAGAAAACAAAAATTTTCCTACGATGTGAACTATATACCAAGATCTATATATACTAGATACAAACAACGGGCGGATGTATATCCGTAGAGAACATACCCTTGAAGACCGACAAAGCTTAACGAGTTCAACTCGTGGTTGATGTAGACGATCTCTTGCCGATCTCAAGATCGAGAGGAAGTCCTAGCGCCGCAAATCAGCAGCGCATCCGTGCTCGCACACACGTTCGAGGCACCGAGCAACCTCCGCCTCCTCGCTCCAGCGATGCAGAGGAAGCACAACTCTTTCTTGCCGAATAGCCACCGGGAACATGTATCTCGCTAGTCCGAGACCATGGGGGATAAATTCTAGAGGGGGAGAGAGATCCTTCACGAGGAGGTGTAAGAGACAAGTGAGGAGGAGGGGCTCCTTTTATAGGAGGAGGGGGGGGGAACCCCAAGGGGGTGGCCGGCGCATGGGGGCTGCCCCCTTGCCCTCCCCTCTTCATGTGGGTGGACACTCCACTCACAAAACTCCTCTAAATTCCCTCCACTCAAAAGTCCACTCAAAATTCCCATTAAATTTCCACCAAATTTAATGCAAACTCTCATTAAATAAAACTCTTTTATTTTATTCAGAATTTTGTCAATTACTTTAATGACAAACATTCACAAATAACCCCTTGCTAGAATTCTATTTCACATGCATAACCACTTTATGCAATTTCACCCGAAAACCTGTTTCGGTATCTAGTGAAATAAATTCCTGCGCTTGTTCATTCTTTCGGCATGAAACTTTTGCTCCAATTGGATGTCGGTGTCTCTTAAGTGTGTCACCCTACGGTTCGTGAATAATGCGGACATGATCGAGACCCCTCTCAGATCAATAATCAGAAGAGGGATCTGGAGACCCATACTGACTCCCACACATTCAACGATGACTTTCTTGTGATCGTCGGAACCTTTTACGCTAGTATCTTAATCCCTTTGTTTCACGATATATTACATGTCCGAGATTCGATCATCGGTATCTCCATACCTAGTTTAATCTCGTTACCGACATGCACTCTTTTCTCGTTCCTGTGATATAACATTCTAGTGATCAAATCACTTGCTTGCAAGCTAATCAATGTGATATCACCGAGAGGGCCCAGAGTATATCTATCCGTCATCGGGATGAACAAATTCCACTCTTGATCCATGAGCCTCAACATAAACACTTTGTTAGTTCTGAATCCATCTTTATAATCACCCTGTTACGGTGTGACGTTTGATGTTATCAAGAAACTCTTCCGGTGTTAGTGATTGACATGATCTCATGGTCTAAGGACTATGATCACTTCGTAAGTTGTTATAGCAATATAAACTCAATGACTTTGATCGTAATGCTATACTTCAGATGAATGTTCATCACATCATTACACAAATGTTGTGATCCCGTTATTAACAACATCCAATGTCCATGATCAGGAAACCTTGATCATCTTGTTAATCAACGAGCTAGTTTATGAGAGAGGCATAACTAGGAACTTTCTGTTTGTTTATTAAACACACATGTATTAACGTTTCCGTATTAATACAATTATAGCATGCAAAATAAACATCTATCATATACTTGGAATACACATAATAAACACTTTATTATTGCCTCTCAGGGCATATTCCCTTCATAATCAATAAAGCATGATATAATGGAATTGGAAACAGAATCAAAGAGATACACAGACCTAGCTAGCTAGTATTACTTACATTTTGGTCTATAAATTTAGTTCTTCTGACCATTCACCCACGGGCCTGCCCGTAAACCTTTTCCAAACCCTGTCTGGCAAAGAAAATGGATAAAGGAGTAATTAATTACTTGTTGTCACGAAAGTTGCCGATCTAGTGCGATAATATGATTGAAATTACCTCTGGAGCATCTCTCTAAAGTCTGCCCATAGCTCTTTTTATTTTCGTAACGAGTCCATGACAAGGACTTTTCCTGAGTCGGGTTGAATGACTAGCAGAATAAAGTGGAACCTACGCACGCATAACTCATCATCAGTTACACTTAACATCGAGTAAGCCGAAACAGAATGTGTACAAGAGAGGGTAACAGTACTCACGAGAAGTTGTAAGGCAATAGTATTTCCCTTTTGGTTTGTTGTCTCAATAAAGACCTTAGCAAGTAATCTTCTGTTTGCCCGGGTTTGGTTCTTACCACTTCTTCATGAACTCTATTTGGGTCAACGAACCCAATGTCAAAAGGGCCTCCTTTCATGCATTCCATAACCTTTTTCCTGCATAATAGTATATACATATATGGTGAGCATATATATTTACATGCAATTAATGAAGTGAATGAGATGAGATAGAAATTACAGAAATAGTACTTACACACAATAAAGGCTGATGACAGCTTTGTCGAGTTCCTTCTGATTGAATAGAAAATGCAAGTCTTGAATGTTGAAGTCGATCGTCGTCTCCGCACAAGAAAATCCGATATCTTATATGCACCGTGATCCATTCTTCCTTTCTCGTCTTGCAGAAATCAAGGTACCACTTGTGCAATCTTCGCATCTTTGTTGGTAGATTCTTGAGCTCCTCTTTCTTGACGAGATTCTTCCCATAATTCCATGGCTGTATGGGGTTGGCATCGCATTTGGGCAAGTTGTCTCCCATGATGTTCAAGTATGCAATGTAAGTCATCCCCATCTCATTGGCCTTTCTTTATAACTCTGCCTCGTAATCATTTACGGGAGGAGCGTCCCGTGTGTCGAACACATGGAGCGGGGCGCATGATTGGTTTTCCTGCTCTCCGATCATGGGAACTATTTTCTGGGGTGCCTCACGACTGCTACTTTCAGTCTCCCTACGGCGCCTTGCATCCCCCTTCAAAATCTGGTGCTCGTAGTCCAGCACAAGTGGGGTTTCAGGTTTCAAAAGATTTTTGTAAAACTTCTCCACCACCGCCGGATCTATTTTCACCTTTGGCTCGGCCCGTCTAGGTGCAAATAATTTCTTGACCTCTTCTTCCGAGATCCTATTGGTCTCCTCATCGCTGTGATTCCACGGTAAAACCGGCAATGGCTTGGCGGAAGGCTGTGGGACGTAGTTTTTTGAACTCTTTGGTGTACGGTTTCCTGCGGATTTCTTTGTGGCAGTGCTAGTGATGCTCTTCGTGGCAGTGCTCTTCCGCTTACGCTGAGGAGATGGCTGAAGCGCCGGAGATGGCTGACGGGCAGGAGATGGCTGGCGCGCCGGAGATGGCTGCCGTGCAGGAGATGGCTGAAGCGCCGGAGATGGCTGCCATGCAGGAGATGGATGCCGCGCAGGAGATGGCTAAAGCGCCGGAGATGGCTGCCGCGCAGGAGATGGCTGAAGCGGCTTAGACTGCTGACGCTGCGGAGACGGCGGGGGTGCTAGTGGCCTCCAATTTGGAAGCACGATGTGTTCCTTCTTCCAAAGAATGGTTGTTTTCACTGCAAATTTGAGTTGAGTTTCCCCTTCACCTGAAGCATGGTAAAGCTGTGCTTCCTCATATTCCTTCACAACCTCATCCACCCCGACAATAGCATAGCCATCTGGAATCGGTCGACAGTGGTAAGTTCCACCAGCTACAGGAGGTAAGGCATAGCCGACAACCACCTTAATGGATAAGCCCATTAATCTCACATGCAACTCAGCGTGTTCGATCTCCGTGATCTCATCCACGGGGTATCGAGGACCCGCCATTTCAAGTGTGGGCTGCACGTTCTCCGTGGAAGCCACGTTGCTTTTCCGCGCAGAGTCTGGGCCGCTGGCAGCTTCCAATGCAGGCTCTTCGTGCCGCTGAGATGGGCCGGTAGCTTGATGGCTCTGTTGTGCATTCACTTGCGCCTGTAGTGCCACAAGTGCATGTTCTATCTGTGTCATCCGCTCTGTACGCTCTTTTTCTTTTCTGCCACGCCATCTGTAAGAGTCGCTCCACTCGGCAAACCCATCCTTCCACGTCATACCCCCTGTGCCTCGTGCATGTCCAGGGTGTTCTTTTTTACCGATGGCGCGTGTGAGCTGGTCATTCTCTCTGTCGGGATGGAAGGTCCTGGCGGCTGTTTCCTCGTATGCCGTGATGAGTTCAGTGACGGGTTTGGCAAGGAGGGTTGGGAAGATACACAATCCTGTTTCTGGGTCCAACCTTGCCCTGATTCCGTAGAACCAAGTCTTTGCACATAGGTCCCACCCATCTTTCTGGGGTGTGATCCCTCTAGCGCGCAGGGCCTTCTCAGCTTCCTCCCACTTAGGCCTCTGAGATATGTAGCCACCTGACCCCGTCCTCTGGTGATATTCCTTCTTCTGGGCATTTAGCGTATTGGTTTCTGACCTCTTTTTAGCTATAGCACCTTCGTTATATGCCACAAATTCGGGCAAGTGAGGTCTTATCTTCGCATAATATGCGTCTTCGAAATTTGGAGTCTTGCGAGCTTTGACAAATTTGTTCAATTTTGTCTTCCAGTTGCGGAAAGCGTCAGCCATCTTCTTTAGAGTCCACTCTTTGACCTTTTCCTTTATAACCGGTTTGTTTTCATCCTGCTCTGGCGGAAGGGTGAAATTTACCAACAACGAATTCCAAAGCGTTTCTTTGGATCTTTCATCGACAAAGGTACCGTCGCCCTTCTTTGGCTTATTCCAATATTCAATTATGATTGGGATTTGGTCCCTAACAAGAACTCCAGCCTGACGTACAAATTTTTCTGCGGCCTTCTTGGGCTCCATCGGCCTGCCATCAACACGGACTGCTTCGATCGTGAATTTTGCACGATCTTTCAACCGATGGCTCGCGCCTTGCTTGCTCTTTTTCGTAGAAGAATATTGTTGCTGGCTGGTCGATCCAGAGGGCTAAAAGAAGAAAGAAGCGTTAATTAATACATGTAGAAGAAGATTGTTGGTGGAAGTCAGCAGAGGCTTAATCAATGCATATACCTCGCCGGACTTTGTAATCACTAAATTGCGTTCACCGGAGTCTTCATCTTCTCCATGACTACTTGAGCTGTCATCATGTCCCTCCAAGTTCAGATATTGTGAGGTGTCCTCATGGATAATGTTCTCCATTATTTCTTCGTCTTCAAGGTTTCTACTAAGTGGATCCATAGTTTCTAAAACAATAATATTATCTAGAGTAAGAGAGTAAACATTCAAGTGGACTTGGATTCATAATAAATATTCTAGAGTATGATCATGGTAGACATTTATAATTTTAAACCCTAACTTCTATGCAAGTTATAACAAACTATTTATCTTGATATCGCTTAAGCTCATGGGAATAATATTAACCATCTTAATTCCTCAGAACTTTATGTGTCATATAATAATGAAGGATCACCATAAAATTTCTTTAATATTATAAGTTATTAATTAAGAATCAAATCTCATGAATTAATAGTAATACATCCTTTAATAAGTTATGGTTTATATAGGTAAATCAAATTCATAACAAAAGCCTCTACAAAATATTAATAGGAAAAGGACCTATATAAAGAAAATAAAGAAACTATAATACATACACTTTCTTAATAATCTTTTCTTTTGTTCATACAAAAAATATACATACCATTTATTTTTGTTCATACGCAACAATATATATACATATACTTTCTTATATATACATATACATACACTTTCCTAATAATCCTTTTTTTGTTCATACACACAAATAAAATTATTCAATCCAGTATATATTAGGATATTTATATGCAACAATATATATACATATATGCATATATGCAACATTTATATACATATTAGGATAAAATTACACACAAATAAAATTATTCATACACAACAATATATATACATATATGCAACATTTATGCAATATACACACAAATAACATTTATCCAATATCCCATATTCATATCCAATAACAGAGAGCTCACCGCCGGTGGCGGCAAACACGAACAGGGTCCGAGCGGCGGTGGACGGGGTTGGCGGCGGTGGATCCGAGTTGGCGGCAGTGGATCCGAGCAGCGGCGACGACTCTGTTGGCGGTGGATCCGAGCGCGACGACGGGGGTGGGGCGGCCGACGCGCGCGGGCGAGCACGGTGGCGGACCGTGCTAGCGAGGCGGGGGGCATCGACTGGCGGCGGATCCGAGCGACGGGGGGCGACGACTGGTGGACGGCGACAGCGAGGGCTGGACGGCGACGACGCGGCTCTCCTCTGCTCCTCTGTACGCGCGATTTTCGATCTCGCTGGGGTAAGAAGGAAGAGAGGAAGGCGCGCGTTATAAATCCCCCCTTTAACACCGGTTCGTGCCACGAACCGGTGTTAAAGGGGGGGCGCATTTATTTCATGCATTAAAGCGGTGGGGGCATTTTTAATTCAAAAAATAGGATATGAATTTAGAAAATTCATATCTTTTTCATTTCAACTCAGAAAATATGAATAATATATCATAATTTTCAGAAAAATAATATCTATCCATTCATGTAAAAACATTTTATATTTACTTTAGATGAAAAATTTCAAAATAACTAAAACACTTACATATAAATTTTGATTATTCAATTCAAACAAAAATAAAATAGACAAACCCTAAAACTTTGAACATAAGAAATATTAAGCATCTAAAAAGGAATCTAAACTGATGTTTTTTTATTTTTTTATCCCCGTTTTAAACTATCGTCAAACTTTGTCGAACAACAGGCATGAAGATTCTTAGCTCGGGGCCAAGCCTCGCTCAACTTGCATTGGATTTTTGATAAAATAGCATATTGTGAAACTAAAAATGATTTTTGTAAAAAATCATGAGCATCGTATCACGTACCTGTAGTTCATATCTGACCCACTTCCTGCCGATTCGGCAGGAATTTGTCTTTTTCACCAGAGGTGGACGAAAAGGTTTCAGATCACCCTGTTGGTACATTGTCCATATAAGGCGGTCTAGTATTTTTGTAAAATATGGTGGTGGTTTTTTGAATTAGCCATTTGGTGGTTACTTCACAAAACCGTCCGTTTTTTATGCTCGCTAAATGGAAAATGCCTTTTTGGTGCGATAAAAAAGGAAAACTTCCTCTTGCAACATTGTTTGCCATGCCATGATGCACATGTATGCACAATATGGCCATATCATCACAAACTATGCCTTGATTCTAGCCATAACATTGGTCATTTGACCCGAAAGCCAAGAAACCTCGAATAAGATAGGTCATTTTGTGAAGGTTTTTTTGAGACATAATCAATATACCAAGTTTGAGATTTTTCCTTCTAACTATGTCACATAATATAACACCACGCGAAGGTTTCGCACTGTTTCGATCTTTTTTTATTTTTTTATCCCTGTTTTAAACTATCGTCAAACTTTGTCGAACAACGGGCATGAAGATTCTTAGCTCGGGGCCAAGCCTCGCTCAAATTGCATTGGATTTTTGATAAAATAGCATATTGTGAACCTAAAAATGATTTTTGTAAAAAATCATGAGCATCGTATCATGTACATGTAGTTCATATCTGACCCACTTCCTACCGATTCGGCAGAAATTTGTATTTTTCACCAGAGGTGGACGGAAAGGTTTCAGATCCCCCTGTTGGCACATTGTCCATATAAGGTGGTCTAGTATTTTTGTAAAATGTGGTGGTGGTTTTTTGAATTAGCCATTTGGTGGTTGCTTCACAAAACCGTCCGTTTTTATGATCGGAAAATGGAAAATGCCTTTTTGGTGCGATAAAAAGGAAAACTTCCTCTTGCAACATTGTTTGCCATGCCATGATTCACATGTATGCAAAATATGGACATATTATCACAAACTATGCCTTGATTCTAGCCATAACATTGGTCATTTGACCCGAAAGCCAAGAAACCTCGAATGAGATAGGTCATTTTGTGAAGGTTTTTTTTGAGACATAATCAATATACCAAGTTTGAGATTTTTACTTCTAAATATGTCACATAATATAACACCACACGAAGGTTTCGCACTGTTTCGATCTTTTTTTATTTTTTATCCCCGTTTTAAACTATCGTCAAACTTTGTCGAACAACGGGCATGAAGATTCTTAGCTCGGGGCCAAGCCTCGCTCAACTTTCATTGGTTTTTGATAAAATAGCATATTGTGAACCTAAAACTGAGTTTTGTAAAAAATCATGACCATCGTATCATGTACCTGTAGTTCATATCTGACCCACTTCCTGCCGATTCGGCATGAATTTGTCTTTTTCACCAGAGGTGGAAGGAAAGGTTTCAGATCCCCCTGTTGGTACATTGTCCATATAAGGTGTTCTAGTATTTTTGTAAAATGTGGTGGTGGTTTTTTGAATTAGCCATTTGGTGGTTGCTTCACAAAACCGTCCGTTTTTTATGCTCGGTAAATGGAAAATGCCTTTTTGGTGCGATAAAAAGGAAAACTTCCTCTTGTAACATTGTTTGCCATGCCATGATGCACATGTATGCACAATATGGCCATATTATCACAAACTATGCCTTGATTCTAGCCATAACATTGGTCATTTGACCCGAAAGCCAAGAAACCTCGAATGAGATAGGTCATTTTGTGAAGGTTTTTTTAGACATAATCAATATACCAAGTTTGAGATTTTTCCTTATAACTATGTCACATAATATAACACCACGCGAAGGTTTCGCACTATTTCGATCTTTTTTTATTTTTTTATCCCCGTTTTAAACTATCGTCAAACTTTGTCGAACAACGGGCATGAAGATTCTTAGCTCGGGGCCAAGCCTCGCTCAACTTGCATTGGATTTTTGATAAAATAGCATATTGTGAACCTAAAAATGATTTTTGTAAAAAATCATGAGCATCGTATCATGTACCTGTAGTTCATATCTGACCCACTTCCTACCGATTTGGCAGGAATTTGTCTTTTTCACCAGAGGTGGAAGGAAAGGTTTCAGATCCCCCTGTTGGTACATTGTCCATACAAGGTGGTCTAGTATTTTTGTAAAATGTGGTGGTGGTTTTTTGAATTAGCCATTTGGTGGTTGCTTCACAAAACCGTCCGTTTTTATGCTCGGAAAATGGAAAATGCCTTTTTGGTGTGATAAAAAGGAAAACTTCCTCTTGCAACATTGTTTGCCATGCCATGATGCACATGTATGCACAATATGACCATATTATCACAAACTATGCCTTGATTCTAGCCATAACATTGGTCATTTGACCCGAAAGCCAAGAAACCTCGAATGAGATAGGTCATTTTGTGAAGGTTTTTTTTGATACATAATCAATATACCAAGTTTGAGATTTTTCCTTCTAACTATGTCACATAATATAACACCACGCGAAGGTTTCGCACTGTTTCGATCTTTTTTTATTTTTTTATCCCCATTTTAAACTATCGTCAAACTTTGTCGAACAACGGGCATGAAGATTCTTAGCTCGGGCCAAGCCTCGCTCAACTTGTATCGGATTTTTGATAAAATAGCATATTGTGAACCTAAAAATGATTTTTGTAAAAAATCATGAGCATCGTATCATGTACCTGTAGTTCATATCTGACCCACTTCCTACCGATTTGGCAGGAATTTGTCTTTTTCACCAGAGGTGGAAGGAAAGGTTTCAAATCCCCCTGTTGGTACATTGTCCATATAAGGTGGTCTAGTATTTTTGTAAAATGTGGTGGTGGTTTTTTGAATTAGCCATTTGGTGGTTGCTTCACAAAACCGTCCGTTTTTTATGCTCGGAAAATGGAAAATGCCTTTTTGGTGTGATAAAAAGGAAAACTTCCTCTTGCAACATTGTTTGCCATGCCATGGTGCACATGTATGCACAATATGACCATATTATCACAAACTATGCCTTGATTCTAGCCATAACATTGGTCATTTGACCCGAAAGCCAAGAAACCTCGAATGAGATAGGTCATTTTGTGAAGGTTTTTTTTGATACATAATCAATATACCAAGTTTGAGATTTTTCCTTCTAACTATGTCACATAATATAACACCACGCGAAGGTTTCGCACTGTTTCGATCTTTTTTTATTTTTTTATCCCCATTTTAAACTATCGTCAAACTTTGTCGAACAACGGGCATGAAGATTCTTAGCTCGGGGCCAAGCCTCGCTCAACTTGTATCGGATTTTTGATAAAATAGCATATTGTGAACCTAAAAATGATTTTTGTAAAAAATCATGAGCATCGTATCATGTACCTGTAGTTCATATCTGACCCACTTCCTACCGATTCGGCATGAATTTGTCTTTTTCACCAGAGGTGGACGGAAAGGTTTCAGATCCCCCTGTTAGTACATTGTCCATATAAGGTGGTCTACTATTTTTGTAAAATGTGGTGGTGGTTTTTTGAATTAGCCATTTGGTGGTTGCTTCACAAAACCGTCCATTTTTATGCTCGGAAAATGGAAAATGCCTTTTTGGTGCGATAAAAAGGAAAACTTCCTCTTGCAACATTGTTTGCCATGCCATGATGCACATGTATGCACAATATGGCCATATTATCACAAACTATGCCTTGATTCTAGCCATAACATTGGTCATTTGACCCGAAAGCCAAGAAACCTCGAATGAGATAGGTCATTTTGTGAAGGTTTTTTTGAGACATAATCAATATACCAAGTTTGAGATTTTTCCTTCTAACTATGTCACATAATATAACACCACGCGAAGGTTTCGCACTGTTTCGATCTTTTTTTATTTTTTTATCCCCGTTTTAAACTATCGTCAAACTTTGTCGAATAACGGGCATGAAGATTCTTAGCTCGGGGCCAAGCCTCGCTCAACTTGCATTGGATTTTTGATAAAATAGCATATTTTGAACCTAAAAATGCAACTAATAGTAAGTTACATAAAGCACGACTGAAAATTAAGATACATAAAAGAACTGAAAATTAAGATACATGGCCAGATTAAGTAACAATCGGCCGAACTTGTTTCGAAATGTTGGAGTGATTCAGTCATGCTCCTGCCTACACCTATAATACTCTCCACTGTAGTCGTCGTAATCGTCGCCGCTGTCATCGCTGTCGTCGTCGGGGTCGCCGTAATTGAACCTTGAAGGCTGAGTACGCGTGGGCTGGACTTGCGAGTAGCGCAGACGGGGGTTAGAGTCGGCGGCAGTGTCATAGGCCATGACGCTCTGGAGAGTCCAACCGCGGCACCATAGCCGCCGGCCAGCCTCGTTGAAGTTCGGAGGAGTTGGGCCGTCCTCCTCGTGCCTGGCGAGCGCCCTCTCACGCCGATCCAGGAAGAAGGCTTCCCAAGTAGGGAAATAGTCGGGATGCCATCTGGGATTCCTCCGCTGCTCCGGCGTGAGCTCGAAGTAGTAGTGGTTCGTGATGGCCATCCGGCGCGCCACACCTAGAGGGACAGGAGGAACCGGCACGCCTTCGGCGCTCAGCATCCAGCCGACGGGGACACAGTAGCCCAGTAGGCAAGGGTAGTTCGAGGCGCAAAGCGCCTCCGCCTCCCTGGGGGTTAGTGCTATGGTGGAAGCCATGGGAAAGAGTGATGAGGTTGCAGATATGAGTCTAGAGATGTGCAATGACAATGGAGGCCAACCCTACATATATATATAGTGAAGAACTGGCAGGAAGAACTGGCGGGAATAAAAATGGCGGGAAAAAATGGCGGGAAGAAAAATGGAGGGAAGAAATAGAAGGAAGAAAAATGGCTCATTTAATACATATACTGTTAACAGAAGAAATATGACATTGATTTCCATGTTGAGATACATATGTGTGCCAAAAATGGCTCAATTAATACATATAGTCAATCTTATGATCGCGTCGGCCGTAACCATGGAGTATCAACACCGTTTAACCGGATGGTTGGGTCAGTCTTCACTCTGAAGGGCGGAATTTCATCAAACTTATTATAATCTTTTGACATGTCTGTCTTGTCCTCCACTCCCACGATGTTTCTTTTCCCTGAAAGAACTATGTGACGCTTTGGCTCATCGTGTGATGTATCTGTTTGCTTATTTTTTCTTTTTTTTCGGTTTGGTAGACATGTCCTTCACATAGAAAACCTGAGCCACATCATTGGCTAAGACGAATGATTCGTCTAAGTTCTTGTCAACCTTCATAAGATTGTTGAGATCCACCGTTGTCATTCCGTACTTCTTGTATACCTCAACCCCTCCTCCTGTTAGTTTGACCCATTTGCATCGAAACAAGGGGACCTTAAAATTAGGTCCATAGTCAAGTTCCCATATCTCCTCTATGAACCCATAATACGTGGTCTTTTGCCCATTGTCTTCTGCTGCATCGAAGCGGACACCACTATTTTGGTTGGTGCTCTTTTTATCTTGGACAATCGTGTAAAATGTATTCCCATTTATCTCGTACCCTTGGAAAGTACATACAGTCGAAGATGGTGTCCTGGCCAACAAGTACAGCTGATCCCCAACAGTGGTGTTATTCGTGAGAAGTCTTTGCAGCCAGCCGCCAAAACTCGTCATGTATTCACTTATAATCCATTCATCAGACTGTCCCGGGTGTTTGAGGCGTATTAAATTCTTGTGTTCATTGATATACGGGGCAACCAAGATAGATCTTTGTAAAACCGTGTAGTGTGCTTGATTGAGAGAATGCCTGTCCCTACATATCATTGCTTTACATCCTAGGGTTCCTTTTCCACGCAGTCTCCCCTCATGTCGTGATTTTGGAACACCAATCGCCTTAAGGCCAGGAATAAAATCAACACATAACTCAATGACCTCCTCTGTTACATAGCCCTTGGAGATGCTTCCTTCTATCCTAACACGGTTATGAACATATTTCTTTAAGACTCCCATGTACCTCTCAAAGGGGAACATATTGTGTAGAAATACAGGACCGAGAATGGCAATCTCTTCTACTAGATGAACCAGGAGATGTGTCATAATATTGAAGAAGGATGGTGGGAACACCAACTCCAGCTTCTCCTTCTCCTTTTCAGTTTCACATTCTTCCTTTGCATCAGTAATGGCCCGACCAAGATCGTCATCAGCGGGCCCATCTGCTGACTCTTGATCTTCATTATATACCCCTGTTGCAGTATCATCATATTCAGGATACATATTATGATAGTTGTCATCATCCTCTTATTCTTCGTTGTCTTCCATCACAACCCCTTTTTCTCCGTGCTTGGTCCAACAATTATAGCTGGGCATGAAACCGGATCGAAGCAGGTGGGCGTGAATGGTTCTGGTATTTGAGTAGTCTTTCTTGTTCTAACAGTGAACACACGGACAACACATAAAACCATTGTGACCACGGTTTGCATTAGCCACAACGATGAAATTTTGGAGGCCCGTAATTTACTCGGAAGTGCGGCGGTCACCGTACATCCATTGCCGGTTCATCTGCATTTATATATAGTATATATCAAAAAATAATAGGGAGATGGCCATTTATATGTATAGTACATCAATGACACATGAAAGGATAGTTGCCGACCTCGACCGAGAAGGAAAGAGCAACGAGAAAACTTATTTGAGCTCTCGGGCATTTCACCGAACACCTCTTGTGCATACAAAAAAACACAAACTAGCACACTTCACACCCTCTTGCTAGGCTCCAAAATGAGATAGTCAAAAAATGGAAGAGTGGGGTGTGGGCTGCGGTGTCTTATATAGCCCCCCCTTTAACACCGGTTCAAGCCACGAACCGGTGTTAAAGGGGGGGGGGCTGCGCGGGCCACTGGCGCAGGGGCCTTTAACATCGGTTCGTGCCACGAAGCGGTGTTAAAGGGGGGCTCCTTTTTGCTGCACGGTCCACGCTGGTACGGGCCCCCCTTTAACACCGGTTCGTAGAAGAACCGGTGTTAAAGCCTATTTCCAGGCTCAACCAAAGGACTCATTTCCACTAGTGTGGAGAACGTGACAGCGCCTGAGCCGTGTTAAACTGTATAAGTGCACTGACCAACTATTTCAAAAGACCAATCTGATGAAAAGAGTGAGACAATCCACTTATATAGTTTACATCCCCTCACGTGTGACGGGAAGACAAGTCAACACGTGTCAATATAGAGGTATGGCTGAATAGGATGATACATAGACAAGAGGGGGATACCAGCAATTTATAGAATAAATTGTGAAAACCAAGACTTGAACTGGACGAACCTGGCTCTGATACCATGTTAAGCTTCATGCACTGACTAACTATTCGAAAAGACCAATCTGAGTCCAATATGTAAACAGGATTCCCATCAAGCCACAGAAAGCTTAACATGGTATCAGAGCCAAGGTCTCGAGTTCGAATCATGCTTTTCACAATTTATCCTATAAATTATTGTTATCCCCCTCTTGTCTATGTATTGGCCTCTTGAGCCAAATCTCTCTGTTTAACGTGTTGACTTGTCTTCCCGTCACACGTGGGTGATGTTAAACTGTATAAGTTGATTGCCTAACTCTTTCCATAAGGTCGGTCTTTTGGAATAGTTTGTTAGTGCATGAAGCTTAACAAGACGCTGATAGAGCAATGCACGCAGAGAGCCTCTCTGCATCGACATCTATGCAAGTTTCTTTGGTGGAAGCCATTTCCAAAGACGTGATCTTGGCCGCACGCATACACGCTTCGTCGATGGATCTCCACGATGCTTTCTTAGCAGCTTCTATGGACAAGGCATTCTTCGCGATCTCCTCTGCCTCCTCCTCCCCATCTGCCTCCTTCTCCTCCCATGCCTGTTCCAGATGTTCTTGATCACACAACTGGAACCAAAACAAGTCCTTGTCACCGCCCACTCATGGAAGAAGAATAGAAGTATCGACGTGCCGTGACGGAGGAAGATGTAGGCCCCGACAAATTGGACGAAGCGAACCTAAGAGGCCTATGGGTTTTACGCATCGCTAGTTCGAGAAATGGCCAAGATAATGGCGTCGCCCGAGAAGAAAATGCGTACCATCAATCATCTCGCGGTGCCGAGTGGAGGTGCCATCATGGGAGTAAGAAAAAGCGGAGATGAATCCCAAATGCACACGTAAATAGAGAGAGACGATAAAAGAGGGAGGTAGGCCCCTATATATAAGTGTGCTCAATTGATTAGCGCAGCATGTCCCAGGGCAAAGGCCGCTGAAAACCGTTTGGCATCGAAGCGTAGAATCCAGCTCAACATGGAATTAAATATCATGTAACGCATAAAATAATGTTTTATTTCCACACGAGACCACATATACCATCAAAATCAATGTACGGCGAGAAACGTGAAGTCCACAGTGCTAACCATGGCATACCCGAAAAATGTATTAAGGTATAGTAATAAATATCTCCGACGGATTAGATATCATACACGGAATAAAAGTACTAACATGTGGACACAAATGAATTTATTTCCAAGCAGAAGAAACACTTTTCCTGTAAAACACTTTGTTCGATTCCCGTCTACTTATCACTGTTATCGCCATATTTTGGCCAAAGGAGGAGTTGGGCCGTAATCAAGATGGGCTTAGAAGATACGTATATTCAACGTGTTGTTAATCGGCCTTGTGCGTAGATTTGGGCTAAATTGCCCGTGCATCTTGTATCATAGTAGGTTTCGTTTCAGTTTAGGTAAAGATAGAGTTGTAGAGTTATTCCAAAAGTAGAGAGTCTCCGGACTATAAATATGTACCTAAGGTTATCGCGAAAAGGAGGACAATCACGTTCACAACAAACACAATCTCGGCGCATCGCCACCCCTTGTTTCTAGGGTTTTTTCTCGGGTAAGTGCCATGCTGCCTAGATCGCATCTTGCGATCTAGGCAGTATCTACTTATGCGTTATCTGGTGTTACTCGTACTGAAGCCTTGTTGATGGCGAGTAACATCATTATCATAGATTTGTTTGGGTTAGCATCAGTACTTTTCACTATGATTGTTTAGTTATGCTGCCTATAGCCATATCGCCGCCTTTGCACCTTTTCCCGGGGGTGAAGGTGGCGTCTTGCTTGATCTTTATTTAAGTCGATTTGATCTGTTATAGTTGTGCCTTGTTTTCTAAGGTTTAGTTTGATATCCCTATGATCAGGCCTTGCAAACGGGTTGAACGATCCAGTAATACGTAAGATATAGTTTATCGATCTTAGAGGGGACGTTCCGGGAATTGACGTTATGTTGGTTTTTAGGCTTTCTCTAAGATTAGTTTTCTACTATCTTTTGTATCTACCAGGCTCAATTACGTGTAGGATGTTCCAGTCATGAGGTGAAAACGTTAAACTGTCGTAGATCGATTTAGCTTGTATTGATGAAGCAAAACACCCCATGTTCTAGTAGATTTGATGCAGAACCATGGGATAATCGGCTCTAAGAGCCGATTCACAGGGAAACCTGGGAGCCGGTGACGGCTCGAATTTTACATGTGTTTGTTTGCCATGCAGGAAAACAATCGAAGCAATCTTTCACCTTCCTGATCAGGTATAGGTCAGGTGGCACGCCCTCGAACCAAGCCAGGGCGCGTGCCGGAGCTTTGCGGGCCGTTGCCCGAGGGACCAGGGCCCACCAGCCGCTCTGGGAGCCTCCCGGCTCTTCGTGTTGCTCGTCGCTGCTCGCCGGTGAGTTTTGGCAGGCAACACATTCTGGCACGCCCGGTGGGACATTCGACAACGTCTACATCAACATCCGACGCTGCGATGGACGACAGACCAGTCACGTACGATGAGCTGTCTGATGAGTTCAAGGCAAAGTATGATGACGTCAAAGCTCTCTTCGAAGCCGATCTCATCGGCTCTTTTGAGAGGACTCGTAAGCATGGGATCAGGTGGAAAGGGTTCTCACCCGAGGGTGCTCTTGATGAGGTAGATCTGTATGTTCCTTCAGAGGACCGCACCAGAGCTCTGCGCCAGGAAGTCAACTACATGGTGGCTCATTCTCTTCACCGCCATTCTGAGAGCTTGGTAAACGCGTTCGAGCGGGTAGCAGTTCGCGTGGTTCAGGAGATCATGAAACATCAGTATTCTCCGTCGGGGCCCACTCTAGGAACTCACCAGGGAGAAAGACCGCTCCAGGCCAGGCCACCGCTGCCATTCACACTTGCAGCTCCAGAGCCACCAGGGGCACCGGCGTACATCGTCTACAAGGTTGGAGGCGACCCTGGCGATTGCCAATTCCTGTGTGAACCACCTAAAGAAATCCCACATGGATACGTGTGCACGTACGTGCCAGACTCCAACAGTTTGACACGCACAAACCAGATTGCAACGGCAGGGATTGCTGGGACAGGGGCTTCGGGAGCAGGTGTTTCCGGAGCAGGAATCTCTGGGATGGACGCCAATAAACAAGCGTGGCTAGCCAAGTATGCCACTGGAACAAGTCATGAGAATCTAGCCCCTACAGCTCAAACAGTGGAGCAAATCGGTACCATCCTGAGAGACCAGTTCGGCTTCGTGCCGAAGAGAAGGACAATCGGCTATTCAAAGCCATACCCCAACGAGTTTGATCTGATTCCGCTGCCACCCAAATATAAGCTCCCTGAGTTCTCAAGGTTCAGCGGGTCAGAAGGGTCAAGCTCGATCGAGCACATAAGCCGATACCTGGCACAGCTAGGCATGATTTCGGCATCGGATCAGATGCGCGTAAGATTTTTTGCGCAATCTCTGACAGGACCAGCCTTTGGGTGGTACACCTCGCTGCCACCTGATTCAATTCGCACCTGGAAGCAACTAGAAGAGCAGTTCCACATCCAGTACCATTCAGAGGCTACTGAGGCTGGCATTGCAGACCTGGCACAAGTGCGGCAGAAGCGGGGAGAAACTGTAGCCGAATACATCCAGCGCTTCAGGACCGTCAAGAACCGATGTTACTCAGCTCGTTTAACTGAGAAGGAAGCAGTCGAGCTGGCAGTGTTGGGTCTCTTAGCACCCATCAAGGATCTGGCTTTCCAAGTGGAGTACACCTCATTGGCGCACATGGCCCAGAAACTGACGATGTATGAACAGCGCCACCCTGAGTTGTACCAAGACAAATTCAAACGTCCGATAGGCCTGGTTGATGCAGAAGAAGATGATCCTACACAAGACCAGGAAGTGGCCGTAGCCGAATGGGCTCGAGGGGCAGATCCTGTGTCCTGCAAATGGGTGAAACAGCAAGGGCCTGCAAAAGGGTTTGACTTCGATGTGAGCAAAGCCGAGCAGATATTCGATTTACTGCTGAAGGAGAAGCAGCTGAGGTTACCCGAAGGCCACAAAATCCCTACGACTCAGGAAATGCACGGGAGACCATACTGCAAGTGGCATCATTCGTTCACCCACACCACCAATGATTGCAAAGAGCTGCGTCGCCAAATCCAAATGGCGATAGAGCAAGGCCGTCTGATCCTTGGGCAGGTCGCCATGAAAGTGGACACAAACCCATTTCCCGGCGTCAACATGGTAGAGCTCAGTCGCTCCGCGAGGCGTCAGCTAGATTTCTCGTTCGGCGTTAATATGGCAGGATCTGGGTACCACCATGACTACGAGGAGGAGGGTGGTCGCTCTCGGGGCAAAGAAAGAGAGAAGGCTGGTCCACGCGACCGGCCCAGCCACAATGACAGGCGGTACTTAACAGAGGAACAAGTGAGGAGAGTGCGATATCAGAAGCCACATTCCACGCACCTCCTTAACAAGTATGAGCGTCAGTATGACCAACGCCGCCGGCGCGACAGAAACGACGAAGGATATGAGCACCTTGCCAGGGAATCGTCAAAATAAAAGGAAGGCGCAGACAAGCATTGGGATTGCCCATTCTTCAAATATTTCTGGGACGCGGGAATGAGCCGATTGCCTACGATCGACAACTGCCCGGAATGCGGACAGCAGCAAGAGGACACGGGGCCAGTGTCAGTGTTCAAGCGCCTAGGGCCTCTCCCACCACAGAGCAGACGCAGGGGAGCATCCCGAGCACAAGGTCTCAAGGAGCCAGTGGGTGACAAAGAAGAAGACAGGTATCACCGTCCAAGGTGGTGTCCCGACGGACTCAGGCACACCCAAAAGCGTAGAGTGCAGCGGCTACGTAATTTGGAAGAAGCCGAAGCACAGTATCTCCACGCTTTGAAGAAAGCACGGCCTGATCTGGCCGTCAAAGTGAGGCAGACTTTGGAAGCGGAAGATCACCCGAGCAGGAAGGAGTGGCGCCCCAAACCGGTAAAAGCCGATGCAAAGACATCGGCTGGCACAAACATGGTGTTCATACTTCCGTCAGAATTCTGCGCACCAAGAACCAAAGAGCTACCCGTGGCACAGTTCGACTGCGGCCCACGGCCGGTCATTTTTGAGAAGCCGCGGGAGAAGGGTTACAAGCATCTGAAAGCCCTATACCTACGAGGTTACATCAATGGGCAACCTGTCACCAAGATGTTGGTGGACACCGGAGCGGCAGTCAATATCATGCCATACTCCATGCTACGGCGTTTGGGACGCTCCGCCGCAGATTTGATCAAAACCAACGTCACGTTAAGCGACTTCAACGGTCAGACTTCGGAAACGCAAGGCGTACTGAACGTAGATCTGACCGTGGGCAGAAAAACCATCCCCACGTCATTCTTCGTCGTCGACAGCAAGAGCACTTACACTGTCTTGCTAGGAAGGGATTGGATTCACGCTAATTGCTGCATCCCGTCCACGATGCACCAGTGCCTAATCCAGTGGGATGGAGATGAAGTGGAGGTCATCCACGCAGATGAGTCTATCGAAGTCTCCATTGCTGGCATGAACGTCTGGGAAGCAGAAGACCAAGAGCCGATCTCTGGAATCAATCTAGACGGCTGTGAACGCATCGAGGCTACAAAAAACAGGGTGAGGCTGGTCTTATCCACTGGCCTGACAGAGTAGCAGAGCCCACGACGGCGCGTGGTACGGCCGATCCCTGCGATCGGCCACAAAAAACAAAAGCAGCAATCTTACGACAAGCAGATCGTGCAGTCGCAGCAGGGAAATTCCCAGCCATGTTAAAGCCGTAAGGTGTAAACCATCCTTGACTAATGCAATAAAAAAGGGGGCCGATTCAGGCAATCGGCCCAAATTACTTTTGTCAACTTCACCTACCGTTTGCCCTGTGCTTAGCATAGATTTGACAGGTGACGGAAAGCTAGGGTATGGATTTACATCTGCTGATGAACTAGAAGAAATCGACATTGGTCCTAGGGATAAGCCACGACCAACTTTTATCAGCAAAAGGTTGGATCCAAGTCTGCGGGATCCGATGATAGCCCTGTTGAAACAATATCCAGACTGCTTCGCCCGGGACTACACAGAGATGCCCGGGGTAGACAGGAGCATCATTGAGCATAGACTCCCGCTTAAAAAAGGATTTCGGCCGTTCCAGCAGCGGGCACGGCAGATGAAGGCCGAAATTCTAGAACAAGTCAAGAAGGAGGTCGAGAAAATGTTGGCAGCCGATTTAATCAGGCCTTGCAGGTATGCTGAATGGATTTCTAATATCGTACCTGTGGAGAAAAAGGATGGCCGGTGGCGTGTCGCCATAGATTTTCGGGACCTCAACAGAGCTACCCCAAAGGATGAGTATCCAATGCCGGTGGCAGAAACGTTAATCAACGCAGCGGCTGGCCATAAGATCTTGAGCTTTATGGATGGGAATGCCGGTTACAACCAAATTTTTATGGCTCCCGAAGACATACACAAGACTGCGTTCAGAGTACCAGGCTCGGTGGGGTTGTTTGAATACGTTGTCATGACGTTTGGGCTGAAAAATGCTGGTGCCACGTACCAAAGAGCCATGAACTACATTTTCCATGATCTGATCGGCAAGCTGGTAGAAATTTATATCGATGACGTAGTGGTCAAGTCTGCCTCAGTAGAAGGACACTTGGGCGATCTGCAACACGTCCTGGACCGAACGAGAAAATTCGGACTACGGATGAACCCAAAGAAGTGCGCCTTCGGGGTAACGACCGGTCAGTTCTTGGGTTTCTTGGTCCATGAACGCGGGATTGAGATCGGCCTGAAAAGTCAGGAGGCAGTGCGAACAATGAAGCCACCCACCACAAAGAAAGAACTGCAGTCTCTCATCGGCAACATCAACTTCGTCAGAAGATTCATCTCTAATCTGTCAGGAAGGATAGAGCCGTTCATGGGACTAGTAAAAATTAAATCTGACGAGGAATTCCGCTGGGGCGCAGAACAGCAGCAAGTCTTTGACGAGATCAAGGAATATCTGACGAAGCCGCCAGTGTTAGTTCCACCCCAGCCGGACAGACCGTTCTACATTTACCTGTCAGTAGCTGACACGTCCATCGCCTCGGTGGTAGTACAAGTTTATGATGGGGTGGAGCGAGTCGTATTTTACATAAGCAGGAGGATGCTGGACGCAGAGACAAGGTATCCTGATATTGAGAAGTTATGCCTCTGCCTGTTTTTCACCTGCACCAAGCTGCGCCACATTCTGCTATCAGCAGAGATCATCATCATATGCAAATCAGACGTCGTAAAGCACATGCTGTCGGCTCCTATGTTGAAAGGCCGACTGGGCAAATGGATGTTTGCATTATCAGAGTTTGACATCCGGTACCAACTCGCGAAAGCAGTTAAGGGACAGGCGTTGGCCGATCTTATTGCTGAAAGGATCAACACCAACATAGCAGCACTGTCCATAAGAGCGTGGGCTATGTTTTTCGACGGATCAGTTTGTGACGATGGCTGCGGCATCGACATTTTACTCGTGTCGCCCCGGGGGGCAACATTTTCCTTCTCCATTAGATTGTCTACCTCTCGCACCAACAATGTAGCCGAGTATGAGGCGGTATGCAAGGGAATGGAGTTGCTCATCGAAACTGGAGCGGAAGCAGTAGAAATATTTGGAGACTCCAAACTGGTGATTTCTCAGCTCACAGAGGAATATAAGTGTGAGAGTGAATCCCTCTTCCCATTATGGATGCAATGCCGTGAGCTGATGGCACAGTTCTGATACATAAATTTCACCTGGATCCCGCGATCGCAGAATTCCGAAGCGAACGATCTTGCACAAATGGCTTCAGGCTACAAGGACGTAGCAGAGGGAGCTGATATTCAGGTGCAATTCCTGGACGCAGACGACTGGAGAGCCGATATCTTCAATTACTTGAAGGATTCGGCTCGGGGGGCACCTAAACGGATAAGATACAAGGCCATGAAGTATGTGCTCATCGGGGACGACATGTTTTACAGGACTCTTGAGGGGTTATTACTCAAATGTCTGGGAACAGCCGAGGCCAATCGGCTCCTACACGAGGTACATGAAGGCGCCTGTGGAACTCACCAATCGGCTCATAAGATGAAGTGGTTGATCAGGCGATCAGGGTTTTATTGGCCTACCATGCTCGAGGACTGTTTTAAATACTACAAAGGGTGTCAAGCATGTCAGAAATTTGGAAGAATCCAGATGGTACCCGCGTCAGCAATGAATCCCATCATCAAGCCTTGGCCATTCCGAGGTTGGGGCATGGATATGATCGGCAAGATCAATCCTCCGTCAAGCAAAGGCCACATGTGGATCTTGGCCATCACGGATTATTTCACCAAATGGGTGGAAGCCGTCCCTATGAAGTCAGTAAGTTCAAAAGATGTTATCAATTTTGTGAAAGAGCACGTCATTCATAGGTTTGGGATTGCTCAGACTATCACAACCGATGGAGGTTCGGTTTTCACTTCTCACGAGTTCAGGGAGTTCTGTGAGGACACAGGGATTAAGCTGATTCGGTCATCTCCGTACTATGCTCAAGCAAATGGGCAAGCTGAAGCATCCAACCAGAGCCTTATCAAGCTGATCAAGAGGAAAATCGATGAGCACCCTAGACGTTGGCATGAGGTTTTATCAGAGGCTTTATGGGCTTATCGCATGTCATGTCATGGAGCGATAAAAACCTCGCCATACCATCTGGTCTATGGACAAGAAGCCGTGTTGCCTTGGGAAATTACGGCTGGATCGAGACGTGTCACCTTTCAGAGCGATCTGACGGCTGAAGAATATGCAACTTTGATGAGTGACAGTGTTGAAGATGTGACTGAGCTTAGGCTGTGGTCGCTTGAAAAAATCAAAGAGAACAAGGCCAAAGTAGCTCGTGCATACAACAAGAAGGTGAGACCTAAGGAGTTCCACGTTGGCGATCTGGTATGGGAAGCGGTGTTGCCGTTAGGAACTAAGGATGCAGCATATGGTAAATGGTCCCCAAATTGGCACGGGCCGTACAGGGTCGATCAAGTTTTAAGAGGGAACGCGTACATGCTGGAAGAGCTGGACGGCGTAAAATTCCCAGTGGCGGTCAACGGTCAACATCTCAAGAAATATTTCCCAAGCATGTGGGATGATGGACAGTAAAACATGGGGGCCGATACATGAAAATCGGCCAGGTACAAAAAGCACGTGAGATACTGGACAGCAAAAATGTGGGGGCCGATATCGAAAATCGGCCGAATAAGAGCAAAAATATATAGCCGATGCACGGTCATCGACTTTAGAGGTCTACACACATTACAAGCAGGTGCCAGTTTACACATACGAGCTACTGAAGAATGCCTCGAAGGCGTGGAAGGCGTCAGCACTGACACGATCCACCTCGGCGATCTCGGCTTCGTCATCTTCATCCTTGCCCGTCACTAGCTGCTTGCTCAGGGCACGTATGTCTGCCAGATCGGTCTTCAGTTGAGCTTTGAGGCCTTCCGCCTCGTGTTGGGAGCGGGCTATGGATTCTTCCTTGTCACGGATGAGCTGTTTAGTCACCCGGACCCTCTCCTCAAGGTCTTCCAGCTCCTTTTTCAAGGATGCGAGCTCGGCGGTGCTGACGGAGGTGTCAGTTTTAGCATCCAGAGACGCCTTTTTCTCATTAAGCTGCTGACATCTTTCTGCAATATCGGCTTTCAGCGGAAGTTGGGCGTGGCGTAGATGGATCCTTTCACGAGCTAATTTCACCCGTGGCCCGAAGAAGGACAGATTTGCAACTGACCAAAGCTTCACTTGCAATGCTACTGGAAGATGATCCTGAATTTCGGCAAGAACGCTCTTCACTTCCTCAGAACCCTCGATCAACTCCTCGATCGGGGAGGACAGCAAGGTTTTAAGACGTTGGAATTGAGGTGGAGCAATCCTGGCTTGTGGTTCAGCGTGGGCAACAGAGGGAGTTGGTTCGATGGATTCAGGGTCGAACGACAGCAAACCTGAAAGATCACAACTCTGACAGCCAGAAAAGCGTCAGTATGCGTCTAAACATACAAGGCCGGACCAAAAAACTTAAACGTACCTCTCCTATCGAGGGGATAGCCGATGAAGAGACCATCGGTTTGTGTATGGTCGCTGGAGGCTTGGCCGTTTCATCTACACCTTCGGGGATCCCCAGATCCGGCGTCAGCACGGCCCCGGCCTTCCCACTAGAAGCATCAGTTTCCTGTATAAAAGGTAATTTACCAGGGTAAAAAATGATGAATCGGCAGGAAAAAGGGAGTAAGGGGCAGAAGCACAAAAGATGAGGATTTTTCAGAACCTCTTGGCTCGATGAAGAGACTGGTGGTCCTTGACGAGCTCTCTTGGGACCCGATACTGGCCCAGCCTCGACTGGTGCTCGGGGGGCAGCAGGCTCAGGAACAGACCTTTTCCTAGAAGCCGATGATGGCACATCTGGCTGGCTCGGGGTGATGGTCCTCTGAGAATCCGTTGGGTTCGATTCTCCCTCATCGGGTTGTTCGTCCTCGTGGGAGGAATCTTCAATGGAATCCTGCAAAAGAAGGAAGGATGTTAGACATGAGCGCATCTGCCATAATGAAGAATAAGGAACTTAACTAAAAAAATGGGTCAGCCTACATGCGAGCTTTCTGGGGAAGGGCTCCGGTGCCTCAAGGTTTTCCTGGCAGCTACATTCCTCGTAGTCGTTCTTGTCTTAGTTGGAACCCGGGGGGCAGCTGGTGCTGAAGTTCCTTGCTTTTTAGAGGCCGATTGAGGTGTTATCGGCTGTTTCTGCATTATGACCTTTTTTAGAGGTGGCGAGTTTTTGCAGAAAAGGACCACAGGAGCTGGTGGAAAGAACTCAAAGGGGGAGCCATCACTGTGTGTAGGCTCAGGGCCATTTTGTTGCTGCAAAGAGAGAAATGGATTAGTAAAAGGATCAATTGCAAGCTGCATCAAGAAAATTTGCAAGTAGTAGTACCTGTTCCACGGGGACGTCGTAATCGGCATCAAGTTGTTTCAACAGCGGTCCCAGAGCTTTCCGGAAAACGTGGGTTTTCCACATCGTCCACCAGTCTTCGAAGCCGTCAGTTGACGAAGCGAAGGTGAGGTCATTTGGAATAGGGATGGTCAGAGCATCAAAGAAGGAGTAACACCTCTGACTGGTGAGAGGATCAGGCAGGTCGGCTCTGCACTCCGTAAGATGATGGAGAAAGAAGTGGGGAGCTACTTGTCCAAGGCCAAATTGGCGGGCTACTAAGACTGGCTGGTAGAATTCATACCCAGGTTTGATTATTCTGTTGGACGTACTCATGCCAACTGGAAGGAAACAGGGACGAATCACGGTGGAAAAGAGCTGCCGAGTGCTAGTGTCATCGGCAAAATTGTCCAGCCTAAAGGAAAGTGGATTTTCAAAGTGTTCCGATTCCTCCATATAGGGGAAGAAGGTAGGGTTATCCAGGCCCTGGAAGAAAGTGCTGAACCACTTGGATGCTTCCTGAGGGGATAACTTGCTGCCTGGCAGCCTGTACAAGGCTTGGCCATAACTAGTGCATCGGATCTGTTTCCCTTTTACATCAGGAAAGGTGCAACTCGCTAGGAGCGGGAAGTCTGGGATGTGGTTTTGAAAGTACAGCTGAGCCCATAACTGAATGAACCACCAAGGACCACCTGTTTTGATTGTTATGCCTGAGAACAGCTTAACAGACATCAATTGGAGATATCGATAGACCTCTCCAAGGAACAGTTTGCCGATACCAAGTTGAGTACCTTTGGCCAGTTCATGGGCTAAGGAAAGATAGTTTTTGGTTGGAGCAAGGGAAGGGCCACAGAAGATGAAATGCTCTAGCCAGAAGTTGAGAAAGGCTGTATGTTCTTTCTCTGAAACAGGGCCCTTTGTTTTCATATGGCGTTGGAGATAAGCACCCCAACTTGTACAGTCTGTTTTGGAAGACAGTTTGTAGGGGACTTTGGTCAGTTTGAAAGCAGAGGGACTGGGTGATGTAACATCCAGGCCAGTGATCATCACCACGTCTAGCAATGTTGGCGACATGGGGCCATGGCCAAACATAAAGCAGTTCAGAGCGTCAGACCAGAAATAGCCGATGGTTTTGAGAAGATTCTCGTGTTTTTCAAGAGGAGACAACGATAGGTGCAAGGCATCGGCTATTCCCAAAGTTTCCCATTGGGATTGGTAAGCTCTAGCTACCCTACTGAACCAAGAAACCCAATGTTCAGGGGGATTAGGCCAGGCTCGCAAGCAGTCGGCCCAAGAGTTCAGATCTAGGTCTTGGCTTACAAAGGGGATCCTATTTGCTTCGCAAGAAATCAGATGGGCAGGACTAGAATCTGAACGAGGGCCAAGACAGAGAGAATTTGGGAGAGAAGGATGCGGCAGTAGAATGTCTGAAACCTAGAAAAATTAATGGTGGAATAAAGGCATTAATTCAGGTGTTCGCCATTAAGTTCTAACATTGCGTTCAGACTGCGAGGGGTAGGCGTACCTTCAGACCGGAGACCTCTGGATTGGTGCTAGACGATTCTGCCATCTGGTTTGCCTGCGGAGATGGATCTATGCAGATTGAGGATTGAGGATTCTTGTTGCTATGAGCTCGATCTGGTTGGTGGGCAGTTGGGGATCTAGGTCGCCCTTTTTTGAAGGAAGTCGCAGGTTACCGTTTGAAACTAAGAGGTGGCCGTTTAGGTTTGCCTAAGTATGCGACTGAGTTGGACCCTGTCAACGATTTTGGGAAAGCCGATGTGCATCGGCTCTTTGAGTTGTAGTTTTGTTGACTGTGAGGACGTGACAAGGTGAAAGCCGATACGTTGCTATCGGCTCCTGGAACATCGACTTATGTTTGTTATCGACAAAATTGGGGCGGAAAGGCAATCTTCGAGAAACGAATTTTTTCATTCATTCATTCAAAAGAGGATTGCTTACAAGCGGCTGATGGATTACAAAAGGAAGATGAGGACTGCGAACTGCTCAAACGGATTTAAATAAGGGGAATATTGGAGAGACGGTTCAATGCCATAGCGGTTTCCCAGATTGCACTGCCAAAATCGTCAAATCATGCAGTGCGAAGGAGTCGAGAAGACAGGGCATCATGATGAAGGGGTGGCGTGACGATCCTGTTCTGCCACGCATTCTGTCAACGCGCAACCCGATAAAAAAAAAGAGGTGGCGAAGAAAAAATATCAACAGAGTGGTTTTGGAATTATTATTGCCAAAACCAGGGGGGCATGTGTTATCGCCATATTTTGGCCAAAGGAGGAGTTGGGCCGTAATCAAGATGGGCTTAGAAGATACGTATATTCAACGTGTTGTTAATCGGCCTTGTGCGTAGATTTGGGCTAAATTGCTCGTGCATCTTGTATCATAGTAGGTTTCGTTTCAGTTTAGGTAAAGATAGAGTTGTAGAGTTATTCCAAAAGTAGAGAGTCTCCGGACTATAAATATGTACCTAAGGTTATCGCGAAAAGGAGGACAATCACGTTCACAACAAACACAATCTCGGCGCATCGCCACCCCTTGTTTCTAGGGTTTTTTCTCGGGTAAGTGCCATGCTGCCTAGATCGCATCTTGCGATCTAGGCAGTATCTACTTATGCGTTATCTGGTGTTACTCGTACTGAAGCCTTGTTGATGGCGAGTAACATCATTATCATAGATTTGTTTGGGTTAGCATCAGTACTTTTCACTATGATTGTTTAGTTATGCTGCCTACAGCCATATCGCCGCCTTTGCACCTTTTCCCGGGGGTGAAGGTGGCGTCTTGCTTGATCTTTATTTAAGTCGATTTGATCTGTTATAGTTGTGCCTTGTTTTCCAAGGTTTAGTTTGATATCCCTATGATCAGGCCTTGCAAACGGGTTGAACGATCCAGTAATACGTAAGATATAGTTTATAGATCTTAGAGGGGACGTTCCGGGAATTGACGTTATGTTGGTTTTTAGGCTTTCTCTTGAAGGGAATATGCCCTGAGAGGCAATAATAAAGTGGTTACTATGTGTATTCCAAGTATATGATAGATGTTTATTTTGCATGCTATAATTGTATTAATACGGAAACGTTAATACATGTGTGTTTAATAAACAAACAGAAAGTTCCTAGTTATGCCTCTCTCATAAACTAGCTCGTTGATTAACAAGATGATCAAGGTTTCCTGATCATGGACATTGGATGTTGTTAATAACGGGATCACAACATTAGTGTAATGATGTGATGAACATTCATCCGAAGTATAGCATTACGATCAAAGTCATTGAGTTTATATTGCTATAACAACTTACGAAGTGATCATAGTCCTTAGACCATGAGATCATGTCAATCACTAACACCGGAAGAGTTTCTTGATAACATCAAACGTCACACCGTAACAGGGTGATTATAAAGATGGATTCAGAACTAACAAAGTGTTATGTTGAGGCTCATGGATCAAGAGTGGAATTTGTTCATCCCGATGACGGATAGATATACTCTGGGCCCTCTCGGTGATATCACATTGATTAGCTTGCAAGCAAGTGATTTGATCACTAGAATGTTATATCACAGGAACGAGAAAAGAGTGCATGTCGGTAACGAGATTAAACTAGGTATGGAGATACCGATGATCGAATCTCGGACATGTAATATATCGTGAAACAAAGGGATTAAGATACTAGCGTAAAAGGTTCCGACGATCACAAGAAAGTCATCGTTGAATGTGTGGGAGTCAGTATGGGTCTCCAGATCCCTCTTCTGATTATTGATCTGAGAGGGGTCTCTATCATGTCCGCATTATTCACGAACCGTAGGGTGACACACTTAAGAGACACCGACATCCAATTGGAGCAAAAGTTTCATGCCGAAAGAATGAACAAGCGCAGGAATTTATTTCACTAGATACCGAAACAGGTTTTCGGGTGAAATTGCATAAAGTGGTTATGCATGTGAAATAGAATTCTAGCAAGGGGTTATTTGTGAATGTTTGTCATTAAAGTAATTGACAAAATTCTGAATAAAATAAAAGAGTTTTATTTAATGAGAGTTTGCATTAAATTTGGTGGAAATTTAATGGGAATTTTGAGTGGACTTTTGAGTGGAGGGAATTTAGAGGAGTTTTGTGAGTGGAGTGTCCACCCACATGAAGAGGGGAGGGCAAGGGGGCAGCCCCCATGCGCCGGCCACCCCCTTGGGGTTCCCCCCCTCCTCCTATAAAAGGAGCCCCTCCTCCTCACTTGTCTCTTACACCTCCTCGTGAAGGATCTCTCTCCCCCTCTAGAATTTATCCCCCATGGTCTCGGACTAGCGAGATACATGTTCCCGGTGGCTATTCGGCAAGAAAGAGTTGTGCTTCCGCTGCATCGCTGGAGCGAGGAGGCGGAGGTTGCTCGGTGCCTCGAACGTGTGTGCGAACACGGATGCGCTGCTGATTTGCGGCGCTAGGACTTCCTCTCGATCTTGAGATCGGCAAGAGATCGTCTACATCAACCACGAGTTGAACTCGTTAAGCTTTGTCGGTCTTCAAGGGTATGTTCTCTACGGATATACATCCGCCCGTTGTTTGTATCTAGTATATATAGATCTTGGTATATAGTTCACATCGTAGGAAAATTTTTGTTTTCTATGCTGCGAACCCTACAGTGGTATCAGAGCCGGATCTATGCGTAGATACTTTACACGGGTAGTACACATATGAGTATGTGGGCGATGATGATCATGTTGTTGCTCCTTTGTTGTGATTTTGGATATTGGTGGCATAGTGGGATGAAGCGGCCCGGACAAACTTTACATGTCCTCGCACATGAGACCTGTTCCACGCTTGACATGCAACTAGTTTGCATAAGTGGCTAGCGGGTGTCTGTCTCTCCTACTATAGTCAATATCTATTTTGCAAGCGAGTTGTCAACAATTTGATTATCCTCGTTGTGGTTCATGTTCGTAGGTAAGAACGGTTCTATCTCGAAAGCCCTAAGCCACGTAAAACTTGCAATGGATAAATTAGAGGCGTCTAGTTTAGATTGTTGCTGGGCTAGTGTTATGATATGGTAGTGTTGTAAGTAGAAGTATGAGATGATACTCTTACAACACACATAGCGTGTAAAATCCATAGACCTTGGATTTACACATATAGGTATGATAGTGATCATACCATGATGCACATGATGGAGATCATCTGCGGGAACCATATAATTTCACTAATAAACATATGATGTTTGGTTGCATCTTATATTGCTTGTTTAGCGCTTTGTCAAGCATAATAAGATGATCCCTCATTTAAATATCAAGATAAGAATGTGTTCTTCCTTTAGTATGCACCGATTATGTTTTCGTCGCTCCAAGACATCACGTGATGATCGGGTGTTCTTGGATCCACGACCATATTTCGGGTGTAAAACAGTTACACACGCAAATACTAAGGTTCTAACTTGGCGAGCCTAGCATGTACAGACATGGCCTCGGAACACAGACCGAAAGGTTAAGCATGAGTCATATAGTTGATATGATGCCCATTTGATGCTCGCCTTTGAAGCTATACCAACTCACGTGATGATCGGACTTTGTGTAGTGGATTTGGTTCATGTAATCACCAAAAGGACACGAGGGATGTCGCTTTTGAGTGGGAGTTCATTCGTAATATAGATTAGTTGAACTCGATCTATCATACACTTAGTCTAAACTTTACAAATTCTGTTGTAGATGGCACCACCTGCTTTTAATTTCAATGCGTTCATGGAGAAAGAGAAACTAGCAACGAACGGTAGCAACTTTACTGAATGGGCCATGAATTTGAGGATTCTCCTCTCTGCTGCACAAAAGCAATATGTGCTAGAAGCGCTGTTAGGCCCCCCACCTTTTGATGATGCCCCTGACGAGGAGAAGAATGTCTATCAGACTCGTCAGGAGGACCACAACTTAGTTCATTGCGGCATATTGTATGGGCTAGAGCCGGAACTTCGAAAGCGTTTCGAAAACGGCAATGCATTTGATACAATGGGTGAGTTGAAAATGATTTTCGACACACATGCTGCTGTAGAGAGCTACAATGCTTCAGAAAAGTTCTTTAGCTGCATGATGGAAGAGCACAGCTCCGTTAGTGAGCATGTACTCAAGATGTCGGGTTACGCCGATAAGCTTGTGTCCTTGGGAATAACGATTCCCATTGACTTAGGCATCCATCGTGTTCTGCAGTCTCTGCCACCTAGCTATAAGAGATTCGTGATGAACTATAATATGCAAGGCATGAAGAAGTCTCTCCCCGAGCTTCTGTCAATGCTTAAAACTGCAGAAGTGGAGATCAAAAAGGAACATCAAGTGTTGATGATCAATAGGAACACTGGTTTCAAGAAAGACAAGAAGGAAAAACGGAAGGGAAGTAAGGGCGGCAAGCCTGTTGCCGCGCCTGAAAAGAAACCCCGAGTTGGACCTAAGTCTGATTCCGAGTGCTACTATTGTAAGGGGAATGGCCACTGGAAGCGCAACTGCCCCAAGTATCTGGCAGACAAGAAGGCCGGCAAGGCAAACAAAGGTATATATGATATACATGTTATTGATGTGTACTTGACTAGTGCTCGCAGTAGCACCTGGGTATTTGATACCGGTTCAGTTGCTAATATTTGTAACTCGAATCAGGGGCTGCGGAACAAGCGACCGCTAGCAAGGGGTGAGGTCAAGATGCGTGTCGGCAATGGATCAAACGTTGATGTAATCGCCGTCAGAACGCTGCCTCTCCACTTACCGTCGGGATTAGTCATAAACTTAAATAAATGTTATCTGGTGCCTGCACTGAGCATGAACATTGTATCTGGATCATGTTTGATGCAAAGTGGTTATTCATTTAAATCTGAGAACAATGGTTGTTCCATTTATATGAATGAAATCTTTTATGGTCATGCACCGATGATGAATGGTTTATTTCTGTTAGATCTCAATGATAATGTTACACATATTCATAATGTTGATGCTAAAAGGATTAAACTTAATGATGATATATCCGCATATATGTGGCACTGCCGTCTAGGTCATATTGGCATTAAACGCATGAAGAAGCTCCATTCAGATGGACTTTTCGAATCACTTGATTATGAATCATTTGATACATGTGAGCCATGCCTTATGGGCAAGATGACTAGAACGCCGTTTTCCGGTTCAATGGAACGGGCAACAGATTTATTGGAAATCATACATTCTGATGTATGTGGTCCAATGAGTGTGTCGGCGCGAGGTGGATATCGTTATTTTGTTACTTTCACGGATGATTTGAGTAGATACGGTTATATCTACTTGATGAAACACAAGTCTGAAACCTTTGAAAAGTTCAAGGAATTTCAGAATGAAGTGGAAAATCATCGTAATAGAAAGATCAAATTTCTACGGTCTGACCGTGGAGGTGAGTATCTAAGTTACGAGTTTAGCACTCACATGAAAGAGTGTGGAATTGTTTCACAACTCACACCTGCCGGAACACCACAGCGAAATGGTGTGTCGGAACGTCGTAATCGTACTTTATTAGATATGGTTCGATCAATGATGTCTCTGACGGACTTGCCGTTGTCATTTTGGGGTTATGCACTAGAAACTGCTGCATTCACTTTAAATCGGGCACCATCTAAATCCGTTGAAAAGACACCGTATGAATTGTGGTTTGGAAACAAACCTAAGCTGTCATTTCTTAAGGTTTGGGGATGCGATGTTTATGTGAAGAAACTTCAACCGGATAAACTCGAACCCAAAGCGGAAAAATGCGTCTTCATAGGATACCCTAAAGAAACTATTGGGTATTCCTTCTATCACAGATCCGAGGGCAAGGTTTTTGTTGCCAAGAATGGATCCTTTCTAGAGAAAGAGTTTCTCGCGAAAGGTGTGAGTAGTCGGAAGGTAGAACTCGAAGAGGTTGTGGAACCTTCTCTTCAAAGTATGGCGAGTAGCGAAGCGCCGGAAGTTGTTCCGGAGTTGGCTCCACCTGTTGAAGAGGGAACTAATGATAATGATCATGAAACTCCGAAAGAGAGTACTACCGAACCTCGCAGGTCAAACAGGACGCGTGCAACTCCCGAGCTGTACGGAAATCCTGTCATAAATTTCATGGTTGATGAAAACAATGACCCTGCGACGTATGAAGAAGCGATGATGAGCCCGGATTCCAACAAATGGTTAGAAGCCATGAAATCCGAGATGGAATCCATGTATGAAAATCAAGTTTGGAACTTGGTGGAATTACCTCACGACCGAAAGGCCGTGGAGAACAAATGGATTTTCAAAAGGAAAACTGATGCTGATGGTAATGTGACCATCTATAAAGCTCGACTTGTCGCAAAGGGGTTTCGACAAATTCAAGGAGTTGACTACGATGAGACTTTCTCTCCCGTAGCGATGCTAAAGTCAGTTAGGATTATGTTAGCAATTGCTGCATATTTCGATTATGAAATATGGCAGATGGATGTCAAAACCGCGTTTCTCAATGGTAATATTGAAGAAGAGTTGTATATGATACAACCAAAGGGTTTTGTCGATCCTAAGGATGCTAACAAGGTGTGCAAGCTTCAGCGATCCATCTATGGATTGAAGCAAGCATCACGAAGTTGGAATCTCCGCTTTGATGAGGTGATCAAAGAGTTTGGATTTGTCCAAACTTATGGAGAAGCTTGTATTTACAAGAAAGTGAGTGGGAGCAATGTGGCATTTCTGATATTATATGTGGATGACATATTATTGATCGGAAATGATATAGAACTTTTAAACAGTGTTAAAAGTTATCTAAATAGCAAATTTTCAATGAAGGACCTAGGTGAAGCGTCATACATATTAGGCATAAAGATCTATAGAGATAGATCTAGGCGCCTAATAGGGCTATCGCAAAGTACATACCTTGATAAGATTTTAAAGAAGTTTAAAATGGACGGAAGTAAGAAGGGGTTCTTACCTATGTTGCAAGGCAAGACATTGAGTAAGACTCAAAGTCCGGCTTCGGCGGAAGAAAGAGAGATAATGGACAAAGTCCCCTATGCTTCAGCCATAGGCTCTATAATGTACGCCATGCTATGTACAAGACCGGATGTGGCACACGCTATTAGTTTGACTAGTAGGTACCAATCGGATCCAGGTTCGGAACACTGGATAGCGGTCAAGAATATCCTTAAGTACTTACGAAGAACTAAGGATATGTTTCTTGTATACGGAGGTGAAGAAGAGCTCGTCGCTAAGTGTTATGTCGACGCTAGCTTTGACACCGATCCGGATGACTCTAAGTCTCAATCCGGATACGTATTTCTCATGAATGGCGGAGCGGTTAGTTGGAGGAGCTCCAAACAACCTGTGGTAGCGGGATCAACAACGGAGGCCGAATATGTTGCTGCTTCGGAAGCGGCTCAGGAAGCAGTTTGGATGAAGGAGTTCATATCCGAACTAGGAGTTGTGGCAAACGCGTTGGACCCAATGGTGATCTATTGTGACAACAATGGTGCCATTGCCAATGCCAAAGAGCCAAGGTCTCACAAGCATTCCAAGCATATTAAGCGCCGGTTTCACTCCATCCGCGAGCATGTCAAGGATGGAGATATAAAGATTTGTAAAGTACATACGGATCTCAATGTAGCAGATCCGTTGACTAAAACTCTCCCTAGAGCAAAACATGATCAACACCAGAACTCAATGGGTGTTAGATTTATCACTATGTAACTAGATTATTGTCTCTAGTGCAAGTGGGAGACTGAAGGGAATATGCCCTGAGAGGCAATAATAAAGTGGTTATTATGTGTATTCCAAGTATATGATAGATGTTTATTTTGCATGCTATAATTGTATTAATACGGAAACGTTAATACATGTGTGTTTAATAAACAAACAGAAAGTTCCTAGTTATGCCTCTCTCATAAACTAGCTCGTTGATTAACAAGATGATCAAGGTTTCCTGATCATGGACATTGGATGTTGTTAATAACGGGATCACAACATTAGTGTAATGATGTGATGAACATTCATCCGAAGTATAGCATTACGATCAAAGTCATTGAGTTTATATTGCTATAACAACTTACGAAGTGATCATAGTCCTTAGACCATGAGATCATGTCAATCACTAACACCGGAAGAGTTTCTTGATAACATCAAACGTCACACCGTAACAGGGTGATTATAAAGATGGATTCAGAACTAACAAAGTGTTATGTTGAGGCTCATGGATCAAGAGTGGAATTTGTTCATCCCGATGACGGATAGATATACTCTGGGCCCTCTCGGTGATATCACATTGATTAGCTTGCAAGCAAGTGATTTGATCACTAGAATGTTATATCACAGGAACGAGAAAAGAGTGCATGTCGGTAACGAGATTAAACTAGGTATGGAGATACCGATGATCGAATCTCGGACATGTAATATATCGTGAAACAAAGGGATTAAGATACTAGCGTAAAAGGTTCCGACGATCACAAGAAAGTCATCGTTGAATGTGTGGGAGTCAGTATGGGTCTCCAGATCCCGCTTCTGATTATTGATCTGAGAGGGGTCTCGATCATGTCCGCATTATTCACGAACCGTAGGGTGACACACTTAAGAGACACCGACATCCAATTGGAGCAAAAGTTTCATGCCGAAAGAATGAACAAGCGCAGGAATTTATTTCACTAGATACCGAAACAGGTTTTCGGGTGAAATTGCATAAAGTGGTTATGCATGTGAAATAGAATTCTAGCAAGGGGTTATTTGTGAATGTTTGTCATTAAAGTAATTGACAAAATTCTGAATAAAATAAAAGAGTTTTATTTAATGAGAGTTTGCATTAAATTTGGTGGAAATTTAATGGGAATTTTGAGTGGACTTTTGAGTGGAGGGAATTTAGAGGAGTTTTGTGAGTGGAGTGTCCACCCACATGAAGAGGGGAGGGCAAGGGGGCAGCCCCCATGCGCCGGCCACCCCCTGGGGTTCCCCCCCTCCTCCTATAAAAGGAGCCCCTCCTCCTCACTTGTCTCTCACACCTCCTCGTGAAGGATCTCTCTCCCCCTCTAGAATTTATCCCCCATGGTCTCGGACTAGCGAGATACATGTTCCCGGTAGCTATTCGGCAAGAAAGAGTTGTGCTTCCGCTGCATCGCTGGAGCGAGGAGGCGGAGGTTGCTCGGTGCCTCGAACGTGTGTGCGAGCACGGATGCGCTGCTGATTTGCGGCGCTAGGACTTCCTCTCGATCTTGAGATCGGCAAGAGATCGTCTACATCAACCACGAGTTGAACTCGTTAAGCTTTGTCGGTCTTCAAGGGTATGTTCTCTACGGATATACATCCGCCCGTTGTTTGTATCTAGTATATATAGATCTTGGTATATAGTTCACATCGTAGGAAAATTTTTGTTTTCTATGCTGCGAACCCTACATCTCTAAGATTAGTTTTCTACTATCTTTTGTATCTACCAGGCTCAATTACGTGTAGGATGTTCCAGTCATGAGGTGAAAACGTTAAACTGTCGTAGATCGATTTAGCTTGTATTGATGAAGCAAAACACCCCATGTTATAGTAGATTTGATGCAGAACCATGGGATAATCGGCTCTAAGAACCGATTCACAGGGAAACCTGGGAGCCGGTGACGGCTCGAATTTTACATGTGTTTGTTTGCCATGCAGGAAAACAATCGAAGCAATCTTTCACCTTCCTGATCAGGTATAGGTCAGGTGGCACGCCCTCGAACCAAGCCAGGGCGCGTGCCGGAGCTTTGCGGGCCGTTGCCCGAGGGACCAGGGCCCACCAGCCGCTCTGGGAGCCTCCCGGCTCTTCGTGTTGCTCGTCGCTGCTCGCCGGTGAGTTTTGGCAGGCAACAATCGCTCAAAACATGACCGACGCAAAAGCAGACCTTTTATCATATGCATGGAATGATTACAGTAAGCACTTCATGGGTTCTTATTGCTCAGAAGACGACGATCACAAAAAGATACTTTTATAGCATATATGCACACATCGATTACATTAAACACTCAGATACAAAGCTTCGCAAAAAGTGTAAACGATATGCGAGAAAGCAAACATTTCACACGACGATTACAATAGACGCCAAATTACAGTGCTATGGAAGCATGTACTGCTAATGGCACAACAAGTAAAAAACATATATAAAGACTATACAACACACACAAAGGCTCTATACATGCTAAATTCCATGATCGGAGCTAGATGACCTTTCTTCCTACTTGGCCGCTCCATACCCTCCTGGTGATCATCCTGTTTTCACCACCATGTGTCATAGACGTCCGCTAACCATGACGCCGGACGTAGCAGCCGCTGTAAAGATCGATGAGATGCATCGTAAAAAAATGCGTCCGAAGGCGCTTTTGTAGAGGCCGCCTACACATGAGGCAACTGCTAGAAAAGCATCGTCTCATTAGCGGGTGATGAGGAGACGAAAAAACATGAGCGAAAAGGAACAGAGCATCCACGAAGCATGGGAAAAACCGCAGGAAATGCCATGCTGCTTGGTGACATCAGGGCGTCTAACGCCGAATAGGTGAAGCACCTCTGGCGAGGTGGAGTGAGTAGCCACATCGAACAACCACATACTGGCCCGCTCGTAACCCTACCGAAGCAGCCAGCAAACTCGAGGAAAGGAGCAGGACATGAGGAGGCGAGCTAGAGGGAAGAAAACTAAGCGAAAAAATGGATTGAATACTGAAGGAGACACACACCGAGGTGTTTATATACAAGAGGTGAGATACATGCTGGAGGTGCGCGTAAGGTCAGGACCCACCATACGACCTTGCCGCAAGCATCCGCGGATGACAAGGGTTTCCGCTGCATGAACAGGACCCGCCATACGACCTTGACACGAGGATCCACATATGTCCAGAGTTTCCGACTTCCATCTAGCTCTCAGTCATGAGTACATGTGGACGGCGGGGGTTTCCACTTCCACATCAGATCCCGGTGATGAGAACCCACGTAGGGCGAGAGTTACCGCTTCCAAGTCGGCCCTCGGCAATGAGAACCATCGGAGGGCGAGAGTTTTCACTGCCACGTCAGTGTTGATGGGCCCCATGGCCCAGAGGGTGTGGTGTGCCTGTCTCCCTCGAAACATCTCTCACTTAGGGCATCGTTACCCACAGTCGTTGACACGTGGCCCAGGGGACGGGGCGCAACCCACCGTCCGGTGACCTAGGGCAGGAGAGGCCATGCGAGCTCTCGGTGGCAGGGAAAACTGGGTGGTGGGGCCCGCCTCCCAGGGAGTTTTGGGCTTCGTCGCGATGTCGCCACGCGTTCTCCCCGTCATCCATTCCACGGCCTAAAAAAGGGATTGTTTGTATATGAGTTAATACCAACTTTTATTGATGGAAAGATTTAATTCTGTAATAAATATCCTACAAGATATCGGTAATTATTATAAATATTTATACACATATCTTATAGATATTGTGCAAATAATAATGATTAATATTCAGATCTTCTAGATAATTACACAATTAAAGAGTACATCTTGCTAGCCATACTTTTGCAAGATCCTTATAAATAGACCTAATATCACCCCATGTAATATCCTCATAAGCATAAAAACCCGTTGTAGCATATGCATCTCCACATTTCATAGTTTTATACTAAAACCTCTTGATCTTGTTAGGTGTTATGGATCCAGATGGCTCATATCCTAAAAAATTCAGCTCTATCAAAAGTGCGGATAACTTTTCCCCATTGCATGAAGTATTTAGAGGCACGACAGCCATGCCAGTCTCCAATGATCATGAAGACCTTAAGTACTCTTCACCACATTCATCTTCGATGGGGAGCACGCAATCTATCACTCAGGTATTGCAAGAAGCTACCATGATGTTAATTAGTAGAAAAAAAATTCCATGATGCCATACCAAAGAAATGTAGCCCTTTAGCACCGACTACATTAAATGTGGTAAATAACATTTCATCTCAGGCCAATAGTACGGAAATCTCTCATATCCAACAAGAAATCATCACACGCCAAGACTTCCTCAGAAACCCTATTGGGCACTACTTCGACTCATCTCAGCAAATGCAAATTTTGTCCATGGAGCCTCCGTCATTCACATCCTTACTCCAAGAAGATCCTATTGCAGTTGTTCATGCCCACCTTAACACTATTGGAGGACTAGATGAAGGTCCAATCTATGAGATGCCCACCAAGCGTGTTTCTGAGGTAATCTCACTGCCATTTGAATTTATATGTTCTCTTCAAAATAGTCACCCCTTCGTTCACTCACCAAGTACTATACAATATTAGCAGGTACAACATGAGATGTTATCCCGTGGAAATCCTGATGGTGTGCCTACCCCTCTTGTTCCATCTGCGAGATCCACGCAAGCCCCAAGAGAAGAGAAGAACCCTGTAGGTGCCTCAAATAAAATTTCGGATAGTGCTACTTATCATGGATCTACGACCTCACGTAGGTACACATGCAAGATTTGCAATTCCACATTCAACTCACCTCAAGCCTATGGTGGTCACATGAGTTCCCATAGCAAAGCAAGGAAGAAAAACCAGCTGGTTTGAATTTCCCATGTTAGCTCGGCATCCCATGACTAATATTAATGCGACAAATATTTAGGACGGATGAAGTCATAGAGGTTCGAGCAAAATGGAGAAAAAATATTAAGTTTCTTTATTTTCTAAAGTACAATAAATCGCAAGAAGAACATCGGAGTGGAAAGTATGTTGTGTAGGTGTGAAACAACATAGCAGTCCTTGCTTGACTAATTTGTGTTCTTATTTCCCTATGTAACTTGCGGACTCATAATCGATGGTTTTGTAATATGTTGGTTTCTTTCACATTTGATTGTTGTTGAAACCATCTTTTTCAATAAAGATTTGTTTGAACCAGATAAGATGAATGTTTTCTATTGTATTTGTTACTCCCTCTATCTCAAAATAGATGTCTTAGATTTATCAAAAATTTGATGAATCTAGACACTTTAGTATATAGGTTCATCTAAATTTTTACAAATCTAAGATATCTATTTTGAGACAGAGGGAGTATTATTAATTAAAGTTCAATACCGGCTTGAAAATAGTTCATTATATAAAGTGACAAACCATATTTTCCTTAATGATTAGCTTCATTATAGCGATAACCTAGATATGACATGGATGATCAAATGCCATCGCCACCTATGGACTAAAACAATTCATCAGTTTTTCTTAAAACTAGCATTAGAATTCGACATACCTTTGCCCAAGAAATCGTAGGTAAAAAATAGAATAAATAATAAATACATTCTACATCTATAGATGTTGAACATTAGAAGAACAAAAGAATTTGAAGCTTATAAACAATTATGCACTAGGGAACCAATGATAAGAAAAGTAGGTACACAGTTCAATGTTGTGGGCCCATAGGAGAAACAGACCTCATATAAGTGTGCTTTTGTATTGGCCAGCATGGTTATCCATGTATTATTAGTTGTGAGAATAATCACCGCAATTAGTGCTGACCCGGACCCTTGAATAGACGCCTGAGGCGCTCTCGTCACCCCGATGGCGACGGGCGCCGCCACCGCCCCGACCTCCTCCCTCTCCCTTCCTCCCTCCTCCCTCCAGCACCACTACCGGCTTGGGTCGCTAGGCTTCTCCCAGGCGGCGCCGGCATGCTTCTCCCCGCGTCGTGAGGGAGGGTCGGGGCTCTCCCCATCCCGGCGGTGGCGCTCCTAGGGAGCTCGCGGTTCGGCATCAAGCCGGGTGGTTCCTGGTGGTGGTGCTCCTTCTCGGAGGTGGGGCGACGGCAGCAAAGGCCTGCAGCGGTGGTATGCACCGATAGGGATCTCCCGGCCCAGATCTGGACCCCTCAGGCCCCATCTGGGCCTGGGTGGGCCAGCAGGTCAACTGTCTACCTTTCCTCCTGGAGATGGTGGCGTGGATTACTGCTCGGACTGGGGACGTTGGTGATGCGACATGCCCGCTGCAGCATGGCAGATGGGGCTTTACGGGCCCTTTCTAGGATGGTCGGGCCCTCCTGGGCCTAGTGTGCCCTGTCTGCTCTGTCCAGTCGGCTACCGCCTCATAGTGGTGAAGGTCGTTCCCTCCCGCGTGTCTGCTGGACTCGCGTCCCTCGTCCGGTGATGTCCAATGCCTCCGTCTTGCAGGCCAGTCTCCAGGGAACACAAAGCGACGATGATGATGATTGCGGGATCATGGTGGCGTATACTAGTGGACGGCAAGTCTGGTGGCGGTGGTCCATTGCGCCCGGGGTTTTGTGGCAGGGGATCAGGAGAAATCTTTGTCGGGCCAGTCTGACACCGTCGCGATGCCGCCCTTGAGTGGCGCCTTTCCTTCCTAGAGGGCGATGTGGGTATCCCTCTCCACTTTACCCGGCGTGCCAGGGGAAACCCTAGGGCCACTACGCTGGTCCGGACAGCGGCGCCGTGTTGACGACTTCCCTCTCGTAGGTGTTGTTTGGTAGTTGCGGACTGCCTGGAGCGTGGTGGGACAAAGTCAGAGGGCGCAACGGTCTGGGGTCCTCGTCGTTTAGTTGCTTCGTCGCTAGCTTCATTTCTTTTCTTTTGGGCATGTTGTTATTGTTGGCCCAGCGTTTTCTTGGCTTCGAACTTTTGTATCGTGTGGTTGGTTGCTATATTAATATAGCGGGACAAAATCCTGATTCGAGAATAATCACCGCATGGCTGAATCAACTAATAAACAAGAGCAATGTTGTTTCCTGAGATTTATTTTCTAAGTGTACAAAAAAGGCATCTCACACTAGGTTGCTTATGTACACTTGTCTTTAAAATAGGGGGTCAAATTATCCAAACTAGTGTCCTTAATAAATATATGCCTTGCCTTTATCTCCAAGTTGATGGTAATCCAATATAGTAATGAGATCAGAACAAACTAATTTAATATCCCTAGTGGGTTTAAACTTAAGGTTCCACTATCTATTTTCTTATCCATGCACAAGTAGGTTTAAACAGATATTGGACATCATAGAAACATCCCTCGTACTCATATGTAGCCATGTAATATCTTGGATAGAAGTAAAGCATTTCGGGGAGACATAACAATTTTGTTGGATAGACGCCTCTTTCTAAGTAAGGTCGAGGGGACTGCATCAACTCCTAAACACGAAGTCAGACCACTTTCGCAGGATGTCATCCTACGGTGGATTCTTTTATATTCAGCCAAGGACCAAGAATGTCAAAGAAAAATAATCTTGGAATGTTTCCCTAAAACTTGAAGTCAGGGAGCTCCCTACGGTATGACAAGTTTCAAAGGAAGAACGACAATATCTGGGGGCTAGAGAAGATTTCGCGTACATCTTGGGAGATTTATTTTTGGATACACGCATTTTTCAGTATAAAATATGCTATACCATCCATGATACAACTTGAACATGTACAAGTACATGGGATTCTTCGAGAACACTTAATACCGGTTTTAGATGGAAAGGACTTATGTGTGGAAAAGAAAGAGAGAGCATGGAACTAGAATTTAAACCGACTAGGATTTGTATTTCTAGTATTGAACTGAACCGCCAAGAAAGGCAGGGCAGATATTTGGAAGATCTCGTGGCGACAGAAAAATCAAGCAATATTAGACCTACTTAAGACATGGGCTTCATAAACCCTAGATTCTTGGTGGGATCAATCTAGGGTTCATAGTTTTAGCCACTATATACACTATTTTTACTATAAGAAAATATTGCAAGGAAAAGCATAGAGTTGATACTCGTTATTGGGGGAATGTACCTGGGGAAATCGTGTCTCCTTGCTCTTCACTTCATTAGAGTTTCTCCTATGATCATTGTCTCACTTTACCCATTGATGATTACCACGATGTACATTCAGTATATGCAACAAGAGTAGTTTGCACTTCCGTAGTAAAAATGTTCTTAATTATTTCTTTATAGAATTGCATGATTACTCAAAGTTGTGGAATCACTCAAACAACACCAACATATACAATAGCTATTAAACTCCATCATCAGGCTAACAATATTCTGTTAAGACATTGAACATTAGAGTAACTATTGTACTTTTATGGTTTAACCTAACATCTAAGATAAATGGAAGCCAAGTTTATCAAAAAGTCTTTATGACTATAAAAAGCTGAAATAAAAAATCGGCAATTATGTAGAATATGGTGGCTATGAAGATGACTAGTTGATGTATACAAATATTTTATCTATTGATATTTTGGATTCAACATTGAGTTTCAGCCCTCTACCACTCCAAAGACATAGCCATGTGAAGAAAATTATTTTTACACATTAAAATTACTACATAAAAAATGCACCTTATAACTCATTCTTTACTCGGTTTAAACGCCCACCAAAATGATATGGTATTCGTGACATTATCCATGAAAGTAATCTAGAATATTACTTTATACTAGATTGTAATATAATAAGTTTGACATGAAATGTCCGTTTAAGACAAGTTTCTATTCAGTTTTGTCATGATTGTAAAATATGTAGTTCGGAACTTAAATACTTCTCATTTGGTATAACTGCACTAATACATTACATGCCACAAACTCAATATACAATAAGAACCTGGTACAATCTTAAACATGAATTTCTTTATAATGGATTAAGAATTAAGTCAGAATCCTGAAAATATGACGTCTTATTTCATTTATCAATTGAGTAACCAATAAAGTTGTATATGCTCAATCTTTGTGTCTCTATTTTCCCATGAAGAAATAAGAGTATATAACTCCCGCAAGTACTATGTTAGAGACACTTCATTCCTAATTTGTTGTGTCACGTATAAATTTAAATTTAATATCTACTAAAGTAACAAACCCAAAAGTAGATTTATAAGGCTCTGTTGGTTCTAGCCACGTGAACATCTTACATAAGGTATACATTTTGTTAAGTCACTTTGTTAAAAAGAATTAAATTAATGATTGTTCTTAAAACAATATTCAAAAGCAGAGACTAGTATTAAGATTTCTAGAAATCGTCTTTGTAGTTCTTAATTTTCCCTAAATTAAATATAGATTTGTAGCAATCACTAGGAGATTCAGTGATAAATTAAATAGAAAATAATTGATCTAGATTTAAGGGAAAGGGAAACCAGATCGAAAACCTCACAAGTGTCGATTTACAAAATGTGAAAATCATGATGCCATACGTACTACTCTCAATCTCAATTAAAAAGACGCTCGTGCAACAAGTAATCCAAGCTCCAAAGATTCAAGCAGGAGGGAAACCAATCCCCATGTTCATATGGCATGTCAAATTTGTTAAAAAAATATGGCATGTGAAAAAGCATCATCAATCTCCATATTTCCTATGACACATAAAGTCATGGGAGGAGCCAACGGGTGTGCCGCTTATGCCCTAGCACTTAAAAGAGAAAAAATAGAAAAAAAATCATGATCAGCTGGGCACTGCTACCCGCCATATGCTACAAAACGATTTTTCGCTTAAAAGAGAGAACTAGGGGAGATAAGCTCAAATGACCTGGCCGTTAGTAATCAAATCCCATAAGAACATCTTTAATAGACTCCTTACAAACCGTGGATCCTTAAAATAACCATCATTTTACCGTTTTTGTTGTTGAATTGTCAAAAAACGAGATAAAAAGTGGTGACATTGCATCAATTTTGCAAAAATATGAAGCGGATAATTTTGTTATTTATATTGTACATTTTGCTAAAAATATTTGAGATAGGACAGACCCTCCAAAAATTTCATGGATCCGCCACTGCATAGAGTGGTTTGTTATAGACCTCACAAGACACAAATAAACATTCAAGAACATTGCATTTTATATATCAGTGGCATGTTTTCACAAGCACATCAACGTCATAATAACGGAATAATATTCAACCTCGATGTAGCTTAACTCTCTAATAACTTAGCAAGCGTGTCTGTCATGATACCCATCATAAAATTTAGCCTTTGGGTCAAACATCCTGAAGGTGATTGTCGCTCTTCTACATTTCCTTCTTCTACTGCTCTATGGTCAACCTCCTATTAGAGCATCTCTAACCGAAAGCCAAAAGCCTTTAGAGGATAAAATTTCGGGGGCTAACGGCCGGAGACGCCTCAAGCCAATCCTCAAGCGGCCGTTAGAGGAGAATATTTTTAGTCCCGGCCCTCTGTGGCCCCTAAATAGAGCCGCCCACTGCCGCTGGACTAAAATTTTAGTCCTCCACATGCGCCTCCACCTCTCTCCCTGCACCGTCGTATCTCCACCGCCGACCCATTGTCGACCGCTCTGGTGGCCAGATCCGGCCGCCCCCGACTCGTCGTAGGCTCTCCCGACCATCCTACGTTCTTCCTCGACCCGCCGGTAGCCTATTTCGCCGGAATCAAGCAGTGCAATCTCGAGCAAATCCGCCGCCGCCCCCAACGGAATCAAGTCACCGCGGTCAGGATTCTTCGAGGTACCGTCATGCTCCCGCTCCTCCCCACCTCCGGCATGGCTTCTTCCTCCAAGCACGGGTGCAACTCGCCAGATTTAGGGTTGAAGGACCTCGTGCGGGCAACCGCACCAACACAGGCACCGACTTCTTCTCCGACGGTGGCAGCAACACGTGAAATGGCTTCTGCTCCGAAGGTGGCAGCAGCACCTGCACCTCCAAGGTGTGTTTCTCAACCTATTTTTCTTAGTGAAATCTCCTAAATTTCGTCGGATAAAGCCAATGCATGTTCGTTTAAATTTGTAGCAAGGTGATGAAGAGACAACCACCATGGAGTGAGGATGAGGACAATGATTTGTATTTCGCATGGCATCATCAAACACTTGTTGGAGCTAAGAAACCGCTTAAGAAATTTTAGGAAGAGATCCATAACAACTTCAATCAAAGAACTGGTGGAGAACTGGAGATGTTTGGTCCTTAACATCGATGATGATCGGTAGCACAAGCTAGTAATGCGCCACAATCATGACGACTATTATCACATAGAAAATAATCTGTAGATGGTGGAGAACCCATCTCTGATGGTTCTAGTGATGAGGTAGAAAAACCCAACTTGTCGGGTTTATGGTGATTGTATTAATTTGTATGACTTATGCACTATGAATCTACTTAGGTTATATTTTGTCATGTATTCATGTGCTTAAATTTGCAAATTTGGTTGAGAAACATCTATAGTCCTCTAAGTAGTTGGGGTTAAAATCTACGGTTCCAAATTTGGAGGATAAAATATATGATTTTAAGCTTAAGGGAGGCCTTTTGTTCTCTAAGTTTTTGGATTTCGTTAGATATGCTCTTAAGGAATTAACGGAGGTAGAAGCATTTTGAATAACTAGATGTCCCGTATGTTGGGACATAAACTTAGAGCAAAGAATAAAATACCATATATTATATAACATGTGATGGCAAACAATGTGAAGAAATACAATGTGTGTATACATTATGGGTACATCAAAGGTTGTTTGCGGCATTGAGAATAATGTCCAAGTCATCTAAAAAACTAAGAATTAAAAAACAAGCATGTTACACTTATGAACATTTTGTACTATTTTTAAACCAAAGATTGAATTTTGAATGGTTTGTATTATTGTGTTTTTATCAAGATCTTTAAAATAAGACCATTTTCAAAAAAGTATTTTCTTAAGTTTACTGAATATTAAAACCATAAAGAGACATGTGTGACACGAAAATGACACCATAATATAGAATATATACATCACAACAAAGTTGAATCTCATCTCAAATATAAGATCCAGAGAAAAATCAAGATGAAACTATATGCACACTTATGCAAATACAATGAAATAAATATGAATAAAATAATTAAAATGATCAAAAAGTGCCTTTAAGTCCCGAGTTCTACTATAATATTTAAAAAAATCATATTTGCAAGTTTCAGAAAAATCTAAAAACTATTTTCTAAACATATTCAATGTTATAACCTACAAACATGTAAAATCATAACCCAAATTTTTTATTAAAATGAAAAATCTGATAATATTTGGAACTTTTGTCACTTGTGTAGCTCATAATTATGTTGCCACGCAGGTGCACGGTCACGCTGCAACGATGAGGGTCAACAAGATACCGACCTACTGGAGATTAGAGGGTGCCCAGAATCCCGTCCCCCCCCATCCACCCACAACCAGGCTGGCATGTGAAGTTTAATCTCTTTATGGTTGGATTATGTTCTCCTATGAATGTCGGATGGTAGTTTATGTTCAACTGGTTTGTCTTTTTTCTCTTTGGTTGTAAAAGACTACTTTGTTCTGTTATCTAATGGTAGTAATAATAGAACCCGACTCATAGTTTTCGTATGGAAAAAATAAGTATTTGAAATTGGAATTTTGCACATTTATGGTATTAAAAGTTTTAGAGTGATTGGCATTTTTAATAATCGTCCACATGGCTCGATCTAACGGTGAAAAAAGTGGCAGAACATTCTCGGAGAAAAGAGACGAAAAAAATAGTGTGAGAAGGGAACAAAATTAAGGTGGGCCGAAACAGAAAAAGTGTTATTTTGGTTTAATAGAGGTCGATCGTCCTAGCACACACGGTCTAGTGAAAAAAAAGGAAAATGTTATGTTACGTCCGAAGGATTGGGCGCATTTTTCCTCCGGCTCGTGCAGGCGACACGCGTCCTCTCTAGTGGATGAACGAAGCGTGACAAGCAACAGGGCCCACCAGTTCTCTTCCCGAGGCTTCCTTATCCTGTCGAACGGCCTCCCCCCCATTGCCCATCCACGCGTAGCTTCAGCGTCGCTGCGCAGTTGTGCTACCATCGTCCTAGCGCCACGCTCCGCGCCCTAAATCCCCTACAAACGCTCACCGGCGGTGTAGCCATGGTTCGTCGCTGCTGTTGCGTAGGCTCGCCGAAGGTGCATGCGGAGGTGATGATCCACAAATAGGGGTGTATCGTAGTACTTTCGATAAATAGGAGAGTTGATCCCAACGAGTAGCAGAAGGTGTTGACTAGTGGTGTGGATCAGGAATTCTCTGTAAATACTTAGCAAACGGATTTTTAGGTTTTTTTGATAATGCAAAGAAATAAAGTAAAAGTAAACAAAGACAACAAATAATTGCAGAAAGTGGCCCAATACTTACTTAGCAAAGTACAAGTCAATTGTAATACTTATGAGGACCAAACGTTCTCGAGGACACATGGTAATACTGTCAAGTGCTTTCGCTTCATATAGTTGACTAATCTTCTTTGGTTTGATAAGTGTTGTGTGGGTGAACCTGTGCTAATGTACCGACCTTACTTGGACTAATACATACTTGTGATTAAAACCCCTTATAAGCATCTGCAACTATAAGAAAGTAATTAAGATAAACGCCTAACTATAACATTAAACTCTGAGATCCTACACTCCCTTGTGCAAAGATTTCCTATCAGGGGTTCAAGTTTCTGTCACTCCGGCAACCCCATAATTAGTAGCCAAATACACAATACATTCCCCTAGGCCCATAAATGGTGAAGTATCATGTAGTCGACGTTCACATGACACCACTAGAAGAATAGCACCACGACTTAAACATCAAACCATTGAATATTACTTTAACGCAATTCCACTACTAACAACATGACTTCTCCAATGTCCTGAAGAACTAAACGAACTACTCACGAGACATCATATGAATCAAGATCATAGATAATATGATGATGAATAACAATCCTAACATAAACAATAATTCAATGGTTCCACTCACAAGCATCAACTACAAAAGTAATCAACACCGGGAAAGTTTCCCCTAAGAACTATGCAAGATTCAACCCAATTGTTACAGCGGGATGGAGTGGTGATGATGGTGCTGGTGGAGATGGTGGTGAGTATGATGATGATCCCGATGAAGTCTAGCTTGATGACGGTGTTGATGGCAACGATCTCCCCTTTGTGGGAAGGAATTTTCCTGGCAGAAATATGCCTGCCGGAGAGCTCTTTCTCTATCTGTAGTTTTCGCCCCGCAGAGGCGACGGAATATTTCTGTGGTCGCCCATCGTGTATTAGGGTTTCGGGAGGAAGTTATAGGCTAAAGGGAAAAGCAGGAGATGGGCCAGGGTGGCCACACCCCCTGCTGGCACGGCCCAAGGTGGACCCGTGCCAGGGGGTGGTGTGGGCCCATGTGGCTCATCTTCGCCTCCCCTTCTGGCTTCCTTTGTCTTCTGGAAAAATAGGATTTTCCGTATATTTTCTGGAATTTTTTTATCTTCACGAATATTGCATCTGTACACTGTTTTTTTCAACAGAATCCTGACTCCGACAGTTCATCCTCCAAAAACCATCCAACATGCAAAAATAGATAAAATAACATAAGTAATACCTCTTAATATAAAATATATCAATGAATAACGGTACAACATGATATAAAATAGTGATGCAAAATAGGTGCCGCCGGCAGCAGGAGGTGTTGCTACCATTCATGCCTGGCGTTGTTACCGGCGGCAGGGGATATTGCTACAGCTGGCAGAAGGGGTTGGTACCATCCGTGACCGGCGTTACTACCAGAGCGGCAGGAGGTGTTGCTACCATCCGTAATTGGCGTCGAAGGAGGCGTTGCTACCTGTGACAAGAGGTGGTCGAGCGGTTTTTTAAATAGCCTCTTGTATCTTAACTACCTATGTCAAAGGCTTGATAGAACGTACTCAATAGTTTAATCAACGGTTATAAAAATTTGGAGGCAACGGAACCTAGTTTAATCAACTGTTATAAAATAATCAACGGTTGTAAAATACACTACACGAGAAGACTTATACGTCGACGGCCAGGTCCCGTCGGCGTAACCCAAAATCTCGTTGGCGTAGGCTGAGCCGACGGTTGTCGTGTAGTGTATAATATGGGCACATTATCGCAAACTATGCCGCGATTCTAGTAATAACATTGGTCATTTGACCTGAAATCCAGAAAACCTCGATTGAGATAGATTTTTTGTGAAGGTTTTTTGAGACACTATCAACATACGAAGTTCGGTATTTTTTTTATTGCAACTATGTCACATAATATGCATGCAAAGTTTTTTCATTGTTTCAATCTTTTTTAACTTTTTTATGCTCGTTTCAAACTATCATCAAACTTTCTAAATCGGTGGGCATGAAGATTCTTAGCTCGGGGTTGAGCCTCGCTAAACTTGCATTGGATCTCTAATAAAATAGCATATTTTGAACCTAACAATCATTTTTTCAAAAAAATATGAGCATCATATCATGTACCTGTAGTTTAAATCTGACTCACTTCCAATCGATTCGGCAGAAATTTATCTTTTTTCACAAGGAGTGGACAGAAAGGTTTGAGATATCCCGGTTGGGAAATTGCCCATTCAAAGTGGTCTGTTATTTTTGAAAAATGGGATTGTATCATTTTGAAACTTTCATGTCGTGATTGCTTCACAAAACACCCCATTTTTTGCACTCGGAAAATGAAAAATAGATTTTTGGTGTGACGAAAATGAACACTTCCTCCTGCAACATTGTTCGCCATCCCATGATACACATGCGTGTATAATATGGGCACATTATCGCAAACTATGCCGCGATTCTAGCAATAACATTGGTCATTTGACCTGAAATTCAGAAAACCTCGATTAAGATAGGTTATTTTGTAAAGGTTTTTTTGAGACACAATCAATATATCAAGTTTGGGTATTTTTCCTTCCAACTATGTCACATGATATGACACCACGGGAAGGTTTTGCATTGTCTCGATTGAGATAGATCATTTTGTGAAAGTTTTTTTGAGACACAATCAATATACCAAGTTTGGTATTTTTCATTGCAACTATTCACATAATATCCACGGGAAGGTTTTGCATTATTTCAATCGTTTTTGAATTTTTTTATTCCCGATTCAAACTATCGTCAAACTTTTTAAATCGGCGGACATGAAGATTCTTATCTCGGGGCTGAGCCTCGCTAAACTTGCATTGGATCACTGATGAAATAGCATATTGTGAATCTAACAATGATTTGTACAAAAAAATTATGAGCATCATATCATACATCTATAGTTCAAATCTAACCCATTGGTAGAAATTTGTCTTTTTCACGAGGGGTGGACGGAAAGGTTTGAAATACCTCGATTGAAAGATTGCCCATTCAAAGTGGTCTACTATTTTTAAAAAATAGGATAATATCATTTTGAAACTTTTATTTGATGGTTGTTTTATGAAACATCTTTTTTTGCACTCGGAAAATAAAAAATATGTTATCTTATATATTTTTAAAAATAAAAATATATAATATTTAAGTTTATATAGTTAGATCTTATTTTTCTGCAAATTTTAATATATTATATTTTTCTGAATAGCGTAAGTGATTTTTTTGAATAGCATAAGTGTATAGACTTGTCGCTGTGTCGTTAGCCGAGCTCATCAAGGTGCGTCGATGACCGATATTTTGCGGTTAGGTCGTCAGCCAGATGTATGGTTATTCCCGTACTGATAATTGGAGGCAGGGTAGCGATAATCGGAGGCAACGGATCCTAACGGAAACCCGTGGAACGGAAAAGTTCGTCCCAATCACCGTTAAAACAGCTCTTATGTGCTATACATCGTTCACATCGGATATTTTTCATTTTTTTGGAACTCGGAAATAAGATTTTCGATTCCATTCTAGAAATGGTACGGTAAAGAGAATTTTGTAAGGTAACGCGTGGCGACACGTACTGACCATAGAGAATGTATACAGATGAGTGTGGTCGCACCCAAACCCGGGCCCCGTTTTCAACTGTCACATAGCGTACAGTCGTACAGATATACTACACCCCAGGTGCAACATCAACACTATATATGAATCGAACTTCATAAAATGTCAGCACCAACATTAAGCAACAAACCACAACTAAAGGTTCATTACAACTGACAGTAGTACATTTATTCGTGCACACGGCAGAAACGCGTGGTGCATCAACTCCGACGGACGGCAAAGCTACAGACTAGGAAGAACACTAGCGCTAACTCCTGCATGCTATCCCCTTCATACCCGCCTCTAGATATACTTCTCCGTGGCCGGGTACGCGCCGGTGCCCGGGTAAGCGGGGTCGACGGGCGCGCCGACGGGGCCGTGGTGACCGCGCGTCCCGGCCATGGCGGCATCCGCGCGGTGCTCGGCCTTCTCCTGGTGCTTGTCGGCTTTGGCCTGGGCCTTGTGCGCCCGCTCAGCCTCCTTGGCCATCTCCTTCTCGGTGCGCGTGCTCGCCGCTGCCTTGCCCGTCTTCCCCTGCACCTCGGCCGCCCCCTCCTTCACCTTCTCCTTGGCCGAGCTCACCATGTCCTTCGTCTTCACCTTCGCCGTCTGCATCTTGCCTGCTCCTCCAAATGCTGCTTCTTGCGTCGCGTGGATGCTTGGGTGTGTCTTGGTTCTGTGAGCTAGCAACGGTCGTGCGGTAGATTTATTTATACGCGAGATGATGGGTTGGGGCGGTTGGGTTGGAACGGCGGCGAGCGGTGGAGTCTGGGGTGCGAGAGCCGAGGGTTGGTAGGTGGCACGCATACGCGGCTTCGAGGGCGGAGGGAGCTGCACGTCGCGGCGTGAGGTGCCGCGAGCGCTGTGTGGCGCTCTGCTTAGCTGCCGTGTGCCCCTGTGGACTGTCGGGAAGACGGTGGCGTGACTCGTGCGGATGGGCCCGTGAATGTAAGTGGATCAGCATCAAGGATCGTCGGTATGTGGTCGGCCAATACAAGCCCAACTAAAGGGAAAAACGACGATATATGAATTTCATATATAGGTTTAATTCTTTCCGATTCACCTCTCGTTATTGGATTTACCTCGTGATTCGTGTAACATAAGACTTTTACATGAGTTACAACTCTGTTGTAACTGGGATTTTAATGAGTTGCAACCTAGTTGCAACTGATAATTAATACAAATTATGTAAGTTGTAACTAGGTTGCAAATAATAATTAGCATAAAAAGTAGAATGATGTCAGCGATTTAGACATAATAAGTTCTCATGCGCCTAAGATCTAGACACTTCCTAATTCTTTTGTGGACCAACTCAAATTGTGTAGGAGGTGGACACCCGCGCTAAAAAAAAAGTGGATAGTTCGAAATCACATAAAAAGTCATTGACATCTAAGGTAAGGTTCTTGAAAATCCACTCCAGCTATTCTCAATCCCCGGTAAACTAAGGAGTAACTCCCAATAATCCGTTGGAGCCAAGAATTCTTCCTTTACCTTTTTTTTAAAGAGTATATATTAATATCATGGAGATATCAATTATATCTAGAGGGTGTTTGGTAGCCCGGGTGGTCTATCTTACCTCATACAAGTTGAGTGTAGCTATGCCCACCATATACAAGTGTGATAGTTGTGTTGTGTTTGGTAGGTCGGGTGAGAGGAGCTGAGCTCAACTCAGATTCTGTTTGGTGTGGTTGTATGACTTGAGCTATGCTATACAGATTCTGTTTGGTGTGGTTGTATGACTTGAGCTCAACTCAGATTCTGTTTGGTGTGGTTGTATGCACGTGAATGTAAGTAGATCAGCATCAAGGATCGTCGGTATGTGGTCGGCCAATACAAGCCCAACTAAAGGGAAAAACGACGATATACATTCATATAGGTTTAATTCTTTCGGATTTGAGTTCTTAGTCACCTCTCTCTCGTCATTAGATTTACCTCGTGATTCGTGCAACAAAAGATTTTCACATGAGTTGCAACTAGACTGTAACTGGGATTTTAATGAGTTGCAATTGATAATTAGTACAAATTATGTAAGTTGCAACTAGGTTGCAACTAAGAATTAGCACAAAAAGTAGAATGATGCCAGCGATTTAGACATAACAAATTATCAGACGCCTAAGATCTAGACACTCCCTAATTCTTTTGTGGACCAACTCAAATTGTGTAGGAGGTGGACACCGCGCTAAAAAAGGTGGATAGATCGAAATCACATAAAAGTCATTTGACATCTGAGGTAAGGTTCTTGAAAATCCACTCCAGCTATTCTCAAGCCCCGGTAAACTAAGGAGTAACTCCCAACAATCTGTTGGAGCCAAGAATTCTTGCCTTTATATTAATATCACGGAGATATCAATTATATCTAGAGGGTGTTTGGTAGCCCGGGTGGTCTATCTTACCTCATACAAGTTGAGTGTAGCTATGCCCATCATATACAAGTGTGATAGTTGTGTTGTGTTTGGTAGGTCGGGTGAGAGGAGCCGAGCTCAGCTCAGATTCTGTTTGGTGTAGTTGTATGACTTGAGCTATGATATACAGAATAAAACGCAATCAGGTCCCTAGGAACAAAAGAAAAAAGCAATCGGGTCCCACTCAGGCTTCAGTGCCGCCGCCGCCGGCGAGAGAAGGCGACGCCACGCTCCACCGCTGGCAAGAGGAGCCGCCTCCATGCGGTGACGAGGAACGAGGCAGTTGGACGACGGCAAAGCAGTTCGATGAGATGGGGATGCGAGGCGAAGCGGTGACCCTGCGGGGCTGTTCGTTGCGAGGCGGAAATATAGTCGAGAGAAGGGGACGCGGGGACGTGACCCCTGCGGGCTGGGGCTCTCGCGCGGGATGGACTCGGCAGTGCCCGGCTGTGAAGCTCGATTTGAGCTTCCCAACCGGGCAGTGCCGAGGGGCATTTTTCGCACGAGGGCGACACTGCCGACGGGAGCCGACCCAATCTAACAAACAACAAAACCTGGGATGAGGTGAGAAAATCTGGGTTCTCCCGGTCTACCAAACACACCCCTAGTCTCTGCAACAATGCATGCCCTAGCGGCCTTAGTATGCACACATCCGAGAAAAAGAAAAAATAATTACAAAAAAAAAAGAAAAGTCTCGCTACGGAGAACTATTTCTCAAAGCAATGACACTGACACCACCAGGACAACACCAGTAGTCCTCCACTCCAATAACAATGCATTTAAGAAGGAAACAGTGCACAAGAGCTGCCCGATCAAAGATCATAGGTTTTCACCCTGGAGAAATCCCTCGCTCGTAAAACAATGTCTTCAATAAGGTCATTGTCAGGCACAACCAGTTAAGGCCATACTTTGGATTTTCAGCCTACAAGGTAAGACTGGAAACTCCTCATGTGTTGCCTCCCCCACAAACAGTCGCTTCTACGAGTCACATACCACGCAGCCAGTTCGTCGATGCCACAAAGACTCAAATCACCATCGCTGCCCTCATGTTTCCGCTTTTCTGACATTCTCCGCATCTGACTTCACCGTGGCTCGATGAATGGAACTTGGTGGGAACAAATAAAAGAGCTTCTCGCAATGCTCCCGTTGAAACCAAACAGCCAGAAAAATATGGATACGCACGACCGAATACCTTCCGATTCAGCAATCTCCAGGCTTGATGCGCCTATGTGAGTTCGCTGACGGAGCCTTCGCTTTTCTTCCTAAGGAGGGCGTACACCAATATTTCATCTAAGAAAGCTCTTCACCGCTCGTCCTTAGAGGAAACGGACTCGCTTCGCTAGCTCTAGGTGAATTTGCAAAACAGGGAAGTGTTAGGTTGATCTCCACCCGACTGGGCCCAGCGGCCCCTGGATCCCGTGTCTTGAAAGAGGGCGCCCAACCTCTTCATGGTTGGTGGGCCCCTGTGGCAGCGCTATATAAAGAAGGTGAGAGCCGGGGCACGCATCATAAGGTTCGTCGCGTCGCCGCTCCCCCACCAACAATCCTAGCCGATCTAGGTTGGCGCTAGCCACGGGAAGCTCCACCACTGCCGCCACCGCTTAGCCGACTCACTTCTCGCTCTGGCCGTCACCCCCCATGACCAATAGCTCGAGCTCGTCGAGCACCAGTGAAGGTACTCCTCTCTAATCTCTCTCTCTCTCTCTCAGTCAAGGTCTAGTACCAATTTTGATCAACAACAAAGTCTTTACCGGATAAGATCTACATCCTAGTAGATAATAGAACCTAACAGTGGTATCAGATCATGTTTAGGTTTGGTAATATTTTCAGTAAAAAGCAAAAAAGAAGAGAAAACCATAGTTCCCTAAAAAGTAAAGTGCACCGCCGTGAGGCCATGCGGTTCCTCTCTATCTCGACGCGCATCGGCAAGCCGAGGCGTCGAAATAAGAACAAACCCCTTTGCGGGGCAAAGAAAGGCAAAACAAAACCCTGAATCCAACTCGAACAGATCGAAAAGCCCCAAGAAAATCCCCTCCCTGAATCAGAAATAGAAAAGAAAAATCTGAACCACCGGCCGTCGCCGTGCGCAGGCAGAGGGCGTAGCCGCTACGGCACTTGACGGTGGTGCATCCACCCTTGGGTGGACACACATCCGGCAAGGGGGCCGGGGACGCCGCCATTCTCCCTCTCTCACTCGTCGTGGTCCTGCGGGGTGCTAGGGACCGGAATAGAAAGAAACAGAGATGGCAGAGGGGGAGGAGCTCGCGTCGGAAGAGGGAGGGGCTTATTGCCGGCTACGCAGGTTAGCGCCACCTCACCAATTCTTCCTCGCCGCCACCAGAGAGAGGCACGCGACAGACACGGGGGAGGGAGGGGGTTTCTGGCGATTAGGGTTATAGGGGCACAACACTGCTGGTTTTGTGCCCGCGAGGAGGGCGGCAGCCTTCCGATCCCTCGGATGTCTAGGATCGCGCCAGATCATAGTGTGCAGGGCGGCGCCGGGCCGTTGGGCGGCGGATGGGTTGCGTGCGTGCGGAGCAGGCCTTTAGGCCATTTCCTGATGACGGGCTGCAAGCAAGCGCGCAACGGAATCTCTACCTAGCATGCACAACGAGGCCGTGGGCCATTATACGTCGCCCAACACACACAGTAAAGATGTGCTGTTAATTTTTCTGCCCACAATTTTTCGCCGTATTTTCCTTTTATAGAAGCTTTTTTAGGGCTTTTTTGCATCAGATTTGATGAAATTTGCAAAGTTTCTTTCTAATCAAACTAATCCAAGGAATGGTTTGTGTTACAAAAAGGAAAGTCTCAGTAAAGTTTCTGTAAAGTTCAAAGTTTAATGAATTTTATTCATTTCTTCCGCTACAAATAGTTAAAAGTGCTCTTTTAAATTTAATAAAGACAAAAGTGAGTATTCAATTTTTTGAGAGCATATTAAAGTTTTATTCTGGTTATGTTCATGTTATTTTCTAACAAACATTGTAAATAGCATGATCATGATTAGACTTTTGATTAAAGTGGTTACATTGTGCATTTATTTTGAAGATCCACGGAACTAGAAGGAGAGACAGAGGGGAGGCCTGGGGGGGGGGGGGGGGGCAGACCCACCCCAGGCGCGGGCCCACTGACCCCGCGCCTGGGGGAGGTTTGGCCACCCCAGGCAGCTTCTTGGCCTCCCTATGCGCCTATAAGTTGTCTTCTTAGACGACGAAATGATGAGGGGGAGCATGGTAGCTCGGAAAAATTGATATTGAGGAGAAGAGGGTGCATGCACCTAATCTGATGATTCAGAAGACATTCTTCTCGATACATGTTGTTCATGCATCGACAACAACATAGGTTGTGGTGCAAGCATCTGTCGCAACTCCATCCATGACAACAATGAGTGAAGATCTGGAACCTGTCCGTCAGGAGCCGACCAAACCCACTATTGAGCATGAAAGGTAGAAGGAACAGCCACCTCCATAAGATATGCCAGATGTTGAGGAACATAATGAACCTGTTCACGCGGCCCCTGGAAGGTCTCAAAGAGTTAAAATATCATCAATTACTAAAGATTATAAAGTTTATAACACATAAAGAGTTCAAATGGAGAATGATCCCACTTCATTTAAATAAGCTATGAGTAGCCCTCACTCATCGAAGTGGATAGAGGCCATGGAAGATGAGATGAGGTCAATGAGTTCCAACGAAGTTTGGGACTTAGAGGAACTTCCCAAAGGAGCAAAAATAGTAGGCTGTAAATGGGTCTACAAAACAAAGTATAACTCTAGAGGAAATATGGAGAAATACAAAGCACGACTTGTGGCAAAAGGATTTACACAAAGAGAAGGAGTAGATTATAATGAGACTTTTTCTCCAGTCCCATGTAAGGATTCCTTCAGAATCATAATAGCACTAGTTGCACATTTTAATTTAGAGCTGCATCAAATGGATGTAAAGATGGCATTTCTAAATGGGAATTTAGAAAAAAAAAATCTATATGAAACAACCCAAGGATTTTGTCATGGGAGGTAAGGAAACATGGGATACCGCCTAAAAAATCCATTTATGGATTAAAGCAAGCTTCAAGATAGTGGTATCTAAAGTTTAATGAAACCATTAAGAAATTTGGATTTAAAGAGAATGTTGAGGCCAACAGCGTTTACGCAAAGTTTAAAAGTGAGAAATATATTTTCCTAATTCTGTATGTGGATAATATCTTGCTTTCTAGCAGCGATGTTAGTCTACTACTAGAAACAAAGAAGTTCTTGTTCTCAAACTTTGATATGAAAGATCTTGGTGAAGCTTCATATGTTTTGGGCATATAAATTCACCGAGATAGAATAAATGGGGTTCTAGGACAACCGCAAAAGGCATACCTAGAGAATATTCTAAAAAATATAGTATGCATGCGTGCAATACCACACCTGGTCCTATAGTCAAGTGCGACAGCTTTGGAAAATTTCAACGTCCGAAGAGCCAATATGAGATCGATCAAATGACTGTAGTACCATATGCTTTGGCTGTTGGAAGCTTACAATATGCACAAGTATTCACTCGCCCTGACTTAGCTTTTATCATCGGGAAACTCGGTAGATATCAAAAGAATCCAGACATAGAGCACTGGAAGATGGTAAAGAAAGCTTTACGTTATGCGCAAGACACAAAAAACCTCATGCTAACATATAGAAGGTCTGATTCCCTAGATATAAGAGGGTATTCAGACGTTGATTTTGCAGGAGACAGAGATGATATAAAATCCACGATAGGACACTCTCGAAAGAGGGGCTATTTCATGGAGAAGCTCAAAACATTCAATAGTTGGATAATCCACGATGTATACAGAATTTATAGCATGTTATGAGGCCACGGGGCGAGCGATATGGTTAAAGAAATTCACACCCAACTTAAAAGTGGTAGATTGCATTGAAAACCCACTAAAATGTACTGTGACAATGAGCCCGCAGTATTTTATGATCACAATAACAAGTCGAGTAATGCTTCCAAAACAATAGAGATAAATATTAGTCTTACAATGAATACGTTTTTCATTAAAAACATGACAGTTCACGTGGACAATGAATATTATGTTGATTGCAAAAAGTTATAGACCTCTAAACTTCTATATTTAAATATCTACAACAATAAATTCCTAAATTAAATTAATTATATTCAAATTCTTAGATTCCTTTTTCATATTTGCATGTGTGAGAAGTTTATGTGTCCCAAAGGTGAATAACTTGCCTTCATGGAAAGAGTGGGCAATACATGCCCTTTGGATCTTGCAACTATTGGACAGAGAAAATATACTTTCTAGCACCAAAAAACTTCTAAAAATATTATAAATAAGCATAGTTATGAAACCGTTAATTGTTGACTTAACGTGCACTACCATGCAGATCTGGTTTAAGTCACATAGTTCTAAAACTATCAAGTATATGTGCTTTAAATAGATTATAAATAAACAAAACACAACCATATAATGTATAAGAAAAGCATTATATTTATTACTTTCTATTTTTCACGGGCATCCATTTCGTTTGGCATAAGTATATAAATAAGAAAATTTGGGTTTATATTCAACATATTTGAGATGATATTTCCTTAAGGAGGAATATATTAATTCCAACATCTCAACCAGCTGGTACACCCAGTGTTACATAATTTTTCGAAACATGTCGTTTTTAAATAACCTGGAAATATATGTGTAGCCTCATGCATTTAAAATTAAGTATTTATACATCATATGTGGATAATAAGATTGCCATAAGATAGCATAAAGTTGAGGTGCCATATAGCTGCTAACTTGTCATTCTTAATAGTGAGATGCAAATAACAACCGCAGACAATAATTGTTAATTGTCTCGGAATTCAATCAATTGTATTGCATAGGTTATAATCATAGAAAAATATTTATATCATAAGATAACAGTTCAAATGATTTGACGGGCAAGTAATCTATGTAATGTCATATCTAAAATCTATGCACTATAGGCTGCATCACGATCTCAACATGATAGGGCGGATGCTCAATGGGAGAGCCCAAAACTTGAGAACAAATGGGAAAGATGACCTTTTCATGCCCACTCAGCTAATGCAAGTTGAAGGGATTGATGGCAAAGATCCATGAACTAAGGACAAAAAATGAGTCATTGTCATAATACATGTTTTGCTTGCAGCATATATAAATGATAAATATGTATATATATTTATCGTGTGAAATCATGTTTTGTGTCTCTGTGAAATCATGAGAATTTTCATGAGGGGCTGAATGATCCACTAAGGGTCATGGCCATTCATGTCGAATGAAATAACTCGATTATTTCCGAGTTACACGCCATTTCAAATAGATAGAAGTTTTCAGAGGTCAGGGTTATTTTTAATATACTTAGGACATCGAAACCATAAAACCTAAACAAATATTCCTTACTCTTTCCATGCATGTCCAAGAATAATGAAGATGAAAACAAAATTAATTTTGTGCATTCAAAGAATAAACTGGCGAAATATCACTAGTTTATGGAGATGTGTGCACATTTGTATTTTATGAAACCCACGTGTTATTTTTTCTTCCAAGGAAAGATAACACACGAGTGACTCAGAATTTTGTAATTATACCGTACTAAATTTATCTTCGCGCGTCTGACAACTTGGGCGATGGCGCGGTGACGGAAGGCGATTTAAGCTTACTATGCGTCTGTTAGACATAACATTTGATGCCTGAACACAAAAAGAATCTGTTTCAGAATTTTTAGAAAACATATTTGATGGCGGAACTTATTCGAACCCTTAGAAACATAAAAAATATAGCAGTACACAACTAATTTATTATCTTTCCCGAACAAAACGACTTATACAATATATATGTATATAAAACCCTATCTGGACCCACTGCAGTGTTGGCTAACTTCGTCGTTGGAGTCCACCGTCAGCTTCTCCCAAAAAGACTCATGATTTGGGTATTTCTTCTTGTCCAGAAGTGGAGAACGTGACAATGCCTGAGCCGCTGATAGAGCAATGCACGTGGAGAGCCTCTCTGCATCAGCATCTATGTAGGTTTCTTCGGCGGCAGCCATTTCCAAAGACGTGACCTTGGCCGCATGCATACACGCTTTGTCGATGGATTTCCACGATGCTTCCAGCTTCTACAGCCCGGGCATTCTTCGCGATATCCTCTACCTCCTCCTTCTCCTCACATGCAGACGTTCTTGATCGCACAACTGAAACCAAGACGAGTCTTCGTCACCACCCACTCCTGGAAGAAGAAGAGAAGTATCGACGCTCCGTGATGGAGGACTATGTAGGACCTGACAAATTGGACAAAGCGAACCCAAGAGGCATATGGGTTGTACTGTGTCGCCGGTTCGAGAAATGGACAAGATAATGACGTCACCTGAGAAGGAAATGCGTAAGACCGACCTTCTCGTGGTGCCGATAAAAGGCGGAGATGAATCCCAAATCCATACGTAAATAGCGAGATACGATAAAATAGGGAGGTACACTCCCATATATACGTGTGCTCAATTGATTAGCTTGGCACGTCCTGGCGCAAAGGCCGCTGAGAACCGTTTGGCATCGAAGTGATGTCACAGAATTCGACTCAACATGAAATTAAACATCATGTAATGCATAGAATAATGTTTTATTCCCACGCGAGACCACATACCCTCAAAATCAATTTACGCGAGAAACGTGAAGTCCACCGTGCTAACCATGGAATACCCAGAAAAAGTATTAAGATATAGTAATAAATATCTCTAACGGATTAAATATCATGCACGGAACAAAATCACTAACACGTGGACAAAAATGAATTTATTTCCTAGCAGAATAAACACTTCTCGTGTAAGACACTGTTCAATTCACGTGTATTTATCGCTCAGAAGATGACCGACGCAAAAGCAGACCTTTTAGCATATGCACATAATGATTATAGTAAACACTTTATACACTGGTAGAAAAGGGCCCATGCGTCCCGGTTGGTAAGGGCCATTAGTCCCGGTTTCTCAACCGGGACGGGGCAATCGGGACTAAAGCTCTAACCTTTAGTCCCGGTTGCCCCACCAACCGGGACAAATGGTGCACACGTGGCGGCATCAGAGCGCGAGAGGGGGTGGAGCATTAGTCCCGGTTCGTAACACGAACCGGTACTAATAACCTGCTGTCGCGGCAGAGATTTGGCCCATTTCTCTGCCGCGGCAGAGAATTCATTTTGGCACATTTTGTTGCCGCGGCAGCATTTTCGCCACTTTTTGTGCCGCGACAGAGAATTCATTTAGGTTGTTTTATTGTTTATTTAGTGTTTTGCACTTATCAACGAAGGAACCTTATATTACACAAGATCATCATGACAACATTACATTCAATACACGGATCGAGTTCATGCACTACATAAAAAGTTGCTATTCGATGCTACCGGCCAATTTCTTGAAAGTTGCTATTTTTACAATTCCTATTGTCTATACACAGCCGAGTAGTATTCCCCTTGTGTGTTTAGGACTTCTGCATCCAAGAATCCTGCCAATTCCTCCTGAATTGCTCGTACGCGATCCTTTGGCAGAAGACCGTCCCGTAGACGTTCGATCTGATTTAAAAAAGGAGTCAGCCTATATGAATATGAAACTAAACACAATTTGATTATAATTAAAAACTATAGAAATTGTTTACGTACGTGGAGTTGATCTAAATTTCTGCCCTTCTCATCGCACGTCTGCCGGATGAACTCGCATACATAGTATCCACATAGATTGTTACCTGGTCCCTGCGTCAGGCACTTTACGAGAACAGAGTTCAATCAAAATAATAATCAAGCATGATAATAACTGTATCAAAACTAGAATCAAAGAGATGCGCGGATATAGCTAGTGGTGCTTACATTTAGTGGATGAAATGTAAGCTCCTCTTTCCAAACACCCCTAGCCTTCTTGGTGAACCGTTTCCAAGCGCTGCCCGGCGTAGAAAACGAATAAAATAAGTTATTAAGTACTTGATATCATAAAATTCACGAACGTTGCCGATATAGTGTCGTAATGATTAGAATTACCGCTGGAGAAGTATCTGCATGTCTTCCACGTCTCAAGGGGTTTATGTTTCGAGTCCATGACTAGTACACGCCCTTTGTCAAGTTGAATGATTAACAGAATATAGTGGTACCTGCGAATGCAGAACTAATCAATTATATACTTAACATCGAGTAAGCGAAATAGAAAGTGTATACAAGACAATAACACTCACTGGAAGTTGTAAGGAAATAGTATTTCCCTTTTGGTTTCTTGAAACCTTAACGCGTGTACTATATTATCCTCCGTATCCCGGGGGCTTATTTTGAGATTAGCTTCATGAACCCAATATGGGTCAATGAAGCCAATGTCATAGATTTGTCCTCTGCTGCATTCGAGAATCTTCATTCTGCATATTACAGTATGATTATATACATGCAATAAACAAAATAATATAGCTGGAGACTAAATTAATTACAGAATTAGTACTTACAGACAATAGGCACTGATGATCAATTTGTCCAAGGCGTCTTGATTGAATAATTGAAATAGTTCATCAAATTCAATGGATATCATGTCATCCTTATCTTTCCCATGATGCTTTTTTGTAACCCTCAGCACTATCCAGTTAGCTCCGGCCCTTGTGGCATGCATGTACCAGTTATGCAATCTTCGCATTTTTGTTGGAAGATTGTTTACCTCCTCAGGTTTGACGAGAGGTTTTCCGTACTGGTATTTGTATGCTACTTCACTCATGGGGAAGAACTCTAACTGGGATAAGTACTGGGCAATACTCATACCTTGAGCAGCGGCAGCTTCTCCGTATTGTGCAACTACCTCTGGATCATACTGCTCTTCGGCCCCATATTTGCTCGACCCCACATTGGTTTGAGAAATCACCTTGAGAGGGGCGCAAGGCTGTTTTGCTTGTTCTCCGAGCTGGGCAACAGATTTCCCGCTTACATCAGTACTGCTCTTCGAGGCTTTTTGTGCCGCATGTGACTTGAGAATAGAACGCTCATAGTCTGATGAGAGCTTTGGCTCGGGTTGATGAAGATTCTTTAGCATTTTCAACACTTTGGCTTTTTCTTCTTTGGTGCTGGGGAACTCTGGCTCTTTCGGCCGCCTCAGCTTAGCGAAAAAAGTTGTCGTTTCCGCATCAACGATCGCCGCAGTCTCCTCTTCAGTACAGTCATAAGCTCTCTTGGGAGGAACCGTTGGTACTTTTGGAAGAGGCTCTTGTTTACGTTTCGGCGATCGCTTACAACGCACAGTAGCGGTACGCTTACGCTTTTTATCCTGAGGCGCCGGCGATGGCTGCACCGGAGATTGGTGAGGCGAGACGAAGACGGCTGCCGCGGCGGCGACGACCTCGCTGGAGACGGGTGAGGCGGCGGCGAAGATGGCCTTAGCGTGTGATTTCGAAGCACGATACAATCCTTCGGCCATAGAATGGTGACGTTTTTTGCATCACCCAACACAGTCACATCCCCTTCACCAGCAGGGTAGTGAAGATCCAAAACCTCAAAGGTGGGCATGATTTCATCCACGCCGACAACAACGTAGCCCTCTGGAACCGGACGATAGTGGTAAGTTGGTGTGGGTCCAATTGGTAAGGCATAGCCGACCGCCACCTTCATTGATATGTTCACAACTTTGACATGTAGCTCGCAGTGTGTCATCTCTGTGATATCATCCACTGGGTAGCCAACAGGAGCCATCATCGGTGCATCATCGTCATCGCCATTGTCATCACCCGGGACCTCGGTGGAAGCCACACTGCTTTTTCGATTATTCGATAGGCCGGTAGAATCGAATGCAGTGTGCTGCCGAGATGGGCCGGTAGTACTTTGCTCTTTAAGTGAGTTAATTTCATCTTGTTGTTGCTTTAATCGTTCTTCAATTAAACGCATTCGCTCTTTCTGACTTTCTGCTTCAACTGCCGCCCTGTCCTTACTCCTTTGACGGCTTCTATCAGGATATTTCTTCCTCTCTTCGGGAAACCCAGTCCTCCATGATTGGGAGCCTATTGTGCCTCGTGTTCGTCCATCATGTTCCTTATTTCCAAGAGCGAGTGTGAGCTCATCATTCTCTCTATCGGGAATGAAGTCCCCATCTTTAACAGCCTTTACTGCCTTTCTGATCCTCTCGATTGGCAAGGGGTCTTCTTTATGTCGTATGTTATATATACACCTCCCTTCCGAGTCCAACGTGCCCCCATGCCCGTAAAACCAATTCCTTGCACGTTCTACCCAATCGTCTGTCTCTGGGGTGATATTTTTATCACGCAGTTCCTGCTCAAGTTTCTCCCACTTAGGATGCCAACCCTGTAGCCACCTTGCCCCATAGTATGGTGATACTTCTTCTTAGCAGCATTCAACTTATTCGTTTCAGACATTTTCTTAGCCTTTTCTAATTTCTTGTATTCCACAAACTCAGCCCAGAATGGTTTTATCTTCTCAAACTGAATATTCTTGAAATCGGGAGTCTTCTTTTTCACGACATAGTCAAGGTGCAATCTTTTCTTCGAGTTGGTGAAACACTAGGCCATCTTCTTCAAAGCCCACTCCCTGACCTTAGCCTCCATGGCTCTCCCATGTTGTAAGGCGTCCTCAACTGGATCCTCCGCATTTGGATCCAGCTCTATCTTCGGTAGTTTGAAATTAACCGTGAGCCTCTTCCATAGTAAATCTTTGGCGTGGTTAGGGACAAATAAACATGTTCCCTCTTCATCAGCATTAGCAGGCCTATTCCAATTTCTAATGGTGATCGGGATTAAGTCCCTAACGATTACTCCGCATTGTGCCACAAATTTGGTTGCGACAACTTCGGGAGCTGTCGGTTTGCCGTCTTCAGCGACATCTTCGATCCTGAACCTCTCATGGTCTTGCAACTTTTTGGTTGGGCCTCGTCTGCTCTTTTCAGTAGATTCCTTCGATCCGGAGGGCTAAAAGAAGAAAGATCGTCATTACTATTTCTATATAGATAGCAGATGATTAATTAATGAATTGATTTATATTACATGCACCTCGCCGGAGCGGTCGTCTTCTCGATTACACAAGGCATCGCCTTCTCCCTCGCGGAAGGCAACACCTTCAACCTCAAACAAGTTGTCTATTCCGGTAAAAAGAGGATCACCCTCACCGGAGTTGTTCAGAAACGTTGATACGTCTAAATTATCTTCCCCACGGATCACACCTTGGATCAACTCTTCCTTTTCTTCGTCTCTGACGTGTGGGTCTATATTTTCTGCATAGGTGGAAAAACGAATAAGTCAAAGCGGCTAAAGGAGAAAGTTACGAATAAGTCAAAGCGGCTAATGAATATTTTCCGGATCGAAGGTGAAACCCTAATATATACATACACAATAATAAAAATGAAGAGAAACCCTAAACCCTAAGGCTATGAGAGGGGAACATGAGTATAAGGCTACAAAAGGTCTTCGATCTATCTATGGTCTTGATCTCGGTCTTCGATCTCGATCTCGATATCGTATTCTACCGAGAAGAACCAAATCACCGGAAAGAAAGGGAAACAATCAACACATGGCATCGATGCAATGCTCAAGCAATGATGATGATACGACAAGTTAATGGGCATTGGAATGTAACCCTAAAGCATGCTCGACAAGTTAATCGGGGTTCCGAGGGGCGCAAACCCTAACTCAAGGAACTCCGGAATCACCTGTTAGGGTTACTAGGGTGTTCTAATTAAACTTGTCATTTAATTAGATCTATCTATGGTCTTGATCTCGGTCTTCAATCTCGATCTCGATATCGTATTCTACCGAGAAGAACCAAATCACCGGAAAGAAAGGGAAACAATCAACACATGGAATCGATGCAATGCTCAAGCAATGATGATGATAGGACAAGTTAATGTGCATTGGAATGTAACCCTAAAGCATGCTCGACAAGTTAATCGGGGTTCCGAGGGGCGCAAACCCTAACTCAAGGAACTCCGGAATCACCTGTTAGGGTTACTAGGGTGTTCTAATTAAACTTGTCATTTAAGTTGTTTAACAATGCATGATTATAGCATAGATAGATAGTTCTCATTTTTCTGAACATTTTGGTATATTATTTGTATTTTTCTGTATTACAGATTAAAAGTTATTGAATTTACAAGTTTTATTCAAATTTTGAAATTATTAAATCAAATGTTTAAACCTTTTGCACCATAGTAACAACTAGCCATAGTGGCTGACAGGTGGGGCCCGGAGCCACCTCAGCAGCCACGCAAGCAAAGGGGAAACAGAGGACGAGGAGCCACCTCGCCACGCAAGCAAAGGGGAAACAGAGGTGGGGCCCGGAGCCACCTCGCCACCGCTGTCAAGGAGGACGCGGCCGCCGTGGCCGTGGACAAGGACGACGCAGCGGTGGAGGAAACGGGGTCGGCGACGATGCACCACCCGATCGAAGCCGTCGCGCCCACCACCAGCAGCAGAGGAAGGGGGAGGACAGAGAGGCAGGGAGGGGCGGCGCCGTACCTGACGCGCGGCGGTGGGGGAAGGGCGCGGTCGTCGGCGGGAAGCAGAGACACGGGCGGCCGGCGGTCGTCGGGGGAAGGAGACGCGCGGGCGGGGCGGTCGTCGGCGCGCGGGAAGAGACGCGGGTGGCGGCCGGAGGCGGAGGCGTTGACGACGGAGCCGCTACGGGGAGCGCGCAGCGGTGGCGGGGGCAGCCTGGCGGCGTCGTCGTCGGCGAGGGCGCGGGCAGAGGCAGAGGCAGAGAAGTGAGTAGAGACGAGAAAAAGAAGAGGAGGCACGCGCTGTTATAACTGAAGGGCCTTTAGTCCCGGTTCGTGGCTCCAACCGGGACTAAAGGTGCATACGTCCCGGTTGGAGCCACCAACCGGGACCTATAGTCCAATTTTCAGCAGCTGAAGGGGCGCGCGCTGGGGGCTCTTTCGTCCCGGTTGGTGGCTCCAACCGGGACGTATTCCCCTGTTTTCAAATTTTTTCAGTTATTTTCTCTCTGTTCCCGCCTTATTTTTTATTTTGGGGTTTAAATAAATTCGAAACATTTTTTGGTTTGAAAAATAATTAATGTAACCATTTAAACTACGAACCATTTAAAATTAATAATGAAATAGCTTATATTTTTTAAATATTAATTTGGAATTTAGAAAAACTTTAAACATAAGAAGTGTATGGATTTGAATAAATAATCCAAAACCAATTTCTATTTTTAAAAAATAATTAATGTAACCATTTAAAATTAATTAACTTATATTTTTGAATATTAATTTGGAATTTTGAAAAACTTTAAACATAAAAAGAGTTTGGATTTGAATAAATAATTCAAAACCATTTTCTGTTTTAAAAAACAATTAATGTAACCATTTAAAATATGAACCATTTACAATTAAAAATGAATTAACTTATATTTTTTTAATATCAATTTGGAATTTAGAAAAACTTTAAACATAAGAAGTGTATGGATTTGAATAAATAATCCAAAACCATTTTCTATTTCTAAAAAATAATTAATGTAACCTTTTAAAATGAATTAACTTATATTTTTGAATATTAATTTGGAATTTAGAAAAACTTTAAACATAAGAAGTGTATGGATTTGAATAAATAATCCAAAACCATTTTCTATTTCTAAAAAATAATTAATGTAACCTTTTAAAATGAATTAACTTATATTTTTGAATATTAATTTGGAATTTAGAAAAACTTTAAACATGAGAAGTGTATGGATTTGAATAAATAATCCAAAACCATTTTCTATTTTTAAAAAATAATTAATGTAACCTTTTAAAAGGAAGATAGGGGACGAGCATCGTTAGAACTTGCATTGGATCTCTGAAGAAACCACATATTGTGAGTCTAAAAATGATTTTTTCAAAAAATCACGGGCGATAGATCATGTACCTGTAGTACAAACCGGACCCACTTCCTGCCGATTCGGCAGACATTTGTCCTTTTTACCCAGGATGGATGAAAAGGTTTGAGATGTACCGGTTGGGAGATAGTCCATGTAAGGTGGTCTAGTATTTTAGGAAAATGGGACGGTAGCATTGTGAAACGGTATTTTGGTGGTTACTTCACAAAACGACCCCTTTTTTTGCGCTCGGAAAATGGAAAAGGGCTTTTCCGTGCGACAAAAAGGAAAACTTACTCCTGCAACATTGTTCTCCATACCAATGGCCACACACATGCATAATATGGGCACAACATCACAAACTATGCCGTGATTCAGCACATAACATCGGTCATTTAGACCGAAAGCCATGAAACCTCGAACATGATAGGTCATTTTGTGAAGGTTTTTTCGAAACATGATCAATATACCAAGTCTGGTATTTTTCCTATCAACTATGTAACAAAATATGACACCAAGCGAAGGATTTTCATTGTTCGGATTTTTTTGAATTTATTATGCCCGTTTTGAATTATCTGAATTTCTAACTATGGTCGAACCGGTGTGCATGAAGATAGGGGACGAGCATTGTTAGAAATTGCATTGGATCTCTGAAGAAACCACATATTGCCAGTCTAAAAATGATTTTTTCAAAAAATCACGGGCGATAGATCATGTACCTGTAGTACAAACCGGACCCACTTCCTACCGATTCGGCAGACATTTGTCCTTTTTACCAGGGATGGACGAAAAGGTTTGAGATGTACCGGTTGGGAGATAGTCCATGTAAGGTGGTCTAGTATTTTAGGAAAATGGGACGGTAGCATTGTGAAACGGCATTTTGGTGGTTACTTCACAAAACGATCCGTTTTTTGCGCTCGGAAAATGGAAAAGGGCTTTTCCGTGCGACAAAAAGGAAAACTTCCTCCTGCAACATTGTTCTCCATACCAATGTCCACACACATGCATAATATGGGCACAACATCACAAACTATGCCGTGATTCAGCACATAACATCGTCATTTGGACCGAAAGCCATGAAACCTCGAACATGATAGGTCATTTTGTGAAGGTTTTTTCGAAACATGATCAATATACCAAGTCTGGTATTTTTCCTTTCAACTATGTAACAAATATGACACAAAGCGAAGGATTTTCATTGTTCGGATTTTTTTTGAATTTATTTGCCCTTTTTGAATTATCTGAATTTCTAACTATGGTTGAAGCGGTGTGCATGAAGATAGGGGACGAGCATCGTTAGAACTTGCATTGGATCTCTGAAGAAACCACATATTGCGAGTCTAAAAATGATTTTTTCAAAAAATCACGGGCGATAGATCATGTACCTGTAGTACAAACCGGACCCACTTCCTGCCGATTCGGCAGACATTTGTCCTTTTTACCCGGATGGACGAAAAGGTTTGAGATGTACCAGTTGGGAGATAGTCCATATAAGGTGGTCTAGTATTTTAGGAAAATGGAACGGTAGCATTGTGAAATGGCATTTTGGTGGTTACTTCACAAAACGACCCGTTTTTGCGCTCGGAAAATGGAAAAGGGCTTTTCCGTGCGACAAAAAGGAACACTTCGTCCTGCAACATTGTTCTCCATACCAGTGTCCACACACATGCATAATATGGGCACAACATCACAAACTATGCCGTGATTCAGCACATAACATCGGTCATTTGGACCAAAAGCCATGAAACCTCGAACATGATAGGTCATTTTGTGAAGGTTTTTTTGAAACATGATCAATATACCAAGTCTGGTATTTTTCCTTTCAACTATGTAACAAAATATGACACCAAGCGAAGGATTTTCATTGTTCCGATTTTTTTTGAATTTATTATGCCCGTTTTGAATTATCTGAATTTCTAACTATGGTTGAATCGGTGTGCATGAAGATAGGGGACGAGCATCGTTAGAACTTGCATTGGATCTCTGAAGAAACCACATATTGCGAGTCTAAAAATGATTTTTTTCAAAAAATCACGGGCGATAGATCATGTACCTGTAGTACAAACCGGACCCACTTCCTACCGATTCGGCAGACATTTGTCCTTTTTACCCGGGATGGACGAAAAGTTTTGAGATGTACCGGTTGGGAGATAGTCCATGGAAGGTGGTCTAGTATTTTAGGAAAATGGGACGGTAGCATTGTGAAACGACATTTTGGTGGTTACTTCACAAAACGACCCGTTTTTTGCGCTCGGAAAATGGAAAAGGGCTTTTCCGTGCGACAAAAAGGAAAACTTCCTCCTGCAACATTGTTCTCCATACCAATGTCCACACACATGCATAATATGGGCACAACATCACAAACTATGCCGTGATTCAGCACATAACATCGGTCATTTGGACCGAAAAAGCCATGAAACCTCGAACATGATAGGTCATTTTGTGAAGGTTTTTTCGAAACATGATCATTGTTCGGCACACATTTAGTCCCGGATGTGGTCACAAACCGGGACTAAAAATATTTTCCGCCATTTCCCACCTCTTCCCGCCAAGTTTTCCCGCACTTTCCTTTCTACTAGAGCTTTTAGTCCTGGATGTAGTCACTAACCGGGACTAAAGATATTTCCCGCCATTTCCCAAAGCTTCACGCCAAGTTTTCCCGCCCTTTCCCTCTATATTTAGGGTGATCGTGTCATGGCTATCCACACATCCACACCTTCCTCTCTTAGAACAATGGACAACGCCTACTGGGCCATTCTGACCCTCGAGGAGACCGAGGCGCTGTGCGCCTCCAACTACCCTTGTCCGCCGGGCTACCGGCCGCCCGCCGGCTGGATGCTGAGCGCTGGAGGGGTTCCTGTCCCTCCTGTCCCTCAAGGTTCCGCACGCCAGGCGGCCATCACAAACCACTTCTACCACGAGCTCACGCCGGAGCAGCGGATGGATCCCCAGTGGGATCCCGACAACTACGACACCTGGAATGCCTTCTTCGCTAATAGGCGGGAAAGGGAGCTCTCCAGGTACGAGGGTGATGGCCCGCCACCGGTGAACCACAACGAAGCCGGCCGTCGTCTGTGGTGGGCGAACCGTACTATCATCGAAGTGATGCGCTACATCGCCGGGGGAGACCATCCTCGCCTACGGTGCCCACGACTCCACCCGCCACAGGCCCCACACTGTCCCGGCGGTAGCGGCATCGTCTTCCAGGAGACCCCGCTCCCACCCGCCGTGAATCCGAGGCTGGAATGGCCCCTGGTATATGCCATGGATGGGCTGAGGATCCCCGGAGTGGCAGGTGACGATGACAATGATGATGACGACGACGATGAAGACCCTGAAGCTGCGTACTATAGGACTAGGCATGATTATGACTAAAGGGGGCGGCTTTAGTCCTGAGTGTTAGCTAGTCCCGGTTTGTCCCGGTTTTTAATATTAATAAATGTCTTAAGTGTTACCTAATAAATAGAGGGAAATGCCTATATAAAGAGAGGGTTCATATTTAGTCCCGGTTGGAGAAACCAACCGCGACTGAAGGGATTGCGGCAGAGTGGGCCAGGCAACACGGATCTGAACATGCGTTTCAACCTTGGTATTATAGGAGCATACCACATAACCTTAGCAGGAACCCTCTTCCAGAGGGGCTCTCCCTCAACATCACCAGGGTCATCTCGTCTGATCTTATACCGCAACGCGTTGCATACCGGGCATTTATCTAAATTCTCATACTCCTTACCGCGGTAGAGGATGCAGTCATTAATGCATGTATGTATCTTTTGCACATCTAATCCCAGAGGACAGAGAGTCTTCTTTGCTTCGTAGGTACTCTCGGGAAGTTTGTTATGTTTTGGAAACTTCGGCTTCATTATTTTCAGCATCTTTTCAAATGAGGAGTCAGTTAGACCACACTCTGCCTTCCATCGCAACAATTCCAGTGTGGTACCGAGCTTTGTGCTGCCATCTTCACAATTTGGGTACAACAATTTCTTGTGATCTTCTAACATTCCCTCTAACTTCAACTTCTCATTTTCTGTTTCACAGTCTCGCTTTGCATCAGAAATGACCCTACCAAGTTCATCAGCCGGCTCATCTGATTCCCGTTCTTCACCTCTTTCCTCTCCATTGTCTTCCATTGCAGTATCACTGTATTCAGGAAACATATGATGATAGTTGTTATCATCATCTTCTTCTTCACCATCTTCCATCATAACCCCTCTTTCCCCGTGCTTGGTCCAGCAATTATAGTTGGGCATGAAACCTTTCATAATCAGGTGGCCGCGAATGATTTTCGAGGAAGAGTACTCCTTGTTGTTCCGACATTGAACACATGTACAACGTATAAATCCATTCTCTTTGTTTGCCGTAGCCACATCGATAAATTAATCCACGCCTTTGATATACCCGTCTACGCGCCGGTCACCGTACATCCATTCCCGACCGTTCATCTGCATCATATAAGTAAGTTTATCAAAAAATAGGACATCATAAATAGTGAAATAACCAATTCACACCGACACATGAATTGTATCAATGACCTAGAAAAGATAAGATTGCTAACCTCGATCGAGGAAAATAAAGAGGAGAAAGCTCAAGTGCGTCTCGGACACCTTCTATATTTTTGTTCTATGAGAAATTCAACAGAATTATTCACTCAAACATTTCATCAAACACCTTCAATGCATGCATGAGAAAAAACTAGCACACCCCCTCACACATTCCACCATTCAAAAAAACAGAGTGGAGGCAGAGGGGGCTGGGGCGTTGCATTTATAGAGGGCAGGGGTCTTTAGTCCCGGTTGGAGCCAGCAACCGGGACTAAAGGTGCGTGCCACGCCACGTGGCTGTGGCCAAACCTTTAGTCCCGATTGGTGGCTCCAACCGGGACGCATGCCCCCTTACCAACCGGGACGCATGCCCCCTGGCCCCGTGCCCGCTCCAACCGGGACGCGTGCCAGCATTAGTCCCGGTTGGTGGTGCAACCGGGACTAATGCTCCGAGGGGTCGCGAACGGATAGCCCTTTTTCCTCTAGTGATAGGTTCTTATTGCTCAGAAGACTACTGGCGCAAAAAGAGACTTTTATAGCATATATGCACACATAAATTACATTAAACACTCAGGTACAAAGCTCCACAAAAAGTGCAAACGATATGCGAAAAAGCAAACATTTCACATGACAATTACAATAGACACCAAATCACAGTGCTACGGAAGCATGTAGTGCTAAGGATGCAACAAGTAAAAAACATACATAAAGACTCTATACAACTCACACAAAGGCTCTATACATGCTTGATTCCATGATCGGAGCTAGATGACCTCTCTTCCTACTTGGCCACTCCATACCCTCCTGGTGATCATCGTGTTTTCACATCCATGTGTCAAAGACGTTCACTAACCATGACGCCGGATGTAGCAGCCGCTGTAAAAATCGACCAGACGCATCGTCAAAAAATGCGTCGGAAGGTGCTTGTGTATAGTCCGCCTACACATGAGGCGACTTCTAGAAAAGCGCCTTCTCGTTAACGGGTGATGAGGAGATGAAGAAACATGAGAGAAAAGGAACAGAGCATCCACGAAGCATGGGCAAAACTGCAGGAAACGCCGTGCTGCTTGGTGACATTAAGGTGTGTAATGCCGAATAGGTGAAACACCTCTGACGAGGTGGGGTGCGTAGCCACGTCGAACAACCACATCTTTCCCGCTCGTAACCCTACCGAAGCGACCAGCAAGCTCGAGGAAAGGAGAAAGACATGAGGAGGCGATCTAGAGGGGAGAAAACTACGCGAAAAAATGGATTGAATGTTGAAGGAGAGACACATCGAGGTGTGTATATACAAGATGTGAGAGACACGCTGGAGGTGCGCGTAAGGTCAGGATCCATGTTACGACCTTGCCACAAGCATTCGCGAACGACAAGGGTTTCCGCTGCATGAACAGGATCCGCCGTATGACCTTGGCACGAGGATACATAGACGTCCAGAGTTTCTGATTCCATCTTAGCTCTCAGTCGCGAGTACCCGTGGACGGCGGGGGTTTCGGCTTCCACGTCGGATCCTGGTGACGAGAACCCGCGTAGGGTGAGAGTTACCGCTTCCATGTCGGCTCTCGGCCGTGAGAACCTGCGGAGGGCGAGAGTTTCCGTTGCCACGTCGGTGTCGATGGGCCCCATGGCCTAGAGGTTGCGGTGTGCATGTCTCCCTCAAAACACCTCTCACTTAGGGCGTCGTTGCCCACAGCCGCTGACACGTGGCCCAGTGGACGGTTCGCACCCACCGTCCGGTGACCCAAGGCAGGAAAGGACACGCGAACTCTCAGAGATAGGGAAACCTGGGCGGCGGGGCCTGCCTCCTAGGGAGATCTGGGCTTCGTCGCGATGTCGCCGCGTGTTCTCCCCGTCATCCATTCCATGGCCAAAAAAGGGGATTCTTTGTATATGAGTTAATAACTTTTATTGATGGAAAGATTTAATTTTCTAATAGATATCCTACAAGATATCGGTAATTATTATAAATGTTTATACACATATCTTATAGATATTGTGTAAATAATAATGATTAATAGGCAGATCTTCTAGATAATTACACAATTAAAGAGTACATCTTGCTAGCCATACTTCTGTAAGATCCTTATAAATAGACCTAATATCACCCCATGTAATATCCTCATAAGCATAAAAACCCGTTGTAGCATATGCATCTCTACATTTCATAGTTTTATACTAAAAACTCTTGATCTTGTTGGGTGTTATGGATCCAGATGGCTCATATCCTAAAGAATTCAGCTCTATCGAAAGTGAGGATAACTTTTCCCCATTTCATGAAGTATTTAGAGGCACGGCAGCCATGCCAGCCTCCAATGATCATGAAGACCTTAAGTCCTCTTCACCACATTCATCTTCGATGGGGAGCACGCAATCTATCGCTCAGGTATTGCAAGAATCTACCATGATGTTAATAGAAAAATTTTCCATGATGCCATACCAAAGAAATGTAGCCCTTTAGCACCAACTACATTGTTGCTTCATACAATTCTGACTCCTTTAAATGTGGTAAATAACATTTCATCTCAGGCCAATAGTACGGAAATCTCTCAGATCCAACAAGAAATCATCGCACGCCAAGACTTCCTCAGAACCCCTATTGGGAACTACTTCGACTCATCTCAGCAAATGCAAATTTTTTCCATGGAGCCTCCGTCATTCACATCCTTACTCCAAGAAGATCCTATTGCAGTTGTTCATGCCCACCTTAACACTATTGGAGGATTAGATGAAGGTCCAATCTATGAGATGCCCACCAAGCGTGTTTCTGAGGTAATCTCACTGCCATTTGAATTTATATGTTCTCTTCAAAATAGTCACCCCTTTACACACCAAATACTATACAATATTAGCAGGTACAACATGAGATGTTATCCCGTGGAGATCCTGGTGGTGTGCCTACCCCTCTTGTTCCATCCGCGAGATCCACGCAAGCCCCAAGAGAAGAGAAGACACTTGTAGGTGCCTCAAATAAAATTTCGGATAGTGCTACTTATCATGGATCTACAACCTCACGTAGGTACACATGCAAGATTTGCAGTTCCACATACAACTCACCTCAAGCCTATGGTGGTCACATGAGTTCCCATAGCAAAGCAAGGAAGAAAAACCAGCTGGTTTGAATTTCCCATGTTAGCTCGGCTTCCCATGACTAATATAAATGCGACAAATATTTATGTATGTGCTAGGACGAATGAAGTCATAGAGGTTCGAGCAAAGTGGAGAAAAATATTAAGTTTCTTTATTTTCTAAAGTACAATAAATCGCAAGACGAACATCGGAGTGGACAGTATGTTTGTGTGGGTGTGAAACAACATAGCAGTCTTTGCTTGACTAATTTGTGTTCTTATTTCCCTATGTAACTTGCGGACTCATAATCGATGGTTATGTAATATGTTGGTTTCTTTCACCTTTGATTGTTGTTGAAACCATCTTTTTCAATAAATATTTGTTTGAACCAGATAAGATGAATGTTTTCTATCATATTTGTTATTATTCATTAAAGTTCAATACCGGCTTGAAAATAGTTCATTATATAAAGTGACAAACCATATTTTCCTTAATGATTAGCTCAATTATAGCGATAATCTATATATGACATGGATGATCAAATGTCATCGCCACCTATGGACTAAAACAATTCATCAGTTTTTCTTAAAACTAGCATTAGAATTCGACATGCCTTTGCCCAAGAAATCGTAGGTAAAAAAATAATAAAAAAATACATTCTACATCTATATATGTTGAACATTTGAAGAACAAAAGAATTTGAAGCTTATAGACAATTATGCACTAGGGAACAGATGATAAGAAAAGTAGGTACACAGTGCAATGTTGTGGGCCCATAGGAGAAACAAACCTCATGTAAATGAGCTTTTGTATTGGCCAGCATGATTATCCATGGATTATTAGTTGTGAGAATAATCACCGCATGGCTGAATCAATGAATAACCAAGAGCAAAGTTGTTTTCTAAGATTTATTTTCCAAGTGTACAAAAAAAGGCATCTAACACTAGGTTGCTTATGTACACTTCTATTTAAAATAGAGGGTCAAATTATTCAAACCTAGGGTCCTTAATAAATATATGCCTTGCCTTTATCTCCAAGTTGATGGTAATCCGATGTAGTAATGAGATCAGAACAAACTAAGTTAATATCCCTAGTGGGTTTAAACTTAAGGTCCACTATCTATTTTCTAATTCATGCACAAGTCCTTTCCATGTATAACAGATATTGGACATCATAGAAACATCCCTGTAGTACTCATATGTAGCCATGTAATATCTCGGACAGAAGTAAAGCATTTCATACAATATGTGCATGCATCCACTAACACACTTCATGCACATAGATGAGGGGAGACATAACAATTTTGTTGGATTGCCGCCTCTTTCTAAGTAAGGTCAAGGTAGCTGCATCAACTCCTAAACACGAAGTCGGCCCACTTCCGTAGGAGGTCATAGATTCTTTTATGTTCAGCCAAGGACCAAGAATGTCAAAGAAAAGAAGACTTGGAATGTTTCCCTATAACTTGAAGTCAGGGAGATCCCTACGGTATGACAAGTTTCATAGGAAGAACAACAAGATTTGTGGGATACAGAAGATTTTGCATACAGCTTAGGGGATTTTTTGTTCGATACACGCATTTTTCAGTATAAAATATGCTATAACATCCAAGATACAACTTGAACATGTACAAGTACATAGGATTCTTTAAGAACACTTGATACCGGTTTTAGATGGAAATGACTCATGTGTGGAAAAGAAAGAGAGAGCATGGAACCAGAATTTAAACCGACTAGGATTTATATTCCTAGTGTTGAACTGACCCGCCAAGAAATTGGAAGTGAAGGCATGTCACATATTTGGAAGATCTCGAGGCCGCAGAAAAATCAAGCAATATTAGATCCACGTAAGACACGGGCTACATAAACCCTAGAGCCTTGGTGGGATCAATCTAGGGTTCATATTACCCACTATATACACTAAATTTACTATAAGAAAATATTGCAAGGAAAAGTGTAGAGTTGCTACTCGTTATGGGGGAATGTAACTGGGTAAATTGTGTCTCCTTGCTCTTCTCTTCATTCGAGTTTCTCCTACGAGATTATTGTCTCACTTTACTCATTGATGATTACCATGATGTATATTCAGTATATGCTACAAGAGTAGTTTGCAGTTCCATAGTAAAAATGTTCTTAATTATTTATTTGTAGAAATGCATGATTACTCAAAGTTGTGGAATCACTCAAACAACACCAATATATACAGTAGCTATTAAACTCCATCATCAGGCTAACAATATTCTGTTAACACACTAAAAACTAGAATAACTATTGTACTTTTATGATTTAACCCAACATCTAAGATAGATGGAAGCCAAGTTTATCAAAAAATCTATATGACTATAAAAAGCTGAAATCAAAATTCAGCAATTATGTAGAATATGGTAGCTATGAAGATGACTAGTTGATGTATACAAATATTTGATCTATTGATATTTTGGATTCAACATTGAGTTTTAGCCCTCTACCACTCCAAAGACATAACCATGTGAAGAAAAATATATTTATACATTAAAACTACATACAAAATGCACCTTATAGCTCATTCTTTACTCGGTTTTAAACACCCACAAAAATGATATGGTATTCTTGACATTATCCATAAAAGTAATTTAGAATATAAAAATTACGTTATACTAGAATGGAATATGATAAATTTGACATGAAATGTCCGTTTAAGACAAGTTTCTATTCAGTTTTGTCATGATTGTAAAATATGTAGTTCGGAACTTAAATACTTCTCATTTGGTATAACTGCACTAATACCTTACATGCCACAAACTCAATATACAATAAGAACCTAGTACAATCTTAAACTTGAATTTCTTTATAATGGATTAAGAATTAATTCAAAATCCTAAAAATATGATGTATTATTTCATTTATCAAATGAGTAAGCAATAAAGTTGTATATGCTCAATCTTTTCTATCTCTATTTTCCCATGAAGAAATAAGAGTATATAACTCCGGCAAGTACTATATGAGAGACACTTCACTCCTAATTTGTTGTGTCACGTATAAATGTAGATTTAATATCTACTAAAGTAACAAACCCAAAAGTAGATTTATAAGGCTGTGTTGGTTCTAGCCACGTGAACATATTACATAAGGTACATTTTGTTAAATCACTTTGTTAAAAAGAATTAAATCAATTATTGTTCTTAAACAATATTCAAAGGTAGAGAAGACATAGTATTAAGATTCCTAGAAATCGTCTTTTTAGTTCTTAATTTTTCCTAAATTAAATATAGATTTGTAGCAATCACTAGGAGATTCGGTGATAAATTAAATAGAAAATATTTGATCCATATTTAAAGGAAAGGGAATCCAGGTTGAAAACTTCACAAGTGTTGATTTAGAAAATGTGAAAATCATGCTGTCATATGGACTACTCTTAATTAAAAAGACACTCATGCAACAAGTACTCCAAACTCCAAGGTTCAAGCAGCGAGGCTAACCAATCCCCATGTTCATATGTCATGTGAAAAAGAATCATCAATCTCCATATTTCCTATGACACATAAAGTCATGGGCGGAGCCAACGGGTGTGCCGCTTATACCCTAGCACACCCAGAACTTTGGAGAAAAAATAGAAATAAATCATGATCAGCTGGGCACTCCTACCCGTCGTATGCTACAAAACGTTTTTTTCTCTTAAAAGGGAGAACTCGGAGAGATAAGATCAAATGACCTTGTTGGAGATATGCCCAAGAGGTAATAATAAAGTGGTTATTATCGTATCTTCGTTCTTATGATAAATGTTTACATACCATGCTATAATTGTATTAACCAAAAACATTAATACTTGTGTGATTTGTAAACATAAAAGAGTCCCTAGTAAAGCCTCTTGTTAAACTAGCTTGTTGGTTAGTATATGATCATGGTTCCTGATCATGAACATTGATATGTTATTAACAACAAGGTCATATCATTAGGAGAATGATGTGATGGACATACTCATATAGTTAAGCATAGCATAAGATCAAGTCATTTAATATAGTTCACTTGCTATAAGCTTTCAATACATAGCAACCTAAATCCTTCGACCATGATATCATGTTAATCACCATCACCGGATGGATGCTTTGATGACATCAAACACCACTTCATAACTGGGTGGTTATAAAGGTGGCATTGAGTGTTCGGAAAGTAAGTGTTGAGGCACATGGATCAAGTGTGGGATTTGTCCATCCATATGACAGATAGATATACTTTGGGCCCTCTCGGTGGAATGTCTTCCAATTAGCTTTCAAGCATGTTACTGGCTCATAAGGGATCACATATCACATGAACAAGTAAAGAGTACTTATTAGTAAGGAGGTTGAACTAGGTATGCAGAGATACCGACGATCAAACCTCAGATAAGTAAAGTATCGCGAGACAAAGGGAAATTGGGTATCGTATGTAAATGGTTCATTCGATCATGAAGTAATCGTAGAAATATGTGGGAGCCATATGAATTTCCAGATTACTCTATTGGTTATTGATCGGAGAAGAGTCTCAGTCATGTCTGCATAATTCATGAACCGTAGGGAGACAAACTTAAAGATTCGATGTTGTTTAGTAGATATGGAATGTGAGTAAAGAGACCGAATGTAGTTCGGAGTCTCGGATGGGATCCGGGATATCACGAGGTGATCCGGAATGGTCCGGAGAATAAGTTTCATATAAGGAAAGTCTAATTCCGGAGTTCGGGAATGGTTCCGGTGTTTTCACCAGAATGTTCTAGAAGGGTCTAGAAGGTTCACCGATCCGGAAGGGGGAAGGGTACATGGATATGTCATGAAAAAGTGGAATGGTTGCATCATGTCCTAGGCTGAACACTTGGAAGATAGAAATCAAACCCTAGTTTGAAAGACAAAATGCCAGTTTGAAAAAGTCAAACTCGGACAATGATTTCCAAGTGGAGGGAGGGAAGGAAACCTTGGGAGAGAAGTTTTCCCTTCCCTCCACCACTCCGCCGGCCAGCAAAGGAGTTGGGGGAGGACACGGCTAGCCCTAGCCGCCCCTCCCACCCATGAAAGAAAGGGAGTGGGCGCCACCTCTCCCTACACCTTTCTCCTAGTCGGTGCCCCCTCCTCCTCTCTAAACCCTAGGTCGCCACCCCTCCTTCTACTGGTGCCCTAGCTCTCCTCTAAATTGCTTCCGCCGTCTAGTCTAAACCCTAGCCGCCGGTTTCTCTTCCCCTCGGCCGCTAAACCCTGGATCGCCGGGGCTCCCTCTACTCCACCATACCCGCTCTGGCTTAGGAGAAGCCCTGCGGGATCTCCCCTCTACTTCAAACACCACGCCGTCGTGCTGCCGGAATCGCGAGGAGAGAGCTACAACCTCTGCTGCCTGCTGGAACAAGGGATAGGAAGGTCTTCATCGAGTACCGTACGTGTGACCGACTGCGGGAGCGCTACCGGAACATGGTGCCGGAAGGATCGTCTACGTGATCTTGAGATCGTCAAGTGAACGACTACATCACCCACGAGAATCTGCTCTCGGTAACCGCTTTGGATCTTCGAGGGTTAGTACTCTATCAACTCATTGTTATAATCTAGTAGATAGATCTTGGCTTGTGTGTGTTCATGCGATATAAATTTTTTTGTTTTCCATGCTACTAACCCCTACAGTGGTATCAGAGATGTGTCTATATGTAGATCTGTTGCATGAGTAGAACACAATTGCCATTATGGGCGGTGGTGCTTTATTATCAATTGCTTCTTGTGTACTTTGCATCTTGCGGCATGGTGGGAGAAAGCGGCCCGCGCTAACCTTACATGACATCATTCATGAGACTTGCTCCACGCTCGACATGCAACTTGTATTGCATAAGTGGCTTTGCGGGTGTCTGTCTCTCCCATAAACGTCGTGGCACTTTAGTTATAAGGCTGTGGTGTCAGAATCATAAGTTAGAACAGTATAATGCATCTTATAATACACTTTAGTTACCGCTCTGGATTAGTTATAAGGCTGTGATTGCAACACTTCAGTTATAATACATCAACGTTGTGGTTCCTTTTCGTAAGTTATTGTGACGTCGTGGTTTGTGGCCTTCCATAATAACTAAAGTGTATTGCATAAGTGGCTTTGCGGGTGTCTGTCTCTCCCATCAACGACATACAACCTCCGCTTATGATTGTGATGCTAGCATTATAAGATGATCCCTCTCATAAAATATCAAGTATAACTAAAGTGTTTATCCTTAGTAAGCATCGTTGGTAATACTCATGGTTTCGAAGCACCACGTGATGATCGGGTGTATTAGAATCTGCGTGTCCATACAACGGGAGCAAGCCAGATTTGCTCATGCGGAAACTAAGGTTAATCTTGACGAGCCTAGCATGTACAAACATGGTCTCGGAACACAGAATACCGAAAGGTAAAGCATGAGTCATATAGAATGATATGATGAACATGATGATTGTTCGCCTTTGAAACTACATCATGTCACGTTATGATCGAACATGTTGTAGTGGATTTGGTTCATGTGATCACTAAAACAATGTTAGGGATATTGTTTTAAGTGGGAGTTCAGCAGCAATATGATTAAAAGTTGAACACTACTTATCATAAATTAAATCAAAGTGAATTTGCATAGTTGTCGTAGTTATTGGCATCCGTTTACTACCTTACGCTTAGTTATAATTGAGATAATAGAACTATATAATTCTGGTTAGTTACTTTACGAACAGGTAACGTATTATTTTGAAGTGTTAATCTAAAGTTTAAAAGTCCTATTGCAAACTTTCAATAAGTTCTGGTTACTCCGCAAAGTTTAATAATTGGTATTAAATCAGGAGTAACAATTACAGTGTTAGTATATAAGTATCATGTTTGTCTCCATGATTCTTGATATTCAAAAGATTGTTTTAATATCAAGGTTATCGGGGAGCTAAAAGAATTGTTTCAGAAACCATCATGTGTGAGAGATATTGCGATATCTGAAACAATGTTTTGGTTGCAACATATGAGAGTATAATATGGAAAAAATTATGTTCTCATGTTTGATGGGAATTTGCAAAAGGTTGGACATGTTGGTCGTCCTAATCCTCCAAAAGGTTTTGAAGAGCAACATTATACTCGCTATTCACTGTTATAAGCTAAAATAGCTTGATCATGAATAGTTCCATGATAAGGATGAATATTTGATGTTGATAAAATATTTACTACACTAAAATATTACAAAAAATGGAATTTGAAAGAACACCAAACATTTGATGATGGTGATCTACTTCAAAGTGCAAGTCCAAAGACATTGGTATTTAACTATACACGCTTTGGACTATGTGTCATATGTATGGCTTCACTATTGATGTTTATAGATTATTTTAAAAGAAAAAGGAAATACTGAAAGAGAATCTCAAAAATATATGGCAAAAAAGAAAAAACTATAATTAATCAGCTCGGGTATATAGATGATATACATGTTATGGATATATTATGTGCTTGTTAAAAAATGTGGTTCTTGAGTATTGGATACTGAATTTGTTGGTGTGAATCGTCATACTAAACAACACAATTCATGAACTGCAATGGCCTAAGTAACTAGCAAGAGAATATGTGAAATTGTTCATCGAGAACAAATAAAGTATTGATGTGTTTCTTGTTGACATCAAAGCTTTCCTTCAAGATTTGTTTTATAAGGTAATATGAGAATAAAAGGGTTTTGCAAATAAATTGCCGTAATCCATAAATGATGGATGATTTAAAAATCTCGTTGGAAAAATCACATCCATAAAACTAATGCTAAAATATCGAAAGACAATTGATATGTCCAAAACGTATCTACTTTCTCGAACACTTTGCTATTGTTTTTCCTCTATACTTGTGTGATTTGGATACAACTAACACGGACTGACGTTATTTTCAGCAGAATTACCTTGGTGTCTTTTTTTTTTGCAGAAAATGAACTATCAGGAAAAATCCCGAAAAATATGGCAAAAATTATATTTCACCAGAAGATCCACGGAGCCAGAAGGGGAGACAGAGGGGAGGCCTGGGTGGTCTAGACCGACCCTAGGCACGGGCCCACTGACCCTGCGCCTGGGGGAGGTTTGGCCACCCAGGCAGCTTCTCGGCCTCCCTCCGCGCATATAAGTTGTCTTCTTAGAGGACGAAATGATGAGGGGGAGCATGGTATCTCGGAAAATTGATATTGAGGAGAAGAGGGTGCATGCACCTAATCTGATGATTCAGAAGCCATTCTTCTTGCTACATGTTGTTCATGCATCGACAACAACATAGGTTGTGGTGCAAGCATCTGTCGCAACTCCATCCATGACAATAATGAGTGAGGATCTGGAACCTGTCCATCAGGAGCCGACCGAACCCACTATTGAGCATGAAAGGGAGAAGCAACAGCCACCTCCATAAGATACGCCAAATGTTGAGGAACATAATGAACCAGTTCACGAGGCCCCTAGAAGGTCTCAAAGAGTTAAAATATCAGCAATTACGAAATATTATAAAGTTTATATGTAACATCCCAAAAATACTAAACTTGGATCATCCATTTTCTAATCATCAAAATTAGGGTTAACAAAAACTTTGCTAATTAAAATTATGAAGGCATGCATATGTGTATGCATATAATTTGAAATTCTTTTGAAACCACCTTGTTTGTTTGTTTCATTGCTTGTAAAATGTTTCTTAGGTGAAATAAACATCATCTAAAACATTTCCCACACTTTTCCTAAAGACAAGTAAATCAAAACACATATATGAAATGAATGGTCACTTTGACCAATTTAACTCCCATGCCTACTTTGGTTGTCTCAAACTTTCAGAACCTAACAGAAACTTTTCTGGATCTTTGCACCCCTTGAATGTACCCATAACAAAGTATCAAGGCCCACTTTGTGATCATCCAGAAACTTTCAAATGCATAGTTTAAATGACAATTCAAAATTGAATTTTTATCATATGGGAAGATCCCACTTATTCAAAAACCACTCAAACAAGCTCAACTTGAAAAACCCAAGCATCTGCAGACTCACCAGCACCAATCTAGCAAACCCACCAAAATTCTTTTCAAAATTTAAAACTTGATTTCATGCGGCCATTTCATCAAACAGGTTGCATACACAAATCAAACAAACATCAAACACTATTGTGAGCAGTGATTCTTGCCTAACTGGTTCCCCATTTAGCTCACAACTAGCTCAGTAGATCATCTAGGAAGATTAACTAACCACTAGCACCACTGTGAGCTTGCCATTGCCATCAATGGTGAACAGCCGAGCACACCCTGGACACCCCATAGTCGACAGCAAGCTAGGAGCAGCAGCAAGCCTAGCCAGCATGTCTGGGAGGCAGCCCACCGTCCACCGCCACTCACTGTCCCAGCCGCGAGCGTTGCCAAGCCCTGGACCACACGCACAGACCATGCCAACCTCGCCAGCAACCATGCCGAGCGTGCGCCAGAGCGCCACCCTCAACCAGCGCCCACAGACCGCGCGCCGCCCTCACCGCATGCACACACGATCACCACCGACCTAGGAGACCACCAGACATCCCCGTTCGCCGCCCCGTGCCGCACAGCCACCGCTCGCCGTCGAAGACGCCGCCTCTGCCGTGCAGAGCGTCGCATGTTCCAGACCAAGCCGCACCGCCCCATGCCTCGAAACCATGTCGTTGAGCATCGCCAGGAGACACCACACCGTCCCCTACCATCGCCCATGCCAGTAGCCGCCTGTAACACCGCCCGACGAGCTCACCGTGCGCCCCGTCGGTCCCCTCGCTCGACTATAAATAGAGGCCACCCCCGCTCGATTTCTTCACACCATCTCACTCCCCTCTCCTTACTGATCGTGCCACACCGTTCTCAGAGCAAGGCGAGCACCACCCCGCCGGAATTTCACCGGAGCCCGCCGCCTTTGGAGAAGAAGGGAGCCATCGATTTCGTCCACCCCAGGAGCTGCCGCGACCATCCCTGAGTTCGCCGTCGTCGACTTCGTCGTTCTCCTGCTTCGCCGACCCTCGCCAGTACCCCGGTGAGTCCCCATCACCCCCCACTGGCCGCGCTAGGTTTCGTTCTCGCCGGCGTTGTCTTGCGTCGACGATGACTCCCAGCCGTTGGATTAGAATCAGATCGAACGACCCACGTTGCCCCATACCGCTTCACCCAGCCCCATGTCACTGACGAGTGAGGACACCCACTTAAGCAGCCCGCGGGAGCACTGCGCTTAGCAGGCCGGCCCAGTAACTTTTCCCGCGCAGCCCAGTGATTTGAATTAAATCTTTTTCTTTTTAATTCAAACACACTTCTGTACCCATTTTCAAAAATCAATCCAAATCGATTCAGTGCACCAATTTGAATGAAACCAATTTTGTTGGATAGGTCTGTGAATGCTGAATCCAAGCCCGTTGGATTCAAGTCATTTGGATCTATAGATCAACCATGGTAAAAATAACAAGGCAGAAGCTTTTCTGCATTCAAACATTTTTCAAATTTAAACCATAATAGCTTTTGAGTTTATTCTAACTCTCAAAAATCACATTTAACCATACCTTTCAGAATATATAAAAATATATAGGTTTACTTGCAGGAATAATGTTCAAGTAATAAAAGAATGCTACATAAGCATTTCTAGCCATTTTAATTAATTAAAATAAAAGGGTAAAACCTTATTAAATTGTGACAGCACTTTAAATCACATTACCTTGGACTACAATATGTGGTGATGACATGTGTCAACATGATCCCATGTTTGGTTTGGAGAATATTAAATCTTAAGTAGTTTTTCAATGAGTAGAAATTACTTTTCTAAAAATAAAAGGAATTAAATCAAGCCTTAACCTTGTAATGTTAGAGATGATGCTAGATCATCTATAGGACCCTTGTGTGTGATGATTGCAAGTAGTTAAGTATTGTTTGGTGATTGTGTACCTCGTATTTATTCATAGACGCTAGTGTTGGAGATATGCCCTAGAGGCAATAATAAATGTAGTTATTATTATATCTTTGTGTTTATGATAAATGTTTACATTCATGCTATAATAGTATTAACAAGGAAACATTGATACTTGTGTGATTTGTAAACTTAATTTGAAGTCCCTAGTATAGCCTCTATACTTCACTAGCTTGTTGGTTGATAGATGATTGTGGTTTCCCTATCATGAACATTGAGATGTTATCAACAACAAGATCATATCGTTAGGAGAATGATATGGTGGACATACTCCTATAGATAAGCGTAGCATAAAGATCAAGTCATTTCAATAGTTCAATTGCTATATGCTTTCTGATACATAGTAACCTAATTCCTTCGACCATGAGATCATGCATATCACCTTTATCGGATGGATGCTTTGATGACATCAAACACCACACCGTAACTGGGTGGCTATAAAGGTGGCATTGAGTGTTCGGAAAGTATTGGTTGAGACACATGGATCAAGAGTGGGATTTGTCCATCCATATGACGGATAGATATACTCTGGGCCCTCTCGGTGGAATGTCATCCAATTAGCTTGCAAGCATGTGACTGGTTCACAAGGGATCACATATCACGGGAACGAGAAAAGAGTACTTATCGGTAACGAGGTTGAACTAGGTATGCAGAGATACCGACGATCATAACCTCGGATAAGTAAACTATCGTGAGACAAAGGGAAATTGGTATCGTATGTAAGTGGTTCATTCGATCGCAAAGTAATCGTAGAAATATGTGGGAGCCATATGAATTTCCAGATTCCTCTATTGGTTATTGTTCGGAGAAGTGTCTCGATCGGTCCGCATAATTCACGAACCGTAGGGAGACACACTTAAGGATTCGACGTTGTTTGAGTAGTTATGGTATTATGAGAAAGAGACCGAATGTTGTTCGGAGTCTCGGATGGGATCCGGGATATCACAAGGTGATCCGGAATGGTCCGGAGAATAAGATTCATAAAGGAAAGTCCCGTTTCGGAGTTCGGAAATGATTCCGGTGTTTTCATCGGGAATGTTCTAGAAGGTTCCGGAATGTCCGGCACTCCGGGGGGGGGGGGGGGGTACATGAATGTGTCATTACATATTGTAATGATTGCATTATGTACTAAGTGTTCTTGCTGTTTCAAATAAAGGATTAAATTGAATCCTAAAACAGAAAAGTCAAATGTCCAGTTTGAAAGTCAAACGGCTAAAACAAGAAACTGTGGGAAACAAGCAAGAGGTGGTTGGAACCGACTTGGGGGAGGAGTCCCTCCAAGACGGCGCTCCAACCAAGGCCGACTTGGGGAGGGACTCCCCTCCCCTTGGCCGCCCCTCCCACCTATAAAAGGAGGGACAGGGCCTCCTCCTCTAGACACACAAGTTCCTATCCTCTAATCTCCGGTTTAGAGCCGTTTTGGTTTAGAGCTTCTAATTGCCCTAGCCTTCGGTTTAGAGCCTTCTAATTGGTGTGTCTAATCCCTAGACCACTAATAGTTCTCTCTCATACTCCACCATACTCGCTCCGGCTTAAGGCGAAGCCCTGCGGGATCTCCCCTCTACTTCCGGTACCACGCCGTTGTGCTGCCGGAATCGCGAGGAGAGTGCTACAACCTCCGCTGCCTGCTGGAACAAGGGAGAGGAAGGTCTTCGTCGAGTACCGAACGTGTGACCGACTGCGGGAGCGCTGCCGGAACGCAGCGCCGGAAGGATCGTCTACGCGATCTTGAGATCGGGAAGAGTACGACTACATCACCCACGAGAATCCGCTCTCGTTAAACACTTTGGAATCTTCGAGGGTAAGTTATTCCATCGACTCGTTGCTACAATCTAGTAGATAGATCTTGGCTTGTTTGTTTATATGCGATAGAAAATTTTTGTTTTCCATGCTACGAAACCCTACAGTGGTATCAGAGCCGTGTCTATATGTAGATCTGTTGCACGAGTAGAACACAATGGTCATTGTGGGCGTTGATGCTTTTATTGTCGATTGCTTCTTATGTACTTTGCATCTTGCGGTATGTTGGGATGAAGCGGCTCGGGCTAACCTTACATGACATCGTTCATGAGACTTGCTCCACGCTTGACATGAAACTTGTATTGCATAAGTGGCTTTGCGGGTGCCTATTTCTCCTAGCATAGTTAAGATCCAATTTACAACGGGTGATTAACAATACTAGTATCAATGTTGTGGTTCTTGTTCGTAAGTTAGAACGACACTTATTGAAAGCCCCAAACCACGTAAAATATGCAAAGAAAGTAGAGGCGTCTAACTTTGTTTTGCAGGGGTGTGCAGTGATGTGATATGGCCATGATTGTGATTATATTTGATGTATGCAATGTTCCTTATTGTAAGTTGGCAACCGGCAGGAGCCATATGGTTGTCTTTAATTTATGTTAAGACCCGCGTGTCTATTCAAAGTAGTTGTAATAGTTGAAGCCGGTGGACGACAACCATGGAGAGGCGTCATTGACCTTGATGCAATGCCGGTGATGATGGAGATCATGTTTGTGCTTGAAGATGGAGATCAGAAGCACAAAGAAGAAAGGCCATATCATATCACATATATATTGAATTGCATGTGATGTTAATCCTTTATGCATCTTGTATTGCTTAGTAGACGACAGTAGCATTATAAGATGATTCCTCATGCACATGAATTTCAAGTCATAATGTGTTCACCCTTAGTTAGCACCGTTGCTAAAGCTTGTTGTTTCGAAGCACCACGTGATGATCGGGTGTGTTAGATTCCGCAAGTGTATACAACATGACCAAGCCAGATTTGCTCATGCGGAAACTAACGTTTGATCTTGACGAGCCTAGCATGTACAAACATGGTCTCGGAACACAGTTCACCGAAAGGTAAAGCATGAATCATATAGTAGATATGATGAACATGATGATTGTTCGCCATTGAAACTATATCAACTCTCGTGATGATCGGTGTTGATGTAGTTGATGATCGGTGTTGATCACTAAAACAATGTGAGGGATATTGTTTTGAGTGGGAGTTCACCTAGATTAACTTTATTAATTAATTTGAACTCAATTTGTCATAAACTTAGTCTAAACTATTGCAAATATGTTGTAGATCAATGGCAGCCCCTACCATCAATTTTAATGCGTTCCTAGAGAAAGAAAAGTTGAAAAACAATGGAAGCAACTTCGCGGATTGGTTCCGCAATTTGAGGATTGTCCTCACAGCTGGTAATTTGACCTATGTGCTGGATGCACCGCTGGGTGACCCACCTGCAGATGATTCTCCCGATGAAGTAAAGAATGTTTACCTCGCTCGGAAGAATCAGTACTCCATATTTCAGTGTGCTATCTTGTATGGTTTGGAATCGGAGCTTCAGAAAAGGTTTGAGGATTCAGACCCATATGATATTGTCGAGGATCTCAAATTGATTTTTGAGACTCATGCGGCAATTGAAAGCTATGAGGCTTCTGAAAAGTTCTTTAACTGCAAGATGGAAGAGGGCAACTCCGTCAGTGAGCATGTGCTTAAGATGTCTGGGCACGCAAACAAACTTCAAAGCTTGGGTATAGTGATTCCTAATGCTTTGGGGATTTACCGTGTCCTCCAATCACTACCACCAAGTTACAAGAACTTTGTGATGAACTACAACATGCAGAACATGAATAAGACGTTGCCAGAACTCTTTGCCATGTTGAAATCTGCAGAAGTGGAGATCAAGAAAGAGCACCAAGTGTTGTTGGTCAATAAGACCACCAAATTCAAGAAAGGCAAGTCTAAGCAAAAGGGACACTTCAAGAAGGGTGGTAAGAAAGTTACCACGCCAGCGAAGAAGACCAAGGCTGGACCTAAGCCTGATACTGAGTGCTTTAACTGCAAGGGAGAAGGTCACTGGAAGCGGAATTGCCCAAAGTACTTGGCGGATTTGAAGAACGGCAACATCAAGAAGAAAGGTATATCTGATATACATGTTATTGATGTGTATCTCACTAGTACTCGTAGTAGTGCATGGGTATTTGATACTGGTTCGGTTGCTCATATTTGTAACTCGAAACAGGTGCTGCAGAATAAACGGAAGCTAGCGAAGAACGAGGTGACGATGCGCGTGGGAAATGGATCAAAGGTTGATGTGATCGCGGTCGGCACGCTACCCCTTCATCTACCATCGGGATTAGTTTTATACTTAAATAATTGTTATTTGGTGCCTGCGTTGAGCATGAACATTATATCGGGATCTTGTTTATTGAGAGACGGTTACTTGTTTAAGTCCGAGAATAATGGTTGTTCGATTTATATGAGTAATATGTTTTATGCACATGAACCTTTGATAGATGGTCTATTCTTATTGAATCTCGATAGTGGAAATACACATATCAACAACATTGAGGCTAAACGTTTGAAATCAAGCGATAATTCGACCTATATGTGGCACTGTCGTCTTGGTCACATTGGAGTGAAACGTATGAAGAAACTCCATTCCGATGGACTTCTTGAATCACTTGATTTTGAATCACTTGAAAGATGCGAAGCATGTCTGATGGGTAAAATGACTAAGACTCCATTTTCTGGTATGATGGAGCGAGCTACGGACTTATTGGAAATCATACATACCGATGTGTGTGGTCCAATGAGTGTAGCTTCGCGCGGTGGTTATCGTTATGTTCTTACCTTCACGGATGACTTGAGTAGGTATGGGTATATCTATTTCATGAAACATAAGTCCGAAACTTTCGAGAAGTTTAATGAGTTTCAAAGTGAGGTAGAGAATCAACGTAACAAGAAGATTAAATTTGTACGTTCTGATCATGGAGGTGAATATCTAAGTTACGAGTTTGGCGAGCATTTGAAGAAATGCGGAATACTTTCACAATTGACACCGCCGGGAACACCACAGCGTAATGGTGTGTCCGAATGTCGTAATCGAACTCTCTTAGATATGGTTCGTTCTATGATGTCACTTACAGATTTACCGCTATCATTTTGGGGTTATGCATTATAAACAGCCGCATTCACTTTAAATAGGGCACCATCTAAATCCGTTGAAACGACACCGTATGAATTATGGTTTGGGAAGAAACCTAAATTGTCGTTCCTTAAAGTTTGGGGATGCGAAGCCTATGTAAAGAAGTTACAGCCGGACAAGCTTGAACCCAAAGCGGAAAAATGCGTCTTCATAGGATACCCGAAGGAAACTATTGGGTATACCTTCTATCATAGATCCAAAGGAAAAATCTCCGTTGCCAAGAATGGATCCTTTCTAGAGAAGGAATTTCTCTCGAAAGAAGTGACTGGAAGGAAAGTAGAACTCGACGAGGTTGTCGAACCTTCTCTCGAAATTGCGAGTAGCGCAGCACCGGAAGAAGTTCCTGTGGTGCCTGCACCAATAAGAGAGGAAGCTAGTGATGGTGATCATGAAACTTCGGTTGAAGTTGCTACAAAGCCTCGGAGGTCAACGAGAACTCGTACCACTCCAGATTGGTATGATTCCGTTATGAATGTCATGTTGGTGGACAACACCGATGACCCCGAGACATATGAGGAAGCGATGATGAGCCCAGATTCCAATAAATGGCAAGAAGCCATGAAATCCGAGATTGGATCCATGTACGAAAACCAAGTATGGACTTTGGTGGACTTACCGGATGGCCGGAAGGCTGTCGAGAACAAATGGATTTTCAAGAAGAAAACAGATGCTGATGGTAATGTTACTGTCTATAAAGCTCGACTTGTCGCAAAAGGGTTTCGACAAATTCAAGGAGTTGACTACGATGAGACTTTCTCACCAGTAGCGAAGCTAAAGTCTGTGAGGATTATGTTAGCGATCGCTGCATATTATGATTATGAGATATGGCAGATGGATGTCAAAACAGCATTCCTCAATGGAGACATTGATGAAGAGTTGTATATGATGCAACCCAAAGGTTTTGTCGATCCTAAAGATGCTAACAAGGTATGCAAACTTCAACGATCCATCTATGGATTGAAGCAAGCATCCCGAAGTTGGAATCAACGTTTTGATAAGGTAATCAAAAGTTTTGGTTTTATACAAACTTATGGAGAAGCTTGTATTTACAAGAAAGTGAGTGGGAGCTCTGTAGCATTCCTAATACTATATGTGGATGACATATTGTTAATTGGGAATGATGTAGACCTTCTTAATAGTGTCAAAGAATATTTGAATAATAGTTTTTCAATGAAGGATCTTGGCGAAGCATCTTACATATTAGGCATAAAGATTTATAGAGATAGATCGAAACGCCAAATATCTTTGTCACAGAGTACATATTTGGACAAAGTTCTAAAGAGGTTTGGAATGGAAGAAAGTAAGAAAGGGTTCTTGCCCATGTTGCCCAATACGACCTTGAGTAAAACTCAAAGTCCGACATCGGCAGAAGATAGAGAAAGGATGAGTAAGACTCCCTATGCCTCAGCCATAGGATCTCTAATGTATGCCATGCTATGTACTAGACCCGACATTGCATATGCTGTTAGTTTAACTAGCAGATATCAAAGTGATCCAGGAGTGGATCATTGGACAGCGGTCAAAAACATCCTTAAGTACTTGAGAAGAACTAAGGATATGGTTCTTTCTTATGGAGGTGATGAACAGCTCGTTGTTAATGGTTACACCGATGCTAGTTGGAACACCGATCCAGATGATTCTAAATCACAATCCGGATACGTATTTATTTTGAATGGTGCAGCAGTTAGCTGGAGGAGTGCAAAGCAAAGCGTTGTGGCGAGATCTTCAACTGAATCGGAATACATGGCTGCTTCGGAGGCTTCACAAGAAGCGATATGGATGAAAGAGTTCATTATAGAGCTGGGTGTGGTTCCTAGTGCGCTGGACCCAATGTCTATCTACTGTGATAACATGGGCGCCATAGCCAATGCGCAAGAACCAAGGTCACACAAGAAGCTGAAGCACATCAAGCTACGTTTTCACGCTATTCGAGAACATATCCAGGATGGGCATATAAAGATTTGCAAAGTACACACAGATCTGAATGTGGCGGATCCGTTGACTAAACCTCTCCCGAGGTCAAAACATGACCAACACCAAACTGCCATGGGTGTTCGGTATATTACCATGTAATCTAGATTAGATGACTCTAGTGCAAGTGGGAGACTGTTGGAGATATGCCCTAGAGGCAATAATAAATGTAGTTATTATTATATCTTTGTGTTTATGATAAATGTTTACATTCATGCTATAATAGTATTAACAAGGAAACATTGATACTTGTGTGATTTGTAAACTTAATTTGAAGTCCCTAGTATAGCCTCTATACTTCACTAGCTTGTTGGTTGATAGATGATTGTGGTTTCCCTATCATGAACATTGAGATGTTATCAACAACAAGATCATATCGTTAGGAGAATGATATGGTGGACATACTCCTATAGATAAGCGTAGCATAAAGATCAAGTCATTTCAATAGTTCAATTGCTATATGCTTTCTGATACATAGTAACCTAATTCCTTCGACCATGAGATCATGCATATCACCTTTATCGGATGGATGCTTTGATGACATCAAACACCACACCGTAACTGGGTGGCTATAAAGGTGGCATTGAGTGTTCGGAAAGTATTGGTTGAGACACATGGATCAAGAGTGGGATTTGTCCATCCATATGACGGATAGATATACTCTGGGCCCTCTCGGTGGAATGTCATCCAATTAGCTTGCAAGCATGTGACTGGCTCACAAGGGATCACATATCACGGGAACGAGAAAAGAGTACTTATCGGTAACGAGGTTGAACTAGGTATGCAGAGATACCGACGATCATAACCTCGGATAAGTAAACTATCGTGAGACAAAGGGAAATTGGTATCGTATGTAAGTGGTTCATTCGATCGCAAAGTAATCGTAGAAATATGTGGGAGCCATATGAATTTCCAGATTCCTCTATTGGTTATTGTTCGGAGAAGTGTCTCGATCATGTCCGCATAATTCACGAACCGTAGGGAGACACACTTAAGGATTCGACGTTGTTTGAGTAGTTATGGTATTATGAGAAAGAGACCGAATGTTGTTCGGAGTCTCAGATGGGATCTGGGATATCACGAGGTGATCCGGAATGGTCCGGAGAATAAGATTCATATAAGGAAAGTCCCGTTTCAGAGTTCAGAAATGATTCCGGTGTTTTCATCGGGAATGTTCTAGAAGGTTCCGGAATGTCCGGCACTCCGGGGGGGGGGGGGAGGGGTACATGAATGTGTCATTACATATTGGAATGATTGCATCATGTACTAAGTGTTCTTGCTGTTCCAAATAAAGGATTAAATTGAATCCTAAAACAGAAAAGTCAAATGTCCAGTTTGAAAGTCAAACGGCTAAAACAAGAAACTGTGGGAAACAAGCAAGAGGTGGTTGGAACCGACTTGGGGGAGGAGTCCCTCCAAGCCGGCGCGCCAACCAAGGCCGACTTGGGGAGGGACTCCCCTCCCCTTGGCCGCCCCTCCCACCTATAAAAGGAGGGGCAGGGCCTCCTCCTCTAGACACACAAGTTCCTATCCTCTAATCTCCGGTTTAGAGCCGTTTTGGTTTAGAGCTTCTAATTGCCCTAGCCTTCGGTTTAGAGCCTTCTAATTGGTGTGTCTAATCCCTAGACCACTAATACACTACAAGAAATCTGGCTATATATGACCCTCTATTTTCGTCACAAAATCGTCACAATAGTCCGTTTATGACGATTCTATGACGATTTTAAGATCGTCGAAAGCTGGGCGTCGCAAATGAACTATAACGACGTTATTTGTGAAATCGTCATAACCGTTTATGACGATATTGAATCGTTATAACCATTATGACGATCCAATATCGTCACAGAGAAACTAGCCTCGCCAAGTCAGTTCCTACGTGGCAGAGCCTACGTGGCATAAAATCAGCCCAGTCCATTCAATAGTTTACATGGGCCAAACCCAAAATCCATTCCATTAATTTCTCCTTGACAACTCTTGTTTGCTGTTTGGGCCAAGCCCAATATTTTGGCCTTTTTATTTTCATGGGCAAGGCTTTTTAGCTCACGGTTCTTTTTTATCTTTTTTATTTCATGCTCGCTGCTCCAGTTCAATACTTTTTGGGCCATGGACTTTTAATAGCCCAACTAACATTTGATTCATTTCTAAAGTATAGGCATTAAATAATGAATATTGTAATAAGCACAACCAAAATCACATTCAGTATATTACAATCAGACATAATCTAGGAAAGCAAACAGCTACAAAAGTACATAGCAACAAACATCTAAACCTCCAGTATTTTAACTCACAATCACGAGATAATTCTAAACCTCCAGCATTTTAACTCACAATCATCAGATAACTCCATTACACTACATCACATCCAGAAATTCAAATAATAATACACTGTCACAACTCACGACAACCTGTTTATTTAGTCATTTTAGTACACATGTACTACTTGTGTACCGAGATCCCTTCATCAGACCGTTGTAGGTACTCATCCATGTAGAAGTCCTACGTGTGCTCCGACTAGCATCACTAAGGAAGAACTATGATCCAAGAACCTGCAACACATCACCCACACTTCAGTTTATCGTCAAGACTAAATTATAGAGCTGGACATTTATGCATAAGAGATACAACAGTTTTCTGATAAAGGATAAAGGATAAAGGATAATTATAGTAAACATTATTCCATTCAAAAAAAATTGGGAGAAACATCACTACTTACTCCTCGTAGCAAAAAAACAAGTACTAATTTGCAGGTTGTTTATCAGTATAAAGCAAAGATAATTAACTCGAGTAGATACGTTTGATCAAAGCTAAGGTAAAATCACAGTACGGTATTAGCAAGGCAGATTTATAAGAGAAAAACAAACTGCTCCATGTAAATACAAGCAATACAGCTGATTCCAGCATACACCTGCAGAGAATAAATAGTTGTAGTAGAGTAAATAAACATATGGGAACTAGCACTATGATTGTAAAAACTAAAACTTATGTAAACCGATTGGATGCTCAAATTATGATTACATTTATTACTACTGCGATTATGATTCAGCAGAACAGTCTGTGTTTATACCATACAAGAACACAATCTGTGTTCAGCAGAAGAATGAGCACACAAATGGCAAACATGCCGAATTAGAAGATCAAAAATGGATAAAACAAGCATGTACTAGGATTTCTAGAGCTAGCATAGAATGGAACAGTTTAAGAATGAACTATGATTAAGCAGCATCAATTTAATTAGGAATACTACATTTTGTTGATATTTTATAGCACTAAGTGTTCTGTAGAAACAGTAGTGGAAATACATAAAAGAAACTTAGTTAGGTAGCTAGAAATGTAGAGAAACTTGCATCGCTAGGCTAAGTTAGCTAGTAATCATCCCTGGACATGTATCGGATACAGCTTCCTGGACAAAACGCTTGCAAACACTAGGATCAAAAACGAGATAAAGGGAGGTTGCACCATCGTAGAGCTCACCGATGTGGAGTTAGGGGTTTGGTCGGCAGCAACAGCAGCCCGTGCATCGCCGCTATCATCAGAGCAGACCAGCATCAGCAGCTCGGACTCCTCGTCCTTGTACCAGATCAGCCAGAACCACCAACTGGCGGAAGAATATATGGGATGCCAGCGCTACTGACCGGCAAACGGCCTTGAATGAGGTTGGTGGAGAGAAGAGGCTGTCCCACGGTGGCGCTTGCAAGCCTGGCTCGATGTGGGTTCCTCATACAAGCTGAAGGCAATGTTGAAAAGAGAGAAGGATATGATATATAGATGAGCCAGCTAGCACAGCTAAAAAACACAGTACAATTTGCATGAACATGTTACAATATGTTGGAAGTTGAACTATATCTGTACAACATGTTATAATCTGTTGCTAACTTACATATTAATTTCCTACACAATACTTCATATGCACAGCTAACGATTATAATTTGTTGCTTCATTTAATGTAACAATTGTATGGGAGTACAATAAAAGTGTTTCCATATTTAACCATAGTAGCAGAATGAGGAAGCACAATTGTATGGGAGTATGAATGTAACAATTACAGAAAGTATTAACGCAAAACAGAGACGATGCTACTCAAGTGTAATACACACCAGGGCATGCTGCCACTAATTCTAGCAGGGATATAGCTTTCGCAATCTAACAATTAGGTATCAGGTAATTTGGTGCTCATAAACACAACTGAGTGCGGAGAAAGATTCCTGAAAATCAAGACCAAGTACTTATAATTCATCTAATACAAGAAAAATGGTAATTACACATGTGTATCTACAAATCCATCAGGCTAAAACACTGAATTACTGATACACAAGTAGCAAGAGCTACACCTTAATAGTTTCCATCCAGCCAACTTCATGTATCTACCAAGTCCATCAGGCTAAAATATTCTTCATATGTTTCTTCCATTGCAATTTAAAAACCTGAAATTAGTCCATCTAAGCATTAGCTTGCATATAGAAGTTAGCCTGCATCGATTAAAAACTGAAATTAGTAATCTAATGGAGAGGTAGTGGCAGACCAGCTTCTTAGAGAGGAAGATGGGTCTCCGGCGTGTCTTCTCCAGATCTCGCACGAGGTCGTGGGGTGGCTGGTCTTGTGAGCGCCGTTGTGGGTTCCCCATACGAGCTGAAGGTCGTGGCTTCCCGTAGCATCAGATTTTCGGAATTTATGGGTTGGAGAGGGAGGCTGTGGGGCAGAATCGACGAGGGTGACTGAAGGGAGGAAGGGATCTGGAAGGGATCGATCCATGTCGGGGCTCACGTGAGAGAAGGTCGGAGTGAGGGAATAGAAAAGCGGGCGGAGGATCTGGCGACGTCGGGCGCGGATGGATGGGGAGGACGGCGGGTGGAGCGGTGGTGCGACAGCGGAGTGGGGGACAAGGAGTTCGAGGAGAGGGGCGGGGCTAGCGGCGGATCTGGATCGGGGTGGCTCGATGAAGTGGCTCGGGGCGGTGGGGAAGAGAGTGGCTCTGGGCAGGATGCAACGAAGGGAGCTAGGGTTAGCTGGCGGCGCCTGCGAGAAGGTGGTGGTGACGCACGAAAGAAGGGGGAGGGGAATTAGGGTTAGCTTGGGTTGTGTGGCTCGGTCCTCTCAACTCTCTAAGGACCGCTCGGCACAACCATTTTAGATCGGTTTCGCGCCCTCATCCAAAAATCTTCAGCGGGAAGGGAGTTGAAATTTCAGACGCTTGGATGGAGGTCATATGGATGGCTCAGATTTACGGCTGAGCTGATCTGTGGGTTGTTTATTCCTGTGTTCTAATTGGTTGAGACGTTTTGTGAAGCAAATCACCAAAGAGCTAATTCAAAATGCAACCATCCTATTAGAACTAAAGTTTAGCGAGGCTTATCCCTTACGCTCGTTGTTTTGACCAAAGTTTTAAATCAACACAAGAAAAAAAATAAAAATCAACCAAGCAATGAAAACATAAGAATTCACCAACACCATAGTTTTTGTCTCATCGATATGAACCAAATTGATTTTTGGTTCACCTAAATCCGAAACCATATGCAAAATGTACGATGAAACTAATCAAAACCTTTTAAAGTTTGAAAAAAATTAAATATTAGACCACCTTACATGGACAATGTTCCAACCGGGGTATCTCAAAACTTTCCAATGCAATTTTAGCGAGGCTCGGCCCTGAGCTAAGAACCTTCATGCTCGCCGTTTTGACCATACTTTGAAACGGGCATAAAAAAATAAAAAACGGTCCGATCAACGCAAATCCTTCGCGTGGTGTCTTATTATGTGACATAATTTCAAGGAAAAATACCAAACTTGGTAAATTGAGTATGTCTCAAAAAACCCTTCACAAAATGACCTATCATGTTCGAGGTTTCGTGCCTTTCGGGGCAAATGACCAATGTTATGGCTAGAATCAGGGCATAGTTTGTGATAATGTGCCCATATTGTGCACACATATGTATCATGGCATGGGGAACAATGTTGTAGGAGAAAGTTTTCCTTTTCGACACACGAAAAATCCATTTTCCATTTTCCGAGCGCAAAAAACGGGCGGTTTGTGAAGCAACCACCAAATGACAGTTTTAGAATGGTACCACCACATTTTGTAAAAATATTAGACCACCTTACATGGACAATGTCCCAACCGGGGTATCTCAAACCTTTCCGTACACCCCTGGCGAAAAAGACAAATTCCTGCCGATTCGGTAGGAAGTGGGTCCGGTTTGAACTATAGGTACATGATCCGATGCCCATTATTTTTTGAAAAAATGTGTTTTAGACTCGCAATATGCTATTTATTTAGAGATCCAATGCAAGTTTAGCAAGGCTCGGCCCTGAGCTAAGAACCTTCATGCTCGCCGTTTTGACCATACTTTGAAACGGGCATAAAAAAATAAAAAACGGTCCGATCAACGCAAATCCTTCGCTTGGTGTCTTATTATGTGACATAATTTCAAGGAAAAATACCAAACTTGGTAAATTGAGTATGTCTCAAAAAACCCTTCACAAAATGACCTATCATGTTCGAGGTTTCGTGGCTTTCGGATCAAATGACCAATGTTATGGCTAGAATCAGGGCATAGTTTGTGATAATGTGCCCATATTGTGCACACATATGTATAATGGTATGGAGAACAATGTTGCAGGAGAAAGTTTTCGTTTTCGACACACGAAAAATCCATTTTCCATTTTCCGAGCGCAAAAAACGGGGCGGTTTGTGAAGCAACCACCAAATGACAGTTTTAGAATGGTACCACCACATTTTGTAAAAATATTAGACCACCTTACATGGACAATGTCCCAACCGGGGTATATCAAACCTTTCCGTACATCCCTGGCGAAAAAGACAAATTCCTGCCGATTCGGCAGGAAGTGGGTCCGGTTTGAACTACAGGTACATGATCCGATGCCCATTATTTTTTGAAAAAATGTGTTTTAGACTCGCAATATGCTATTTATTTAGATATCCAATGCAAGTTTAGCGAGGCTCGGCCCTGAGCTAAGAACCTTCATGCTCGCCGTTTTGACCATACTTTGAAACGGGCATAAAAAAATAAAAAACGGTCCGATCAACGCAAATCCTTCGCGTGGTGTCTTATTATGTGACATAATTTCAAGGAAAAATACCAAACTTGGTAAATTGAGTATGTCTCAAAAAACCCTTCACAAAATGACCTATCATGTTCGAGGTTTCATGGCTTTCGGATCAAATGACCAATGTTATGGCTAGAATCAGCGCATAGTTTGTGATAATGTGCCCATATTGTGCACACATGTATAATGGTATGGAGAACAATGTTGCAGGAGAAAGTTTTCCTTTTCGACGCACGGAAAATCCATTTTCCATTTTCCGAGCGCAAAAAACGGGGCGTTTTGTGAAGCAACCACCAAATGAAAGTTTTAGAATGGTACCGCCACATTTTGTAAAAATATTAGACCACATTACATGGACAATGTCCCAACTGGGGTATCTCAAACCTTTCCGTACACCCCTGGCGAAAAAGACAAATTCCTGCCGATTCAGTAGGAAGTGGGTCCGGTTTGAACTACATGTACATGATCCGATGCCCATTATTTTTTGAAAAAATGTGTTTTAGACTCGCAATATGCTATTTCTTTAGAGATCCAATGCAAGTTTAGCGAGGATCGGCCCTGAGCTAAGAACCTTCATGCCCGCCGTTTTGACCATAGTTTGAAACGGGCATAAAAAAATAAAAAACGTTCCGATCAACACAAATCCATCGCGCGGTGTCTTATTATGTGAAATAGTTGCAAGGAAAAATACCAAACTTGGTAAATTGAGTATGTCTCAAAAAACCCTTCACAAAATGACCTATCATGTTCGAGGTTTCGTGCCTTTTGGGGCAAATGACCAATGTTATGGCTAGAATCAGGGCATAGTTTGTGATAATGTGCCCATATTGTGCACACATATGTATCATGGCATGGGGAACAATGTTGCAGGAGAAAGTTTTCCTTTTCGACACACGAAAAATCCATTTTCCATTTTCCGAGCGCAAAAAAACGGGGCGGTTTGTGAAGCAACCACCAAATGATAGTTTTAGAATGGTACCTCCACATTTTGTAAAAATATTAGACCATATTACATGGACAATGTCCCAACCGGGGTATCTCAAACCTTTTCGTACACCCCTGGCGAAAAAGACAAATTCCTGCCGATTCGGTAGGAAGTGGGTCCGGTTTGAACTACATGTACATGATCCGATGCCCATTATTTTTTGAAAAAATGTGTTTTAGACTCGCAATATGCTATTTCTTTAGAGATCCACCAAAAGTTTTTAGTACGAGTCAACCCCTAGACGAGAATAGTCACTCCCAAGTTTCAAACTCATATTTTGAATTATGATATTGTGCCTACTATGGACTAATGTGGGATTAGTAAATCCACTATTTTTAAGTAATCAAAGTAATTTTAGTTAATACCCTAAGATATTCTACTGAATTTTATAAAAAATTAGAAACAAAAAACAATTATTTTAGACTTATTATGAAAAATCTACAAAAGAATTAAGAAAACAAAAAAAATTAACAAGGAAAGCTGGCCGGGCCATAATCTGCCGCTTTCCACTCCCTCACAGAGGCCCATCGCAGCCCACTCCCATCCCACTGAGGCCCATCGTAGCAGAGAAATCAGCCCAGGCGCAACAATTCAATAGATATAATGGGTCGTTGTAATATTATGATAAGAAAGATTGGTTGGTGCAGTGGTATGGGTCGTTGGGTTTTGTTGGGAGGTCGCGGGTTCAAGTTCCTGGGTGGAATTTTTTTGCAAATAATTCTTGCTTGTTAGAGTTTAATGTATATGTGCTACAGTTTAACATATATGACAGGATAGATTGGTTGGTGTAGTGGTATGGGTCACCGTGTTTGGTTGGGAGGTCGTAGGTTTAAGTCCCATTGTGGCCCTTTTTTTGCAAATAACTCATCTTTGTTAGAGTTTAACATATATGACACGTAAGCAGCGCCATGTAAGCAGATTTAAACAAACGGATATTACACGTAGTCACACATAGACAAATAGATATTAACACACGGATATTATACGTAGTAAAAAACTGACACATATACACGGCACATAGGCGTAATTGCTGACGTGGCCAACTATCAATTTTAACCTATCTTAATTTGGACCTCATGACGATTTTAAATCGTCGTAGTGAGGTTCAAATAACATCGTAGGCTATATTCGTCAGATTATGACGATTTGAGATAATGAAAATATGACGATCCTGAGCAAAATCGTCATAATTTTGTAAGGTTTTGAACCTTCCGAACGGCTTTTGACCATCTGGTGCGAAATCGTCATAACTCTATGACGATTTTGAACACGGTCACTATGAGAAGGTCATAGAATAACACATTACTTGTAGTGATAGTTCTCTCTCATACTCCACCATACTCGCTCCGGCTTAAGGCGAAGCCCTGCGGGATCTCCCCTCTACTTCTGGTACCACGCCGTTGTGCTGCCGGAATCGCGAGGAGAGTGCTACAACCTCCGCTGCCTGCTGGAAAAAGGGAGAGGAAGGTCTTCGTCGAGTACCGAACGTGTGACCGACTGCGGGAGCTCTGCCGGAACGCAGCGCCGGAAGGATCGTCTACGCGATCTTGAGATCGGGAAGAGTACGACTACATCACCCACGAGAATCCGGTCTCGTTAAACACTTTGGAATCTTCGAGGGTAAGTTATTCCATCGACTCGTTGCTACAATCTAGTAGATAGATCTTGGCTTGTTTGTTTGTATGCGATAGAAAATTTTTGTTTTCCATGCTACGAAACCCTACAGCTAGTACCGACCAAGGATACGAGGAGGAAGGAGGATACTACGAAGAAGAAGCCGAGGAGAACTTCAACCACTGCTCTACACAAGGCAAGCTAAAACTTGCAAGGCACTCTACTTTAGCAAGCCTTACTAATCAAGTTGACCTATGCAAGCTAACACTTGCAATTTAGCAAGCTTATACTGATATTGTGCAAGCAAATACTTGCTTGTTACTATGCCTACTATATGCCTTAAGCATATGTGATCATACCCACTTGATAAACCAATCCTAGTTTTATTTGCAAGCTTCTTACTTTATTTATTTATCAAAGCTTTAACTTAGAGTTGACTTAATTGACTTGTAGATACTAGAAAGATTCTGAAGGTTGCATGAAGAGCATAAAATTTGGCCTAAGCTAGATAATCTTGATGTCATCTTAAGGCATGAGATTGAACTTAGTTGAAACTCCACTAGTTTACCACCCCTCATTAGTACTACCCCCACCTGTAGATGCTAGTGCTAAGCATAAAACTTGATCAACCTTAGATGGGTTTACTTGGTGGAAAAATGGTTATGAAAACCTTGGAATGATGGATCATTCTATTGAAATGTTTTGGACATGTGTTTCTGAACACTTGATGATTTTGGTGATGAAAATGTTGAGGCATGAGCCTTAGCCCTTTATAAAACTGATGGTTGTCTGGATGCGATACCATTCCAATTTTATCGTACAACCACAATACCCGAAGATTGGGTAGGGCTTGACTGGAAACTTATATACCTTAGTATTAGTTCCCTCACGTCCAAGGTCTGAGCTGAGGCTACCTTGTGAAGATTGTCCACCTGTGCAGTACCCAAGATGACAGTTGGTCATGGTTGGGAGGCCAAACTCACAGGAGAGGTGCTTATACTAGGGCGTGTAATTGAAAGGTTAGGATTGATTATCCGCATACTGAGTATGGTGAATTCAGGATTTGTTCCTGACGGATGTATCGAATGTTGTGGTGAAAGTGTACAATCTCTGTAGAGTGTCAAACTATTCGAATAGCCACGTCCGCGATTATGGACAGTTGGAGTGGCCATATTGTTCCCCCGTCAGACTTTTCAAAATGACTTGTGAAATGAATTGAGACTTTGACTTGACCACAACAGAGTTGTGACCTGAGTTACAAGATCCCACCTAGGAGTTATAAAATTGTGACTAGCTTCGGAACTTAGTAGAGATAAATCTGGCTTTTGCAAAACAACCCTAGAGCCTAGTTTCCTATTATCCAAAAAACCCTTTTTCCTGTTAGTATTAGCTTGCGAGTACTTAAAGAGTACTCATGGCTTTGTCCCTGGCTATTCCCATGGACATACTATGAAGAGGAGTACCTGGAAGATGGACCCCAGGAAGGTTACGACAACTAGGATCATCTCCCATCGTCAGCATTGCCTGTGACCCCGAAGATGGAGCTTCGCCTACGCTACCGTTATTATTACGTATTCCGCTGCTTGATGTTGTATTAAGAACTGGATCATGAGATCCCTATTTGTGTAAGAACTTATGTATCGTTTGTAATGGATGATGTACTATGGTATCCAATTCTGTTATGTCTCGCAAAAATGGTAATCCTTGGATTGCGATGTATGACATAACAGGCATCTAGGATTGAAAAATCCGGGTGTTGACAAGTGGTATCAGAGACTTCCTGACCATAGGAGACCCTAGTTAGACTGGACGTTGCATCAAAAACTTAGTTTCAAAACCAAAGAAAACAAATATTTATAAAAACTAATTCTCATTCTTATCCCTTTTTATTCTTTCATAAAAATTCATGTTCCTCAAAAACTCTTGCAAAATACATAAAACTTTGACACACTTGATCACCCTTCTAATCTACTCATCCTCTATTCTTAAAGATGGACGTGAAGTACAGCAAGTTTTACCAACTGGGGAATGGAGGAGACCTTATCTTTGAGAGGGATTTGGACTAGCTTTCGGAACTTTTGGAGCGTCCGCACCCCGAGTTCTTCGGAGCTCAGCTCAATGATCAAGGAGGAGAAGATCTGCAGTGGCTAATTGTTGCAAGTCTCCAAGGAAAAATTGAACCTCCCACTACGGAGGGAATTCAGTTTACCTTGAGGGAAAACAACTGGCTCGATGGACTTGCCAGAGCAATGCAGGAAGCTCTTTCCCGTTTGTGTGGGCAGAGCATCAATCAGATCAAGGGTACTCGCTTTGAGTTTTGTCCAAGGCGTGATGCAAATGGACAACCACTGGAAGCCCCATACCACCCCGAGCTGAAGACTCAATTGGACCACCTTAGCTTCATGATGTATGATCGTCAGCAGGAGTTGGACAACTGCCGTGACTACTGCAACCATAAGTCTGCCATCATCAAGACAAAGGATCAGACCATCGCCATGCTAGTAAAGGATCGCAAGTCTCGCCGCCGTCAGCTCGACAAGAAGGAGCGCATTATTGCCCGTCTTCGCCACCGCATCTCATATTTGGAGGAGACCATCCACGAGAGAGACATGCAGTTGGAGGAAAGGGATAATGCCGGAGAGGATCTTCGTGGAGACCCTTACTCCTATCTCAGCGATGATGACGATTTTCTGGAGGATCAGGCCATGGACTTCTTCACCGATGAGGACGATTTCTCCTTCATCGATGATGATGAAGATGATGAAGCCACAGACTCCGAGGAGTAGTAGCACTTGAGCACTAGCGTAGTGAGTAGTATTCGGTCCCACTGTATCGTAGTTCTCAGAATGGTTCTTAAAACCATCTGTTTTTCTTTGTTGTGGTGTGTGTTGTACTGTGTGCTATGAATGAATGAATGAAAAAGCAAGTTTCTAGAAACATCTGAGTCAAACCTTTAAAACTTTTCAAAGTCCCTGAAATCTTAGAATTTTCCCTCTTTTCTCATGATCTATCTAAATCTTCAGATGCCACATGGAGGAAGTGGTTCAGCCCTGGACCCGATGTTGCAGATCCTGCAAATGTTGACTTCTGACCGTGAAGCTGAAAGAGCGGAACGTCAAGCCAACCTAGCCACCCCTCAGCAGATAGCCCAGCTAGCCCACAACAACCAAGGCCATGGAAATCAGGACAACCATGGATCTAAGCTCAAGAATTTCCAGAATACCAACCCACCTGTTTTCACTAAGTCAGAAGAACCCCTAGACGCTGATGATTGGCTACAAACCATGGAAAATAACTTAGAAGTTGCTGGAGTGGAAGCCAACGAGAAAGTTCTGTTTGCCACCCATTATCTAGCCGGAGATGCCAGAGCATGGTGTAACAGTGTTCGCGCAATGACCGGAGGCCAGATGATGACCTGGGAGGAATTCAAGGTCAAGTTTAGCAGAACCCATGTGCCACCGGGTTTGATCAAGAGAATGAGAGACAAGTTCATAGAGCTGAAGCAAGGAAGGATGACTGTAGTGGAATACCGTGACAAAATTTTGTCATTAGCTAGGTATGCCCCAGATGAAATAGACATGAAAGCCAAGAAGAAGGAGAGGTTCCTGAATGGTCTGCATGACGAGATGCAGATGGTGTTAGTCAATATCCCCTTTGCGGATATTGAAGCCCTTGTCGACTCTGCTATCCAGATGGAAGCAAAGATCAACCAAGCCAATGAGAACCGCAAGCGTCGCATGATGCATCAACCAGGAACCCATCAGACCCCAAAGTATCGCCCCAACCCATCTCCAGGATTTGCCCTAAGAACCAACAGACCCCCGATGAACCGTCCGACCTATCCCAACCGTGGAAACCCTAGACCCGGAGGAAATCACAACAACCCCGGTAACTCTAGCAATTTCACCCGTGCCCCACCCAAGTTCAACACCAACAATGCTACCGCCAACACCAACACTGCCCCGAGGACTAGAAGCAATGTTGTGCCTGTCGCAGCCAAGGACAAGTCGCAAGTGACTTGTTATGACTGTGGAAATAAAGGCCACTATTTCAACGAGTTCCCCAACAAGAAAAATGCTACAGCCCCCAATGCCAATGCCCCAGCTCAGCAACAGCGTCGTGTTCAGCCAGGGAGAAGATTTGCCCCAGGGAATTCACTCAACGCAATGGCCGTCTTTTTCTCATGCATGCTGAAGAAGCTCAGGAAGCGCTAGACGTCGTGCTGGGTATGTTTTCTGTTAATTCAGTACTTGCAAGAGTGTTGTTTGACTCTGGTGCATCGCATTCATTTGTCACCGAAGAATTTGCATGCACTAGTAAAATGCAACCAACCAAACTGAAGCATGTTATGATTGTTCAAATTCCCGGATCAACCACCAAGGCTAGGAAAATTTGCAAAGCCGTCCCTATCTGAATCCATGGCATAGATTTTTATGCTAATCTGATAGTACTCGGAACTAAAGGTTTGGAAGTAGTACTAGGAATGGATTGGATGTCCAAACATAAAGGATTGATTGACTGTGCCAAGAAAGCCATCACCATGACCAGTAAAGCCGGAATATCAGTCGAACATATATCTAAAACCTTACCTCGCCAATTCAAATGCAACAAGAGTATAGCCCAACCTACCATTGACCAAGTCCGGATAGTCTGTTAATACCCCGATGTATTTCCAGATGTTTTGCCCGGTATGCCCCCAGATCGGAATATCGAGTTTATCATTGAACTAATCCCCGGAACTGGACCCATAGCCCAGAGACCCTATAGTATGAACCCGTAGGAGACCCATAGCCCAGAGCCTTCCTGACCATAGGAGACCCTAGTTAGACTGGACGTTGCATCAAAAACTTAGTTTCAAAACCAAAGAAAATAAATATTTACAAAAACTTATTCTCATTCTTATCCCTTTTATTCTTTCAAATAGGTAGAAGTTTTCAGAGTTCAGGGTTATTGTTAATATACTTAGGACATCACAACCCTAAAACCTAAACAAATATTCCTTACTCTTTCCATGCATGTCCAGGAATAATGAAGATGAAAACAAAATTAATTTTGTGCATTCAAAGAATAAACTGGCACACTATCACTAGTTTATGGAGATGTGTGCACATTTGTATTTTATGAAATCCACGTGTTATTTTTTATTCCAAGGAAAGATAACACACCAGTGACTCGGAATTTTGTAATTATACCGTACTAGACTTCTCTTCGCGCGTCTGAAATTGGGCGATGGCGCGGTGACGGAAGGCGCTTTAAACTTACTATGCGTCTGTTAGACATAATGTTTGACGCCTGAACACAAAAAGAATCTGTTTCAGAATTTTTAGAAAACATATTTGATGGCGGAACTTATTCGAACCCTTAGAAACATAAAAAATATAGCAGTATACAACTAATTTATTCTCTTTCCGAAAAAAACGACTTATACAATATATAAGTATATAAAACCATATCTTCGTCGTTGGAGTCCACCGTCAGCTTCTCCCAAAAAGACTCATGATTTGGGTATTTCTTCTCGTCTAGAAGTGGAGAACATGACAACGCCTGAGCCGCCGATAGAGCAATGCACATGGAGAGCCTCTCTACATCAGCATCTATGTAGGTTTCTTCGGCGCAGCCGTTTCCAAAGACGTGACCTTGGCAGCATGCATATAGGCTTTGTCGATGGATTTCCACGATGCTTCCAGCTTCTACAGCCCGGGAATTCTTCGCGATCTCCTCTACCTCCTCCTCCTCATCTGCCTCCTTCTCCTCACATGCCTGCTTTATACGTTCTTGATCGCACAACTGAAACCAAGACGAGTCTTCGTCACCGCCCACTCCTGGAAGAAGAAGAGAAGAATCGACGCTCCGTGATGGAGGACGATGTAGGACCTGACAAATTGGACGAAGCGAACCCAAGAGGCATATGGGTTGTACGCGTCGCCGGTTCGAGAAATGGACAAGATAATGACGTTTCCTGAGAAGGAAATGCGTACACCCGATCTTCTCGTGGTGCCGATAAAAGGTGGAGATGAATCCCAAATCCATACGTAAATAGCGAGATACGATAAAATAGGGAGGTACGCTCCCATATATACGTGTCTCAATTGATTAGCGCAGCACGTCCTGGCGCAAAGGCCACTGAGAACCGTTTGGTATTGAAGTGATGTCGTAGAATCCGACTCAACATGGAATTAAACATCATGTAATGCATAGAATAATGTTTTATTTCCACGCGAGACCACATACCCTCAAAACTAATTTACGCAAGAAACGTGAAATCCACCGTGCTAACCATGGAATACCCAGAAAAAGTATTAAGGTATAGTAATAAATATCTCTAACGGATTAAATATCATGCACGGAACAAAAGCACTAACACGTGGACAAAAATGAATTTATTTCCTAGCAGAATAAACACTTCTCGTGTAAGACACTTTGTTCGATTCACGTGTATTTATCACTCAGAAGATGACCAACGCAAAAGCAGACCTTTTAGCATATGCACAGAACGATTATAGTAAGCACTTCATAGGTTCTTATTGCTGAGAAGATGACTGACGCAAAAATAGAATTTTATAGCATATATGCACACATAAATTACATTAAACACTCAGGTACAAAGCTCCGCAAAAGTGCATACAATATGCGAAAAAGAAAACATTTCACATGACAATTACAATAGACACCAAATCACAGTGCTATAGAAGCATGTAGTGCTAAGGATGCAACAAGTAAAAACCATACATAAAGACTCTATACAACTCACACAAAGGCTCTATACACGCTTGATTCCATGATCGGAGCTAGATGACCTCTCTTCCTACTTGGCCGCTCCATACCCTCCTGGTGATCATCGTGTTTTCCCATCCATGTGTCAAAGACGTCCGCTAACCATGACGCCGGATGTAGCAGCCACTGTAAAAATCGACCAGACGCATCGTCAAAAAATGCGTCGGAAGGAGCTTGTGTATAGGCCGCCTACACATGAGGCGACTTCTAGAAAAGCGCCTTCTCGTTAGCGGGTGATGAGGAGATGAAGAAACATGAGAGAAAAGGAACAGAGCATCCACGAAACATGGGCAAAACCGCAGGAAACGCCGTGCTACTTGGTGACATTAAGGTGTCTAATGCCGAATAGGTGAAGCACCACTGACGAGGTGGGGTGCGTAGCCACGTCGAACAACCACATCTTGCCCGCTCGTAACCCTGCCGAAGCATCCGGCAAGCTCGAGGAAAGGAGCAAGACGTGAGGAGGCGATCTAGAGGGAATAAAACTAGTCGAAAAATGGATTGAATGTTGAAGGAGAGACACATCGAGGTGGTTATATACAAGAGGTGAGAGACACGCTGGAGGTGCGCGTATGGTCAGGACCGATCGTACGACCTTGCCACAAGCATCCGCGGACGACAAGCGTTTCCTCTGCATGAACAGGATTCGCCGTACGACCTTGGCACGAGGATACACAGACGTCTAGATTTTCCGATTCCATCTTAGCTCTCAGCCACGAGTACCCATGGACGGCGGGGGTTTCCGCTTCCACGTCCGATCCTGGTGACGAGAACCCACGTAGGGCGAGAGTTACCGCTTCCATGTCGGCTCTCGGCCGTGAGAACCCGCGGAGGGTGAGAGTTTCCATTGCCACGTCGGTGTCGATGGGCCCCATGGCCCAGAGGTTGCGGTGTGCCTGTCTCCCTCAAAAAACCTCTCAATTAGGGCGTCATTGCCCACAGACACTGACATGTGGCACAGGGGACGGGGCACAACCCACCATCCGGTGACCCAAGGCAGGAGAGGCCACGCGAACTCTCGGAGATAGGGAAACCTGGGAGGCGGGGCCCGCCTCCTAGGGAGATCTGGGATTCGTCGCGATGTAGCCCTTTAGCACCAACTACATTGTTGCTTCATACAATTCTGACTCCTTTAAATGTGGTAAATAACATTTCATCTCAGGCCAATAGTACGGAAATCTCTCAGATCCAACAAGAAATCATCGCACGCCAAGACTTCCTCAGAACCCCTATTGGGAACTACTTCGACTCATCTCAACAAATGCAAATTTTTTCCATGGAGCCTCCGTCATTCACATCCTTACTCCAAGAAGATCCTATTGCAGTTGTTCATGCCCACCTTAACACTATTGGAGGATTAGATGAAGGTCCAATCTATGAGATGCCCACCAAGCGTGTTTCTGAGGTAATCTCACTGCCATTTGAATTTATATGTTCTCTTCAAAATAGTCACCCCTTTACACACCAAATACTATACAATATTAGCAGGTACAACATGAGATGTTATCCCGTGGAGATCCTGATGGTGTGCCTACCCCTCTTGTTCCATCTGCGAGATCCACGCAAGCTCCAAGAGAAGATAAGACCCTTGTAGGTGCCTCAAATAAAATTTCGGATAGTGCTACTTATTATGGATCTACAACCTCACGTAGGTACACATGCAAGATTTGCAGTTCCACATACAACTCACCTCAATCCTATGGTGGTCACATGAGTTCCCATAGCAAAGCAAGGAATTCAAACCAACTGGTTTGAATTTCCCATGTTAGCTTGGCTTCCCATGACTAATATAAATGCGACAAATATTTATGTAAGTGCTAGGACGAATGAAGTCATAGGGGTTCGAGCAAAGTGGAGAAAATATTAAGTTTCTTTATTTTCTAAACTACAATAAATCGCAAGACGAACATCGGAGTGGACAGTATGTTTGTGTGGGTGTGAAACAACATAGCAGTCTTTGCTTGACTAATTTGTGTTCTTATTTCCCTATGTAACTTGCGGACTCATAATCGATGGTTATGTAATATGTTGGTTTCTTTCACATTTGATTGTTGTTGAAACCATCTTTTTCAATAAAGATTTGTTTGAACCAGATAAGATGAATGTTTTCTATCATATTTGTTATTATTCATTAAAGTTCAATACCGGCTTGAAAATAGTTCATTATATAAAGTGACAAACCATATTTTCCTTAATGATTAGCTCAATTATAGCGATAATCTAGATATGACATGGATGTTCAAATGTCATCGCCACCTATGGACTAAAACAATTCATCAGTTTTTCTTAAAACTAGCATTAGAATTCGACATACCTTTGCCCAAGAAATCGTAGGTAAAAAAATAATAAAAAAATACATTCTACATCTTTATATGTTGAACATTTGAAGAACAAAAGAATTTGAAGCTTATAGACAATTATGCACTAGGGAACCGATGATAAGAAAAGTAGGTACACAGTTCAATGTTGTGGGCCCATAGGAGAAACAAACCTCATGTAAATGTGCTTTTGTATTGGCCAGCATGGTTATCCATGGATTATTAGTTGTGAGAATAATCACCGCATGCTGAATCAACGAATAAACAAGAGCAAAGTTGTTTTCTAAGATTTATTTTCCAAGTGTACAAAAAAAGGCATCTAACACTAGGTTGCTTATGTACACTTCTGTTTATAGAGGGTCAAATTATTCAAACCTAGGGTCCTTAATAAATATATGCCTTGCCTTTGTATCCGAGTTGATGGTAATTCGATGTAGTAATGAGATCAGAACAAACTAAGTTAATATCCCTAGTGGGTTTAAACTTAAGGTCCACTCTCTATTTTCTAATCCATGCACAATTCCTTTCCATGTATAACAGATATTGGACATCATAGAAACATCCCTATAGTACTCATATGTAGCCATGTAATATCTCGGACAGAAGTAAAGCATTTCATACAATATGTGCATGCATCCACTAACACACTTCATGCACATAGATGAGGGGAGACATAACAATTTTGTTGGATTGCCGCCTCTTTCTAAGTAAGGTCAAGGGAGCTGCATCAACTCCTAAACACGAAGTCGGCCCAGTTTCCTAGGAGGTCATAGATTCTTTTATGTTCAGCCAAGGACAAAGAATGTCAAAGAAAACAAGACTTGGAATGTTTCCCTATAACTTGAAGTCAGGGAGATCCCTATGGTATGACAAGTTTCATAGGAAGAACAACAAGATTTGTGGGCTAGAGAAGATTTTGCATACAGCTTAGGGGATTTTTTGTTGGATACACGCATTTTTCAGTATAAAATATGCTATAACATCCAAGATACAACTTGAACATGTACAAGTACATAGGATTCTTCAAGAACACTTGATACCGGTTTTTGATGGAAATGACTCATGTGTGGAAAAGAAAGAGAGAGCATGGAACCAGAATTTAAACCGACTAGGATTTATATTCCTAGTGTTGAACTGAACTGCCAAGAAATTGGAAGTGAAGGCATGTCACATATTTGGAAGATCCCGAGGCCGCAAAAAAATCAAGCAATATTAGACCCACGTAAGACACGGGCTACATAAACCCTAGAGCCTTGGTGGGATCAATCTAGGGTTCATATTACCCACTATATACACTAAATTTACTATAAGAAAATATTGCAAGGAAAAGTGTAGAGTTGCTACTCGTTATGAGGGAATGTAACTGGGTAAATCGTGTCTCCTTGCTCTTCACTTCATTCAAGTTTCTCCTACGAGATTATTGTCTCACTTTATTCATTGATGATTACCACAATGTATATTCAGTATATGCTACAAGATTAGTTAGCACTTCCACAGTAAAAATGTTCTTAATTATTTATTTATAGAAATGCATGATTACTCAAAGTTGTGGAATCACTCAAACAACACCAATATAAATAGTAGCTATTAAACTCCATCATCAGGCTAACAATATTCTGTTAAGACACTGAACACTAGAGTAACTATTGTACTTTTATGATTTAACCCAACATCTAAGATAGATGGAAGCCAAGTTTATCAAAAAATCTATATGACTATAAAAAGCTCAAATCAAAATTCAGCAATAATGTAGAATATGGTATCTATGAAGATGACCAGTTGATGTATACAAATATTTGATCTATTGATATTTTGGATTCAACATTGAGTTTCAGCCCTCTACCACTCCAAAGACATAACCATGTGAAGAAAAATATATTTACACATTAAAACTACATACAAAATGCACCTTATAGCTCATTCTTTACTCGGCTTTAAACACCCACCAAAATGATATGGTATTCTTGACATAATCCATAAAAGTAATCTAGAATATAAAAATTACTTTATACTTGAATGGAATATGATAATTTTGACATGAAATGTCCGTTTAAGACGAGTTTCTATTCAGTTTTGTCATGATTGTAAAATATATAGTTCAGAACTTAAATACTTCTCATTTGGTATAACTGCACTAATAGGTATCGTATTGTTTTGAAGTGTTAATCTAAAGTTTAAAAGTCCTATTGCAAACTTTCAGTAAGTTTTGGTTACTCCGCAAAGTATAATAATTGGTATTAAATCAGGAGTAATAATTACAGTGTTAGTATATAAGTATCATGTTTGACTCCATGATTCTTGATATTCAAAAGATTGTTTTAATATCAAGGTTATCGGGGAGCTGAAAGTATTGTTTCAGAAACCATCATGTGTGAAAGATATTGCGATATCTGAAACAATGTGTTGGTTGCAACATATGAGTGTATAATATGGAAAAAATTATGTTCTCATGTTTGATGGGAATTTGCAAAAGGTTGGACACGCTGGTCGTCCTAATCCTCCAAAAGGTTTTGAAGAGCAACATTATACTCGCTATTCACTGTTATAAGCTAAAATAGCTTGATCATGAATAGTTCCATGATAAGGATGAATATTTGATGTAGATAAAATATTTACTACACTAAAAGATTACAAAAAATGGAATTTGAAAGAACACCAAAAATTTGATGATGGTGATCTACTTCAAAGTACAAGTCCAAAGACATTGGTATTTAACTATACACGCTTTGGACTATGTGTCATATGTATGGCTTCACTATTGATGTTTATAGATTATTTTAAAAGGAAAAGGAAATACTGAAAGAGAATCTCAAAAATATATGGCAAAAAAGAAAAAAACTATAATTATTCAGGTCGGGTATATAGATGATATACATGTTATGGATATATTATGTGCTTGTTAAAAAATGTGGTTCTTGAGTATTGGATACTGAATTTGTTGGTGTGAATCGTCATACTAAACAACACAATTCATGAACTGCAATGGCCTAAGTAACTAGCAAGAGAATATGTGAAATTGTTCATCAAGAACAAATAAAGTATTGATAAATGATGGATGATCTAAAAGGGTTGACATCAAAGCTTTCCTTCAAGATTTTTTTTATAAGGTAATATGAGAATAAAACGGTTGTTCAAATAAATTTCCGTAATCCATAAATGATGGATGATTTAAAAATCTCGTTGGAAAAATCACATCCATAAAACGAATGCTAAAATATCGAAAGACAATTGATACGTCCAAAACGTATCTACTTTCTCGAACACGTTGCTATTGTTTTTCCTCTATACTTGTGTGATTTGGATACAACTAACACGGACTGATGTTGTTTTCAGCAGAATTACCTTGGTGTCTTGTTTTTGTGCAGAAAATGAACTATCAGGAAAAATCCCGAAAAATATGAAAAAATTATATTTCACCAGAAGATCCACGGAGCCAGAAGGGGAGACATAGGGGAGGCCTGGGTGGTCTAGACCCACCCTAGGCACGGGCCCACTGACCTCGCGCCTGGGGGAGGTTTGGCCACCCCAGGCAGCTTCTCAGCCTCCCTCTGCGCCTATAAGTTGTGTTCTTAGAGGACGAAATGATGAGGGGGAGCATGGTAGCTCGGAAAATTGATATTGAGGAGAAGAGGGTGCATGCACCTAATCTGATGATTCAGAAGCCATTCTTCTCGCTACATGTTGTTCATGCATCGACAACAACATAGGTTGTGGTGCAAGCATCTGTCGCAACTCCATCCATGACAATAATGAGTGAGGATCTGGAACCTGTCCATCAGGAGCCGACCGAACCCACTATTGAGCATGAAAGGGAGAAGCAACAACCACCTCCATAAGATACGCCAGATGTTGAGGAACATAATGAACCAGTTCACGAGGCCCCTAGAAGGTCTCAAAGAGTTAAAATATCAGCAATTACGAAATATTATAAAGTTTATAACACATAAAGAGTTAAAATGGAGAATGATCCCACTTCATTTAAATAAGTTATGAGTAGCCCTCACTCATAGAAGTGGATAGAGGCCATGGAAGATGAGATGAGGTCAATGAGTTCAAACGAAGTTTGGGACTTAGAGGAAATTCCCAAAGGAGCAAAAATAGTAGGCTGTAAATGGGTCTACAAAACAAAGTATAACTCTAGAGGGAATATGGAGAAATACAAAGCACGACTTATGGCAAAAGGATTTACACAAAGAGAAGGAGTAGATTATAATGAGACTTTTTCTCCAGTCTCATGTAAGGATTCCTTCAGAATCATAATGGCACTAGTTGCACATTTTAATTTAGAGCTGCATCAAATGGATGTAAAGATGGCATTTCTAAATGGGAATTTAGAAAAAAATCTACATGAAACAACCCAAGGATTTTGTCATGGGAGGTAAGGAAACATGGGATGCCGCCTAAGGAAATACATTTATGGATTAAATCAAGCTTCAAGATAGTGGAATCTAAAGTTTAATGAGACCATTAAAAAATTTGGATTTAAAGATAATGTTGAGGACAACAGCGTTTACGCAAAGTTTAAAAGTGAGAAATATATTTTCCTAATTCTGTATGTGGATAATATCTTGCTTGCTAGCAGTGATGTCAGTCTACTACTAGAAACAAAGAAGTTATTGTCCTCAAACTTTGATATGAAAGATCTTGGTGAAGCTTCATATGTTTTGGGTATATAAATTCACCGAGATAGAATAAATGGGGTTCTAGGACTACCGCAAAAGGCATACCTAGAGAAGATTCTAAAAAATATAGTATGCATGCGTGCAATACCACACCTTCTCCTATAGTCAAGTGCGATAGCTTTGGGAAATTTCAATGTCCGAAGAGCCAATATGAGATCGATCAAATGAATGTAGTACCATATGCTTTGGCCATTGGAAGCTTACAATATGCACAAGTATTCACTCGCCCTGACTTAGCTTTTATCATCGGGATACTCGGTAGATATCAAGAGAATCCAGGCATAAAGCACTGGAAGATGGTAAAGAAAGCTTTACATTATGCGCAAGACACAAAAAACCTCATGATAACATATAGAAGGTCTGATTCCCTAGAGATAAGAGGGTATTCAGATGCTGATTTTGCGGAAGACAGAGATGATATAAAATCCACGATAGGACACTCTCGAAAGAGGGGCTATTTCATGGAGAAGCTCAAAACATTCAATAGTTGGATAATCCACGATGTATATAGAATTTATAGCATGTTATGAGGCTACGGGGCGAGCCATATGGTTAAAAAAATTCATACCCAACTTAAAAGTGGTAGATTGCATTGACAAACCACTAAGACGTACTGTGACAATGAGCCCGCAGTATTTTATGATCACAACAACAAGTCGAGTATTTCATCCAAAACAATAGAGATAAATATTAGTCTTACAATGAATACGTTTTTCATTAAAAACATGATAGTTCACGTGGACAATGAATATTATGTCGATTGCAAAACGTTATAGACCTCTAAACTTCTATATTTAAATATCTACAACAATAAATTCCTAAATTAAATTAGTTATATTCAAATTCTTAGATTCCTTTTTCATATTTGCATGTGTGAGAAGTTTATGTGTCCCAAAGGTGAATAACTTGCCTTCATGGAAAGAGTGGGCAATACATGCCCTTTGGATCTTGCAACTATTGGACAGAGAAAATATACTTTCTAGCACCAAAAAACTTCTAAAAGTATTATAAATAAGCATAGTTATGAAACCGTTAATTGTTGACTTAACGTGCACTACCATGCAGATCTGGTTTAAGTCACATAGTTCTGAAACTATCAAGTATATGTGCTTTAAATAGAATATAAATAAACAAAACACAACCATATAATGTATAAGAAAAGCATTATATTTATTACTTTCTATTTTTCACGGGCATCCATTTCGTTTGGCATAAGTATACAAATGAGAAAATTTGGGTTTATATTCAACATATTTGAGATGATATTTCCTTAAGGAGGAATATATTAATTCCAACATCTCAACGAGCTGGTACACCCAGTGTTAGATAATTTTTCGAAACATGTCGTTTTGAAATAACCTGGAAATATATGTGTAGCCTCATGCATTTAAAATTAAGTATTTATACATCATATGTGGATAATAAGATTGCCATAAGATAGCATAAAGTTGAGGTGCCATATAGCTGCTAACTTGTCATTCTTAATAACAACCGCAGTCAATAAATGTTAATTGTCTCGGAATTCAATCAATTGTATTGCATAGGTTATAATCATAGAAAAATATTTATATCGTACGAATAACAGTTCAAATGATTTGACGGACAAGTAATCTATGTAATGTCATATCTAAAATCTATGCAATATAGGTTGCATCATGATCTCAACATGATAGGGTGGATGCTCAATGGGAGAGCCCAGAACTTGAGAACAAACGGGAAAGATGACATTTTCATGCCCACTCAGCTAATGCAAGTTGAAGGGATTGATGGCAAAGATCCATGAACTAAGGACACATAATGAGTCATTGTCATAATACATGTTTTGCTTGCAGCATATATAAATGATAAATATGTATATATATTTATCGTGTGAAATCATGTTTTGTGTCTATGTGGAATCATGAGAATTTTCATGAGGGGCTGAATGATCCACTAAGGGTCATGACCATTCATGTCTAATGAAATAACTCGATCATTTCCGAGTTCCACGCTATTTCAAATAGATAGAAGTTTTCAGAGGTCAGGGTTATTGTCAATATACTTAGGACATCGCAACCCTAAAACCTAAACAAATATTCCTTCCTCTTTCCATGCATGTCCAGGAATAAAGAAGATGAAAAAAAAATTAATTTTGTGCATTCAAAGAATAAGCTGGCACACTATCACTAGTTTATGGAGATGTGTGCACATTTGTATTTTATGAAATCCACGTATTATTTTTTCTTCCAAGGAAAGATAACACACGAGTGACTCAGAATTTTGTAATTATACCGTACTAGACTTCTCTTCGCGCGTCTGAACTTGGGCGATGGCGCGGTGACGGAAGGCGCTTTAAACTTACTATGTGTTTGTTAGACATAATGTTTGATGCCTGGACACAAAAAGAATCTGTTTCAGAATTTTTAGAAAACATATTTGATGGCGGATCTTATTCGAACCCTTAGAAACATAAAAAATATAGCAGTATACAACTAATTTATTCTCTTTCCCGAAAAAATGACTTATACAATAGTATATAAAACCCTATCTGGACCCACTGCAGTGTTACTATCTTCGTCGTTGGAGTCCACCGTCAGCTTCTCCCAAAAAGACTCATGATTTGGGTATTTCTTCTCGTCTAGAAGTGGAGAACGTGACAACGCCTGAGCCGCCGATAGAGCAATGCACGTGGAGAGCCTCTCTACATCAACATCTATGTAGGTTTCTTCGGCGGCAGCCGTTTCCAAAGACGTGACCTTGGCAGCATGCATACACGCTTTGTCGATGGGTTTCCACGATGCTTCCAGCTTCTACAGCCCGGGCATTCTTCGCGATCTCCTCTACCTCCTCCTCCTCATCTGCCTCCTTCTCCTCACATGCATGCTTCATACGTTCTTGATCGCACAACTGAAACCAAGACGAGTCTTCGTCACCGCCCACTCCTAGAAGAAGAAGAGAAGTATCGACGCTCCGTGATGGTGGACGATGTAGGACCTAACAAATTGGACGAAGCGAACCCAAGAGGCATATGGGTTGTACGCGTCGCCGGTTCGAGAAATGGACAAGATAATGGCGTCGCCTGAGAAGGAAATGCGTACACCCGATCTTCTCGTGGTGCCGATAAAAGGCGGAGATGAATCCCAAATCCATATGTAAATAGCGAGATACGATAAAATAGGGAGGTACGCTCCCATATATACGTGTGCTCAATTGATTAGCGTAGCACGTCCTGGCGCAAAGGCCGCTGACAACCGTTTGGTATCGAAGTGATGTCACAGAATCCGACTCAACATGGAATTAAACATCATGTAATGCATAGAATAATGTTTTATTTCCACGCGATACCACATACCCTCAAAATTAATTTACACAAGAAACGTGAAGTCCACCGTGCTAACCATGGAATACCCAGAAAAAGTATAAAGGTATAGTAATAAATATCTCTAACGGATTAAATATCATGCACGGAACAAAATCACTAACACATGGACAAAATGAATTTATTTCCTAGCAGAATAAACACTTCTCATGTAAGACACTTTGTTCGGTTCATGTGTATTTATCGCTCAGAAGATGACCGACGCAAAAGCAGACCTTTTAGCATATGCACAGAACGATTATAGTAAGCACTTCATAAGTTCTTATTGCTCAGAAGACGACTGACGCAAAAATAGACTTTTATAGCATATATGCACACATAAATTACATTAAACACTCAGGTACAAAGCTCCGCAAAAAGTGCATACAATATGCGAAAAAGAAAACATTTCACATGACAATTACAATAGACACCAAATCACGGTGCTACAGAAGCATGTAGTGCTAAGGATGCAACAAGTAAAAAACATACATAAAGACTCTATACAACTCACACAAAGGCTCTATACACGCTTGATTCCATGATCAGAGCTAGATGACCTCTCTTCCTACTTGGCCGCTCCATACCCTCCTGGTGATCATCGTGTTTTCACATCCATGTGTCAAAGACGTCCGCTAACCATGACGCCGGATGTAGCAGCCACTGTAAAAATCGACCAGACGCATCGTCAAAAAATGTGTCGGAAGGCGCTTGTGTATAGGCCGCCTACACATGAGGCGACTTCTAGAAAAGCGCCTTCTCGTTAGCGGGTGATGAGGAGATGAAGAAACATGAGAGAAAAGTAACAGAGCATCCACGAAACATGGGCAAAACCGCAGGTAACGCCGTGCTGCTTGGTGACATTAAGGTGTCTAATGCCGAATAGGTGAAGCACCTCTGACAAGGTGGGGTGCGTAGCCACGTCGAACAACCACATCTTGCCCGCTCGTAACCCTACCGAAGCGACCGGCAAGCTCGAGGAAAGGAGCAAGACGTGAGGAGGCGATCTAGAGGGAAGAAAACTAGTCGAAAAAATGGATTGAATGTTGAAGGAGAGACACATCGAGGTGTTTATATACAAGAGGTGAGAGACACGCTGGACGTGCGCATAAGGTCAGGACCCATCGTACGACCTTGACACAAGCATCCGCGGACGACAAGGGTTTCCGCTGCATGAACAGGATCCGCCGTACGACCTTGGCACGAGGATACACAGACGTCCGGAGTTTCCGATTCCATCTTAGCTCTCAGCCGCGAGTACCCATGGACGGCGGGGGTTTCCGCTTCCACGTCGGATCCTGGTGACGAGAACCCACGTAGGGCGAGAGTTACCGCTTCCATGTCGGCTCTCGCCGTGAGAACCCGCGGAGGGCGAGAGTTTCTGTTGCCCCGTCGGTGTCGATGGACCCCATGGCCCAGAGGTTGTGGTGTGCCTATCTCCCTCAAAACACCTCTCACTTACGGTGTCATTGCCCACATACGCTGACACGTGGCCCAGGGGACGGGGCGCAACCCACCATCCAGTGACCCAAGGCAGGAGAGGCCACGCGAACTCTCAAAGATAGGGAAACCTGGGCGGCGGGGCCCGCCTCCTAGGGAGATCTGGGCTTCGTCGCGATGTCGCCGTGTGTTCTCCCCGTCATCCATTCCACAGCCAAAAAAGGGAATTCTTTGTATATGAGTTAATAACTTTTATTGATGGAAAGATTTAATTTTCTAATAAATTTCCTACAAGAAATCGGTAATAATTATAAATGTTTATACACATATCTTATAGATATTGTGTAAATAATAATGATTAATATTCATATCTTCTAGATAATTACACAATTAAAGAGTACATCTTGCTAGCCATACTTTTGTAAGATCCTTATAAATAGACCTAATATCACCCCATGTAATATCCTCATAAGCATAAAATCCCGTTGTAGCATATGCATCTCTACATTTCATAGTTTTATACTAAAAACTCTTGATCTTGTTGGGTGTTATGGATCCAGATGGCTCATATCCTAAAGAATTCAGCTCTATCCAAAGTGAGGATAACTTTTCCCCATTGCATGGAGTATTTAGAGGCATGGCAGACATGTCAGTCTCCAATGATCATGAAGACCTTAAGTCCTCTTCACCACATTCATCTTCGATGGGGAGCACGCAATCTATCGCTCAGGTATTGCAAGAAGCTACCATGATGTTAGTAGAAAAAAATTCCATGATGCCATACCAAAGAAATGTAGCCCTTTAGCACCAACTACATTGTTTCTTCATACAATTCTGACTCCTTTAAATGTGGTAAATAACATTTCATCTCAGGCCAATAGTACGGAAATCTCTCAGATCCAACAAGCAACCATCGCACGCCAAGACTTCCTCAGAACCCCTATTGGGAACTACTTCAACTCATCTCAGCAAATGCAAATTTTTTCCATGGAGCCTCCGTCATTCACATCCTTACTCCAAGAAGATCCTATTGCAGTTGTTCATGCCCACCTTAACATTATTGGAGGATTAGATGAAGGTCCAATCTATGAGATGCCCACCAAGCGTGTTTCTGAGGTAATCTCACTGCCATTTGAATTTATATGTTCTCTTCAAAATAGTCACCCCTTTACACACCAAATACTATACAATATTAGCAGGTACAACATGAGATGTTATATCGTGGAGATCTTGATGCTGTGCCTACTCCTCTTGTTCCATCTGCGAGATCCACGCAAGCTCCAAGAGAAGATAAGACCCTTGTAGGTGCCTCAAATAAAATTTCGGATAGTGCTACTTATCATGGATCTACAACCTCACGTAGGTACACATGCAAGATTTGCAGTTCCACATACAACTCACCTCAAGCCTATGGTGGTCACATGAGTTCCCATAGCAAAGCAAGGAAGAAAAACCAGCTGGTTTGAATTTCCCATGTTAGCTTGGCTTCCCATGACTAATATAAATGCGACAAATATTTATGTAAGTGCTAGGACGAATGAAGTCATAGGGGTTCGAGCAAAGTGGACAAAAATATTAAGTTTCTTTATTTTCTAAACTACAATAAATCGCAAGACGAACATCGGAGTGGACAGTATGTTTGTGTGGGTGTGAAACAACATAGCTGTCTTTGCTTGACTAATTTGTGTTCTTATTTCCCTATGTAACTTGCGGACTCATAATCGATGGTTATGTAATATGTTGGTTTCTTTCACATTTGATTGTTGTTGAAACCATCTTTTTCAATAAATATTTGTTTGAACCAGATAAGATGAATGTTTTCTATCATATTGTTATTATTCATTAAAGTTCAATACCGGCTTGAAAATAGTTCATTATATAAAGTGACAAACCATATTTTCCTTAATGATTAGCTCAATTATAGCGATAATCTAGATATGATATGGATGATCAAATGTCATCGCCACCTATGGACTAAAACAATTCATCAGTTTTTCTTAAAACTAGCATTAGAATTCGACATACCTTTGCCCAAGAAATCGTAGGTAAAAAAATAATAAAAAAATACATTCTACATCTATATATGTTGAACATTTGAAGAACAAAAGAATTTGAAGCTTATAGACAATTATGCACTAGGGAACCGATGATAAGAAAAGTAGGTACACAGTTCAATGTTGTGGGCCCATAGGAGAAACAAACCTCATGTAAATGTGCTTTTGTATTGGCCAGCATGGTTATCCATGGATTATTAGTTGTGAGAATAATCACCGCATGGCTGAATCAACGAATAAACAAGAGCAAAGTTGTTTTCTAATATTTATTTTGCAAGTGTACAAAAAAAGGCATCTAACACTAGGTTGCTTATGTACACTTCTGTTTAAAATAGAGGGTCAAATTATTCAAACCTAGGGTCCTTAATAAATATATGCCTTGCCTTTGTCTCCGAGTTGATGGTAATTCAATGTAGTAATGAGATCAGAACAAACTAAGTTAATATCCCTAGTGGGTTTAAACTTAAGGTCCACTATCTATTTTATAATCCATGCACAAGTCCTTTCCATGTATAACAGATATTGGACATCATAGAAACATCCCTCTACTACTCATATGTAACCATGTAATATCTCGGACAGAAGTAAAGCATTTCATACAATATGTGCCGCCTCTTTCTAAGTAAGGTCAAGGGAGCTCATCAACTCCTAAACACGAAGTTGGTCCACTTTCGTAGGAGGTCATACATTCTTTTATGTTCAACCAAGGACCAAGAATGTCAAAGAAAAGAAGACTTGGAATGTTTCCCTATAACTTGAAGTCGGGGAGATCCCTACGGTATGACAAGTTTCATAGGAAGAACAACAAGATTTGTGGGCTAGAGAAGATTTTGCATACAGCTTAGGGGATTTTTTGTTGGATACACGCATTTTTCAGTATAAAATATGCTATAACATCCAAGATACAACTTGAACATGTACAAGTACATAGGATTCTTCAAGAACACTTGATACCGGTTTTAGATGGAAATGACTCATGTGTGGAAAAGAAAGAGAGAGCATGGAACCAGAATTTAAACCGACTAGGATTTATATTCCTAGTGTTGAACTGAACAGCCAAGAAATTGGAAGTGAAGGCATGTCACATATTTGGAAGATCTCGAGGCCGCAGAAAAATCAAGCAATATTAGATCCACGTAAGACACGGGCTACATAAACCCTAGAGCCTTGGTGGGATCAATCTAGGGTTCATATTACCCACTATATACACTAAATTTACTATAAGAAAATATTGCAAGGAAAAGTGTAGAGTTGCTACACGTTATGGGGGAATGTAACTGGGTAAATCGTGTCTCCTTGCTCTTCACTTCATTCAAGTTTCTCCTACGATATTATTGTCTCACTTTATTCATTGATGATTACCACAATGTATATTCAGTATATGCTACAAGAGTAGTTTGCACTTCCATAGTAAAAATGTTCTTAATTATTTATTTATAGAAATGCATGATTACTCAAAGTTGTGGAATCACTCAAACAACACCAATATATACAGTAGCTATTAAACTCCATCATCAGGCTAACAATATTCTGTTAAGACACTGAACACTAGAGTAACTATTGTACTTTTATGATTTAACCCAACATCTAAGATAGATGGAAGCCAAGTTTATCAAAAAATCTATATGACTATAAAAAGCTGAAATCAAAATTCAGCAATTATGTAGAATATGGTATCTATGAAGATGACTAGTTGATGTATACAAATATTTGATCTATTGATATTTTGGATTCAACATTGAGTTTCAGCCCTCTACCACTCCAAAGACATAACCATGTGAATAAAAATATATTTACACATTAAAACTACATACAAAATGCACCTTATAGCTCATTCTTTACTCGGCTTTAAACACCCACCAAAATGATATGGTATTCTTGACATTATCCATAAAAGTAATCTAGAATATAAAAATTACTTTATACTAGAATGGAATATGATAAGTTTGACATGAAATGTCCGTTTAAGACGAGTTTCTATTCAGTTTTGTCATGATTGTAAAATATGTAATTCAGAACTTAAATACTTCTCATTTGGTATAACTGCACTAATACATTACATGCCACAAATACAATAATAACCTAGTACAATCTTAAACTTGAATTTCTTTATAATGGATTAAGAATTAAGTCAGAATCCTGAAAATATGATGTATTATTTCATTTATCAATTGAGTAACCAATAAAGTTGTATATGCTCAATCTTTTATGTCTCTATTTTCCCATGAAGAAATAAGATTATATAACTCCCGCAAGTAGTATATGAGAGACACTTCATTCCTAATTTGTTGTGTCACGTATAAATGTAGATTTAATATCTACTAAAGTAACAAACCCAAAAGTAGATTTATAAGGCTGTGTTGGTTCTAGCCACGTGAACATATTACATAAGGTACATTTTGTTAAATCACTTTGTTAAAAATAATTAAATCAATTATTGTTCTTAAAACAATATTCAAAGGTAGAGAAGACATAGTATTAAGATTCCTAGAAATCGTCTTTTCAGTTCTTAATTTTTCCTAAATTAAATATAGATTTGTAGCAATCACTAGGAGATTCGGTGATCAATTAAATAGAAAATAATTGATCCATATTTAAAGGAAAGGGAATCCAGGTTGAAAACCTCACAAGTGTCGATTTAGAAAATGTGAAAATCATGCTGCCATACTAACTACTCTTAATTAAAAAGACACTCATGCAACAAGTACTCCAAACTCCAAGGTTCAAGCAGTGAGGCTAACCAATCGCCATGTTCATATGTCATGTGAAAAAGAATCATCAATCTCCATATTTCCTATGACACATAAAGTCATGGGCGGAGCCAACGGGTGTGCCTCTTATACCCTAGCACACCCAGAAATTTGGATAAAAAATAGAAACAAATCATGATCAGCTGGGCACTCCTACCAGTCATATGCTACAAAACGTTTTTTCTCTTAAAAGGGAGAACTCGCGGAGGTAAGATCAATTGACCTTGTTGGAGATATGCCCAAGAGGCAATAATAAAGTGGTTATTATCATATCTGTGTGCTTATGATAAATGTTTACATACCATGCTATAATTGTATTAACGAAAACATTAATACTTGTGTGATTTGTAAACATAAAAGAGTCCCTAGTAAAGTCTCTTGTTAAACTAGCTTGTTGGTTAGTATATGATCATGGTTTCCTGATCATGAACATTGAGATGTTATTAACAACAAGGTCATATCATTAGGAGAATGATGTGATGGACATACTCTTATAGTTAAGCATAACATAAGATC